>CM046729.1:9018207-10218207 GCA_025584915.1 Monochamus saltuarius
AAACATGTCCTAATTTCTTGTAAAGAAAATAAGTATGAACATAGGTACAGACCTATTTATATAGTTTTTTTTATTCTTGTTAACTTCATTCTTTGTGATAACGCGTAACATAACCTTATTTAGCCACAGTATTATTATTGATGTCAATAATTATGTCGTAGAGCAGAAATGAAGTGCAAATGTTAATAGATTTATATCAAAAGCATTCATGTTTATATGCTGTTAAATCAGCTTCCTACAAAAATAAACACGCTAGATTGAAGGCTTTAACTGAAATTGAAACGGAATTGAAAAAAATAAAACCAGAAGTAACAGTGGCGGAAATTAAATGCAAATTTAATAATTTACGAACTAATTTTCTGTCAGAATACAGAAAATTTAAGGCATCTAATAAAAGTGGCATAGGCGCAGATGAGGTAAGATTTCTTTACAGATTCATTATGAATCATTACTTTCCTTTCTATGCTGATCTTTTAACAGATTTATAGACCTACCTTATGGTATTTTGACATGATGATGTTTATCGTAGAGCACACTATACCACGATCGTCAAAAGACAGTATTTCAGAGAATCTCGATCTTGAATCTGGGGTGAATTTGGTGAAGAAAGAACAAGTAAGTATTAGATATACTATATATTATTTATTTTAAATTTATATTATTCTAGTATGAAGAATATCTGGCAGAAAACCATAATGGAGAAGAAAACATTATTATTGATATTATAGAACATCCACCAGAAACTGATTCCAACAGTGATGTTACTAAGACACCTAATCGAAATGAAATAGTAAATAAAGAAAATGTTCCAAGAAAGCAAAGAAAAAGGAAGAGGATAGATGAAGATGATGTTTTAGCTACAACATCAGAAACGATGCAACATTTGGCAGAAGCACTCAGTAGTAACAAGAAACTTAAGGTAGTTAATTCAAATGGGCTCCAGGGTTTTGCAGAATTTATTACCAGTAAACTTGAAGTGATGGTAGATTATCCTGATATATTAGAAGAAACTGAGGAGTATATAGCAAATCTTATATTTACTAACTTGAAAAGGTATAGAGATAATAAAAGAAAACACAACTATTAAAATATAATTATACTTACCTGTTTATGAATTTTTGTTATAGATCACAATAAATACATATATATATATATATATATATATATTTAAAAGTCAGAAATATTCCGTATTTCTTTTAAACATAATATCCTGTTACTAAAACAACATTGAGCCACACACTATTATTTTTTTTGTAGATAGGCAGAAATTAAACTAGCTAAACTATAAAATTGTTTATTTTTTATTGTCTACATATTGCAATTATTCACAGCATCCTCTTGCCAAGGAACTGCCCCAACTGTGCAAAAATAATCTCTAAATTTGTCTCGAATCCTTAAAGCACTTGCAGTGCACCTATTACCACCTTGATTTCCAATGTTTCCTATGCAACTCAGATTTTCATTAGAATCGATGTCGGTGTAAACTGTCCTTTGCTGGTTACCAAGAAATTATGCAATACTATACAGGTTAAGGTAATTAGTTCAACTTTTCTACATGTAGACATATAGGATTACGCAGTATACGAAAACGATTAACTAATATACCAAATGAACTTTCAATCATCCTTCGTGCCCTACTTAACCTGTAATTAAAGATTTTTTGTTCGTGACAAAGGCCTCTTTGAGCATATGGTTTTAATAACCTAGTAGAAAGTGGGAAAGCATCGTCAGCAATGAGTATATGAGTTTTCCACAGCTGCTTCCTGGAAGAACTTCGTCTTCTGGGAAATTGAGATCATTGTTGTGTAAAACTTTAGAAAACATACTTTCCCGAAATACACCACCATCGCTAACTCTTCCATTTACACCCACATTAACATAAATAAATTTGTAATTCGCATCAGCCAAGCCTAATAAAACAATTGAGTTTGTACCTTTATAGTTATAATAAAATGATCCCGATGATATTGGACAAAATTGTATGTGTTTCCCATCGAGAGCTCCAAGACAGTTTGGAAATTGCCATAGCTGGTAGAAATTATCGGCAATAGTTTTCCATGCTCTTGGAGTAGTAGGTATCTGAAAATAATCAAAGATACATATTTATTTGCATAAATATTTACCAACCTTTCTTTACCTTTAGATATTCTCCTTTCAAGTGTTTATATATAGCATGACAGACTTCGGGTACAAATTTAGAAATTGTCGATTCATGAATGCGAGTCGAATACATTAAGGATCGAAAGGATTCCCCAGTGGCTAAAAAGCGTAACGTAACTTCCAACCTATATATAAAAATATATTTAACCAATCTGATGTAGCGGTAATTTCTCATAGTTTGTATTCAAACAATATATACCTAAGTAGGTACATACCTATTTCTTGGAGAAATACTATCCCTCATAAATGTATCCTGTTTTTGTATATCTTCAATGATAAGTGATATCTTTTCGAATTGCTGGTTGTCCAACCGCAGAAAATTTCTGTATGATTCTACATCCTCAATCAGTAGTTCCCGATTTAACAAATTTAATAAACCACGACCTTCATTCCGTCTCATGAGCCATTTTCTTGACCAAATTGCGCGTTTTTTTCGTTGACGTCGCTTTCGGCGACGTACCATTATGGTAGTTATTAATGTTAAACAACATACCGTTCCAATTAATATTTCTTCTTTCATAATCATAATCAAACTTCTAGCAAACTAGCAAAGCAAAATAAAACTAACCACACTTTTATCAAAGAAATCTGACGTTTAGAAAACAACTGTCTGTTTTAATCTTCTGCGCCTGCGCGTATATTAAATATTGTAGGAGAAATTTGAAAAGTGTAATACAGAACATTATTTTAACTTAATTTATAGAAAAGAAATTATTAAGTTTAGTGCTCATTTTAGTGTAGTGTCATACGACGCTAATTCATAACATTTCTTAACTACTCCGGCTAATTATTTATTGATCTATTGATACCCCACATACAAAAAGAAACAAATCACAACCCGCTTTAAGACGTCGACCAACAACGCAGGTAAGAACATTGACAAGATCTGAAACAGCAGAGAAATATGACCAACTACTCGATAATCGATTAGAAATAGCAGACTCAAAGAAAGAAATTAGAAGAGGAATTGTTAACAATTGAAAGTGAAAGAAGACTAAAACTTCAATTGTTAGAACTACAAATTCTAATATTTCTTTGTTGTTCTGTCACGTTCTATTATAGAAAATATACTTCCGTGCTCTGTAACAGTAGTGTTCGATGTTTTAAGCTGTTTTTGTGACGAACCGTATTCAACGACTGTTTCAAAACGTATTCAATGGTGACGTCACAGATATATTGCATCAAACCGGAACGACACAAATATTTTTGTTTCCGTTAACCTCACTTTTAGAGTTTATGTTACGGTATGTTTTGAAATTTTATATATTGTAGCTGTCACAATCACATAATTGACATGAAACACACTAGATATTAAGATTCAAATGGAAATATTGTTAATAATAGAGATAATTAACAATACATTTCCGTATCTACACCATACATTTTAAAAATGTATGAAAACGGTAATATAGACACAGAATTCATTGTAGTCACCTCAAACCAAATACATATTCGTATGGGAGACGGATTTAATGAAGCATGGATAGAAAAGTATTTCGATTATGATTTTTTATGTTAGTTAGGTTGTCGAAAAATACTTTTAAATGCTTGTTAGAAAAAATTAATGATCCGGACATAAATAAATTCTATTTAGGTGGTGGCATACCTATACCGGCATATAAGCGGGTCACAGACGAACGTATATGTATGCAAACATCAACGCGCATTTTTCTACGCGCAAACATCAACGTCTATCAATGGACATAATAACGTCACGCACATGATTGCGCGCTGAAGAAGTGCGGCGTACTTATCAACCTGGTTTTCCAGAAAACATGTCCGTGCGCTGTTGAATGTAAGTTGATGTTCGACTATGTGTGTCAAATAACAACGTTATTGTCACGGTGTTCTTCAGTGACGTAGAAGGTAGTTGTAATTATTTAAATTAATAATAATTATTATTATTTGATTAGTAAATAAGTATATGGCCTTTATAAATTATAGTTTTATTTACAGTGAAAATGTCGGACTTACGAAATTTAACACGAGATTTTTTAAGACATTTCATTGACTTATGTCGAACCCATCCTTGTTTATGGAAAACTAAGTCAAAGGACTGCCAGCTTATCAGATTTTACTTGAAAAGTTAAAAGTTGTACAACCTGAAGCGACCAAAAATACATACAAAAAAATAACAGGTTGCGTGGTGGATTCAAAGATATCTAAATAAAGTTAAAGACTCGAAAAGATCTGGTGCTGGAGCAGACGACATATATGTTACCGACATTATGGTACTATTCTTTAATACGATTTGTTGCAGACCATTTACTATGGACTTTTTTTGTTTTTCTTGTTTTTTTTTTTGTGTCACAATAATCGCGCACACCACTGCGATCAAATGCAATTCTTCCGCCATTGTCTTACGTAGATTGTGCGAACGTGTATGTTGTTTACTGTGAACTGATGTATTAAAACATGAATCAACGTTTGTGACCAATACACTGTCATGCTGATGCGCGAGGTAGATGAATGCGCGTTGATGTTTTTATTCATATACCGGGTGTTCCCTCTAAGACTTTCAGTGCGAATATCTCAGAAACCATCATAGCCAGTGTGACGAAATTTGGTATACAGACACTAGATGGCGCGTAGAATTTGATAATGGCATTAGTTTTTATACAGGGTGTCCGGTTTTGCAGAAAATGGATTTAATTTCGATTTTTTGGTAGTTAACCTCGGCAAAATTTGTATTTAAATTGAAATATCTTTAATTATGAACACATTCTGATAAAGAAAGTCACGAAAAATTTGTATCTTGTCATAAAAAAACTCCTATGAAAAGTCCCCAAATTTCATTGTTTTGTCATGCCAAATGAGAATAGCCATGAGTCCAATTTACACACACGTAACTACCGCATGGATAGACGTCTAAACGTAAAGTGACAGAAACTGTCAAAGCAAGTATGAATATTTTTGTAGAAATTTTATTATAAATACGTAATCCACGAGGTACCTACATTGAATGTGCGTACGTATTTGCAATAATGGTACAGTTTTGTTAAAAGAAAATGGAAGTTTGAGCAACCTTGCCTGTAATGAATACCCAGAACACAGAAAATTGTAAAACATTTGCCGGTTTTTTAATTGCATCTTCCTTCCAATACAGTAATTCTTATCGGGAATTATTATTATTATTTTTCACCATATCACTCTCAAACTGCTTACGTGCAAACATTAACAGCTGTAAAAAATATATTATAATATTGTGGGAAATTATAAAAGCAATAGGAGACGATCCGTAAATCAGAAAGCTGATCGAATTTATGAACATCCTCTCCCTTGGTTCGACTTGAAGCGCGCTAGCTACAATCTAAACTTGTGGTTACTTAACCTAGAATTATTATAAATAATAATGACGTGCCGGAAACAAGCGGTAGAAAGGCTTTAAACTCTAGAAACAATCATACATAATGATTTAATGGGTTCCTTGAGTGAATACTTCAGTTCCAGTAGCATAGCTGTAGCGGTAGACTAAACCGACACAGCGACCCCAATGCTCCAAAAGGTTCAACTTAAGTCTAAATTTTTATCGACAAGTCTCAATAACACCATTGTGCATACGTAAATTGCATTAAATACATTATTTAGCGTTATTTCTGTAAAATAAAATACTTTATGCCATTAATATTTGACAATTCATAGTTTTGACGTTTAGCGATGTTAGTTTCTTCTGTGTAAGTCTGGCTCAAGGCTATGCACGTTTTACATGACAAAACAATGAAATTTGGGTACTTTTTGGAGGCGTTTTTTTATGTTAAATTTTGAAATTTTTGAATGTTTATTTATCAGAATGTGTTTATAATTAAGTATATTTCAATTTAAACATAAGTTTTAGCAGGACTGACAACCAAAAATTAAATCAATTCTTGGAAAAAGGAACACCCTGGATAAGAATTGAGGTTATCATCAGATTCTACGCGCCATCTAGTGTCTGTATATCAAATTTCGTCGCACTGACTATGCTGGTTTCTGAGATAATCGCACTGAAAGTCTTAGAGGGAACACCCGGTATGTTCGTCTGTGCCCATCCATAAACAGCTACTTATGACAATTTGGTGGTTGAGAAAAGGAGAGATGTTACTGCCAGTGACAGAAAAATTTAATGTTCTGTATCAACAGCGAGATCAACAGTGTTTGTTTGTACTAACACTGTATTGGAGAAAATTGTAGGCTTAAGGGATATATATATAGTATGGCCAAATGCAGAAGAAGTGATTTTTATAGAGCAAGATTTCAGAGAAAAAAGTGGATATCCAGGTAATGATGGAGCAAACATACCTTAATATTTTTAGAATAGTTATTATATTTACAAAGTACCTACCCACTAAACAATGAACATTATAGAAACGTTGCAACTGGATCGTAATTGGTTGCTTTGGTAATATATACATGAAACCTGTGTAACGTTTATGAAACTGTAACATTCCTTTTATTATAAAATTAAGAATGTCACAATTTCAATATGAAACGTCTAGTAACAAGGTATTTTTGCACATCCTGTATAAGTTGTAGTTTAAGTAAGTGTAAACCATATCCAGTGTACCATGTAGTTTTAGATTTCTTCAAGTAAGCCTAAAATGTAAACACTTTGTACGATAAATATTTTATTAATTATTTACTTACCATTGCTGTGAACCAGTTACGTCGATGTATATCGTAATGTTATTTTTCTACTCTGTATAACATCCTGGAGTAATTTGTTAACAGTTTATTATTTAATTATTATCACTTGTTGTATTAAGCTTTGTTTTGGCAAAAAGCAAGGTTAAGGTAACTGTAACTGTCATAAAAATTAATAATTCGATTCGGACCACAGACCACATACTATTCGGACTAAATTATGTGCTGAGATCTCGAACGAGCATTAGCCCGAACTTTCATAGAAACCGAACCAATCAGATTTCAGTGAGTTTTTAGATCTTTGTAGGGTATAAAACCTACAGGAACCTAAATTCTAGTCCCTTTTCGTTCTGATTTTGGTCGATTGAAGTATTTCCATATTACAGATTTAGTTATAGTGCGAAGCCACATTTTGAAAATAAATCTGAATTTATTGAAGTCATCAATATAAATGGAGGTAATATATTTGATTAATTAAGATTATTATCGATAGTAGATTTCATTTTAAACTATATTGTATGTTAATTTTTGAAACTAAGAATATAAAATACCTAACCTGACCTTGATCTTTGCTAAAGCACATGCTAATTATTTTTTCTTTTCTTTTGTCATTTTCTTAACTTTAGAGGCCAATTAAATATTTGAACGATTAAACAATAATTGAACGATTGAATCAATTAAATAATTGAACGATTAAATTATAAATAATCAAGCATTAATTAAATCACTTGAAATTATTGGTGTTACGTCGAGTAACGTACATTTTGAGATTCCCAAGTTGGAATATTTTTGTTCAACCTTTGCTGATTAAAGTTTATTAATTGAAGATCAATATTGAATTAAGTAGGCCATTCTAAAGCTTTGAAAATCTAGATTGTAAGCGGCACTATCCAAGTACGACAGCAAGGCTGCTCTTCTCGAAGCACTACCTTGAAATCAAGATTGTAAGCGGCACTAGTCCAAGTACGACAGGAAAGCTGCCTTTCTGGAAGTCATCTCCAACATTATCAACGGATGATCTTTCCAACTTCAACAATTCCACGTCTGTATATCAACTGGCAGGCAAGTCAATAAACTGTGTTTATTTTTTATATTTTTATTTTTCTTCTACCATTTGACTTTAGCAAAATTTATTATCCTCCTACAGGGGTAAAAAGGCAAACCGAACAGATTATTCTGTAGGTGGCGCCCAAATATAACATCCTCTTAAACAGTTTGCTATTCAAGAACCCACGACTTTAAAAAGTGCCCCGACTAAAAGAGCTGCCGTTCGCAACATTGTTTATTTATCGTTTGTAACAAACGATAGGTAACAAAACATAGTCAAACATATTCTGACTTGAGTTGACGTTCAGGAAATGTTCCATTTTTACTGTTCTACGTTGCATGTGGAACAAATCATTAAACGTTTTTGTTAAAATTCTGTAACATATCAGAATAAACGTCAAATAATGTGATATTTATGTAACGTCATGATTGAAAGAACATTGAAAGTTTCATCAGTGTAATAGTACGTTGATTGATTGCATGTAGTTGAGGTGGGAGATTTTGATATAGAGGTTATGTGGTGCTAGAGATAAAGAGATCACTTATACTTATACATATTTTATTTTTAATGTTTGAAAATAAAGTAAGTTTGAATTTCGATGAGATATCGGGATCCACTTGTTATCCATTACTCTATTCAGTTCAGTGATCAGTGAGACTTATAAGGGGTCAGTGCAAAAAGTAGCTAAGTCCACATTTTTTCTGAAATTGAGTTACCTGACGCCATTTATATAAATTAACATGTACTATACGTTAGCGAAATCAGATTTGTGGCAAAAAGGTTCCTAATGTGTGAAAACCCTTATGCTCAAAATCTCAACCTATCGTCATTTCAGTGCAAGAAGTTGCTAATTGTCAAAAAGTTGCTAAGTCCATGGACGAGTCCAGGCGAGCGTTTTTATGAAACCGAATCGCAAAGCAGTTAGAGAATACCAAATTGCAGATGATATACGTGAATTGACGTCATATGCGCTATGCGTTTGAAAACGCTTAGCGAATGATAGTAAGAGAATACCCGTCCAGGACTTAGATAGAAGCGAGGATATATCAAAATTCGTCATTAATGGTACCCGGAACGTATTTACGCTACATATTAAACGAGTCTCTTCAACATTTATATTATGTTTCGTTTCAAGAATATGATATATTAAAAATATATCTTTGGTATTGCATAAATAGAGAAATATCAATTTCATACTTCGCAATTGTGACCAACATAATATACAACAACAGATTTGTGAAATAATTGTTAGATGCGCTATATTTTGGTGGTGCAAAAGCGTGATTTAATTTTGAAAGCAAAAGGTGGCAGACTTACAAACTTTTTAACAAGGAATCCACCTAAAAGCTTGATTGACCCTATAAAGCTTCTTGTCCATAAAAAATTTCTTAGCAAAAGGAATTATAAAAAAAATGATGCCACACAACCTCTATTCATTTGGTACAAACACAGAAATTTTACTACAGGTGGAAAAGAGACCCAGGAAGAGCATACAATAAAAGCGATATGTGAAATACTTTTAGTGATGTTTTTTTACTACTACTACTACTATGCGTAATATAATTTAGAACAGTAATGTACAGTACAGTAGTTTCAATAAAAGGTGGAATTGGAAAATTTGCAATAAACTTTGTTGTTATTATATTAAACAAATACAGTATACTCTTTACACTATAAAATACTGTATCTGCTTATTAATATCAACAATGTGTATTGCATTTCCATTTAAATTTCTGCCTTTAATGAAAACCTCAAACCATACAGATAGAGTACTATTTTGCCAGCCGATAATATAGATCACTAATAATACATCAATTTTATAGTGCTGTAAAGAATCGAGACGAAATAATTCAACAGTGGGCGGCTAGTGTGAGAGCACTTGCCGCAAAATGTGAATTCGGTGCAGAGTTAAAGGTGGTGATGAGAGACAAATTTATTATGGGTCTAGAAAATCCACATAATATGCTAAAAAATTTTTGAAGAGAAGACAGAGAAGACAATAGTGAACTTTGATCGAGTTATATAGAATTGGCCAGTAGTAGAAAAACCAATTATAAATGGAGGCGCGCAAATCAAAGAACAAGTTTTTTTATCAGCATGGTAGAAATTTCTGCAAGTTATTACAGCAATTGCAGTTTTACATAACGTAGCCAAAGATATGAACGAAGAAGTACCTGCTTTACCTGAAGATATTAATGAAGACGAATTAAATTATTTAATTGCCGTTGGTGAAGCTGGACAGGTACCAGAACCACAAAACGAAGTTAATCAGGTCGATTCTGTTTGAACATAGCAATATGGTTTATTGTTATTTTAAAGAGATCTGGTTATCTCATAACAAGGTTCTTAGATTACCTATTCTGTTTGGCAAATTTTAACAAGATGATCTGTCAATGTAACAAGTTCTTGTTATTGAACCGTGCTATCTCATGAAACTCATTTCAGTGGTTGCTATTAAATTCCAAGGAGTGTGATTAATTTAACTGGCTGTAAATCCTGAGTTTATTTATTTTCAAATTAATTTCTTTGAGGAAATTATAGATATCCTTAATCAGTAAGTACCTTATTACAAATATAATTCCTATTACAAAAGAACATAACATATTTAATAAAATTTTAGACATCACTTTAGGCTACAATACAGACAAATTAGAGATAACAGTAATCCATTTGAAATTCCCAATGAGGTATTTGCAAGTTTATTATTTTACTCACAAGAATGTTACCAAACGACTGTAGGTGAAGATCATAATTTGGGTATCAGTCAACCCATGATAAGTAGAATTTTAAACAATATAAGCAATTTAATTAGTGTTTACTTATTACCAAGGTATATTAAATTTCCCACAACTGCTGAAGAAGTAAGAAGAGTGAAAGAAGGGTAAGTATTCTTTTACAATTTTATGGTAAAACTTCAATATTTAACATTAAACTTTATTATAATGTCACAGGCACAGCTTTTTGTCCATCTACATCAATTTCTAATATCAACATGTAATGATTTAGGTTCCTAAATAAAGGATTTCTATTTCCAAATGTGATTGGTACAATAGACTGTACACATATAGCTATTGTTTCCCCAAAAATAGATCACCCAGTGACTCCAGCAGTTGCTTATTTGAACAGAAAAGGATTCCATAGCATTAATGTTCAAGCGGTAAGTTTTATTCCTTCTTTAGACTGTATAACCTATTTTATATATCTTTTTTTTTTTCAGATTTTTTACTCAAATTTGATGATTCTAAGTGTGAATGCTAGATACCCAGAAGCTGTTCATGATGCAGCTATATGGGAAGCTTCAAGTATTCACAGATACTGCCGCAGAAAATACCAAGAAGGAATTCGGAATAATTATCTTCTAGGGGATTCTGGGTATCCAATTCAACCATGGTTGAAGACACCAATCCTAGACGCACCTCCTAATACTCCTGAAGCTGTCTATAATGAAAGACGCATCAGCACACGCAATGTTGCAGAAAGAGGATTTGGTGTTTGGAAAGCTCGTTTTAGATGCTTAAGAAAGGATCGTGTTCTTCACTACTCACATGCAAGTGCTGGACGAATTATATATGCATGTGCAGTCTTGCACAATATTTGTAGAAGATATAATATACAAAATGATGATGAAGATGGACACATAAATGATGATGATGATGGAAATGCTAACTATATTAATATAAATGATAATGTTAATGGTAAATGTAGAGAAAATTTTATTATAGTGTTCACCCAATCTTTTCCTTTTTCAGATATTCTTAACGAAGGCAGATTTATAAGGAGACAGATAGTGAATCAGATGGCTCATAACTAATTTTGTAATTATTCTTAAAATTAATATAATAATCTACTCTTTTATAATAATTGTTGAACTGACTTGGGGAGTTATCAAGTAATGAGTAATGAATGTAAAAACAGTTATTTGATACTTCAATAAATATTTATTTAAAAATATAAAAATAATATTAATATTTTTTCATTTAACCTACACATAAAACTATTTAAATATTAGGGTGTTTCATAAGTAATTTATCGAAAAAGTCCAAATTATTATAATTTTAATGAACTTTTGGTTTAGTGGTTAGGTTAAAATAAGTAATATTAAAATTAGTCTTCATACATATGAATGTATTCTTAATCTTTTGGCTTAAACTATTACCAGATGGTCTGTGACCCATTACTTATAAAACACTCTGTATGCATATATTACTGTACATCTAATGTGTCATAGGGCGTGATCCATCAGCATTTGTTTCATCTTGGTTTTTTGCATCCTTTAGATTTGAGAGTGCCGCTGCCAGCTGACAGATGGCACCTGCCATTTCTTTTATTGCTGCTGCCATTTCCTGGGTGCTTTCAGCATATAACTTAGTAGATTTCTCCAAATTGCTGGTGACTGCCTTATACCTATGGGCTCCAAGTTTATTTTTAGTATTTCCTACAAAACGAATGCTCAACTGGAACATTTTATATATCGACACTAACAGGTCAAAATGCATGCAATCTGCGAACGTTATTTCTCAACAATATTAATTCAAATCATGTTACAATTTTAAATAATGAGGTGTATAAATTACTTCAGTAATAGTTTTCAATGCTTTATTAAACTTACTTGTATTTGGTAATGCACTTGAGCGTAATGTTCCCGATCCCGATGTAGATGGCACTGACAAATATCCATCAGTTAAAACCTCCGCTTCAATGGTTTGAAAGTTATCTGATTCTGCTAGATCGTATTGTACAGTATTACCAGGTACCTCCGCTGCATCTAAATTTTCTTGTTCTGGTTCCACTTCAGGGGGAAGATCAGGGCATCCAATAATATGAATCCAACCTAACACACCCATTAATCTGTTTTCTAGGTCTGTTAAGCTGTTGCATGTATAGCCACCACCTCCAGTTTTAGTAATTTTAACTCTTTGCAACCGAGCCTTCTTTTTTGTTTTCGTTTTCCATTCATACAGAAACGAAACGAAAATAACTAAAGCAGCACATATTTTTAATTATAATTGAAACTTACAGTTTTCTAGTTTTTTGTCTTTGCGAGCTCCATTTTCTACAGAGTTTAACAGTGTACTTAGTACTTCCCATTTTTGTTCAACCTTCTTTGTTTCCAAGGGGTGGCATTTACCCGACAGCATAATTTTATGTTCTTCCAAAAAAGTAATCATTATCTCCATTTGAGATTTGTTTGTTTTTTTTACTGCGGGACATTCGGTTAAATTTGTCAAAATTATTTTAAATTCTACATTAATAAGGAATACAGATGATTAAAATATGTTATTTTTTTATAAAATTGATAATTCTACAAACCTATTTTAGTTATTTATCTCTAATTAAACACAGCTGCACTGTCACTTCACAAATGACAAATTATAGGTTATAATCTTCTTCTTCTCAAAGAATTCACTGCCTAATGCGATATTGCCCTTGAAAAATTACGTATTTTAAACAATATTGTTATCATTGTAACTTTCAGCGATACTTGTTATAACGCATTAAACAGAATATGGGTTTAGTAAGTCATCTTGTTATAATTTAGATTTTTAACAATATGGTTTGTGAAACAAGATTATGGGCAATAAACAAACAGAATCGACCTGAATGTTAATCATTTTAGAAATCAACTTATAAATGATTATTTTTTTAGGCTTTAATTTACTTTTTAAAGTTTGAAAGTTATTATACATGCATAATAATACCTATGTATATTATTTTTGTAATACAATATTTAGTTCATAATTTATTTATTATCTACTACAACCTAAGTTATATTTAAATAATAGGTAGGTACTAGAAATCAAATAAAAAAGTAATGAAAAAATCAAATTAATTTTGCACACAGAATAAATTACGAGAAAGTGATTTTTATCGATTTTTTTTGGTTTTCTCAAATATTTGCCGTGTGTAAAAAATACAAAAGAAAGATATAGTCTAACTCAAAGCACACATTTCTTTTTTTTTGTGTAAACTTTTGATGTGATTTTTATCGCTTTTATGGGTTTTCTCTAAAATTTGCTGCGCGACCCCCTATGTTGACTTCAGATTCGTGTTCAGTAGGAAAAGATACATGGAAAAAATATAATGGGACCCTCAGTACACACCACTTTTTTGTGGACCTGTGTAATTCGCAATATTTAGATACAAAGGACCAACGAAAAAAATGTATCATCTTCTAGGGAACATCCGAGTGAAGAACCGACGACGTATCAGGAAAGAACACCTTTAAAAATAATTTGCGATAATTTATTACAAAACTCCAAGCAAAACCCCAAATACGATGAAACTATACCATCTCCTTTTAAGGCAACACTTATATTGCCAGAGCCGAAGCTGGCCAAACAAAGAGAGCAGCAAAAGAAAATATTCCAAAGCATGACAGGATCATCACGAATCAAAAGAGAGAAAGAAAAAGGAGAAAGAAGAACTCAAAATAAAGAAAGCCGAAGAACGACAAAAAAGAGAGAACTGCAGATCAAATTGAAAGAACAGAGCAGCAAAAGAGGATTAAATAACAGCTAAGGAACATTTATCGAATAGTAGTATAGTTTTTCATCAGAATCTGAAACATCTGATTCTTGGAAGTCTTCTGGAAGCAGCGATGAAATGCAGGATGATAATATGGATGAAAATGGCAATGAAGAAGAACAATTATTAGTTGACATTCGTAACCATGAGAAGATATTGAAGGAGAGTGATTATGTTTTGGCTGAGTTTCCCGGAAAAAAGCGACAGCATAGATATGCCTGTGTTATTCAAAGACTGTTGTCGAAGAGTGAAGCAGAAGTTGTTGCAATGAAACGATGTGAAAATACAGAATTCTTTAAACTAAATGAAGATGTAAGCATAATTTGTTTAAAACAGATAATAAAAAAGGTTATAATTCCAGATATTACTATATGCGAGGATCATTTAAAATATAAATTCAAAGAGGAATTATCTGTCGATGACTAGTTTTTCTATGATGATCTAAGTGTAATCTTGATCTTGCTTGATTCTACTTTTATATTTATGAAAATTGTTTGTGTTATTTGCTGGTATTAACCTATGTACCTAATGTAATAATTACTTTTCAAAGTTAGTTTAAAAAAGTTAGGTTATGAACTAAATTATGTATATATGTATCATTTAACAAGTATTCTAGATTTTCTCTCATAGTTTTATCTGAAATACAAGGTGTCAACCAATGGATCTAACACTGTTAACTAATGGTATTTTAACAAAGAAATTAAGTAGGGGCAATCTGATAGACTATTTAATAACAAACAAAATGATAAAATCTGCGTGAATCTGTTTATGTTCTAATGGGATGATTTTAAATTGTTGTTTTGTGATGGATATGTGTCATCAACATTATAAGTACCACTAACTCTGAGGTTAAGATAACATTTTGTGGCACGAGTGCATCCAAAATAGCTTTTTATACTTAAGATAAAGAACTCAGTAGCTGACAAGTTAAGGAAAATTTCAGAATCAATATGATTTTTCACTGGTTTATTCAATTTTTTAAAGAAAAGTAATATGATGTGGAAGTGTCTCATGGTGTTTTGTACCCCTTACAATCGTAAAAATACCTTAATTGATTAGTTACGATCAAAATACAAATATTTGTTAGTGTTTGTCATTGTCAAATAATTTTTAAAAAACTTTTAAACCAAAATTTTATCAAGGATTGTCCTTTAAATTTAAATGGCCCATATATAGTCTGATGTGTCAAATGAAATCTGGCTGTACAAGAGGTTTTGTTTGTCTGGGACGTCTCTATGTCGCCCCGATTTCCGTTCCTACCCGTGGCCCGGGTCTATTATATTGTAATATCTATATATGTTATATCTAAGTATCTTTCATCTGATCTTAATCTCTCAAAAATTTATGAACTATACAAGAAATATTGTAATGAGAATAATAAGAAACCTGTCAAATTGTCATATTATAGGTATATATTTAACACTGAATTTAATCTTCGCTTCCATAAACCACATAGCGATACTTTCTCAAAATGTGATAGTTTACAAATTCTTATTAAACGCTCACAAAATGAAGACAAGTCCACTAAAGGAAAGCAGTAAAAGCAGTAAGCTGTAAATAGTCTGACGTAGATTTATATAAAACGAAGACAGATACGGTGGTTATCTATTTTGAATTGCAACAAGCATTGCCAACTCCATTATTAAGTACATCAAAAGTATTTTGTCTAAGACAGCTATGGACCTACAATTTTTCTGTGCATAACTTATTAACAGGCTAAGCTAATATGTATACGTGGAATGATACAGTGTCTTCCAGAGGATGTTAACAGATAAGTTCATGCTTATTACGTTACATCAAACCATTGCCACCAAATACCTCAAAAACAGTAGCTTATAGGGACTCCTGTTTAGGCCAAAATAAAAATAAATATATATTGTTATGATTTATTGTGTGTGTGTATAATTTTGTAATCTTTATTTTGGTGTGAATGTGTATGTGTTTATGTAAAATTTATGGCGCTCTTTAAAAACTCTTTCCTTACCTTGATTTTATTTTTTTTTATCTTTTACCCTGGCTAGCACTTTGACTCCACTCAGTAGTCGGTTCTTGTAGAGAGAAAACTTACTTTTGTCGATATTTTGTTTTTATTTTAATATTTTATTTTTGTCTAAACTATAGCTTTCACTAAACACAGAATAAAATGTTGTATTTGTTTTTAATTTTGTGTTTTATTTTCTTTAGGAGGAAATCAAATATTTTATACTGAACTTTAAAAATAATTAATAATATTCCACATTAAATTACAAACCTTGGAATAAAAAAAAACATGGGCTTTTCTTACAGATTTTCTTACACTAAACAGATGATGGTATAATCAAATTTTTATATTGGTATCTATTTGATATTTAATTTATTTCTTATTTCTAAGCTTAGACAACCAATCTTCACTTTGTTTGTACCACCAGTTGCCTATCTTTACCTTTATATACAGCTTCCGAGAAGGGAGGGAAATTAATTAATCTAGGTTATAAGAACTAAAATTTGACACTTATGCCGTGCATTGAGAAATTGTGAAAAGTTTTAATAATTTTGAATGTTTTAAATGGCCTTTATTTATGTTTTAATGCTGTAGGTAAGTCTTGCTACTTTTATTTAATTACCTAGATTCAAATTTGATATATATATATATATAGTTGGAATATTTCTAGCTAGTTTTATATTTGTGCACAAATAAAATCGGTACCTAATACTTGTGATTGTAGTTAAAATCTCCTGGTTACATGGAAATATCCGCTGTGGATTCCATATTACAGATGAAAATGGGCCTGGCAAAACTGGGACTGCTGGAAATTTCTCTGGAACTTCTTGTGATGGAAAATATAAACTTACTTTCTTTCTCTCTGGTGAGTTACGATTTTGGAGGCCTTTTTCTTATAATTCTTGAAATTTTCTTTACTTTTTTAGGGACGCTAACACAAAAACGACGCTCTCCCTTTTCTAATTTGTTCGTAACTAATCAACAACTTTTTTGTTTTTCAAGTCTATACGGATTCTAGATTTTCAGTTTGTTTGTTAAGTCACTTTCACAATGTTTTAAAATATCGTTTTTCATTTTAATTTAGTCATTTCACTGCACTATTTATTGCTAATTACATATTTTAATAATGTTCATGATTTATAATTTACAATTTCATTATATTTAATATGGAAAATTAATTAATCATGTTTTTATAAGTGTGTCTATCTGGTACATGTGTCCACGTCTTTATTTTTGACAGATGTCAAATTAAAAATTATTATTGATTTGAAATTTAAAATCTGATGTTGGAAATTTTCACTTATTTGAACAAATCTTTTTATATTTTACTCGCATGTTAACGAAATGCATATAAATGTCGTTCTTATGTTTTTAGCTGTCTGTTGATATGCCTAGTTCTATGATAAATTCTGATTTTAATTATGTACTTGGCCTTTATATTTGTCTATGTACAGATATTTTAATAAATTTTTTTGGTATTGACTTTAAAATTTTGAAATTATTTAATTTTAATTATATGATTCTTCTGATACATTATGTTTAATTGTTGTAGATGCTACTTATTCTCAAAATTACACCTTTTCTTACCATCAATAATCAATTTAAACACATTTATCTGGTTTTAACAAAATGTGATAATATTTATTAGTATTTAAAAAATGTTTTGAATTTTAATTTTATTACAATATGTAAACTTTTTATATTTCTCGTAAAAGCAACAAATGTACATCATAAGTTCTTAGAGCCCGGTCACATGGAGTGTGACCGCGACATGGGCATTATTGAAAAAAATAAAAGAAAAAATTCGCAGATATTTATTCCCGACCACTAGAGAGATATTATTGGAAAGCCGTCAAAGAAAATTCAAGTATATAATATGAAGGCAAGACTTCTACTTATTTATGAATCTTAGTAACTCCAAATCGCTGCATACCCGATATCAGTGGACAATGGATAGGCATGCTACCGTGGTACAAACGGAACTAGCAGGATAATCATAGCCGCTAAGAAAATTGTCACACAAGTGGTGCTATGGCAATAAAACAGCATGTGGAGCAATCTCTTAATGGAAGGACTCACAAGGGGCCCAATGGGGCCTAAGTGATATGGCATTTTAAGGCTACCCTCTCAAAATTCCAGAATCCAGGCTCATAAAATTTCGAGATATTTCCCATTTTAAATACGATTTTTTACTCCTCTTACAAAAGGCCCTATAAATGTCAAATATCTGAAATGGAAAATCTTACAAACTTTACTCAAGTACATACCTTCCATTTATCATACATTTCATTCAAATATGGAATATGATAAAGGCAATGGATCAAACATTTTTGCAAACATATCTTTTGCTATACGGTCCGAATTTACAACATTTTGCAAAATATCGTGCTTGGTGTTCCAAGTAATACCTAAAATTTTCATATCTTTTGTGTCTATAATAGAATGTTCAGAATAGGATGTTTCGCAATCGATATTGTTTTCCAATAGGTACGCCATTACTATTAGAACTCTATTTCCGTAAAAAACCTGAATTGTTTTAAATGTATGAAATATCTGTAGGGTCGTCTCTATATGGTGTTAACAAATATTTTGAATTTTCATAAGCTGAATAATCTACTAAGTGAGAATTATTTGAAAACAGTACCTCTGCTAATTTGCTTCTTAAAGTCTGATACCTTAACTTAACAGTTAAGAGTAAAGAAAATATAAATATTAACAAGCAACTTTACAAACTTACCAGTGGAAACATCAGTAAAAGGTGTGATCACAAATTACTTTATTTTTATCTTTTCTCTCTGTTGGAATAAGAGTCTGAGTATTCCCTAGACTTGTAAATTTCATGATAGGTTCTATCAATTGATTCAAATCTATTAATAACTGCAGTTGCTCTACAATCTTTGGGCCATTGTATGAAAGTCGGTGTCATATTGACAAGAACATTTCAAACACATCTAAAATATTCCTATGCAGTGGACATAGCATCAAATCTATCGCAAAGATCTCTAAAAGAATCTTTTGATATAAAAACACCAATTTCAGTTATTGCCTCAAAGTATTTGCGTGTTTTGTATTTTTTCCGCTGTAGTATATTTAGTACTTCTTTAATTTGCAATCTTAGAAAATACCAACAAAAATAGAAAACTTGGATACATTGAATAAACCATTATTTAAATAATTGTTTTTTAAAGCAAGAAAAACAGATACACAGATACGTCAGGATACGATGTTAACTGGAGGAAGTTTTCCCAAAAAAAATACTAGCGATATACTTAGATGGTTAGAACAATTGTGCCTACAATTAATTACACAATAACAAATACGTATGATAGCACAGGAATAAGGTAACTTTAAAATACTGAAGTTAAGGTTATGTATTGAAAAATTTGGTTTCAACGTATTAATAAAATGTTATACATCAAATAATAGACGTATCGGGTGAGAACCTTTTTAATGTGAAAATATTGTCCAAGTTTCTGTACAAAGTCCAAGGATAACTAACGGTACTTTTAATATTTAAAGTTTAAGTTCCTAAAATGATGAAGTGGTTTTCCTTAATAGAAAATAATTCCAATACATCAAAACAAGTTGAAGAGACATCTTTAAAAAATCCCTTAAAGCGAAAAAGCATTTGAAGTTAACGAAGAAAAGGAATTAAGATTAAAGGAACTGATGGATTCAATAGAACAACATCAAATTTTACACAAACTGAAAATGGAAGCTGTTGATGTAGAAAAGCGATATTGGTCTGTATCGTTTAACGAATTCAGGGTTCATAAAATACAATAGGATCTTGCATATCACGAATGTAACGTTTTTCTAACCTCAGTCCATTAGCTTCTATGTTATCAACATTTTATAGAGTAAAAGTAAAATATTTCTGTATAACCATTAAACTCAAAGCTTGAGTTTAAGTCACCCTATATCACGTGTCTTAAGAATTGTGACTACAAAATATATTTAGGAAGTAAGTGACACTTAAGTGCATAAATAGCGACTATAAAGACGGCCATTATTTCCTTATTATGGTTTGTTTTCGGTTATACAAATAGGAAATAACTAGCGATATAAGCAAAACGTATCGTCAAGTCTGGGAACATCCCAGTCAGTAAGTTACAGCGTATTTTGTGACGTTCAAATATAGCTGACCTTGAAGAAACATAATTGAAAACGGTGATTTATATTAAAGCAGTTTTTGCGTTTAGATGCTTAAATGAAATTTCATGTAAGTATATAGATAAATATCCAAAAGCCAATCATAAAATACTCAACAATTTTGACAGGTAGCAGTAATGTTGATGATTTATTAAAATTATATTACATGTTGAAAATTCTCAATTCAGCGGATTTTTTATAATCAAATAGGCTTCGAATAACAGATGTTTTGGTCATGCTAAATTCAAATCCTGATAAAGAATCATGAGTATAGGAAGAAATCATGAAACACATTATTTAGGTCTTCTTTGGAAGTTTAACATAAACACACTAAATTATGATGTAAAATTTAAAATTCAACACAAATTTCAACGAAATAGAAAGTTATATTTCCAATTTTTGAAATAATTGAGCCCCTAGGCTTAGCTGAGCCTGTAATAGTGAAAGCAAAAATATTTTTACAACGCCTCTGGCAATTAAAGTCTTCTTGGGATAAACCGCTTTCCATAGGCATAGCCACAGAGTGGCAAACATATTTAGAATTTAAAAAAAAAATTGAAACATCACCTCTCAGAATGGGCCGTCAAACATAATATTACTCATGTAGCTGTCAACGACCTTTTAAAGTTATTAAAACCATTACACAGTGAATTATGCCTCGATGCGAGGACACTTTTACAGACTCCCAAACCTAAACACAAAATTGTACAGAATATTGTTGAAAATAAATGTGAAATGCTGGAATCGTTTATAAAGTTCAACAATCTAAGATTTATTGGTATTCCTGAGGATGATTCCAAAGATTTAGTGGGAATTATCAGCTGTTTAGTTAAGGATAAGCTTAATATTACATGTGTTGCCACTGATTTTGATTGTGTCTATCGTGTTGGAAAATCTGTTAACCCACGGTATCCCAGAGCTATCGTTGTGCGGTTTATTAGTAATTTAAAAAAGACCCAAATTTATGGTGCAAGAAAGCAACTAAAAGGCACAAATGTATCTATTTATGAAGATCTTCCTCCTTCTCGATACAAACTTCTAGCTATGGCGAAGAAAAAATATGGAAACAAATCAGCTTGGTCATCTGGAGGTAGAATATTTGTTTGGTGTGCAGAGGAAAACAAAAGCCGCTGGATAAAGTCGGAGGCCGATATTAACCCATGATTTTATTGCTTTGGTTCGACTATCTTTTAGGACGTCGTGCGATGCTTATCTTACTATTTTTTACTGTCTAATATATTTTTTGGTTTTACATAGCTAATGTTTTCTTCTTACTATTTGTGAAATAAATGTTGTTTCATTTACAGGAGTTCTATAAATAAGGCTAATAATATATTATAGGCTAGTTATAAATGAAAGATTTATTAAGTTTATCTCACCTAAATATTCACTCGTTACGTGCTAAATACAATTTTATTTCTGATTTTATTACAGTTGAGGAGCCTGACATCTTAGGTTTATCGGAAACTTGGCTCGATGTGGGTGTTTCTGCAAGTTTAGCGATTGATGGATATGGTCTTGTTAGATATGACCGTCCTTCTCGTGGTGGAGGGGTTGCATTTTACATTAAATCTTGCATAAAATTTGAATTAATTAAAGTGGAGGGCAGACCTGATTCTCCTTTGGAACAATTATGGATTTGTTTAAAAATTAATGGTAAAAGAATCTGCTTGGGTTGCATTTATAGGCCACCAAAGGCTAATTTAAATGACTGCATTAATGACCTAGAATATGTTTTAACCTCCCTTATTCCAGATTTTGATTATATTATTCTCACAGGCGATTTTAATGTAGATTTTTTAAACACAAATAGCCACTCTTTCTTACTACTAAATAATTTTTTTGTAAGGTATGGTTTTCATCAGCTTGTAACTGAACCTACGCGTGTTACTTCTATTTCTAGTACTTTAATAGATTTAATTTTTACCTCGAGTGTGGATTTTTGTTCAAATACTGAAGTAATTAGGATGGATGGTATCTCTGATCACAGGTTGGTTTCAACTAATTTAAATATTAAAAAAACACATCAGACCATGATGTTTAAAACTTACGAATTATTCTGAATTTGATTATGTATCATTTTTGAGGGATTTTTATTCTATAACTTGGCACTCTATCTATGATTTGAATAATTTTGCTGCGATTGTACATTTTCTTAGCAGTAGTATTAGTAAAATTGTTGATATTCATGTTCCTTATTAAAACTGCTAGAATTACTAAGTTACCTGCCCCTTGGCTCACTGATAACTTAAGATTTATGATCAATTTAAAGAAAAAAGCTTATTTAAAGTATAAACGTTCTAAATCGGAGTCAGCTTGGGCGGAATACAAGGTCCTTAGAAATTTTGTTAACAGATCTGTGACATCTGAAAAAAAGGCTTTCTTAAACTATAAATTCAAAACTGATCCTAAAAACTTTTGGAAACTTCTCAAAACTCTAAATATTAATTCAAAACCTACATATAATTCCTTTAATGTGGGAAATTCTGATGATTTTCTTACCTTTTTTGCTACTCCTTTATCTCACTCATCACAGAATATCGGTACTCTCATCTCAGACAATTATGTAAATAAGTCTTATTGTAATTCTGATAACAAGTTCATATTTACTGATGTTAGCCCGGATAAAATTGATAGAATTATTAGTAAACTTAAATCTTCTGCTAAAGGCTGTGATGGAATCGACCTAAAAATGGTATCTCTTGTTACTCCATATTTAAGCAATCATATTGCTTTTCTTATAAACAAATGCCTTTCGGATGGAGTTTTTCCTTCTGCATGGAAAGATGCAAACATTATACCTATTGCGAAAATTAATAACCCCACATCTACATCTAACTTTCGACCAATTAGTATCCTTCCAACACTGTCAAAAATATTAGAAAAAGTGGTTTCTGAACAGGTTAGTAATTATTGTAACACTAACAATATCCTTCCTGATACTCAGTCTGGTTTCCGAACTCATTATAGTACTTGCACTGCTCTACTAAAAGTCACGGATGATCTAATTAGAGACATTGATGTGAATAAATGTGCCTGTCTTGTTCTTCTGGATTTTAGTAAAGCATTTGACACACTAGATCATGTCACACTTTGTACTAAATTAAAATACTTCGGTTTTAGCGACATTGCTGTGTCATTCTTTAAAAATTATCTATCAGGTAGACGTCAAAGGGTTGTTTTGAATGCAGATATATCTCGATTTAATAATATTTCCACTGGTGTTCCCAAGGTAGTGTCCTAGGACCTCTTCTCTTTTCTATTTATACTGCTGACTTTTGTACTTACCTTAAACATTGTCAATCTCATCAGTACGCTGATGATACTCAGATATATTTCTCTTTTAATCCTTCTGACATTTCTTCAGCTGTAGTTCAAATCAACTCTGACCTTAATTCTATTTCTGAAATATCTTTGGCTCATAACCTTATTTTAAATGAAACTAAAACTCAATTATTAATTTTTGGAAATAAGAAAAATACGATTATAAGTGACCCAGATTTTACTATCAATTTAAATGGCCATCCCCTTGTTCCTTCTGATAACTGCAAAAATCTTGGCTTATGGGTAGACAATTCTCTTCGATTTGCTAAACATGTTAACTATCTCACTCAGAAATCTTTTGGTAAGTTGAAAGTTCTTTACATGCATAAAGATCTTCTTAGCACTGATATTAAATTAAAAATATGTGACTCGTTAATATTATCCACTTTGGCATACTGCATGGTTGTGTACTGGCCTGCATTAGTGCACAGGGATAAAGAGTGTCTCCAAAAGATTCAAAATCTTCGTAAGTTTGATCATATTTCTTTTTATTTTAAAAATTCGAATTGGTTGAATCTTAATACCAGATTTCAGATTCAGTTATCTTGCTTGACATTTAAGATATTGTTCAATCATAAACCTGAATATCTAACCTCAAAGTTTATTACAAATTTTAATGTTCATCAATTACCCACTCGTAATCGTTACAAGTTTTGTGTTCCAAGGCATAGAACTGCTCTGTTTCAGCGGTCATTTACTTATAACGCTATAAAAATTATAATTCCTTGCCTAATGATGTCAGGTCCCTCAAGTCTGTTCACAGTTTTAAAAAAGTCTTAAAAAAATGTTCAGTTAAATTACTGTAATTGGTTATTCTTTAATTTTTCAGTAGCGTACGTTCTGTTATGTTTTCTTAATTTTCTGGATGGTTATATGGAAGAGCACCGTATGGTGAATATCGCCATCCTTTGAATTATTTTCTTTTGTATTAATATTTTTCACGCATTAATAAAGGCATTATTATTATTATTATTATTATTATTATTATTATTATTATTATTATTGAGCCAGGCCAATATTATCATTTCGCGTCAGAGAATAGTATTAAACAACTTTTATCACAGTTCCATAATTCACAAAATTGTAATGTTCTGGAGATTGTTATTAATATTGATGGTCTGCCTCTTTCAAAAAGTTCGGGGAGCCAGTTTTACCCCATCTTGTTTAGTTTTTATAAAATGAACACTGTTGAAATTATTGGTATATACCACGGATATGAAAAACCAAAAGATGCAAATTTATTCTTAATAGATTTTGTTAATAATGGTTGTTTTTATGAGAGTCGCTTTTATTCAATAAAAATTAACAGCCGGATTCATGAAACGGGCGTAGCGCTAGTCGGACTAACCAGTTTACGCCCGTGTAAAGCGCGTTAGTCGGCCTAACCAGCTTTGCGCTCATTCACGAAACATGCGTTGCTAGGTAGCGAAGCATGCGTTGCTAGGTAGGCTGTTTATTTACGTCCATATTTGCGCCAAAAGTTAGACCCAGTATTGTACCTGTCTAAAAATCGCGTAACTTCGGCCTCTAGTTCCTTGCGTTTCCCATTGTATATTTAGTATTTATATTCAAAAACAGTACTTTTTAGTGCTACGGATTAGTTAACATATGGATCGGTCAGTGGTCGCGCGGTTTAAGGCGTCAGTACTTGAATCGAGGTGACTGGATCGCTGTGGGTTCGCCCCCGCAGCCGGTAGACCGTATATAAGCTATATTCGTGGAGAGATTGGCACCCTCTCTGCGGGTATGGTAGGGTGGAAGAATGTTGGCTTGGGTCAATGTGAAAGATTGACACCGGTTGACATTTGACTACCCCCCTAATTAATGAGGTTTATTCCTGCACTGAATGGTGGTTAGGGCCTACCAACGTAAGTCGTTCCTGGGCGCAAATGCGGCCTGCTTAATAATAATATGCCGTCCCCTCTCCCGTCTTCGACTTCTGGATTAATCCTCGTGATTAGAATGAGGGGTAGAGATATTATTATTATTATATCATAAAGTAAGTATTATACATAGTAATGAATAGGAGTATGACTTATTTAAATTGGTGCAACAGAGGCGTAAATTTTTCGCGTAGCCTCCGCTAATCTGACTAACGTTACGCCTTGTTGATGAATCCGTATGTAAATGTTTTATTTGTGATACACCTGCAAAATCCTATATTAAATATATTAAGGGACATTCAGGACATATGTATTGGACAGAGTGTTATACTGAAAGTACCTAGAATTCTGAGCAAAATTGCAAGGAGGTCATCACAGTGGGACATCATTAATTGAAACAATTCCTGGCATAGACATGATCACATCTTTTCCGCTTGATTATATGCACTTAATATGTTTACCTTCAACAAAATGTCATTTAAACAAATTTCGGATATTTCAACATTATTAACTAGGCAAGCCAACGATATTCCTGTTGAGTTTAATCGAAAGCCTCGAGATTTAAGTGAATGTAAAAGATGTAAAGCAACGGAATAGTTTTGTTATATACTGGTCCAGTTATTTTTAAATCAATTTTAACAAATGACCGATACATTAATTTTCTTTCTCTTCACACAGCTGTAACAATATTATCGAATTCAAAAAATTTTATACATATAGATTATGCAGAGAATTTATTAGAATATTTTATTCAAACTTTCATTGCACTTTATGGAGAAGATCATGTATCTCATAACATACATAATTTAATGCATATAGCTGAAGATGTCAGATTATTTGGTCCTTTAGACAATTTTAGTGCATTTCCATTTGAAAACTATATGCAAACGTTAAAGAAGCTTATTAGAAAGTCAGAAAAACTACTACGCTAATAAATAGAAAACATGAGCTAACTATTTTAAATAAGAGTAAAGGAAAAGAAGAAAACAAATTTCCATATTTTCGTTAATTCAGACATCATTCCTCAATATGAAGAGGTGGTTTTTGAAAATTTTGTTTTAAAAATAACAAAACCCGACAACTGCTGTTCTTTGCATAATGGAGTTATTGTAAGTATAGTGAATTTTGGCACAGCTAATGAGGGAATATTTATCATTGGTTATGAATATTTAATTAAAGAAAATTTTTATGAAAAGCCTTGCGACTCCTCAGAATTGGGTATATAAAGTATATAATATTGGCACTTTGCAATCTTGGAATTTAAAAGAAATAGCTCATAAGTGTGTTTAAGCTATCTCTTGATGATCATTTTGTTGTTTTTCCTCTTTTACATGTTAAGTAATTTAACATTAGGCAAATAATTTCAGTTTTAACAAGAGGCTTTTATTGCCAAAATTTTATTCTGTACTCAAAATTTGACAATGGCTATATGGCCAATAATTCAAGGGAAATATAAACCCGTAGGTATAGCTTCATTTTAAAATTAATTGTTCTAAATTTTGCTTTAATATATTAAAATAAACTGATAAACAAACAGCTAAAACATACATTGCTCTAAGTACCTTTTTATATTCAGGAGCTCCAGTAAAATCACATAATTTTGTATTTTATTCAACTGAAATCCTTCCACAAGAAGAATATTGTATTTAAGAAAATATAGCCTTAATCTCAGTTACCCAGTTTAGTGGTCGTTTAGTGTTTGGCAGAAAGTCTACAGTACCATGAGTTTTAAGATACAATGGATACTTCTCTAAAAACATGGACTGTAGTAAAATTTAAAGAGAACAGTAGTGTAGCCGCAGTTCCCACACCTTGGATAACCGATAACGGGGAGTGCTTATGGCCACCTGTTACTTCAGATAAAATAGCCTCTGCCATTAAAAGTTATATGGTAAACACATGTTGGCTAACTTTTAAAATCGATATATTTCGGAATGCAACATATGGTAAAGATATTTGCACATACATTTGTTTAAGAAAAGTTGTTTAATTTCAGATAATTATGAGACTGCTCGTCTAAAATGCAGGAGGGCAGAGGTGACCAGTGACATAAATACAGAAGATGAAGAACCTGCTACAAGAAGACGGGTGTTAAGAAAATTTAGTTCCTCATCTGAGGAAAGTGATGCAACTATTTTAAAAATACCACCAAAATTAAAAAAGGAAACAGATACAGGTATACTATTATGGAAGTTTTTTAAATAGTATGTTATTTATTTGTTTTTACAGCAAAAACCCTCAACAGTATTACATTAAGACCTACTTCACTTCCATGACTAAAGTCCACATTAGTTCCATCATGGAGGCCTGCATCACCACAGTTTAGACATATTAAAAATTGTAGACAAATAATGGACTTGATATGTTTTAAGTAAAGGAAACTGCAAGTGTTGCCCACATCATCGACATGGTAATAATTTATAATTAATATAGTGTAAATGCAAGCTGTTTAATATATTTTTATAATAGATGAATACCTCAAACAAATCGTCATGCAACAAAATATGATGAAAAGTATATTATGTTACGTACTAGGTGAAGTAAGAGCTGCCAAAAATAGTGATACAGTAGATTATAAATGAAGTCAATTTTCAAAAAATTCGAACTACCCCTAAAAAGTGAAAATGAAATTTAATTATTCAACATAGAAGACGAAAATAATATTACAAAAGCTGTAAGTGTTATATCTTAGCTACTTACATATTTTTTATTTCTGGATTCTTAAATTGCACAATTGTCCATACTGTTTTTATTCTATTTTTCATATTTCTTAAAAAGTAAACATATTTTATATAACATTGCAAGAAAGGAATTATACGAAACATGTATAGTTTTTATACGATCTCAATTGAGACAGTATAAAAACAAAAACTGGGCATACCGTCGGAATCTAGTGATAGAAATATTAAAATGTTTTAATAGGTAAATTAATTTAATATTTACATCATAATAAACGCAGATATCATAGAAACACTATATATGTATATGTATATATATATATATGTTGTTTTGAGTTTTAAATATCTATACAATGGATACTTTTCTAAATGGACTGTAGTAAAATTTAAAGAGGACAGTGGTGTAGCCGCAGTTTCCACACCTTGGATAACCGATAACGGGGAGTGCTTATGGCCACCTTTTACTTCAGATGAAATAGCCCCTGCCATTAAAAGTAATATGGTAAACACATGTTGGCCAACATTTAAAATCGAGATATTTTGGAATGTAACTTATGGTTAAGATATTTGCATTATCACATACATTTGTTTAAGAAAAGTTGTTTAATTTCAGATAATTGAGATTGCTCGTCTAAAATGCATGAGGGCAGAGGTGACCAGTGACTTAAATACAGAAGATGAAGAACCTGCTAAAAGAAGACGGGTGTTAAGAACATTTAGTTCCTCCTCTGAGGAAAGTGAGGAAACTATTTTAAAAACACCACCAAAATTAAAAAAGAAAACAGATACAGGTATGCCATTATGGAAGTTTTTTAAATAGTATGTTATTTATTTGTTTTTACAGCAAAAACCCTCAACAGTATTACATTAAGACCTACTTCACTTCCATGACTAAAGTCCACATTAGTTCCATCATGGAGGCCTGCATCACCACAGTTTAGACATATTAAAAATTCTAGACAAATAATGGACTTGATATGTTTTAGGTAAAGAAAACTGCAAGTGTTGCCCACATCATCGACATGGTAATAATTTATAATTAATATAGTGTAAATGCAAGCTGTTTAATATATTTTTATAATAGATGAAGGTGAAGTAAGAGCTACCAAAAATAGTGATACAGTACAGATTATAAATGCAGTCTATTTTCAAAAAATTTGAACTACCCCTAAAAAGTGAAAATGAAATTTAATTATTCAACACTTAGAAGACGAAAATAATGTTACAAAAGCTGTAAGTGTTATATCTTAGCTACTAACATATTTTTTACTTCTGGTTTCATAAATTGCACAATTGTCTATACAGTTTTTATTCTATTTTTTATATTTCTTAAAAAGTAAACATATTTTATGTAACATTGTAAGAAAGGAATTATACGAAACATGTATAGTTTTTATACGATCTCAATTGAGACAGTATAAAAACAAAAACTGGGCATACCATCGGAATCTAGTGATAGAAATATTAAAATGTTTTAATAGGTAAATTAAATCAATATTTTTTTATTATTAAGAAAATTTTGATCATATCTATTCAATAGAATTAGTTTATTTAAAAATTGTGCATGTTAAAGTGGAAACTAATTACAAACCAATAGGTCCGCTAAAACAGTAATTAAACAAATTAATTTGCCTATCAAACAAATAACGCTGCCTGCAGGACACTGCTTTTTTCTCGGGATAGGTATCGAGTCTTGAGCCATTTTGATGAATACAATAATATTTTAAATAAATCAAACAGAAAGAAGTTTAGAATGATGACTCAATATAGATCCATTTTTTCTCTAAATACACATACCTTTCAACTAGCTAATAATACATAGTGAGAAAGTTATAATTTAATTATGTTCTCACTAAAATAGATTGAGGATTGCGTTACGTGTGTCTTTAGTGTTAAAATAGTGTTCTTGTGCATTTTTTTTAGATAACTGAAATGTGCAAAATCGGGGGAAAGGATAACTATATATATATATATAAAGCTGTTTACAGGCCTTTTAGGCCCAGAGCTGTGTTATTCTCCTCCACTCCATTCTGTCTTTCGCCTTTCTTTTCCAATCCGTTACATTTTTCTCCCTTAGATCTATTGCCACTGCCTCTCTCCATCGCTTCCTCGGTCTACCTCTTTTTTTCTTGTAGTTAGGTTTACTCCTTACTATTTTCTTAACTGCCCTTTCATCCTCCATACGTTCTAGATGCCCTAGCCACTGCACTCTCCTGGCTTTTACAACTTCGTCTATTGTTGGTGCCTGGTACATTCCATATATTTCCTCATTATTTCTCCTTACATAGCCTTCCTCTGTCCTCTTACCACCTAGAATTCTTCTTAAGATCTTCCTTTCCCACCTTAAAAGGTTTTCTCTTGACTTCTTATTGAGAACCCAGGTTTCACTACCATACAGCGCTGTCGGTCTCAAAATTGTTTTATACATTCTAAATTTTACTCGTCTGGACAAATTTTTGATTTCAATAAGTGGTTGACTGCTGCCGAACTTCTGTTTGCTTTTATTATTCTCCTATTTATTTCTTGTTCCTCATCACAGTTAGCTGTTATTAGCGCCCCAAATACACATATTCTTGAACTTCTTCAAACTCCATCTCTCCATGCTCTGTTCTCAATTTAAAATTTGTATCCTTTTTTTGTTCTCCTATTCTCAGCAGCTTACTTTTCTCTTGATTTATCTGCAATCCCACTTTACTTGCTTCCTCCACAAGTTTTCTCGTTACTTCTTCTAATTCCCTACTATCTCTAGCAATAATGGCCACCTCATCTGCATAACTTACTATTTGGTGACTTTTAAACAATATGTGTCCTTCTCTGTTCAACTCACTATCTCTTATGACCTTTTCTAGTACTAAATTAAAATGAAGCGTTGAGAGTGGGTCTCCTTGTCTCAGTCCTGTATCAATAGTAAAGCCTTCCGAACATTCACCTTTTATTCGTACTTTGGCTTTAGTATTTTCTAAGGTCATTTTCAATAGCCTAATCAGTTTAGTTGGTATCCCAAATTGTTCCAGAATTTTACTTAGTTTATTCCTTTTGATCGAATCATATGCTTTCCTGAAGTCCACAAATAAAACCATTGCTTTGATCCCATACTCATAGCATGTAGTCAGCATTTCCTTCACCATGAAGATTTGGTCCGTTGTTGACCTTCCCTTTGCTTGATACTCCCCTATTTGCCGTTCTGCTATAGGTTCTATTCTCTGCTTTATTAACGTTGCCATAATTTTATACCCTATATCTAACAATGATATACCCCTGTAGTTTCTGCAGTCCGTTGCATCTCCCTTTTTTAAGATTGGTATAATCATAGCATCTCTCAATCTTCAGGCATACATTCTCTTCTCCAGATCATTCGTATCATTTCGTATATTCTTTGTCTTAAATCCTCTCCTGCGTACTTAATGTTCTCTGCTGTTATTCCGTTTTTCCCTGGACTTTTGTTATTCTTTAAAGCTTCTATAATTATATCTATTTCCTTTTTTGTAGGTTCTTCTACTTCCCCTTCCTCTTCTCTTCCAGTATCATCTCCTCGTGCACCTCTTCTTCCCTTACATTCTCTTCATTCAACATATCTGCAAAGTATTGCCTCCATCTTTCTCTCACTTCTGTTTCCTCTCCAATTAGATTGCCACTTTCATCTCTCACATATATTACTTCCTTCTTTATCTTTTTTCCCTTTTTTATCTCTCTGTAGAAGTTTCTATTTCTTTCCTCTTGTAATGTTGCTCTATTTCCTCTATTTTCTTAACCTGCTCTGCTCTCTTCTTTTGTCTAAACACTTTCTTTGCTTTTGTCTTTGTTCCCTGTATTTTTCCTTATCTTCCTCTTGTAGTGACTGAAGTGCTTTAATTCTTAGCTTATTTCTCTTCTCCGCCTCTCTTATACACTCCTCATCCCACCATCTTTTCCTCCCTGCACACTCTTTTTTTGGTATTACTTTCTCACTTGCTGTTTGTATGACATTTTTATCCACTCTTCATTTATATTTGCTTCCAATATCCGTATGTTTTCTTGCAAACCTTTCCTTTCATCTTCTTCATACTTCTTTTGGTTTATCTCTTTTTGTAATGTCGCCATATCTAGTTGTCTTTTTCCTTTGTAATCCTTTTCTTTTAATAGGTTTTTATCTTCAAATCTATCCTTAATAGATAGTGATCCGAGTCTATTTATGACCCTCTGCATGACCTAACATTTTTTATTAAGCTTCTGTGATTCTCATCTATGCAAACATGATCAATTTGATTCGAATATGCTCCATCCGGAGAGGTCCAGGTCCCCTTATGTATGTCTTTTCTCTTAAAGAATGTGCTCATTATTTTCATTTTGTGTTCTTCTGCAAATTCAATCAATCTACGCCCATTGTCATTGCACTCTAGGTATTTACTTTCTGTCCCTACTATACTTTCATACATCCTTTCTCTCCCTATTTTTGCGTTTGCATCCCCTACCACCATTCTTACTGTTTTTATTCAGCTTTCCGTAATTTTCTTCTAGCTTCTCATAAAACTCATCTTTTTCTTCTTCTGTTGGCGCATATATATTTAATATCTCTATGTTTATTTCTTCTCTGATTTTAATCATACATAACCTATCTGAAATTGCTTCAAATTTAGAAATTTTATCCCTCAAATTTTTATTTACTAAAAATGCTGTTCCGTATCGCCTTGTTTCGCCTCCGCTCGTAAAGAATAAATAATTTTCTAATTCCCATGTGTCCGTCTCTTTTATATGCGTCTCCTGTATCGCTATTATGTCCATTTTGAATCTATTTGCCTCTCTTTCTAGGATTTTTAATGATCCTTCCTCATTTAACCCTCTTACATTCCATGTTCCCATTCTCATTCCTCTTTCTTGATTTGTGTCTTCTTGCTTTCCGTCTTTTTCTGTCTTCCCCCTCTCCGTCCTTCTAGCTTCGTTCTGTATTTTTTGCTTTCTGTTCCTGGTTCTATTTATGTCGTTTCCTTTTCTCATAACCGTGTCCATTGCCAGCGATCTTTCTTTTATGCTGAGTGATATATCTAGTTTTTTGCTTCCTTTTTTTCTAGCCTGCTTGCATCATTATTCCACTTCCAAACCTCATTATCAATTACGAGTTTTTGATATCCTACTTTTGCTACCTTTCCTTCCATCCTCACTTCTTTGGCTTTTATTCTTAGTTTCCTTTGAATTTCCCTTTCTTTTTTGCTCATATCATCGTTAATATAGACTTTGGCAGCTCCTATCTCCTTTAATTTACTTTTATTTTTCATTATCCTTATCTTGTCCTCGAAGTTTTTAATTCTACTAAAAATACATTAACTCCTATTTTCGTTACCCCTTCTGTACCAATCTCCATATGCATTGACTTTCTTATAAACTCTTCTATCTGTCCTTTTAGCTCATTTTGATCTAAATTTTCTCTAATTTGTAGGCCTTGCACCACTATATTTTTCTTCCTTTTCTCTTTATCTATACTCTCTACTCTTTCTTCTACCTCTCTCATCTTATCCCTAAGCGCCTTATTTTCCTGCCTCATGTCCTCAATCTCTCCTCTGAGTTGTCTTATCTCCTCTCTATATTCTTTCTCTTCTCTTCTCACCTCTTTTACTTCCTGTGTTAAGCATTCCAGCATTCGCAGCACCTTTTCCATGTTGTACTCCATATCCCCTTTCTTTACTGGCGAACGTGCTAGTTTTTTGCTGCAACTGAATACCTCCGCTACTTCTTCCATACTTCTCATTTTCTTTCCCTCATCTGTTCCACTGGCATCACTTTCGGTTTCTATTTCAATTTCTTCCTTTCTTCGCTCGGGTGTCCTTGTTACCCTTTTACTGACCACCGGTTTTCAGTTTTCCTTAACATTTCCGACACTACTGGTTGCCTATCTCACTTGACACCAGTTCGCTAAACTACCCCAGTTATTTCCTTCTGCAATACGTCTTTGCACTACTGGTTGCCTACCTAACGCGCGTGACAGAGCTGTCCTCGTCGACCGATCGGAGACTCTCTGTCAATCTTTGTAAGCAACACTGAACCTTATTGATGACCTACTTTCACTAACCTCCGAACAATTTCTGTCTTTCTTTTACTTTTACTCTGTTATTTCCAAATTTTCTTATTCGACTGCTTGCTCCTTTCCTGCCCCACCAAAACTCACACTATTTGTATCCCAAAAATAACTCGGCACGGTTCAAATTGGACTTTAATGCCGGAGCACTTTTGCGACACGTACATACACTAACGCGATCGAGACTCGAAAGGATAATTATGATTTTGTAAAACGATGCATGAGGACTTTAATTTCAAATGGACTGGCTATGCAATACAGTTGGTTGGGCCTGAGAGAGAAGAAGAGTTTATGTAATTTCCAAACAGCAAAATTGATAATGCGTAAGTTAAAAATATTTACCATTATTTCACAATTCACGCACATCCTAGAGTTTGTTCTGTGTTGTATATCATACTTTCATACTTATAATAAATGCAAAATTTTCTATAATATCCAGATATTGAAAATATTGCCAGGCACTAAAACACATGATATTAAAAAGTTTCATATTAACGTAAGGTGTAGAACGCTTTTTCGAAATACAGGGTGTCAAAAATTAAAAATATATTACATTTCTTTACTGTATACTGATAAAAGCTAGTCCTGTCATTTATCCTGATTAAAACCTAGACCACTGTGTACTTTTAATTCAAATTTTAAAACGTTTTTAAAACTTGATTGTAGTGCTAATTTAATGAATTAGGTTTTATGTCAGGCTCAGTGTGATTATTGTGTAATAGCTTGATCATTTTCAGATGCTGCAGATAAGGCCAAAATGGCAGCTAATATGAAGGAAACGGAAAACTCATTGAAAAATTGGTTACGGAGAGCGAGAGACCGATCATTGAAGATAAAATAATGTGAATGGATAGATTATCATTATTAAATATATACTTATATTTTATAAATATATTTGTTTTAATTTCATATAGTGTACTGCCATTAACCTCTATTTGTAACCTTGCAATAAATGCAGTAGCACGGGTCAAAGATCCTATACATCCGCCCGTCGTGAAATGGCAATATATTTTTCCTCAGTAAATTTATATATACTATGTAGATATTATGAAATAAAATTAGGGTTTAACATGAGCCGTATTTCAACACTACAACTAGAACTACATGGCGACTGTTGAGAGCTGGGTTTGCTCTGCGTGTTTTTCCTTAACAAAACTGAGGTACAGCTAATAATGAGCGTTATTAACTGTTTAATAGATATATTTACTCCAATAACTTTATTAACTACGTGGACTGTACTATAACTATCAATATACATATGTATGTAACTATTACAATAGCGGGATTACAATAGCGGGCACCCTAATTTGTGCCAACCGCTGCTCTGACTAAACTCTACTGGTAGTACTGACTTCTTCACGGCGCGATACGATAGTATCCCGCCTGCCAGAGTGTATGGCGGTTAAGTTTATAGTTGCGCCATCTGAAGGCATCTTTTTTTTTAAACTCAAACATCCCGCCCGCCTTGAAACGGAAGGATTCAACATAAAATTTAAATAGTGATTTAACAAAAATTACTATACTAGAACTATAAATAGTACATCAGTAACAGGATCTCAACCTGAGATTTACATAACATAATATGGATATTTATTGTCCTTGAATCATTTAATGTCATTCATCTAAGGGTAATTTGCACAAACGTACCGCACTACGCTTCACTTCACCACTGTTTGTCCACACACTAACAACACGAGTGATTCCGTCACTGCCAGGATGAAGAGTGGTGACTCGTCCTAGTTTCCAACAGAGGGGAGGTTGATTATCATCCTTGATTAACACTAGATCGCCCTCATAAAGGTCAGGCTGCTTTCTTCTCCATTTGGTACGTTGCTGTAGAGATGTTAAGTATTCAGAAGACCAACGCCTCCAAAAATGTTGTACAATCTGCTGTAGATGCTCGTAAAGCCTTAATCGATTTATTGGTATGGTCGTTACATCTCTCTGAGGTAATGCAATTAAAGAGTCACCCACTAGGAAATGAGCGGGGGTTAAAGCGGATAGGTCTTCAGGGTCATGAGAAAGAGGAATAAGAGGTCGTGAATTTAGCACTGCTTCTATTTGACAGAGAACAGTGTACAACGATTCATAAGTTAAATGGGCGTTTCCTACAACTCTAATTAAATTAATTTTAGCGGATTTGACTGCCGCTTCCCATAATCCTCCGAGATGTGGAGAAAAGGGGGGGTTAAAATGCCATGTTATCAAATTTTGTAATAAGAAATCTCGAGTGTCACCGGTTTTAATAGATTCACTTAAATTTTTTGTAATCGATTTTAGTTCATTATTCGCCCCAACAAAATTTGTCCCGTTATCGCTATATATGTCTTTGCAGAAACCTCTGCGTGAAATAAAACGTTTTAAACAATTTAAGAATGTTTTTGCACTTAGGTCACCAGCTAGCTCTATATGGACAGCTTTCGTTGAAAAAAAACAAAGATGCAAATATAAGTTTTAACTAATTTGCGAGATTTTAATGTGCCATCCTTCACAAGAATTGGGCCAGCATAATCTATCCCTACTGTAGTGAATGGTCTTGTTGGGGTTAACCTAGATTTAGGAATATTTCCCATTAAGGAGTGAAATTTGATGGTTTAGTTTTAAAACATATGACACATTTTCGTAAAACATCTCGTACCGCGCGTTTTCCATTGACAGGCCAATATTTCTGGCGCATTGCGGCTAAGACTGCTTGTTGTCCGGCATGTAACATTCGTTTATGTTCCCACTCTATTATCATTTTCGTTAATGGGTGATTAAAGGGCAAAACTATTTGATGTTTTTTATCAAAATGTTCACTGGATTGCTTTATTCGACCGCCTACTCTAATCAATCCATTTTCGTCAATAAAGATATTTAGCGACAATAATTTGCTAGAATTAGAGATTCCTTTGTTCGATTGTAAGCATTTCATTTCCTCGGTAAATGATTTATATTGAACAATTTTTAGTAGTAGTACTAGAGATCGATCTAATTCGTCACTTGTGATATCACCTGTTAGTTTATCTTTATTATGTGGTTTAGCGTTGTGTAAGAATCGAAGTACATATGTAAATATTCTATGAAATTTAACAAAAGATGAATATTTTTCAAACAAAAAATCTAAATTGTATGTAAGAAAGGATAATTGAATTGTTTTACGTTTTTCAGGTAAGTCTTGTGCGGTAACTAATTTTAAATTAGGCCAAGACGATATATCATTTTTTAAAAATTCTGGTCCCGACCACCAGAGGTCATTGTTACTTAATTTTGTCGGATTACATCCGCGCGAAATTATATCCGCGGGGTTTAATGTTGAGGGTACGTGTCGCCATTCAATATTCTTACTAAGCTCTTGAATTTCGGATACGCGATTTGCCACATACGTATTCCAAGTGTTAGATTCCGCGTTAAGCCAACTCAACACTATAGTCGAGTCGCACCATAGATATCTCTTACTAAAGTTTATTCCTAAAGAGGTTTCGACCTTGCTCGTTAATCGTACCAATAATAAAGCTGCGTTTAACTCTAGTCGTGGTAGCGTTATTTTCTTAAGGGGCGCAATCTTAGATTTTGCGCATAGTAATTTAACGAAGTAATTCCCTTCATAATCCTTAGTTCGAATATAGATACATGCGCCGAAAGCTAGTTCCGAACTGTCACTGAAACCGTGCAGCTCTATTTCGCAATATTCTGGAATTGTAACTTGACGTGGAATTTTTATTGCATTTAAATCGTGTAATGACTCACAAAATTGTTTCCATAAGGTATACAAATCAATCGGTACTGATTCATCCCATGTAACGTTAGCTTGCCATAACTTTTGCAATAAGACCTTAGCTTGAACAGTTGTTGGGCCAATTAACCCCAGAGGGTCAAAGATTTTAGAAATAGTTGATAAAATATATCGTTTAGTGATTGTTTTACATGTTGAAATGTTTACTGTGTAGGAAAAATAGTCGTTATTTGGGTTCCAAACTAGACCTAAAGCCTTAATGGTTTCATCCCTTGATATGCAATATTGAGTTATATTGTTATCATCTTCATTTTCTAATAATTCGTGACGATTAGATCACCATTTCCGTAATGGTAATTTTGCTTCGTTAAGAATTTTCGTAATTTTGTGATTTCAAAATTAAAGCCTGTTCAATGTTTTCTGCGCCCGTGATTAGGTCGTCCATATAAAAATCGCGTTTTATTATTTCGCATGCTTCTGGGTATTTTTCCTCATTTTCTACGGCTATTTGATAGAGTACGCGACATGCTAAAAACGAGGCAGGAGCAGTGCCGTACGTAATGGTATTTAATTTAAAATGTTTGAGATCCATATTTGGGTTTTCTCGCCATACAATTCTTTGAAAGTCGCGGTGTTCTCGATTAACATTAATTTGTCTGTACATTTTTTCGATGTCACCGATAAACACAACATTATGTTGTCTCATTTTAATCGCGATAGCAAATAAATCTCGTTGAATAGTAGGTCCTATTTTTAAGACGTCATTAAGTGACAACCCCGACGTAGATTTACACGAAGCGTCAAAAACGACTCTAAGTTTTGTTGTTTTGCTACCTTCTTTAACTACACCGTGGTGTGGTAGATAATATTTTATTTTTTCGGTGTCTTCTTCCCTGGTAGTTATTTCACTCATATGCCCGAGCGTTTGATATTCTCTCATAAATTGTGTGTATTGTGTTTTAAAATTGTCGTCGCGTTGTAATCGTTTTTCGAGTGACCGAAATCGTTTAATTGCCGTATCTTCTGAATCTCCTAAATTTGTTACATTGTCTTTAAACGGTAAGCTTACTTCAAATCGCCCATCACATCCTCGTCTAAACGTTTGCATAAAATATTCTTCGCATTCGCGTTCTTCCCGTGTTCGACTATATTCTGTGTTTATATCTTCAAGCGCCCAAAATTGCTTAACCTGATCGTGTAAGTCGTTATTCGATATTACCAAGTTACAAACAACCGGGTGTGTGTTATTTTCTAAACTGAGCGAACCGGACAGTATCCAGCCGAGTCTTGTTTTTTGCAACACAGGACTGTTTTTGCCCAATTTAATCTGCCCGACGCATAGAATACTGAAAAATATATTTGCACCTAAAAGTAAGTCGATTGGACCTGGTTCGTTTAAATTTTCATCCGCTAGATTTATATCACTTGGTAATTGTAATTTTGATACATCAAATGATATTTGAGGTAAGTCGTCGGTAATCTTATTGACCACTAAAAACGTTTCCTTTGTTTTGTAACGATTGTCGAGTGAAAAATTGTTGTTTCAATTTGCGTTGAAATATTGATTCATTTACACCCGCCACTGGAATCTGAACCTTTACATTTTTTAAATTTAATTTTTTAGCTAACGATTGCGTGATAAAATTTGCTTGTGAACCGCTATCTAACAGTGCGCGGCATTCAATTTTATTACCCTCGAAATCGGCAATGTTTATATTAGCAGTTGCCAACAACACTTGTGCGGTACGCTTTTTCTATCGCTAGCGGTGAGAGACAAGCATGGGCTTTGAGGAACCGATGCCGACGTCGTTGTACAAGCTATCGCGGTTGTTGTAGTCTCCGCGTTTTCGGAACTTGATCGACTTTCATTCGACTCTGTTTTTGTTTCAGAATTTGTATTTGACTTGCGATATTCAGGATTATGCAGTAACGTATGATGTTTTTTATTGCATTGTCTACAGTTACTAGCTCTGCACTCGTAATTGAAATGATTGGGACGTAAACAATTTATACAAAGTTTGTTTTTCTTTACTTCAGCTAATCTTTGCGTAACCGGCATCTTGGAGAATTTTTCACAATTGTAATTAAAATGATTTTGTTTACAAAATACACATGTAAAACTTTGGGTAGCAATATGTGAGTAACTTTTGTCTTCGCGTGAATTATTGGGTTTAACAAATTTGTTTTTGTTTTCTACGGTCTCGAGCAACTGACAACGTTGCGCTAAAAATTCTGTTAATTTTTTAATAGTAATGTTTTCTACCGTGTCCTTGCTTATGTGTTGCTCCCATTCTTTTTTTGATGTTATGTCTAATTTAGATGTTAGGGTAAAAATTATAGGCGTGTCCCATTTATCCGTTGGCTGCCCTAAAGCTGTCAACGCGCGAAAATTCTTGTTAAAATTGTCTAATAATTTTCTAAGCTGTAAACAAGATTCATTTCTTATAGGAGCTAAATCATAAATCGCTTTTATGTGTGAATTTATTATGAGTTTTTTGTTTTCATATCGCTCTTTTAATAAAGACCAAGCTATTTCATAGTTATCGTTAGAAATATTTAATGAATGAATGATTTGTGAAGCCTCTCCTTTCAAGCAGGACTGCAAATAATAGAACTTCTGTATATTTGATAACTGGTTATTGTTGTGAACTATGTTTGTAAAAGTGTCATGAAATGTGACCCACTGATCGTAATGTCCGTGAAAATCTGGCAAATTTATTTGTGGTAATTTAATTTGATTTTGTATGTTAGTAGTTTGCGCATTATTCATCGTAGAACTAGATGGTGCATTAACTTGTGTATTGTCATTTTGAGGGTTGTTACGTAATAGATCTTTAGCTACGGCACAAATTTTGTGGAATGTGTTTTCGAAAGATTGACGTTCTTCGTTTTGTATATCACCCTGTAATAACTCTAATTCATATTGAATTTCCTCGTATTTGTCTAGAATATCACTAATTCTTGCTAGGCGAGTTTCTACTTCGGATAGACTAGTATTTTCAGCGTCAAATGTATTTAGGAAATTTTGAAACCTAGTTAATTGAGCCTGTCCGCGTTTTAATATTAGAGTTGCTTCACCGTCGGTTTGAGGCATATTTATAAGATATTATGTTCTGTTCTTTGTCACAATAATAAACAATGAGGTTAAAGTAGGTATGAATAAGTAGGTATAAAAGGATGGTGACTTACGATTTTAAGCGAATGTATGATGTATGTAGTGTGCTCCTCTTATCTGACGTAGTTTTCTTTGTTCTTGTGTATTTTTTTGGAGTTCCTGCGTGTGGGTGTTGTGTTGCAGTTTACTTGAGTGTATGTAGTCTTCCTAAATGCAGTTGTGGTTCAATCTATGAATGGGGCTCGGATGACCAACTTGTTGAGAGCTGGGTTTGCTCTGCGTGTTTTTCCTTAACAAACTGAGGTACAGCTAATAATGAGCGTTATTAACTGTTTAATATATATATTTACTCCAATAACTTTATTAACTACGTGGACTGTACTATAACTATCAATATACATATGTATGTAACTATTACAATAGCAGGATTACAATAGCGGGCACCCTAATTTGTGCCAACCGCTGCTGTGACTAAACTCTACTGGTAGTACTGACTTCTTCACGGCGCACAGTGGTCAATTTGCGATAATTAACGGGACAGAAGTCTGATATGGTTTTTATCAAACTCTGCAATATTTTTTGCGCAGGCGGCATAAAATTAGTCTGCCTGAAGCCATGGCAACCAAACAAGTCATGGCAAATATTTAAACGCAGGCTATGAACTGTCAAAGTTGCTGTCATAATTTTATATTAATTACCACAGGTTATTTATCTAGTTTGAGGCGAAAATCAATTTAATATAAATAAAGTAATAATTACTGCGTATTGCTACTTGTATTAAAAATGGATAGAGAAGCAGCCAATGGTAAGTTTGATTTATTATATGATTCGTTAATCTCTCCGAGCAATATAATTTAGGTATTTTTCCAAATATGCGACATTTTCTTTATTTTAAATAGTTAAACAAAATTTGACAAGGGCAGCAAAAAGTTTTACAACATTTTACTCAAATTTATAAAAAAAGTATTAAAACAGTCCTTCAGAAACATGATTTGCCTTATGTGAAAACCAGCCAGTACCAGCGCTTATAATTACGATTTTTTTAGAAGACTGCATTGCCCGTGTTAAAAGGCTGGACATATACAGTTATTTGAAAAGGTATAATTTGATGTCAAATGCCTCAAGCCCTAAAGCCTTATCGACTGTTTTTAAATTCATTAAAGCCAAAACTGGGAAAGAAAACCTATTTGGTAAATCAGAAAGATTAATACTCGATCAGATTAAGATATTTTGTGGCAATTTATTAACCAGATGGAGAAAATGTCATCAGTCAGAAAAGCGATTTTTAAAAAAATATTCTGTATGGCTCCAAAAATATTTTATGGGTTCCGATAGTGATATGCAGGTTAAAATAAAAACTGGACGACCTGAAATGCCTTTCGTCGAAAGCAGTGCAAGAACTAAAAAAAGAATAGTGGCATATTTAGCAAAATCAAAATCTCCTGAAGAACTTGCTCTTGCTACTGAAATTAGCTATAGAGCACAAGGTAAAAGAAAAATCGCCAAGCAAATAGGACAAATTGTAATATCGGAACCTTCGTATTCATCAGATAAAAGTAAACCTGAGCCGAAACCCTATACGCCAATGGAAGCCCTAGCTCTGATGGTTGATTTGAAATTGACAAAATATCAGTACGTCTCAATGCAAAAAGGTGCTGCTGAAATAAATGTAAATTTGTACCCGCCTTACTACTTGGTTTTAAAAGCAAAAATGAATGTTATCCGACGAACATAAACATAGTGGAAAATTCTGCAGAAGTAAAACTGCAGAATTTGCTTGATCACACCTGCCATCGTTTGGTCCAAGTACAAGATGAAGTGTTTACTCAAACTTTTCAAAATACTAAAACGGTTTTTTGTCAATTAAATTGCAAATGGGGCTTGGACGGTAGTGGTGGTCATGCAAACTACAAACAAAATTTTTCAGGAGAGTACGGCAGCATCTCCGATAGTGATGTCCTTTGACATCATTAGTCCCTCTAAACCTCGTATACAAAAATGAAGGTGATGGAGAAGTTGTTATTTGGCAAAATCCTAGGACATCTTCTACTAGGTTTTGCAGGCCTATTAAAATTCAATTTATAAAAGAGACTGCAGAAGTAATTAGTTCTGAAGTAAATAATATAAAGTCTCAAATATCAAATCTTACGCCAACTCAGGTAACAACTTCTTTCGGTCATGAAATTTATATAAAACATAATTTGTACCTAACTATGCTGGATGGAAAAGCTTGTTATATGCTGTTATAAACAATTCTTCGTCTCAAACGTGTTATATCTGCGGTGCAAGACCCAAAGAAATGAATGACCTAACTCATATTAAAGATAGACAGTTGAAAGATAATGCTTTTGAATTGGGCCTATCAACTTTACACGCCCACATAAGGTTTTTTGAATGTGTGCTACACATTTCGTATAGATTGGGTAATCAAAAATGGCAAATCCGAAAAGACGATAAAGCAGCATTTGAGACAAGGAAAAAACAAATTATAGATAAACTAAAATTAGAGCTAGGGCTTTTAGTAGATGTAGTTAAACAGGGATATGGAAGTACAAATGATGGAAATACCGCCCGAAGGTTTTTCCAAAATTGTGACAAGGCGAGCGAAATTACGGGCGTAGATAAAGATCTTCTTAATCGCTTTAATGTCATTTTACAAACTTTATCTAGTGGATTTTCCATCAAAACAAATGAATTTAAAATTTATTTATTTGAAACTGCTGAACGATTTGTATTTCTATATCCCTGGTACTACATGCCGGCTTCAGTACACAAAATCCTTTTACATGGAGCAGACATTATCAATTCATTTGATCTGCCAATGGGGCAATTGTCCGAAGATGTTCAGGAGGCAAGACACAAAGAATACCGGCATTATAGAGAGCACAACACAAGAAAAACATCCAGAGTTGAAACAAACAGATCTCTTCCACATGTTCCTAATATCATCAGATCCTGTAATATCTAATATCAGAAACTTACCTAACAAAAAAGAGAGTGTCTTATCTCCTGAAACATTGCGTTTCCTTAAATGTCCAGATTAAGGTAAATTATAGACCGTTAAATGAATATATTATTAATGGAAGTGTTGTTTATTTTCCATCCAGTATAGTTAATTATATCGAGGTATATATTAAGTGATGTAGAAAATAGAACACTAAATGACAAAATTCTGTTTAAAAAAGTCTTTTGATAAACATACAATTTTTAAAAATTAAACTCAATATTAAATAAAATAGATTGAAGCAGTCTTCAGAATTTTTAATTTAAGGATTTTCTTTTCTATTTTTTCTCATTTGGTGCTCTATTTTGTTTGTTGCTAATATATTTTTATGCAAAATTACTTTTTATACTTTACTATTACTTTAAATGTTTTTAAATACCCTCTGTATATATGTTATATTTATTTTTATTTAATATTATTTATAAATTTTAGACTAAATATTAATAGGCATAAAAGATTTCTTCCAATTTGTTTCTTAAAATTCCAGTATTATGTTTGAAGCTATATAGGACATACATTAATTTTGATTAAGATTTTGTAGTACCACCCTGTAAAAGGATGATTAAAAATGTTAATGTTCCTCAATGTTCAAATTTTTTTATTTATGCGGTAACTATTAATGTAAATAAATTAATAAATTAAATGTAAATCAAAATAATGAATGTTGAATTTATTTAATACTGCATATTTTTGAGTACCTACCCTGTATAGAAGACATACATAATAAGAAAAGATCATTTATTTCGTACCTCAAACAGGAGCAAAAACATGTTTTGACTAAACAGCATCAACAATAACTGCTGTTTCTTATTTAGTTTACAATAATTACTTCTGTCCTGCTAAATATCGCAAATTGACCACTGTGCGGCGCGATACGATAGTATCCTGCCTGCCAGAGTGTATGGCGGTTAAGTTTATAGTTGCGCCATCTGAAGGCATCTTTTTTTTTAAACTCAAACAGCGACCTTGCCAGGATGTATAGGATCTTTGACCCGTGCTGATGCATTTATTGCAAGGTTGCAAATAGAGGATAAAGACAACTATGTGTCGGATTTTCGAACATTTGCCATTGAGGAAAGATTAATGGACGTGGTGCGTTATTTAGCCGAGCATTCCAGAAGTTTGCTATAAAATGTTAGCACTAACATTGTGGAACAATTCAATGCTATTATTGCACAGAAAACTGGTGCTAAACGAATAAATTATTCACTTAGGTGTTATAAAGGACGGTGTTTTCCTGCAGTGGTTTCAAAAAATACACAAAGGCCATCGTATAATATTCACAAACACTTGAGTGGAGGGCATAGTCCCGGAAAATTTTTTTTAAAAATGGGCAGGTTAAATTAAATAGACAAAGGAAATATTATCAAGCCAGGAGAAAACTATTATTTTCTAGTAGCAAACCGGATGCTAATTATGGACAAAACTGACAAAAACCAGATATAGATTAATATGCCTTTGAAGATTAAAAAAAAGTATTAAAAAAAAAAATAAATCGGAGGCTGAGTACAGAGACATATAAATTAAAATTTGTCTTCAAGCTGATTCTACTGAGTGGAAACAGGATAGAAAACATGTATTAACATCTTCCTTATTTGAGAAAATTTGTGATTTTTTTAACATGTTGTTCGTCTATTGTTGCAGGCATCTTATATAAAGACTTTTTTTCTAAAGCTACTGTTTGGGAAAAAAATAATGAAGAAAGGTCAAAAAGAGAGTTGGAATCAAAATTTGGTTTCATTATTTCTGATTATGCTCTCATAATAAATAAAAATCTTTTCTTGGTGCTTCTCCAGATGGCATCGAGAGAAATTCAGGATTTCTAATTGAAATTAAATGTCTTCTTTGAACAAGAAACATGACTATTAAAGAAAGTATTCCAAAAAAATTTATACAATATTTAGAGGAAGACGGTGACACTTATAAATTAAAAAAAGTTACAGTTATTAATATCAAGTTCAAACATACCCCTTAAAGAAAATTGTTATTTTTCAGTATGGACTCTCAAAGAAATTATTTATGTAGAATTCCAATCCGCAACGATTTTTTGCAACCAAACTATGTTACCAAAACTTAAAAAAAAATATTTCAATTGTCTTGCCTGAAATAATTCTGGACTTTTTTACCTGTAGCCCTCTGAACTTGTTTTCAAAAAACGCAATTAGTTGAGAAAATCTAATTATACCCTGATTTTTGGATATTAACTAGTGAGTCCATAGCGTAGTTAGTTTCTGGGAGCATTGCTTTCCGGAAATACAAGCCACAAGGATTTTCTCACACCCCTTCCTTTACCTTGCTATTGCATTCGCACAAGAACTCACGCAACACTCTAACTTGCAAGTCTAAACAGGTATAACTGCGTTTGCGCAATTGATTACAATACTTCCAGTTTGTTTCGATATTTGGCAAGTGAACAGTATGAGTTCAACATGGCGGAGAACAAGAAGGTTTGGACAAATACGGAAATACAATGTTAATAACTGTACGAAGAAAATTCTGTTCTGTGGGATGTGCATTCTGTAGGTTGCAGAAACAGAAATAAAAAACAAGATGCGTTAACATTAATTGGGTCACAGTATAATACAGATAATAACGAAATATCACGAAAATTACATAAACTCAGAAGTTAATTTACGCAGAGAGTGAAGAAAATAAAAACTAAAAAAAGTGGTACAGGAACAGATGAAGTTTATATATCTAAGAGTAGTTAGTTTTGCACAATATTAATAACCAATACATATACAGAGCCTTCATAAATGATTAAAAACCACGTGACCAGTAATTTTGTTTGAAACGGTTATTTTATTTTCTTGGTGTTGGCGATTAAATTGTTTCAAATTTATTAGTTCCAAAAGAATAAGACCAAGGTTACATTAAAACACAATATTACGCGGCTGTGATTTCAACGGCTGTGATTGGTGCAATTTATTCTTGACATTTTATTCAACCAATCGGCGATCGCACCATCTCGCGTATGACACAAACGTTTCGCATTATTCATTGTAAACGAATCTTTATGACGTGTGACGTAAAATTGGCATTTCTGTATCTTTCAGTAGCGTTCGTCTTCCCGCCCGTTATTGATTTATTATATCCTTGCGATTTTCTAGTGTCTTATTGTTTTCCTTTGCATTATTAATAAATCATACATATTTCAAACTAATCAGTTGTTTTCATAGCTAAACTTTTCGTACTTCGTCGTATTACTGGTAAGTTGTAACAGAAAGAAAATTTTAAGGTTAATAATATTCTTATTTCAGTTCAGAATAGTATGCCTTTTACTGTTGAGCAAGATGCCTTTATTTTAATGGTTCATTTTCGAAGTGGGACTAGAAATGAAGACGGATGTGGACATACTCCATACAATCTTGCATTGATCAATTTATGACCGAGTTGCCAATCGCAAATATTGACTATGACACATTCTCATACCGAAAGTGCACTATCGTCAAACGATTTGAAAATAAACAATGCATTTGCAAAGGAAAATCTACAGGCAGACCAACTGTACTGACAGAAGATGTCGTTGATAATATACAGCAACGAATAACTCAAAGTCCTACAAAATCTATATCAAAATTGTCTGCTCAGACAGGTAATTTTTTTTATTAAGTTGATGAAAAGATTCACAAATTCATTTAGAGTGCATCTCTAAAATATATCAGTTATGAAATTTTTATTTGAAACCGGTATCGAATTATAGTTAATAACTAAAAATTTTTATTTTTAGGACTTTCAGTTGGAATATGCCACAAGGCTTTAAAAATACAGTTGCATTTACACCCATAAAAGGTAACTGTTGTGCAAGAATTACTTTCCATTGACTATGGAAGACGATTACACTATTACGAATGGTTTTAAGAAAACATGAATCGTAACTTATTGAACTTATCATTTTTCACTGACGAAGCATGTATTTATCTGGTTATGTAAATAGCCAAAATTATAGAACTTGGACTGCAGTAAATTCTCATACATTTGTAGAGAAACCGTTTACACACCGGAAAAGTTGGTGTTTGGGCAGCGATATCAAGAAGATGTATAGTATGGCCTATATTCTTCAACGAAATTATAAATGTTGAAAGATATCGAACCCTTATTTTAGAGCCATTTTTAGAACAGTTGCATGATGACGAGCCGCAAGTAGGTTACTTTCAGCAAGATGGAGCAACTGCACACACTGCAAGAGCAACAATTCAATTTTTACAGCAATTTTATGGCAATCGACTGATTAATGCAGGTTTGTGGCCAGCCAGGTCTCCGGATTTAACTCCGTTGGATTATTTTTTGTTTGGACATTTGAAAAACACTATATTTAAGACAGCGATACACACTATCGAAGAATTAGAAGCGGCAATTATTCGAGAAATCAACAACATCACAGAAGAACAGCTACAAAATGTATTTGAAAATATGCACAGGAGGGTAAATTTATGCATAGCAAGTGAAGGGCACCATTTTGAACACAACATGTAGTTATTTTAATTTGTTAATTTTTATTCAAGTGACAAAATACTCAAGCAAAGATAAATAACTAAGAAATGCACAAATAATTTATTTTTAACACTACAATATGTAATGCTTTTATCCCAAATATTGTAAATAAATCTTTATACAGTAAAATACGTTTCTTTTACCCTGCAATACAATAGAGAAAAATCAGTTGTGTTCACATTATACACTCTTTGTTTTCATACAAATTTCAATTTGTTCATTAACAAGAGAAGATTGGTAGTTTTCTCTCTCTAATAAAGTTAAAAACATTTCAAACGATACAAATAAACATTCTTTACGTCAGTAACTATGCAATTTTAAATTTCAGTAATCGAACAATTTATTAGGTTATGTACTCAATTTCAAAAACAAATTTATGTAAATCAGTACTCCTTCATCCACACCACTGACATCCACTGATTTTTAGGGATTTTTATGCACCTTCTTTAAACTGTGCAATGTTGGTTGCATATGCGCGTAGGTCACGTGGTTTTTAATCATTTATGAAGGCTCTGTATGAATAAAAACATATACCTATGTAACTAAAAGTACCTATTTATTTTCTTTTCTAAAGATTATCTGACAGACACATTCGCGTTGTAACTGTAAAACTTATATATTTTCTCCACTAGGAGAAATAAATTATCTGTGGGCTTACCAGAATGACGTCGCCATGACCCATTGACAACAACATGCGTTTCTTCATCTTCCGTATCAAAAGAACCTGCCAGAGCATATCTACCTGCCGAGTCTTTTCGTTTCATTAAAAAATTATGCAATGCATATATTATAGCCAGTACAATTTTCTTTACTTTTTCCGGTTCCAGCAATATTGGCTTTCTTAATATTCTAAATATACTAGCAATGATTCCAAACGCATTTTCCACTATTCTTCGTGCTCTGGATAAGCGATAATTAAAAACGCAATTTGGGCCGGGCTGATCCTTATAAGGAAATGGTTTCATTAGATATGATTTCATTGGAAATGCATCATCTGCGACAATTACATATGGCATTGGTTTGTCTTTTTCCTGGCAGTGGAGTAGGTTATGGTAAATCCAACTTGCTGTTCATTAAAGCTGAACTGAGTGTACAATTATTAAAGACGCCACCATCTGAAATTCGACCGTTACAACCACCGTCCGCATAGGTAAATGTATAACTGGCGTCAACTAAATCCAATAATACAGTACGGTGTGTATTTTTATAATTATAATAGTAACTTCCACTATTCTTTGGCGCCTGCATAACTATATGTTTTCCATCCAGGGCGCCAATACAATGAGGGAAGTCCCACCTATGCAAATATTTTTTTGAGTGTCCAAGCCATTCTTCCTTTGTTAAGGGAATCTGAAATAAAATAAATATGTTTTTGTTTTAACTTAACTGACAGTTTTAAAAAATAAAATAAATGGTATTTTTCCCTATAGCACTCCTCCACGCAAAGTGAGAGAGAATGATTCCTGAAATATCTGCAGGACCACAGTCCCCGCCACAAAAGAAGCGTTCTCTTAAAAGTAGTAAGTGCAACATAATTTCAGAGGAAATACTACAGAAAGCTCTACATCTGCTAAACCAATCCATTGCTGATGAGCAAATTTATGGAGAGCATCTGAAATTCGACAAATAAAGAATCCAGCAAACAAACGAAAACTTAAGCGTTTAATTAATGAATCACTAATGCGTATATCCGATGAGGATGCAAGAGAACAGGAGCCCTCAGCTTTGCTTTCTGATTTCACATCTCTTGAATCTCCGGTTGTGTACAATACTCAGAATCAGACCCAGTTTTCAAATTTAATGTCTCAAGATTTATAAGTTGCAAAAGTATATTTATTTTTCATATAGGTTTATTTCATTAATAATTATTTATGCAACGAGCACAAAAAGTAAGTGTTTATTGCACGCGACGTGAAATTGTCCAACGAGGCCGTCAGGCCGAGTAGGACAACATGTCGAGAGCAATAAGCACTTTTTGTACGAGTTGCATACAATATTTTTTCTACGTTCATGCAAAAACCAAAAATGTTATTTAGATGACACTAAGTCTAGGAAAATGTGACGTCGATTTGAACGTTTATGTTTGTCATGATGACAAAACGCTGTAGTAGAATGACAGATGAATGCAATAAATCACTTTTTTCACTAAATATAGTACAATAAAGTTTTGGTTTTTGCATGAACGTAGAAAAATGTTTTTGTTTATAAAACTGTATGTAGTTATTTTATATATGCCTTAAATAAAGCATACCTGTAAGTAAGTATCCTTCAGTTCTTGGTACAGTGCTGAGCAGACTTGTGGAATAAAGCCACTTAATGTGCACGCTGGAATTCTGAAGAGGTACATTAATGACTGCTAGGAGTCGCCTATATAAAATAATTATTTTTAGTAATAATAACGTTCTAGTAAATTCAAATAAAATACATACCAGTAGCAAGAAAGCGTAATGTCACTATAAAACGTTCACTAGGAGAATCCGAAGCATGTAAATGAGTATATTCCTTTTGAATTATTCTACCCACTTTTGATAAAAGTTCCTCAAAGTCGACTGCTGGCATGCGAATAAAATGTTTAAACAGTTGAAAATCTTCAATTTTCAGCTCACGAATGAGCTTGTTGGGCTCCATACTTATCTCTACGTAATATCAAATCTCGTACCCAAAACCTTCGCCTATTTTTTTTTTATTTTATCTTACTGGTGCCATGTTATGTTTTCAATTAAAATGTAATTTAGTGTCAGCACTGTCAGCCGCAAACACAGTGTAAATAGCTTGGTGAGAGCTTGATTAAGCTGTACTTGCTGAACTTCCCCGACAGTAAAATCACAATTATTATCGCTCAAGTGTAAACTGATGCGGAAGTCGCTCGCTCGAGTTTTATTGCAAGTATCTCGCCAGTGTATCTCCGCCTTATGCAAACGCATAGCTCCAACTCCCAAAAAATTCAATTCAATATTATTTATAAGCTTTTATGTTCAAGTGTTTTAGTATTGCATCGCAGAACATCTAATCATCCCAAAAGAAATATTAGCCAAGATAACGTCCTGGCTGTTCAAAGAAACAAAAATTCCAAGCCGTAAACAGCTAGGGCTCCTTCAGACGTCGTTACACTTTGCAGGACAAAATATTATATACAGATTTGGAAAGTGAGGATCTTGATGGTGAATTGTATTTTGCCGCTTGCGTGTATTTGTGTCATGCTACACGCATACTTCGACCACAGCGTGTTTGCATCAAGCAGTGTTGCCAGGTGGGAAAAATTCAGTGCATGAGAATAATTTCAAAGAAGCAAGTAATTTTCAATTACTTTTGTAATGCCATTTTTATTTCATTAAAAATCATTATGTTCTGCTATTTTATCATAATATTACATTGTAAATAGGTAGTTACAGGTACTTACTTAAAAGTTATTAACCACGTAACCTTTCTAATTTATTTTATTGTTAGGCCGGGCGAACGTTGAGGCGCAGTTGACGTGACGCAGGGTGACTCACGGGTCGTAAAATCTGTTGTTTCCAGAAAATGTAGGTACCCTTACGGAATAGAGTTAATAATCACTGCAATACAGCGTGAATACAGCACACACACCTCATATCCGTAGACTGTCATACCCGTTTATGTATTCATTGCTAATTATTAAGAGAGCAGTCTACAATAAAGGATATTTCAAGTACCCAAATATTGTAGATACCTACCTCTATCTATTCAATTTTGCCCTCGATTTTTCCTTTATTTCTCGTTAGGTCTTTGTTTTGGTAGATTTCAAAGAGTAATTTTAATAATTTTATTATTTCTTTTTTGTGTCTATTGAAAAGCATGAGATTTTGTAATCAAATTATGAAAGCATGAGATTTCCTCGGAATGCATGAGATCTGACAACACTGGCATACGGAACCGATTACCGTAGTAGTGGGGAATGCTAGACCAATGCACGTCGTCGCCCCTCTTAAAGTTCGTACCTTCCCTGGAATGAAGCGGCAATTTCTACTTTCTCTGTAAAGATCCGCCATTTCCGAATCTGTATATGCAACGTCATTATTGAAACAAATTTTTTACAATAAAAAGTTGGTTACCCCAGTGGAGGGGTACCTATATAGTACAACCAAATGTAACTTTTTTTAATAATGCTAACCAAAAATGTTCGCTTTAAAATTTAGCGTCACTTAAAATTTAGATGTGATACCTATCTTAAAATATACAGAAGTGCCAAAAAAACAATATATTAACTTAATTTGTGAAATTAAAATTTTGAAAAACTGCCGAATCATACCCGGTCTCTTCTATATCTGTTACTACAAGTATCTAGTGAAGAAGTTAAACTGAAGTAAAAACTGCCCCAAACTAACAATTTAGCAAAGGATTCAATAATATATTTTTTTTATTAAACCTCAAGATTACTTACAAACTTGAAAAGTGTAGTTTTTGCTTTCTAATATCATCCTGTTTTTAATGAATGTAAGGCTAATATAAATTAATTTTCCTACAACTCCAGTGAAGTCATATGTATGTTCTCTGATATCAAACATCTAGGTATACTAATGAACAATTCCATAGACAAAGTTACTCAATGATTATCTAAAATAAACATTAATTAACTAAATTTACTACAACAAAGTCATACCTGGCCGGAGCTTTAGTCCGCAGAGTACCTAATAAAAAATTAATCATATCTGTTTTAATGTTTTGATAAGAAATAGTAGGCTGTAATATATCTACATGGACATTGATAAGAATAATATTTGCAATATTTTATAACTAATATGTAGGTCTAATTTTATAAAATTTATTCCAATAAGTCGTTATTTATTAATGGTTAACTATTTAAAATTTTAGCCTTTCAGCCCGTACGGAGTACTTTATTTTGCATTTTTCACAGAAATACAATGACCAAGGATCTAACCTTGTGTTATAGCAAATATTTTACAAAACCTTTGTTACATGAAGATAATCATTGGCTAGAATTTCAGTCCTCCAACCTTTATAAATTGCTATTTTTAAGGCTATCGTTTTTTGCCACATTTCATATCACTACAGATTGTAATTATGAGGAAAATGTTGGTATTGCTCAAACCAAAAATAGTGAATATGAAATCTTTTGAAAAAAAAACCAATTGATTATTAAAATACAAAGCTTAGCTGACAATTATATAAATAAAATATGTACCTCTAAAAAAAGACTCATCCGAAGGTTCTGATGAAGACTGCAACCAAGATTCAACACAATACAATTATGAAGATGATGTAGTAAAGATCCCAATTTTTCTCAAGTTGTAGTTGAAAGTAGTGGTGGTTTATCTGACGAAGAACCACCTGATATTCCAAATTTATAATCTGAAATTGCCATAAATAGCATGCCATCGTCTTCAGATGGTAAATGTAAGCAATATTTTTGCATGTACTGTCAAAAATTGATAGCAAAATTTGTCAGGCATTTGGAGTACTTGCACAAGGACCAAAAAGATATCCAAAATAGTATGTGTTTACCTAAAGGTAATTCCTTCTTTTATACTTTTACCTTATGCACTGTTTCACCCTACTCATTAATTAGTTGCATTATCATATTTACTTTACTAAATAATAATAAAGCATTTATTGCCCAACAGATGAAACTCCTCAATAGAATTAAAAAAAAAAACATAATATCAACTTATACTTCTCACTGATTGCCATACTAAATGTCAATAAAAGTTTGTAGTACACCTAACTTTAATTAAGGAACGCACCCTGTAAGAATAGGAACTATAAAGGACGGGAACGGGATAGAAGGAAGATGGCGGATGGCCGTAGTTAGTAGATAGGCTGTCGGTACTGTCTGTACAATTATTATTATATTTTCTAGTTAACATTTATATATTCAGTGACTGTTATGTTCTAAAAGTGCGGCGATTGCCTCTAGCTGTGTTTTGTTTTGCCTAAGAGTAATAAAAGTTATAAAAAAATCGATCGCATTTGCTACAAGTGCCCACGAGCCTTGCATCGTTATAGTTAAAAAGGAGCATCACATTTGGCGCCCAACGTGGGGCTCGAACTCACGACCCTGAGATTAAGACGGATGTTACACGCTCAGTTTGGCATCAGTTGAGTCCATGATTGTGGTCAGAATGATGTCAAACTGATCGTGTAATTCGTTGAGTGATGGACTGATGGACCGGACTGATCGATATTTAAATATTTTAATAATTTTCGTCAGGCTGTGGATTGACATCAGACTGATCGTGTGTTGTGTTTCATCAGTCTCCCGTCAGTACCTTTCAGACAGCCATGGAGACACGTGTTGAAGTTGAAGACGCTTCGCCGCCTACGCAGCCATTGAAACCGGTGAAGGATTTTATTATTACATTCGAAACATTGCCAATTCTCTGGGATGAAACAAATAAAAATTACGTTAATAAATACAAGAGGAATGAAGCTTTGGAAAAGCTGTTAATTATATATAAAAAAACTAAACCTCAGGCTACCTTGGATGATGTCAAAAAGAAAATAAATACACTACGCTCCAATTACCGCCGAGAACTGAAAAAAATAGAATCCTCTCGAAGATAAGGGGCTGGGGCAGATGATATTTATATCCCTAAGAGTTGGACCTTTGAATATCTTCGATTTTTGGATAAATTCGACAAACCTCAGGTAAGGATTTCTTGTTTATTTAGGTTCTTGTAGTAATATGTAATTAGTAAATCTTTCGAGATTTTTTATTTGGCTAGGGTCGGACGTATTACTTGTTGAGAAAAAAACTTAAAACTTCTAACCTACAAACTGTCTACAAACATTTATTATTGATTAAACACTTACACATGATAAATAAAAGAGATATCTCCAAAACAAAAAATAGAAAAATAATTACTACAGTATTCACTATATAATTAATTTTTTTACCTTCGTTATTAAAATAATGACAGAAATTTTCTCTTATCATTTTCGCATCGTTTGATGAGTTTCCAATGCTAGCAGGCTCCAAGTCAAGTAATTCAGCATTATTTGGTTTTGTGATTCTCCAATTTGATGCTACCCAACTAGCAAAATAAATTTTATAAAGGTTGTATGAATTGCTATACAATAAATTTTATAGAAACTTCAAATTCCTATAACATGGTAAAATGCTTTTATACGATATTTATAGAATCGAAAAGGGCCCACTTTTATAAAACGTTTTGGTAATGTAACAGTTCTATAAAATGTGTATACAACACTTTTAAAACAATTTTATAGAGCAACTATAAAAACGTTTTGTAATCTGTATTTTGGTGCATTATACAACAGTTTTAAACGGACATTATAGATGTCTTACACAAATATTCTATAGTGATTGTATACTGCATTCTACATATATTTTATAAATCCCTATAAGTATTTAATAAAAATATTTTATAATTGTGCTATAATGCAGATATTATTTCTAGTAATATGGGTAGCAATTATTTTAAAGAACATTTTATCTTTTAGTGAAGAATATCGGAACCAAATCATTTTAAAATTGGCGTATAACGCATTCATAATTATTTGTATGTACATGGAGTTGCCGTAACTCGATAATGGCGCTCACTTGTATAAATGGTAGACAAATATTAGATATTATTTCAAGAATAATCGGGACTCCACAACGAAAATTTTATTGCGCCGCAAATTTTATTGATAAAGTATATACATGTTTGTGACAAAAAAATTATACGCTTTAGTTTAGGCCACATTTCTTTTAAAATTATAAAAAATAAATTTTAAAAAATATTAAAATTTATGCTTTTTTAAATTTATACTATCATTTTATAATTATATTTAATGATCTTGTTAAAAAAATTATCTTCCAAAAATAGTAAAATCATGTTTTAGATGTAACTTTAAGGCATTCAACTAATTTTACATAATGGCGGCCGTCGCTGATCTAACAAATCCTTATTTAAACATGGCGAATTGTAATACAACCATATTATTCCACATAAAAACATAAAAGGATATTTTAGTGTAAATTAGAACTTTATACGATAAAATTCTTGTGTACACGAGAGGATGTGATGCTTGCGTCGCAAAGAGTTGCCAAATTTCATATATAGAATTTAGAAATTTAAAATAATACTATCAATATATATTATTATTGTTATGTAGGTATTTGATAAGTATTATTAGTTAATTATAATAATACTTAATCAAAAACTAACCTAATTACTGCATTACCAAAACTTAAGCCATTGAAAAATATTTTTTTTGTATACGCTCCCAAAAATAGGTATTTTACGGACTCATTTGTCCGCAGGCACCTAGAATTACCTATATATTAAATTTTTAAATATTTTTGAAGTGACACTTCTTTACAGTCAGTAGAAAAAATAAAAACCGTAAGAAATATTGAACGCCGGCACGTTTGACTGGAACCGCTCCCAAAACCGTTTGAGTGGACATAAATAATTCTATACAGAATTATATTTTTTATAAAACAGTCCAGTAATGGCATATATCTATCTTAAAAACTTTGTCAAGAGGATTGTTGAAAGTCGCACACTTAACAAATGTAAATTTTGTTTCCAACTTTTATCCACTCTCAAGTATTCAAGAAATACTGCTCCTATATGCCACCACCTTTTTTATAGAATATTTAATTCTCTATAAAATTGTCCGTCTACTTTTTTTCATAACTTTAATGGTTTGGGCAGCGTTTCGAGTTAAACGTGTCGGCGTTCAATTTTACTTATTGGCTTTAATTTTGCAATGAAAAAATTTTATGCATTAATAGATAACAATTGTTTAATTTATAATAATGTTGATTGCGATTTTAAAAAAAATAGTATATATGTATACCCCCTAATAATAACATATTCACGGATTTCAATGCTTGCATTGTCATCCAAATAGAATTAATTGCCTTTAGATACATAATAAACTATTTACGAGTGATAATGGAAAAATATTCTACGTTTAATACACGAATACCTAATTTTATACATTTTTAAAATTTTATATTACGTTGAAGCCCACAATTTGGCTTTGATAAATCTTGTTTGCATTGTATTTTTAATTTAACGTGGCAACATTGTTTTCGAAACTTCCATAGAACTTCTATAACGCAGCCATTAAACGTCGTTACAGAAAACTGTTATAATGGCCGTATTCAAAACCCCCGTGAGGGAATGGCTATCAGCCAGCCCTGAAATATTTGCAGACGACTGATGCAACTGGGATGACATGTTGATTATAATATAATAACAATTACACAACACAACCATTCGCATTTCGCTGGATATCATGCTGGCCGTTGGCTCCGTCGGCGGCGCTGGTTACACTATACAATCTTTCTGTTCTATTACGTTTAATTCCGTGATACATACATGCGTTATGGAACAAACATATACCTCCTAACCTAAAATATTTTACCGCGACTACTGCTAATATTTTGGCGGTTAGTATTGGTTACTGTGTTTATTTTTTAAGAACAATGTTTAAAATAATTGAAACAGTGGAAAAGGGAGGAAGGCGGTAACTCACCATCGTTCCGGGACGTTGGGAACAATGTGGGACATTGTTTTGGCCCAAGAAATTTGCATATAAATTCCAAAAGGATCCACACTGCTCTCCTGAGCCGAACTGGATTTCTATCCCTTGTAAATTAAAAAGAAATTTTTTGGGATCTTATGAGCTGGCCGAAAAGGAATTAAGCCGTATGGTGGATGCAGAGAGCACCACTACAGAAAGTGAAGAACCATTAGAACAAATGTCTATCCCGAAAAGAGCCAGAAGGGTAAAGGTCCATTTGCCAAAAACACAGAATACTGACTTAAATGATTTGGCTGCTTCTTGCATAGTAAGTACCTACCTACACCTATATTTTTACAGTTTCTTTTTCTCGTACCTAAGTATCTTAACGTGCAGTTTGTAAATATTGTACAACATACTTATCATAGATATACTTATTCATTTGTCACTTTGTTTTGTTTTCATATGAGTCTGATATAAATCTAGGAAACCTTTATAATTATTCATCATGTTTTTCTCCTATATTTATCAATCTGTTAGCGTCGTATGACACTACACTAAAATGAGCACTAAATTTAATAATTTCTTTTCTATAAATTAAGTTAAAATAATGTTCTGTATTACACTTTTCAAATTTCTCCTACAATATTTAATATACGCGCAGGCGCAGAAGATTAAAACAAAACAGTTGTTTTCTAAACGTCAGATTTCTTTGATAAAAGTGTGGTTAGTTTTTATTTTGCTTTGCTAGAAGTTAGAAGTTTGATTATGATTATGAAAGAAGAAATATTAATTGGAACGGTATGTTGTTTAACATTAATAACTACTATAATGGTACGTCGCCGAAAGCGACGTCAACGAAAAAAACGCGCAATTTGGTCAAGAAAATGGCTCATGAGACGGAATGAAGGTCGTGGTTTATTAAATTTGTTAAATCGGGAACTACTGATTGAGGATGTAGAATCATACAGAAATTTTCTGCGGTTGGACAACCAGCAATTCGAAACAATATTAACAACTATCATTGAAGATATACAAAAAACAGGATACATTTATGAGGGACAGTATTTCTCCAAGAAATAGGTATGTACCTACTTAGGTATATATTGTTTGAATACAAACTATGAGAAATTACCGCTACATCAGATCGGTTAAATATATTTTTATATATAGGTTGGAAGTTACGTTACGCTTTTTAGCCACTGGGGAATCCTTTCGATCCTTAATGTATTCGACTCGCATTCATGAATCGACAATTTCTAAATTTGTACCCGAAGTCTGTCATGCTATATATAAACACTTGAAAGGAGAATATCTAAAGGTAAAGAAAGGTTGGTAAATATTTATGCAAATAAATATGTATCTTTGATTATTTTCAGATACCTACTACTCCAAGAGCATGGAAAACTATTGCCGATAATTTCTACCAGCTATGGCAATTTCCAAACTGTCTTGGAGCTCTCGATGGGAAACACATACAATTTTGTCCACCAATATCATCGGGATCATTTTATTATAACTATAAAGGTACAAACTCAATTGTTTTATTAGGCTTGGCTGATGCGAATTACAAATTTATTTATGTTAATGTGGGTGTAAATGGAAGAGTTAGCGATGGTGGTGTATTTCGGGAAAGTATGTTTTCTAAAGTTTTACACAACAATGATCTCAATTTCCCAGAAGACGAAGTTCTTCCAGGAAGCAGCTGTGGAAAACTCCCTTATGTACTCATTGCTGATGATGCTTTCCCACTTTCTACTAGGTTATTAAAACCATATGCTCAAAGAGGCCTTTGTCACGAACAAAAAATCTTTAATTACAGGTTAAGTAGGGCACGAAGGATGATTGAAAGTTCATTTGGTATATTAGTTAATCGTTTTCGTATACTGCGTAATCCTATATGTCTCCATGTAGAAAAAGTTGAACTAATTACCTTAACCTGTATAGTATTGCATAATTTCTTGGTAACCAGCAAAGGGACAGTTTACACCGACATCGATTCTAATGAAAATCTGAATTGCATAGGAAACATTGGAAATCAAGGTGGTAATAGGTGCACTGCAAGTGCTTTAAGGATTCGAGACAAATTTAGAGATTATTTTTGCACAGTTGGGGCAGTTCCTTGGCAAGAGGATGCTGTGAATAATTGCAATATGTAGACAATAAAAAATAAACAATTTTATAGTTTAGCTAGTTTAATTTCTGCCTATCTACAAAAAAAATAATAGTGTGTGGCTCAATGTTGTTTTAGTAACAGGATATTATGTTTAAAAGAAATACGGAATATTTCTGACTTTTTAAATTATATACATATGTATTTATTGTGATCTATAACAAAAATTCATAAACAGGTAAGTATAAGTATATTTTAATAGTTGTGATTTCTTTTATTATCTCTATACCTTTTCAAGTTAGTAAATATAAGATTTGCTATATCCTCCTCAGTTTCTTCTAATATATCAGGATCATCGACCATCACTTCAAGTTTACTGGTAATAAATTCTGCAAAACCCTGGAGCCCATTTGAATTAACTTCCTTAAGTTTCTTGTTACTACTGAGGGCTTCTGCCAAATGTTGCATCGTTTCTGATGTTGTAGCTAAAACATCATCTTCATCTATCCTCTTCCTTTTTCTTTGCTTTCTTGGAACATTTTCCTTATTTACTATTTCATTTCGATTAGGTGTCTTAGTAACATCACTGTTGGAATCAGTTTCTGGTGGATGTTCTATAATATCAATAATAATGTTTTCTTCTCCATTATGGTTTTCTGCCAGATATTCTTCATACTAGAATAATATAAATTTAAAATAAATAATATATAGTATATCTAATACTTACTTGTTCCATTTCTTCACCAAATTCACCCCCAGATTCAAGATTGAGATTCTCTGAAATACTGTCTTTTGACGATCGTGGTATAGTGTGCTCTACGATAAACATCATCATGTCAAAATACCATAAGGTAGGTCTATAAATCTGTTAAAAGATCAGCATAGAAAGGAAAGTAATGATTCATAATGAATCTGTAAAGAAATCTTACCTCATCTGCGCCTATGCCACTTTTATTAGATGCCTTAAATTTTCTGTATTCTGACAGAAAATTAGTTCGTAAATTATTAAATTTGCATTTAATTTCCGCCACTGTTACTTCTGGTTTTATTTTTTTCAATTCCGTTTCAATTTCAGTTAAAGCCTTCAATCTAGCGTGTTTATTTTTGTAGGAAGCTGATTTAACAGCATATAAACATGAATGCTTTTGATATAAATCTATTAACATTTGCACTTCATTTCTGCTCCACGACATAATTTTTGACATCAATAATAATACTGTGGCTAAATAAGGTTATGTTACGCGTTATCACAAAGAATGAAGTTAACAAGAATTAAAAAAACTATATAAATAGGTCTGTACCTATGTTCATACTTATTTTCTTTACAAGAAATTAGGACATGTTTGAAAATCTTGTACTAAAAACTTTCAGGCAACAATTTTTGTTGCAGTTTCTGTATGATACTATGCAAGATTTAAAAGTTCTTGGTTAATTACTGAAATTAGTGCTAATTTTAGCATAGTGTCATACGACCCTAAGAATTAAAAATTTAAAAGTAATCCCGAAAATAGCATTTGATAAGCACTTAATAAAAATAAATATGGTTAAATTGTTAAAGTGGAAATTAGTGTGTATTGCTTGCAGTTCATAAGATATGGTGAATTTGCTTATTAAAACTATACAATAGATCTCATCTACAGAAATTAAATTAATTTTGCGTCTAATTCATAAAAAACACTATTGTAGCAATCAAATAAACAATTGCTTAAGTTTGTTTTATATTCTAGTCCTGAAAATGATGTAAAAAGCAGCAAGACTTTGATCTAAATATAAATATTGAATAAAAGGTCCAAAAAACTAAATGTGACTGTCGTTGGATGCAATTTAAATTTATTTTATCAACTCCGATAAAGCCAACATGGCTAATTTTACAATAAAAATTTTGTAAACAATAATACAGTTATCAATTTTTTCCAGGTGGCTGAAAATACAGAAAATTATTTGCAGTCTTACCAGACCCTAGACCTAGACGAAATGGTAGATGTTGAAATACAACAAAGTAGCGAGGAAAAAATTGACTTGATATTAACGACTCTTAATACGGTTTTGGAAAACCAGCATAGAATGATCAAAGAAATAGCTAGCTTTCAAGTGCTGATTGACAGGGTAATAAAAAAGAAGACGGAAAATCTAGAAAGTAGCAGTAACGACAACCGACCAATTTTAGTATTTGAGCCAATTGATAGCAAGGACAGCTTACAAGAGTTGAATGATATATTAAAAAATAGTGATACATTTAATGATTATGTAAAAGCTTTAAGCATAATTTGTGGGGTAAACACCAAAACAAAAGCAATAGATCATTGCTATATGTTAGTTGACAAATTTTTTACAAGAAATTTTTTTACGTTATGCTCTTGGGCTGGCGGAGCAAAAATTCCGAACACAAAATTTCCATTTAAATTTTATGAAAATGTCATAGCCCTATTTTTTAAACTTATAAACTTAGCTGATACTCGATTTACATTAGAAGAATGTGAAGACTTTTTCAAGGGTGTGATCAGAAACTGCATAAGAAGAAATACTTGTCTAAATAAAAGAACATCAAAGAGTAAGAACAGACCAAAAAAACTGTCTTATAGTATAAAAGAGAAGGTTGAAGGGAATATATGCACAGTCGAGGAGACTGAATATGAGAATGATGAGCAAGTAACTGATGAAGAAGTGAAAGAAACTGCCGAGAATACTGAAAATACTTAAATATTTACTTACTAGATAACTTGATCTCAATAGTGAAAAAAATATATTTTAAGTTTTTTATTTTTTGTTTTCTGTAAAATTAACATATTATTATTTAATATGCTGTTTTGAGATTTTATATTATATTAATAAAAAAAAACTGAAAAACTGCTTCACTTTTTATTTCTCATAAATCGTATGAAGTAGTGGTATAAAAACAAAGTTATTATCATCTAAAATTAAAACTAGTTTACATTTTATGTCACTTATTAAAAATGTTTTTAGATCTCCCAAAACGCCACTTGATTTATATATGTTAAGGTAGGATGACCTTATAGGGTGTTCAAAAACGTTTTCTGTTGGTACTGGGTATCCATAAATTTGCAAACTATTAGTTTTTACTATATACTCCATACATACTACTTCATTTTTTAATGTTAAGAACCATCTGTCTTTATTTTTTTTTTAATTTAATGAAAAATTTCGAAATAGAATAGTTTTAAAACGTCCTTCTAAATCAATATCTTTTAAATTGGGATATTCATTTTTTGTACAAATTTCATATTTATCAACATCTAGTCTTTCACCTAATCTCTTAGCGACCTGTGCTAAAGGGCAATTTCCATTTCTAAGTAAATTTTTAATAAAAAAGAGTCTGTTTTCAAAAGGATAGGCATTAAATGTAGATAGAACACCAAATTTCTTTACTTCATCAATTAAATGTGTGAGATTATGTACATTACTGGTCATATAATCTTCACCATAAAAATCTCTGTACATTTCTACATAGTTATCTAACAGTGATTCAGCTAAGGGCAAAAACTGTTTATATGCATTTGAGGAGCATATAGTAATAGCACAAAAGAGCAAAAGAAAATGTTGATAAACATCCCTAGACAAAACTTTTTTTAAAATTATTATGCTAATATACAATAAAAAGGTTCGGTATTCAGTACCTTTCCAGTGAGCAACCACATCTAATCCACGAACAGCTCGATGGATTTCGGAAGGCATTTTACAATTTAATAAAAACTTATTTACTAGATTAATATCTTTAGCGCACCATTTTGTCGAATAATTACCAAAATTTCCATCCTTCCAGCCCGTAAGACACCTCTTCATTATTCCTAGGTCGATAAGGTGTAATGAATCACCAACAGGAAAATCTTCTATCATGTTAATGGGAAGATTTTCTAATGGTGTTTCATTTTTATGGTGGCTTCCATACAACCGACTTCTAAATCCTTCATCCGTGCGTAAATCACATCCAGTTCTTGGAAAATATACAGTATGAGACAAATATGAGTACTCCCCTGTAGTTGTACACTTATTGCAGCCATTCTTAGAATTAAAATTTGCTATACCTAAAAAAAAACAATGAACTATATAAGCAATAATCTACTTTTTAAATAATAAAAAGTCATTAGATACTTTACCTTTAATGAATGCCCTAGCAGGGGAATCACAAATAAAACAGCGAATTTTGACATCAATTTTTTTGTTGCCTTGTGAATTTTTTAAAATGATGCCATCATTGAGCACTTGCTTTGCTTCGATAACAAAATTTTGCAAATAACTTTTCAAAGAAGGTTTTCCGGTGCCACAATAAATTCCTATAACCAATGGCTTAATTTCTGGGATTTCATGAATGTTGCATAAAATTGGCCAAAACTCACATCTGGAACTTTTATGTATTGGGAGACCATCAATATTTATGTTCAGAGAAATTGATTTTACACCGGAAATATTTTCCAATGAATACAGTACTTCTGTAAGTACCGAGATAAATCCATTGTGCCAGTAAGTACCATTTTCAAGAGTAACCAAACTTATCAACTTGGGGGTTTTTAATAGTGTTCTGGGATCTTTAGGCAGCAAATTGGGAATAACCTGATTCCATATATGAAAGAGCTCCTTCAATGCCGAATGTGTTATATTAAAAGATGTTGCCCAAGTAATAAGCTGCTTTTTAATTTCTATTTTTTTGTCAACCTCAGAAAGGGATTGTATGTTTTCTTCATCTGTAGTATTAGATTCATCATCAGTATTAAAATAAGTGTCCATAAATTCCAATGTTTGAGCTTCCTTGCGATTATTGTACTGCTGACTATCTTGGGTGTTGGGAGAAATTGTTATGCTCCTTATGTCTGTGGTGTTCAATTCCCCATTACAAATAGATAAACCAGTTAAACACTGAGGGTTACTTTCAAGAATTAGTTGGTACTTTCTTTTGACGGCTCTTTTGAAATATCCACTTTTTTTTATTTTCATCAATTGGGAAATCATTATTGTTTATCTGACTAATGCTTCGTAATAGATTATATATACTATTGGATTCAAAAATTGAGGTTACGTTTGGAATTTTATTATGCAGAATATACAATAATTTTGTTTTCTCAAACCACAATTTTGTTCTATAGCATATTTATAACAGAGGGAGTATTTTTATAGATAAAACAAAACTATAAAACTAATTTATAAATAAGCGCATTTCAAGGCTAAAAAATATTTTTATTAATTCCTTTATATATCCTTAATAAAACTTGTTAATACAACTATTTTATAAGGTTATAATTAAAAGTCATTTGCCCAAGTATACGACTCTTTCACAATATGTTTACAATCCTTACATATATATTTTTTAAATGTCGTGTAACATATTATAATACTTTTATAAAAATTTTAAAGAACTAAAAATTATTTGTTTTATAAAACATGTTGTAAAAACTATTATAAAACAATTTTACACAATTACTTTCTCCGGGAACAAAATTATCACAATTATTTGCTCTATAAAATCAAATTGTTCATTAAACAACGCTATTCGATAATTATAAAATAATTCGCTTCTTTTAAAGTTCCATTTTGCTAGTTGGGTAAGTACAGCCTTCACTGTTTTCATTAATAACAGCACGTTGTCACTATAGTTGCAGCTTGTTTGGCCTCAAAACATATCGGTTTCTGAAAAATTCCAAATTTTGATCGCATTTTCCCAAAGGCACCTTCTACAACTGATCTAGCTCGCGACAGTCGGTAGTTGAATATTTTTCGGTCAGTACTACGTGCATTTTGTGGGTAGGGCTTCATTAAATTTTTTCCTCATGCAATAAAAGGTGTTCACATAGAAATATTGCCAGTTAGTAATTTCTTTGTAACATTTGCTGCGGGTGGAAAAACTGAAAAAATTTAAAAAACAGGTATTACTGCAGTTGAAAATCGACAATGTTGGGGTTGATTTAATATTTTTGGTGGTACCAAAATTAAATAAAACCTTAATGTTAGCAGATAATAAAGCAACTTTAGATTATCGAAACAATACTTTAACATTTTATAAAAACAATGAGAGACATAGTATCGGATTTTCAATTTCAAATTCAGTTTTAAAATGGTAATTGTGGTATAATGAGTTGCTATTTAAACGTGGAGATCGTTTAAACCCGGGATTTAAGTTGTGTGGTCCTTAATTTTGCAACAGCACTCTGAGAATGGTCATTTTGGGTGTGATAAAACATATAACTTAATTGCATAAACATTTTATTGACCAAAAATGTGCAAACATGTAAGGCAGGTGGTTAGTGCATGTGACATTTGCCAGAAAAGTAAAAGGATGAGTCAAGCCGAGATGAATTTGGTAGTGGTAAGTAAACCAGGTGAATTGGTTTGTGTCGACTTAATGGGCCCATTACCGCCATCTCAAGGAGGCGTCACCCAATTATTGGTGGTACTTGATGCCTTGATATTTTAAATCACCTTGTGTCCGACTATTTTAAAAAAGTACAAATTCCCGAAGCCATTTTGAGTGATAATGCCACACAGTTTTGTGCGCGACTATGCATTGATACTTTATCTAAATTTAATGTTAAGGTTAAACATACGCCTGTTTATTTCCCACAAGGTAACATGACTGAACGTATCAACCGGGAGATAGGGCGATTACGTTATTTTTGTTTTAAGAAACATACTCGGTGGGCATATATAGTGAAAGATGCTTGAATAATATCATCCACTCCTCCACTGGTACCATACCTAATTATTTGCAATTTAATAAGATGGAACCAAATACTATACACAAGTTAATAAAATTGACTAAAGACAAAGATGAGAACGAATGTCTTTCTAACCCGTTGGGAGCTGGTCGAACCTCGGATCAAGTGGCAAGCTCAGAAAAGAAAATTGAGGCATGATGCTGTTATCAGTCCTTTTGAATTATCGGTTGGAGATTTAGTTTTAGTCAAAAATCACCCTTTATCCTCAGCCGAGGATACCGAAATTAAAAAATCATTCACGTTGGTTGTTCCGGACGACAAAATGCTAGACGTTTTTATAGTTTCACGACTGAATAGGTACAGTGGTGATGTATTTTGTCCAGTTTGACTTTTTAAAATGTAAAATGATTATACAATGTCTCGGTTTTATTGATCAACAATTTGACAGTTTTTGACAAGATTTTTAACAAAATATATTTTATACACGACGGGGTGTTGAATTACATTTTATTGTAAAATCATTCCCGTTATACGAGGGTCCTTTTAAAATAAATAAAAAGCTTGGGCCTAACAGTTACGAGTTAGTAGATGCGTCAGGTTGTATTAAAGGTCGGCAAAATATTGTCAATTTAAAAAAATATAAGGAGATGCCTACCAATTTGTAACATTTCCTATCGACTCTGCTTTGTCGTCCTAATTATATGGACATTTAATTTCCATTACGTACTTTGTAATAATTCCAATTAAATGGGGGGGGGGTAATGTAGTACGCTTAACTTTAATTAAGGAACGCACGCTGTAAGAATAGGAACTATAAATGAAGGGAAAGAGATAGAAGGAAGATGGCGGATGGCCGTAGATAGTAGATAGGCTGTCGGTACTGTCTGTACAATTATTATTATATTTTCTAGTTAACATTTATATATTCAGTAACTGCTATGTTCTAAAAGTGTGGCGATTGCCTCTAGTTGTGTTTTATTTTGCTTAAGAGTAATAAAAGTTATCAAAAAATCCAAGTCGATCGCATTTACTACAAGTGCCCACAAACCCTGCATCCTTTAAGTTAAAAAGGAGTATCACAAGTTTGAGATCCAGTAGATAGCAAATCCTTAAGCTAATGTATTTGAGTCACATAAATTAGATATATAGTTGAAATTTTTTGAAGGCTCCATCCCTCGGTCAATTCATAACAAATCAAGCAATTTAATTTGAAAAGGTTGCTGCCAAAATTTATTATTTACTTTTTTACGTATTACTATACTCAGACTTGAAAATAGGCACCTATTCATTAATTTTTTAGAAGTTCCGAAAATACACCAATAACATTGCATAATTTATCAACAACTGCATGTGGAGAAAAAGTAAGTTATAAATAAGGAATCGTCCACATTTTAAAAAAATGTATAGCATTTGAGCTGGTCTAGGGGAAAATCATGAACAGATTATTAGTAAGAGTTGGGCTCCGTTTTGGATAATTTCTGAACCTTAAAAACTTTTTAATTTCTAGACTCGATGAAAATATGCATGTTTTGTTATTAGGGAAAGCAAAGCACTAAAAGAAAACGGCCAGCCACTGTAGTAACGGCACTTAATTTATCAAATATTGCTCAAAAGTATGATGAGTTAATTGATAAGACTACGAATTGCAGACCTGATGCAAGTAGAGTAGAAGACAGCAGAACATTTGAAAATAATAGAATTATTGGAATTAAAAATTGCAATAAAAAAGCAACAGTTAAATTTATAAAATGATTCATGTTTTACGTATTGTAACTTAGGATCTCGTTTTTTGTTTTATACAGGGTGGCGCATCCAAAACGAAACAGAGGCATTTTCTGGCAGCTCAGTTCTCTTTTTGAAAAACGCTCAGACCCGTCGATTTTGTTTTCGAGGGGGACACAAAATTGGCATAAAATCACGTTTACACGTGCAGCCCCCTAGGCGGGGATGGCACCACCCCTAAAATCTTAAATGGGAAGGGGGGTCGAATGATACATCGCTTTAAAGGTCTTTCAATTGCCTTTATAATGATGTAAAATACCATGTACTTCAGTTCAGTAGTTTTGGAGATTTATTGATTAAAAGCTTAAAGTAGACTTTAATAGGTACATCAGATTAGTTTGTACTTATTTAAAGAAATTTTAGTAAAAGCATTTACTTAATCTTTGTTCACTACACCCATGGTTTGTTATTTTAGTGTTGAAAATAGCGATTGGAGCGATTTTTATGACAAAAAAGGTGGTATTGTGTTAATTTTTTTTTTGAAGAAAGATAAGAAAAGAATGCCTTCCAACATTTACTTGGCTGATGGGTAAGTTCATTCTTATTATGTTCCACTGCTTTATAATTTGAGAGTCAAGTTTTGAAAATCTTAAAATCATCTCTAACTTAAGAACTCCCTAATGGCCTTATTAATAGACATAACTTGAGAGGGTCTTAGGTTAAGCAGTTCTCAAGTCTGTGTGTTTGAATTAATAAACGACTCTCAAGATAAAATTCGGACTTAAGCTAAGCTCAAGTTGAAGTCACGTTTTAGGTATCTTGAGATAGTCTTACTTCGAATATAACCTCAAATTGGCATGTCATGTAATCTAACCAAATAAAAACATTTACCTATATTCGTTATTTACACTACTGTTTCTTCATAAAACCCATAGGCTCTTTATTTTTAAAATACTTATATTTTTCTCATAAAAGATGGGTGATTATTTTGATTTTATTGATGTAGTAGAAGAACAATTAGAAAATGAACAGATGGATCGTTTGCCAAAGCGATATTTACGCGATGTACCTAGTCCTTTCGAGTTTTACAGTGATAGTGAATTTAAAAAGCGGTATCGGTTTCGTAAGAACACTTTGAGAGATATTCTTTTACAGTTGGTTGTTGATGGATATGTAGATCATAATAATAGAGGTCTACCTGTACCTCCCATTAATCAACTGTTTACAGCTTTAACATTTTTTGCTACAGGAGAGTTTCAGGTAATATACTTACCACACATCTATGCCTATATTACTCTACTCTTTGTTGCTGGAGATATACATCACCTAAGTGAAGGGTCTATTTCGAACATAATAAAAAAATGGCTATTAAGTTCGCAGAGAACTTAGGGAATATGTTCACTTTCCTATTACAGAAAATGAACAGAGGGCAAATATATTGCACTTTTATGAAACTTACCAATTTCCTTCTGTTGCGGGCTGTGCTGACTGTACACATGTACCCATACAAAATCCTGGAGGCGATAATGGTGAGGTATTCAGAAATCGTAAAGGATATTTTTCTAAATGTCCAGGTTAGATATATTGTTCCCTATTTTTACAGTTTTAAAATAATTAGTTTTAGGCGATCACTGGACCAAGAATGGAAATAATGGATATTGTTGTTAGACATCCCGGTCTACACATGATAGTGTAATATTTGACAGAAGTTCAGCTAGAGTCAGATTTGAACAAGGTCAAATTATTGGGCTGTTACTAGGTGATAATGGTTATCCATGTCGTCCCTATTTATTAACGCCATTAATTAATCCAATGAATCAACAAGAAGAGAACTATAACAGAGTACACAAGAGCACAAGGAATATGGTCGAGAGGTTATTTGGCATGTGAAACGAAAATTTCCTTGTTTTAGTCGTGTACTTCGTACAAAAATGCAGACAACGATAGCTATAATATGTGCTTGTGCAGTCTTACATAATATCAGCATACAGCAAAATGAAGAACTACTAGATCTAGCAGAACTTGCCCTAGAAGAAATGCCAGTAAACGACAATATAAATATAAACAACATCGGTTTAGAATTCAGAAGGCAATTCATTGTACAACATTTTTTAAATAAATAAATTTCCACACTATATTATTTTATATATTTATATACATATGATCTGTACGGTGTTGTTTTTTTTTTATTTTTGTAATAAAACTAACAAAATTACTTGAATGCTTTTGAAATTTTTTATTTGCTATTCCCCTAACAAAAGCTTTGACTACACAATAGATTAGTAGATCTTCATTCAAGCTCGACTAGCTCGAGTAATAGTGGTGATAAAGTAGAAAACAATATGTAGAAGAAACTGTACCTAAATATTCTGATAGTTTTTAAAATATTTTATGATAAATAAAACTTAATTTGATTATTTGGTTCTTACAAGAATTGTGAAATATTCAAAAACAAGGAACGTTTTCGGCTATTCAGTGCAGCTAGTACTACACTTTCTGTGCAAAGGAATAGACCTACTGTCTCTCATATTGTGCTTTCAAATTTTTAGTTTTATTTCTTCACATTCTCTTCGTATTTGGACCACAGCCAACTCCTCTTTAGCTGCTCGCATTCTCAAATCAAGGAGTTCTTTTGTTGTATTATTCCTTCCTTAATTTTTTGAATGCGCAGTGTGCTTTCTTCGGCCAGTTTTTGCTGAACAGCCAAATTTTTATTCCTTAATTTGCGTCGTTTCACAGGAGTAGTGCGATCAACCATAGTATCTGCATCATTAGTTTCGAAGACAAATTCTATCCGTTCATCCTCATCTATATCTTCAGCTTGCGGAGGCTGTACAGTATGGTTATTTTCATATTCTGAAATTTTTATAATTTTTAATAATATATAATAAAAATATTCAAACAAACAAACCTTTCTGACTTTCAAAAACTGCAGTTGAGTTCCAAACCAAATCCATTTCGATGTCTGCATCAGGAGCACAGGATCCTCTACCTTCTTATCTGGTACCCCTCTACCTGTTGCTAGCACCTCATATCTAGCTTGAGTTGCCTGTTTTCTTTTCCTATAAGTAAAATACCAATTATTTCAATATCACACATGCTCGTAAAATAAAATCTACTAATGCTAAATTAGTTTTCCAATTACTTACTTCTGTTTCAAGTTTGCCCACAACTTTTTTAACTGTTGTGAGGTACGCTTAGAATTTACCTCTGGCTGTATGTTAAAATTATGGGTTATTTCTTCCCAGGCACGGTTTTTATTTTGGAGGGTGGTGCCATCCGTTCTTTTATTTTCAATAGCAGCCCTTTTTCTTTTACCAACATTGCTAATAGGATCTGTTCTCTTTGTGTATAACATTTTCCATTTTTTTTTACAATATAATATTATTACAACACAAACAAAACAATATTTTAACGTGCTTGTGCCACTTGCTAAATAACCCACAGAAATAACCTTTACAGTATATGGCGCCAAATTAGTCAAATTACGTTTTTGACAGTCAAATTACCAGAATGCCATGCTAAGATACCAAAATTACTAAAAACAGTGCTTCAATTATACTTTCACGAGTTTAACCGAAGTTACGTCTATTGAACGCGTCGAACTCTAAGCACGGATATGATCTCAAGACTTGCTTACAGAAGTCGGACTTAGCGTGAACTTGAGCAGATGACTATTAATACGGCCATAAGTGACGCACAAGTTAAAACTGCATTACAATAATAACTACTCTCATTTATTCATTTAAAAACTACTTTGCTGCCAAATTTAATGCATTTCTTGATCTCCACTAATGATCATGTATTAACGTCTACTTTAAGCTTTAAATCAATAAATCTCCAAAACTACTGAACCGAAGTACATGGTATTTTACATTATTATAAAGGGAATTAAAATGCCTTTAAAGCGATGTATCATTCGACCGGGGAGTGTTGGCTTGGGTCAATGTGAGAGATTGATACCGGTTGACATTTGACTACCCCCCTAATTAATGAGGTTTTCCTCATTCCTGCACTGAATGGTGGTTAGGGCCTACCAACGTAAGTCGTTCCTGGGCGCAAATGCGGCCTGCTTAATAATAATATGCCGCCCCCTCCCCCGCAAGTCTTCGACTTCTGGGCTATTCCTCGTGATTAGAATGAGGGGTAGAGATATTATTATATTATTATCGTGTATTTACATACCTACCTGTTCGAGTTTTTAGTTTCTTGTGTCAACAGAGTACAACGGAAAACAAAGAACATATAAAACGTTCACGCAATTTCACCGACTTTGACAAAAATGTTTTGTTCGAAATTGTGCAAAATTATTTGCATATTGTTGAAAATAAAAAAACTGATGCCTCAAACGTGAAACTAAAAAATGAAGCATGGGCATCAATAACCGAACAATTTAATTTCACTTGCCAAAGTGGAATTAGAAGTGAAAAACAGGTGCATATGATGGCATTAAGAAAAAAGCAAGGAAAAATATGTATCATGACAAGGTTTGTAAAATTATTATACAGGGTGAACCTTAAATAAGTACAAATATTTTAACTGCTGGTGTAGTTCGTCATATAGATCAGTCTAGTGAAAGCCATTTTTAAAAATTTCTAATATTTACGGAGATATTATTTTTTTTAAATACCCACATTTTGAGGACCGCTGCTTAACCAAGCTAATGAACCATATGATTTGTTGCGAGGTTGCCATATCTTCTCTAATATAAATATCACCTTAACGCAATAGTAAAGTAATACGGTTAATTCTATTTTAAAAATACTTGTTTGAAGCATAAGTACAGTAAAGTTGGGTATGTAGTATGATACGCAGCAATATTAAGATACATTTTAACTGCTTAACTGACCTTACTATAAACGGTTAAAAATTAATTTCCGCAAGTTAAATACTACCGTAAAGTATTTAGGAAGATATTACGTGATATTACTATGTCCAATGTTCAAAAATTATACATAAACGTGCACACAAGCTTACCTGTTTGTTAAAATTAACTATTTAATCAGTAATCCACATTTCACAAGTTAAATGCCATTGTACACTGTTAGAAAGAGACACAAGACATTTCCTTAAGTTATTTTATGAATAATAACGAAAAACTATGATTTTCACACAACATATTAAGTTTCTTCAAGCAAAGACATTTGTGTAACACTGGCAACACTGTGAACTACACGTTTAATCTGAAGCGCTATGACTCTTAAATGTATGAGACTCAGCGGTCCTCAACAAGTTTTCTACAGAAAAATTACAAAATTTATTTAAAATTTCACTTTTTTATTTCTGATTTGTTTGTAAAACAACTATTAATTATGTGTTCTACACAGTGAACTATACTGCTGGTTAAAATATTTGTACTTATTTAAGGTTCACCCTGTATATAGTGGTTTCAATAATTAAATATAATTTTAGTATTACATCTGTATATTTATTTCTATTTGTACCTATTTTCAGAAAGAAACCTATAAAACTGGTGGTGGTTTATTTACCCCGAAAAGTGATAATCTGGACTCAAAAATTGTTCAAACATTAGGGGTTCAATTTCATTCGCTGCCAAATCCTTTCGATTCTTCTGCAGATTATTTAAACAAAGGTAAGAAAGTGAAATATCTATGAGCATTTTACCTAGTTTAATATCTATATATTTTTTAGAAGTTATTCCTGGTTCGGAAGACGGAATACATGTAGGAACTTGTCAACAAGACTGCATAGTTAACAAATCAGCAGAAAATGTACAAATGCACATAGGAATAGAGTCACAAATGGGCGCTGTATGTATGACCTATGGAAGTTAATACAGGAGAGAAAGGTAAAAAAATATACATGCCTGTTATATTTTTTTCTAAAAAAAAAATAGTAATATTCTAAATTGTGTATAAAAGTTCTATCAAAAATTATTAACATAACAATATTTGAAATTTTGTAGAACAAATAGTAAAAATTATGGCTGTTGAGGTAGAGGAACCATCGTCAATGTTACAAACGCCAATGAAGAAACGAAAGGTTTCTTTCGCAGCATCGGCTGGAAAGTCATCTGAAAAAAAAAGAATCATATTTAAGTACACTTAGTAAAAGAATAGTAGAGAGAAAGAACAGTAAAGATTATAATGATGAGAAAATTAGGAATAAAAAATTAGAAATATTAGACAAAGAAGAGTCAATAAAATATAAAGAGTTATAAATCAAAAATATCGAGCTACAACATATGAGAAGAAAGTATGAAATGGAATTGCAACACATGCAAGCAAAACATAAATTAGAAATAATAGGGACTGAGTTAAATATAAAAAAGTTGAATTAAAAGAAAAGGAACTACAAAATACATAACTTGATAACTTTAAAAATTGTTATATTAATAAACGTCATGTTCTATTAATTTTCGTATTATTTATTATACAGAGTGTTCAGTAAAGAATGGGCCAAACTTGTTTGGATAAAAATAAAAATTTCATAAAATACGGTCGATGCAATCGAAAAATAATAAAGAAAATGTGATTTATTTTTTTAACTTTGACACCTGTAGCTCCGTTAGTATAAACTTGAGTTGAGTTAATTCAGCATATTTTTATCCAAACTATCTACAACTGAAGTTTGTCCTATTCTTTACTGAACACCCTGTATAGGTTTCGGTACCTACCTAAAATAATTTTCTATTACACTTCTTCTGAGTGCATTGCCTCCTACATGATTTTGTTCATTATTGTGGGGAAGGTCATTCTCAAGCAAGGGTTCCTGTTCTATTTCTTCAAAATAATCGTTTCCTACTATTGCCATATTATGCAAAACAGCTGTTGCCACAGTCACTGACAAAGTAGTGTTCAACTTGGTTCGAAGCTGTAACGAAAGGCAAGCAAATATTCTTTTCCAGACACCGAATGTTCGTTCTATTGCATTTCTTGTCTGAATATGAGATGAATTGTAATTGTTTTCTGGAGCAGTGTTCGGGTTTAACAGAAGTGTTAGTAAATACTCCGTACAACTGTAGGCGCTGTCTCCTAACAAATAACCACCTTCAAATTCACCTGCTTCTAAAGATGCACAAACGAGTGAGGCATTAAACATTGTGCTGTCATGAGTCGACCCAGGCCATCTAGCAACAATATCTCTTATCATTAATGTAGAGTCACAGATCGCTTGTACATTAACAGAAAAATAACCTTTTCTGTTTCGAAATATTTCTGCATTATCCCCTCCTGGGGATTGTATACGTATATGTGTCCCATCAACACAACCAATAACATTTGAAAACCGTCTTAAATTATAGAATCCAGTTTTAACAGCCATTACTTCATTTTCATTTTGAGGCATTTGCACAAATTGTGGACGAAGTCTTGCTATCGCCTCCGTTACATTTTGTATGAGTCTACAAACACTTGTTTTGTGGATGTTGCAGTCAATCAACAAATTGTTAACTTTATATATAAAAATTCGGTACCTAATGATATCACATCACAGTAACTAAATAAAAATATATACAAACCTGTTGCATAAAAACGAAGAGTTATTAAAATCTTTTCTCTTTTGTAAATTTACAGTTCCTTTCGTTAAACGAAACCTCTGTCGAAATTCTGAGTCGCTGTATTTTTAATATTGTTCTTCTCGTTAACGATAACGTCTTGGCCGTCTGAGATATCCGACTATATTTAAATATTATTAATCTGAAGAGGTAGATGAATCAGAATTTTCCATTGTACGAAGTAATGGACACGAAAATATCAAAAATAAAAAAGTTGGGTTATGTTTTGCAATAAAGATGTAAACAAGCAAAAGCCAAATCGAGGCGCGCGTGCGCTAATGTTTCTTGGACAGATATCTTGCCATTTTTCTTTGGATATGTGTTCGATAACTTATGCAGATAATCATTATCGACTGGTTAAGAAACCGAACTCATGGGATATCTCCAGTTTATGGAATCGATAAACTTATTGAATAGATATCTACTACTTGAGAAACCGGCCATTAGTCCACAATTATTAAACATTGTCGAGTCGTGCGTTGACCCAGGCCACCTAGCTACAATATCAATAAATCGGCACTGCAGGTGACCTGCACATTTATAGAAGAATATGATTTTCTATTTCAAAATACTTCAGCGTTTATAATATTGCTTTTAATAAAAGTGTTTCGTGAAAATCGTAGGTAATTTGTTTAAGATAAATCAATGAATAAAAAAACAAAATGCTCACAAAAGAAGCATCTTTCATATAGAGTGTAAGCACCTACTATACCATTACTTGATTAACACACAGGGTAAGTCAAATATGAGTCAAAAAAAAACATTACTCGAGTTTTTCCACTACCATCCAGGAGGCTTTGAAAAAATTTCGACGTCTTTAATTTTTTATGAAAGGCAAAGGAATTACCTATCAACAAAAAAAAATCATAAATTGTCCGACTGGTTTAGAAGTACAAAGAAAACAAAGTTAGGTCAAAACTCAAGTGCGTCACTTTTTTGGAAGTTGTGTGTATATATAAAATGTATTCTTCATAAAATTGAAATCATACAGAGATTATAAAATGTGGGCTTTCTCAAGGGCACTTATTATGGCCAATAAGAAAATGATAACATTAAAAATCATTTTATTTCAATTGGCACGTACCTATTCTCTATAATTTATTTCTGAATAAAGTACTAAAGAACATGTCTAGTGAATATAATAAAACAAAGTAAGAGCACTCTCATATTTGAATGGGATTGTTTAGAATGGAAAGGATAGAAGCGTCCTTCTCTGGAAAATTTGTATATGGAGACGGGCAAGGCTTCCTTTACTTCAAAAGCAAAACAGTAAATGGCACCACTTATTTTATATGCCGAGAAAAATGCACCAGTCTGTGTAGAGCTACATTAACTCAAAAACAAAATGGTGAAGTTCGGTTACATATGCCCCAGAACCATCCAAGAAGAAATACCGACATACAGTCGTTGCTCTTTAAACAAGAATTGCGAGGAAGGACAGCTACAGAAAATACAAGTTTGTCTGTTATCTTCCGAGAAGACCAGAGAAATAGAGCAGGAGCCAATGAATTTTATGTATTCGAACAACACCGAAATCTAATGTATAGGGCACGGCAAACAGGGACACCATCAATTCCCTCTTCCTTAGAAGAGTTGGACACTACTATCCTTAATTCTTCTTTGTAGGTCCTTTCTTGTTTTATGGTTTTACAAGTTGAAACTATATATTTTTCCACGAATAATGCATTTGGAATAACAATTCGTTTCTATCATAATCCACTTTAAAAAAACGAAGAGACATTACTAATCTAAACTAATTTTGAGAAACGTTTGTGATATTCGTAGAAAAAAATAGGCTACTATTGTCACGTAAGTAATATTTTTGAAACACATAGATGGATAGGTAGGTATCGAAATGCAACTGATGGAAGCCCTTTCTACAGTCAAATTATTGTGGCTGCAGAGAACACTAAATCTGCTGTTTCTGTATCTCATGCGGTACAGTAGTACATTATTGCAGCTCAGGAAAGGGGTGACAATATACAAATACATATAGATGCAAAGTGGTGCCAAGAAGAGGTGGAGCCTCCAATTGCTCATTTGTCACTTATATAGTTATGACACTGTAAGTACCTAATTAATGTACTTACCTTAAAAATATTAAATATAAGGGATGTGGTTTTTTCCTTAGATGAAGCGTGGCAACGCATAAAAGAATCGTTAATTCGAAAATCGTGGAGACAATTGTTGTCACAGCTCCAAGAAGCATCTTCCGACGAAGACAACGACATCTCACTTGCACAACTAGCGAGAAAGCATATGCAGCTGATTTTAATGAAACCAGGGATTTAAGTAGGAAAATTAGTAAGCTCACGAATGAGGAAATCGAGAAATGGGCAACTGGTCGTGATGAAACTCGGCCATTTTTAACAGATAATGACATAATTCAGGAGGCGAGAGAGGCTTCAAACTTAAGTGTAGTGCTTCTTCCAGTGACGATGAAGTTTATGAAAATACAATTAATCATACTGAAGCAGTTTCGTGTTTTAATACGTGCATCAGATGGGCATCCGAAAATGATGTGCCAATCCATCAGGTGTTTCTGCTCTCCGAGTTACGTAACAAAGCACTGGCAGCAGAAAGAAATTCTAAAAGGCAAACCTCTATCACAGATTTTTTCTCCCCTCGCTCTAAATAAGATGTCATAATATGTACTAACTTACATATACATATTTATTCATTTTTTACGTCTCTTGGTTATATTATTTAAGAGAATAGTCTTAGTTATTACATACTTTGTGTCGTTAAGTAGTTAATGCATAATCTAGAAGCATTGTTTTTTATGTGTATGTTTGCACGTCTTTAATAAAGTTATAATGAAAATTAGTTGCAATCTTTACTCATAATATATCATATTGAGACGCCCAATCTGTCATTTATTATTGATGGCAACGTATTCAAAAGACATTTTTCCCCATGTTCGGTAATCCGGACAAATCGCTAATTCGGTCATACCCCGTGCATTTAATTGTCCGGATTAGCGAGGTTCTACTGTATGTCCATTACCACTACACCTGTGGTCATTACTGGAGCATATGGTATTTTTAGCGAGTCAGTTTTAAACTTTTACCTCGTCATTTAGATTTTATAATTAAGAAATGCTATAACTGGTTCTCCTGTAGCACAAAAAGGCTGAAAGAATACAATGAAGTATATGAAACATTAACCGACAAAAAACTACTAAAATTCGATCAACTTTCTGGAACTAGATGGTTAGCTAGATTTAATGCAATACTTAAAATATTAGAACAGTGGGATGCATTAAAAATACATTTTGGATTAGCAAAGGAAAATGAAAGATGACAAAAAAAAATGTATTATATTTTACATTTTTAAGTGTCGCATTAAAAGAAGTCATTCGAGTAAATAAACTATTTCAGTCAGAATGTGCAGATCCAAGTTATTGGAAGATTTAAATTTATTACTTTTTAATAATCTAAGTATTTTAATACCACCTGTAAAACTTCAACAAATTTCAAAAAATGATATTGATTTTAAATTTGAGGATCATGTTATGAGTGTTGATTTGATCAATTTTGGATATTTATTCAATGCAACAGCGACAGCCTTAGCTATTGAACTACTAACAGTACGAACAGATGCAAAGATATTTTAGTAGAATTATGTCAACAAACACAGATGAGAATTCCTTCAAATATGAATGTGCTACAAAAAATAAATGTTTTTAATCCGGAATTGGCTACTTCTAGAATACGTCAACCAGATGTCACTGATATTGCCTCATCTTTCTCAACAATATGTCCTGATGTAGATACTACAATTTCTGAATGGAAATCAATCTCCCAAGTAAATTGGCTAAACCTGCAAGACACAGAAAAATTTTGGAATGAGGTACCTAGCGGCAAATGTTGATGCTGCTGGGGAACTTAGATATAGAAATATATCATCACTAGCCCTTGCTTTACTTAGCTTGCCATTCTCAAACGCATCGGTTGAACGAGCGTTTTCCATAATAAATATTTTAAAAAACAAACTTCGAAATCGCCTAGCAGTTTCGACTACAGATGCTATTATGAGAGTTCGATGGCATTTATGTAATTTGAAAAATGGCTGTGCAGAATTTGAGCCCTCTGAAAGGATGTTAAAATATTTTAATTCTGAAAAAAATGTATGAATATTAAAATGAAGAAGCAGATAATATTGTTGACCTATTTTTAGAAGCTATGTAAAATTATTCATCATAATAGTCGTTTTTTAAAATTTGGGGGATTTTATTTGAAAAAGTGTGATTTTTGGGGGAATTTATAACTTAGGTTGAAGAAATTGTAAAATTTGATCTGGCAACCCCTGGGCGTCATATAAGCACGTTGTGAGTTCATATTTACAAAAAAACAGTGGTTGGAGTTAATTTTTTTAACAGTGCAACTATTTTATGAAAAAGTAGTGTTTAAGGCTTCTTCTTATTTAAAAGATAAGTTGAATTGTTACGAATTACATAGCAATCGATATTTTTATAACCGCTCAATCGAATTCGGGTATTCCCGTACCCATGCACGCCATTATCCTTCAGTGTACGTCATTACCCTCCAGTGCACGTCATTATCCTCCAGTGTATAGCCTTGTACTACACTATTTTTGTATTAGGTATAGATATATTTACTAAGTATATTGTTTTCTTTCAGATGCCAAATAAAAAAATACGAACTACTGAAAAATGTTCGTGGGCAGGAAGTTCCATGAAATCTGCTTTAAAAGCTATAGAAAATGGAGGAACCCATAGAGATTCTGCACGTCGCTTTAATATACATTTAAGCGCCTTACGTGACAGACTGAAAAAAGACCAGTTTTTACAAAGCAACAAGAGGACGAAATTTGTCAACATTTGCTGCAGTTATCAAAAATGTTGTTTGGCTTAACACCCACCCAAACTAGACAAGCCGTATTCAAATCTGCTGAAAAAACTCCATACCCAACAAATTCAATAGAGAAAAAGATGGCGGGTAAAGACTGGATGTCTGCTTTCCTTAGAAGGCATCCCAATCTTAGTTGAAGAAATCCTGAAGCGACGTCTATTAATCGAATTACAGGTTTCAGCAAGATTGAAGTTCAACGATTTTATGACAACTTAATTTCACTGATGGAAGAGTATAAATTTAGGCCAACCCGTATTTTTAACGTGGATCAGACTGGCATCAGTACAGTTCACAAACCTACCAAAATTATAGCTGAGAAAGGAGTTAAACAAATAGGAATTTTAACACTTGTGAAAGAGGAAAGAATGTTACGGTTAATTGTAGCATGAGTTATTTATATTTTCGCTTTAGAATGGCACCAGCTTTAGAAAAAAATGGTCCTCCTGGGTATATTTATAAATGTACAAAGAATAGATGGATGACAGAGGAAATATTTCATATATGGCTACAACATTTCGTTGACACAAATAAACCAACCAAAGAAAGCCCTGGCATTTTAATCTTTGACAAATAGAAGAAATTGGGACTTAACAGTAGTTTTAGTTAAAGATGAAAACAATGTGGGTTTTCCTGGCGCATTTTACTTTCAAATAGATTAGATCAAACAATTCAAGACATTTTTTTTTAGTGCGCTAAAGTCAAGATTAGGAGAAAGTATTGAGGCCGAATATATAATGAGTGACGATGATGTAAAATACTATGACCAAGGTAATGGAGGGAGAACGAAAGCCCAAACATTACTTTGCACGTGGCATATTATAAAAATCTGGAACATCCAAGGAAGATAAAAATTTAAAAAAAAAAACAGAAAATGAAGACGAAAATGAGAAATACTTTAAAAGAAGTAAATATAAAAAAATTATTGAGTTGAACGAAAATTATTTTAAGAAGGAGAAAACGAGTATTTAAGATATTTGCAAAAGTTTGTTTACAATCTAAAAACACAAAACCCATATGACAAAATCGTTTTTGATTTCTAGTTACTATACAAAGCGAAGGATGAATCATGATGTGGGCTCATTGTCATAGGATAAATGCTGGTATAAATACGAATATGGCCATTGAAAGCTTAAATAAGTTTATTGAAGTATAATAAAATGAATGGGCAGAGAAATCTCCGGTAAATTCAAATTTAAAACAAATATATAAGTGTATATATATGCTATTAATTACATCTTTTTAGGGTTGAAAAATTACTGGATTTGTTAGATGAACTTGTAGATGAGAAGAGGTGGAAGCGAATTGTAAACACATAAAGACCTAATGCAAATAATTACCAACACAAAATTACCGTAGAAGCACAAAAAAGCCAAGCTGATGAAGGATAATGTACAATATTCGGAATTTCGTAAATTCAATCATGTACGGTAAGTAACAAATTTTATTTAGTCTCATATAATGAAATATGTGATGAAGACTGTCATTCCTGTATGCTACAAAAATCAGAAAAAGCATGGGTTACCAAAGACATTTTTCGGGATTGGTTTCATACCAAATATATACCCTCAGTGAGGAAGAAGTTAAGAGAGTTGAACTTACCGCAGAATGAGGAAATTAAGATCTTTGTTGGTATTCATATAATCATGGGTAACTTACATTATCCTACAGTAGTTTTAGTTAAAGATGAAAACAATATGGGTTTTTCCTGTCGCATTTTACTTTCAAATAGATTAGATCAAACAATTCAAGACATTTTTAGTGCGCTAAAGTCAAGATTAGGAGAAAGTATTGAGGCCGAATATATAATGAGTGAGATATAACGAGTGAAATATACTGGTTGGACCAAGGTAATGGAGGGAGAACGAAAGCCCAGAACATTACTTTGCACGTGGCATATTATAAAAATCTGGAACATCCAAGGAAGATCAGAATTAAAAAAAAAAACAGAAAATGAAGACGAAAATGAGAAATATTTTAAAAGAAGTAAATATAAAAAAATTTATCGAGTTGAACGAAAATTATTTTAAGAAGGAGAAAACGAGTATTTAAGATATTTGCAAAAGTTTGTTTACAATCTAAAAACACAAAACACATATGACAAAATCGTTTTTGATTTCTAGTTACTATTTTCAAAGCGAAGGATGAATCATGACGTGGGCTCATTGTCATAGGATAAATGCTGGTATAAATACTAATATGGCCATTGAAAGCTTAAATAAGTTTATTGAAGTATAATAAAATGAATGGGCAGAGAAATCTCCGGTAAATTCAAATTTAAAACAAATATATAAGTGTATATATATGCTATTAATTACATCTTTTTAGGGTTGAAAAATTACTGGATTTGTTAGATGAACTTGTAGATGAGAAGATGTGGAAGCGAATTGTAAACACATAAAGACCTAATGCAAATAATTACCAACACAAAATTACCGTAGAAGCACACAAAAAAGCCAAGCTGATGAAGGATAATGTACAATATTCGGAATTTGGTAAATTCAATCATGTACGGTAAGTAACAAATTTTATTTAGTCTCATATAATGAAATATGTGATGAAGACTGTCATTCCTGTATGCTACAAAAATCAGAAAAAGCATGGGTTACCAAAGACATTTTTCGGGATTGGTTTTATACCAAATTTATACCCTCAGTGAGGAAGAAGTTAAGAGAGTTGAACTTACCGCAGAATGAGGAAATTAAGATCTTTGTTGGTATTCATATAATCATGGGTAACTTACATTATCCTACAGTAGTTTTAGTTAAAGATGAAAACAATATGGGTTTTCCTGTCGCATTTTACTTTCAAATAGATTAGATCAAACAATTCAAGACATTTTTTTAGTGCGCTAAAGTCAAGATTAGGAGAAAGTATTGAGGCCGAATATATAATGAGTGAGATATAACGATGAAATATTATACTGGTTGGACCAAGGTAATGGAGGGAGAACGAAAGCCAAAACATTACTTTGCACGTGGCATATTATAAAAATCTGGAACATCCAAGGAAGATAAAAATTAAAAAAAAAAAAGAAAAAAAATAAGAAATGAAGACGAAAATGAGAAATAATTTAAAAGAAGTAAATATAAAAAATGTATCGAGTTGAAGGAAAATTATTTTAAGAAGGAGAAAACTAGTATTTAAGATATTTGCAAAAGTTTGTTTACCATCTAAAAACACAATACACATATGACAAAATCGTTTTTGATTTCTAGTTACTATTTTCAAAGCGAAGGATAAATCATGACGGGCTCATTGTCATAGGATATAATGCTGGTATAAATACGAATATGGCCATTGAAAGCTTAAATAAGTTTATTGAAGTATAATAAAATGAATGGGCAGAGAAATCTCCGGTAAATTCAAATTCAAAACAAATATATAAGTGTATATATATGCTATTAATTACATCTTTTTAGGGTTGAAAAATTACTGGATTTGTTAGATGATCTTGTAGATGAGAAGATGTGGAAGCGAATTGTAAACACATAAAGACCTAATGCAAATAATTACCAACAAAAATTACCGTAGAAGCACACAAAAAGCCAAGCTGATGAAGGATAATGTACAATATTCGGAATTTGGTAAATTCAATCATGTACGGTAAGTAACAAATTTTATTTAGTCTCATATAATGAAATATGTGATGAAGACTGCCATTCCTGTATGCTACAAAAATCAGAAAAAGCATGGGTTACCAAAGACATTTTTCGGGATTGGTTTCATACCGAATTTATACCCTCAGTGAGGAAGAAGTTAAGAGAGTTGAACTTACCGCAGAATGAGGAAATTAAGATCTCTGTTGGTATTCATATAATCATGGCTAACTTACATTATCCTACAGTAGTTTTAGTTAAAGATGAAAACAATATGGGTCTTCCTGTCGCATTTTACTTTCAAATAGATTAGATCAAACAATTCAAGACATTTTTTTAGTGCGCTAAAGTCAAGATTAGGAGAAAGTATTGAGGCCGAGTATATAATGAGTGACGATGATGTAAAATATTATACTGGTTGGACCAAGGTAATGGAGGGAGAACGAAAGCCCAGAACATTACTTTGCACGTGGCATATTATAAAAATCTGGAACATCCAAGGAAGATCAAAATTAAAAAAAAAAACAGAAAATAAATTAGAAATGAAGACGAAAATGAGAAATATTTTAAAAGAAGTAAATATAAAAAAATTTATCGAGTTGAAGGAAAATTATTTTAAGAAGGAGAAAACTAGTATTTAAGATATTTGCAAAAGTTTGTTTACAATCTAAAAACACAATACACATATGACAAAATCGTTTTTGATTTCTAGTTACTATTTTCAAAGCGAAGGATGAATCATGATGTGGGCTCATTGTCATAGGATAAATGCTGGTATAAATACGAATATGGCCATTGAAAGCTTAAATAAGTTTATTGAAGTATAATAAAATGAATGGGCAGAGAAATCTCCGGTAAATTCAAATTCAAAACAAATATATAAGTGTATATATATGCTATTAATTACATCTTTTTAGGGTTGAAAAATTACTGGATTTGTTAGATGATCTTGTAGATGAGAAGATGTGGAATTGTAAACACATAAAGACCTAATGCAAATAATTACCAACACAAAATTACCGTAGAAGCACACAAAAAAGCCAAGCTGATGAAGGATAATGTACAATATTCGGAATTTGGTAAATTCAATCATGTACGGTAAGTAACAAATTTTATTTAGTCTCATATAATGAAATATGTGATGAAGACTGCCATTCCTGTATGCTACAAAAATCAGAAAAAGCATGGGTTACCAAAGACATCTTTCGGGATTGGTTTCATACCGAATTTATCCCTAAGTGAGGAAGAAGTTAAGAGAGTTGAACTTACCGTAGAATGAGGAAATTAAGATCTCTGTTGGTATTCATATAATCATGGGTAACTTACATTATCCTACAGTAGTTTTAGTTAAAGATGAAAACAATATGGGTCTTCCTGTCGCATTTTACTTTCAAATAGATTAGATCAAACAATTCAAGACATTTTTTTAGTGCGCTAAAGTCAAGATTAGGAGAAAGTATTGAGGCCGAGTATATAATGAGTGACGATGATGTAAAATATTATACTGGTTGGACCAAGGTAATGGAGGGAGAACGAAAGCCCAGAACATTACTTTGCACGTGGCATATTATAAAAATCTGGAACATCCAAGGAAGATAAAAATTAAAAAAAAAACAGAAAATAAATTAGAAATGAAGACGAAAATGAGAAATATTTTAAAAGAAGTAAATATAAAAAAATTTATCGAGTTGAAGGAAAATTATTTTAAGAAGGAGAAAACTAGTATTTAAGATATTTGCAAAAGTTTGTTTACAATCTAAAAACACAATGTTTTGATTTCTAGTTACTATTTTCAAAGCGAAGGATGAATCATGTGGGCTCATTGTCATAGGATAAATGCTGGTATAAATACGAATATGGCCATTGAAAGCTTAAATAAGTTTATTGAAGTATAATAAAATGAATGGGCAGAGAAATCTCCGATAAATTCAAATTTAAAACAAATATATGAGTGTATATATATGCTATTAATTACATCTTTTTAGGGTTGAAAAATTACTGGATTTGTTAGATGAACTTGTAGATGAGAAGATGTGGAAGCGAATTGTAAACACAGAAAGACCTAATGCAAATAATTACCAACACAAAATTACCGTAGAAGCACACAAAAAAGCCAAGCTGATGCAGGATAATGTACAATATTCGGAATTTGGTAAATTCAAGCTACAATCATATACGGTAAGTAACAAATTTTATTTAGTCTCATATAATGAAATATGTGATGAAGACTGTCATTCCTGTATGCTACAAAAATCAGAAAAAGCATGGGTTACCAAAGACATTTTTCGGGATTGGTTTCATACTGAATTTATACCCTCAGTGAGGAAGAAGTTAAGAGAGTTGAACTTACCGCAGAATGAGGAAATTAAGATCTTTGTTGGTATTCATATAATCATGGGTAACTTACATTATCCTACAGTAGTTTTAGTTAAAGATGAAAACAATATGGGTTTTCCTGTCGCATTTTACTTTCAAATAGATTAGATCAAACAATTCAAGACATTTTTTTAGTGCGCTAAAGTCAAGATTAGGAGAAAGTATTGAGGCCGAATATATAATGAGTGAGATATAACGAGTGAAATATACTGGTTGGACCAAGGTAATGGAGGGAGAACGAAAGCCCAGAACATTACTTTGCACGTGGCATATTATAAAAATCTGGAACATCCAAGGAAGATAAAAATTTAAAAAAAAAAACAGAAAATAAATCAGAAATGAAGACGAAAATGAGAAATACTTTAAAAGAAGTAAATATAAAAAAATTATCGAGTTGAAGGAAAATTATTTTAAGAAGGAGAAAACTAGTATTTAAGATATTTGCAAAAGTTTGTTTACAATCTAAAAACACAAAACACATATGACAAAATCGTTTTTGATTTCTAGTTACTATTTTCGAAGCGAAGGATGAATCATGTGGGCTCATTGTCATAGGATAAATGCTGGTATACGAATATGGCCATTGAAAGCTTAAATAAGTTTATTGAAGTATAATAAAATGAATAGGCAGAGAAATCTCAGGTAAATTCAAATTTAAAACAAATATATAAGTGTATATATATGCTATTAATTACATCTTTTTAGGGTTGAAAAATTACGGGATTTGTTAGATGAACTTGTAGATGAGAAGATGTAGAAGCGAATTGTAAACACAGAAAGACCTAATGCAAATAATTACCAACACAAAATTACCGTAGAAGTACACAAAAACGCCAAGCTGATGAAGGATGATGTACAATATTCGGAATTTGGTAAATTCAAGGTACAATCATGTATGGTAAGTAACATATTCTATTTAGTCTCATATAATGAAATATGTGATGAAGACTGTCATTCCTGTATGCTACAAAAATCAGAAAAGCATGGGTTACCAAAGACATTTTTCGGGATTGGTTTCATACCGAATTTATACCCTCAGTGAGGAAGAAGTTAAGAGAGTTGAACTTACCGCAGAATGAGGAAATTAAGACCTTTGTTGGTATTCCTATAATCATGGGTAACTTACATTATCCTAGAGTTAGGTGCTATCGGGACACTAAACACGCAATCAGAGTTCCAATTGTTGCGGACAATATGGCAGTAAATCGCTTTTTTGCTCTAAGGAATCACTTGCATTTTGTTGACAAGAAAAGGATCCGAATTCTACTGACAGATTTTGGAAAGTTAGGCCTCTTCTTGATACTATTAGAGCCAGATGTTTGCAATTACCATTGGAGACAGAACTTTCAATCGATGAACAAATGGTACCTTTTAAAGGTCGTCTAAACATAAAACAATATGTACAAAACAAACCAAACCCATGGGGTATCAAGATATTTGCTTTGTGTGTGTACATTATTTGATTTTATACTCTATCAGGGAGCCACAACTTAATTGGAAAACATTGAAAAGGATGTCTTTGGTCTAGGTGGAGCAGTTGTTTGCAAGCTTAGTAAAAGAATAAATCAAGTTACTGTGAAATTGTTCTTTGATAACTTTTTTTCTAGTTATAAAATCATAAAACATCTCCAAAATAAAAGAATTTACTGTACGTGTACAGTGCGAATTGAATACAATAACAGTATGGGTGGAGTGGATAAATTAGATTTTATGGTTGAAATTTATAGAACATTCATTCGATCCAAGAAATGGACCCTTAGGATATTTACACATGCAGTAGACCTGGCTTGAACAAACGCTCAAATATCTGTCATGTACCTTCCACCAAAACGAGTACCCCCTTAATTCAGCCTATCGATCAGCATGTGATCCAGGCTGTTAAGCTGCGTTATACAAAACAATTGCTTAAATCAATTTTGGAGTCTGATAGTGACATTCTTACAACCTTAAAAAGATTAAATATAAGGGATGTGGTTTTTTCCTTAGATGAAGCGTGGCAATCGTTAATTCGAAAATAGTGGAGACAATTCTTGCCACAGCTCCAAGAAGCATCTTCCGACGAAGACGACGACATCCCATTTGCACAACTAGCGAGAAAGCATATGCAAGCTGATTTTAATGAAACCAGGGATTTAAGTAGGAAAATTAGTAATGAAGAACAACTCACGAATGAGGAAATCAAGAAATGGGCAACTGGTCGTGATGAAACTCGGCCATTTTTAACAGATAATGACATAATTCAGGAGGCGACAGAGGCTTCAAACTTAAGTGTAGTGCTTCTTCCAGTGACGATGAAGTTTATGAAAATACAATTAATCATACTGAAGCAGTTTCGTGTTTTACGTGCATCAGATGGGCTCCGAAAATGGTGTGCCAATCCATCAGGTCTTTCTGCTCTCTAAGTTACGTAACAAAGCACTGGCAGCAGAAAGAAATTCTAAAAGGCAAACTTCTATCACAGATTTTTTTCTCCTCTCGCTCTAAATGAGATGTCATAATATGTACTAACTTACATATACATATGTATTCATTTTTTACGTCTTTTGGTTATATCATTTAAGAGAATAGTCTTAGTTATTACATACTTTGTGTCGTTAGGTAGTTAATGCATAATTCAGAAACATTGTTTTTTATGTGTATGTTTGCGCACGTCTTTAATAAAGTTATAATGAAAATTAGTTGCAATCTTTACTCATAATATATCATATTGAGACATCTAATCTGTCATTTATTATTGATGGCAATGTATTAAAAAGGCATTTTCCCCCATGTTCGGTAATCCGGACAAATCGCTAATTCGGTCATACCCCGTGCATTTAATTGTCCGGATTAGCGAGGTTCTACTGTATGTCCATTACCACTACAACTGTATTGCAATTTACGCAAGTTTTGGTTCAGCATATCTTGTATTAAAAAAAAGTTAATGCTGTAGATTATGTGCCCACTTCAATTGAAATAATTGTCTTGAGTGTCATCACTGGCGCAGTTACTTATATTCAAAAAGTTTATTCTGAAACGATATGATTTGTAATTAGTGGAATACAAATATAGTTTGATGTTTTGTAGCTTCAAAATCGTCCAGGAAATTAACGACATGATTGTGAAGATGAATGTACTGATTATGAGTCTCCAGAAAAAGAAAAAGAAACTGATTTATCCTCACAAATTCAAAGAGACTTGGATTTCCCAGTACACATGGCTTAGTTGCAAGGATGGAAAACCTGTTTGCAAAGTTTGCAATGGATTTGTTGCTGGAGGTTCCACACATATGAAAAGGCATGATGAATCAAAAAGACACAATGAGAAGGTCAAAGCAGCCATGTCAACACCAAGCATGAAGGCCTATTGCAATATCAATGATGAAAAATTTATAAGACACGCAAAAACAGTATTTTCTAGTGAACTAAAGTTAGTTATGTTTCTTCATGAACATAACCTTCCATTTCTTTTAATGGAGCATCTTCCCCAACTTCTTCAATCTGTGTCTCCGGACTCTCATTCCCAGACATTGGTTATGGTGTGGGGTGGGATTTCAGTGAATGGAAAGACACCCCTTCATGTTTTTCCGGTAAGGTGGTCGCTGACAGCCCAAATATTCATTGAAATTTTAGAGCAGTATGTCTTACCTCGTGCAGAGTTAATGGGTAATAATTTTATATCGATGCACGATAATGCCCGACCACACACCACAGCAATAGTGCGGAACTTTTTATGAACGCTATAGAGCATTTGTGGGATGAATTAGGGAGAAGGATACGCTCTCGCGAAAAGCCTCCGGGAACTCTTACAGAAATGGCAGATGCATTAGTGGAAGAATAGGATCGTATATCAATGGAAAGGATAAGAAACCTAATTTCCAGTATGCCGCGTAGATTAGAAACCCTTAGAGTTGCTAGGGGAGGTATTAATCAGTTACCTCAGTTTATAGTATTGCGTTTAATAAAAGTGTTTCGTGAAAATCGTATGTTTATTTCACTAGAAAACTAGAAAGCACTAAAGAACATATCTAGTGAATATAATAAAACATAGTAAGAGTACATATTTGAATGGGATTGTTTAGAATGGAAAGGATAAAATCGTCCTTATCTGGAAAATTTGTATATGGAGACGGGCAAGGCTACCTTTACTTCAAAAGCAAGATAGTAAATGGCACCACTTATTTTATATGCCGAGAAAAATGCACCAGTCTATGTAGAGCTACGGTTAAGTTCAGTTACAGACGCCCCACAGGCATCCAACAAGAAATACTGTCGTACAGTCGTTGTTCTTTAAACAAGAGTTGCAAAGAAGGGCAGCTACAGAAAATACAAGTTTGTCTGTTATCTTCCGGGAACAGCAGAGAAATAGAGCAGGAGCCAATGAATTTGATTCATTCGAACAACACCGGAATCTAATGTATAGGGCACGGCAAACAGGGACACCATCAATGCCCTCTTAGAAGAGTTGAACACTACTCTATCCTTAATCCTCGAAATGCAATTGATGCCCTTTCTACCGTCAAATTATTGTGGCTGCAGACAACACTAAATCTGCTGTTTTTGTATCTCATGCAGTACAGCAGTACATTATTGCAGCTCAGGAAAGGGGTGATAATATACAAATACATATAGATGCAACATTTAAAGTGGTGCCAAGAAGAGGTGGAGCCTCCAATTAATTGCTCATTTGTCACTTATATAGTTATGACACAGTAAGTACCTAATTAATGTACTTACTTACAGGGTGTTACAGAATGATGTTTAATCTATGTTGTATGTTTAATGCATCAATCTGTGTAGAGCTACATTAAAACAAAATGGTGAAGTTCAGTTACAGACGCCCCACAGCCATCCAACAAGAAATACTGACGTACAGTCTGTACTCTTTAAACAAGAGTTGCGAAGAAGGGCAGCTACAGAAAATACAAGTTTTTCTGTTATCTTCCGGGAAGAACAGAGAAATAGAGCAGGAGCCAATGAATTTGATTCATTCGAACAACACCGGAATCTAATGTATAGGGCACGGCAAACAGGGACACCATCAATGCCCTCTTCCTTAGAAGAGTTGGATACTACTATCTTTAATCCTCGAAACGCAATTGATGGAAGCCCTTTCTACCGTCAAATTATTGTGGCTGCAGACAACACTAAATCTGCTGTTTTTGTATCTCATGCAGTACAGCAGTACATTATTGCAGCTCAGGAAAGAGGTGATAATATACAAATACATATAGATGCAACATTTAAAGTGGTGCCAAGAAGAGGTGGAGCCTCCAATTAATTGCTCATTTGTCACTTATATAGTTATGACACAGTAAGTACCTAATTAATGTACTTACTTACAGGGTGTTACAGAATGATGTTTAATGTATGTTTAATGCACCAATCTGTGTAGAGCTACATTAAAACAAAATGGTGTAGTTCATTTACAGACGCTCCACAGCAATCCAACAAGAAATACTGACATACAGTCGTCTCTTTAAACAAGAGTTGCGAAGAAGGGCAGCTACAGAAAATACAAGTTTTTCTGTTATCTTCCGGGAAGAACAGAGAAATAGAGCAAGAGCCAATGAATTTGGTTCATTCGAACAACAAGGGAATCTAATGTATAGGGCACAGCAAACAGGGACACTCTCTTCCCTCTTCCTTAGAAGAGTTGGACACTACTATCCTTACTACTACTATCCGAGTTTTCGAATAAAATTGAAACATCTTTCAATTTGAGATTTGATGATCTTCAGCAAAAGTTAAACAGCATCGAAAATAAACTTCCTGATGTTATGAAACAGATAAACTTTAACGAGAATTTACTATCAACCGTAATGACTGGACTCGATTCTGTTGAGCAATTTCCAAAACGTAATGCTCTTCGAGTCCATGGGTTAAATAAAGAACGGAACGAGGTGTCCTTAGATGAGCATGTTTTGCAGTTATTTGTAGAGCATTTACATGTCAAATGCTGTTACGAGGTCTAGATAGTGTTATTCGGATCAATCAAACAAATGACGGTGATAAAAGTCCTGGTGCAGTTATTGTTAACTTTGTTAGTAATATCAAGCGCAATGAGATATTCGTTGCAAAGAAATATTTAAAAAATAAAAAGGTTGCGATATTTGAAGACTTGACAAAAAAGCGTTACCAATTATTACTTGCCGCTAAAAAGAAGTTTGGTCCTAGGAAGGTCTGGTCTATGGCTGGGAAAGTGTATCGGTGGAATGAAAATGAAAGGACGTGCGTCATCAACAACACTGATGACGTACTCCTTTATTGATGTGGTAGACCCATAAGTTTTCATTAACCGTTTTTACTTTTAACATCCTTTCTTGGTACGATAAGTTTTTGCTGGCTATAAAATGTGTCGATTTATTAGTAAATATGTATTTGATTTTATTTTATGCTTCGTATACTGAAATAGCGTATAAATTTGAAATGCATGTTTATTTTTATGTTATTAAATGAATACTTGTAATTCTCTGCTGCAATGTACTGTTATATTTTTATGTTGAATTACATAGATGCATGTCTTTCTTAAGTTGTAAACAGTAATTTTATAACTTTTCTTTTGCTTTATTTTTACTCTTAATTGAATTGAAACTAGACGATGCGTCTCTAATCACTATATTAAATAATGTCTTTCCATTATAATTGAATCTGAATGCTGTTAATGTATGTTATAAAAGCGGGTAGTTCACATTGTAATACAGGGTGTAATGAAAAAAGAGAATGGAGACATATCTTTTGCTAATTTTAATGTAAGATCTATTTTTTCAAGGATATTGATATTATTGGAGTATCTGAAACCTTCACGTATTCGACTATCGTCATCCTAATAATATTTGCATTTTTTTATTTTGATTGTGTCTTAATATATTCAATATGGAAGTGTTGAGTAGTGAATCCGAACCTTATAGTGGTGGTTCTAGTGATGAATACGTAGCAGATACATCCGATAATACGTCAAGTAGTGAAAGTTAAAATAAAAACTAGAAAGTCGACTAATAAATCACAATGGGCTAGAAATAAACGGAAGAAACTTTTAGCAGCTGGAAAAAGAAGGATGTAGCTCCAGTAAAAAAAATTACCAACTCCATATTTATTAATTAGTATAAGTTTTATGGTATTTGTTACACTTTACTAATGTCCTTTTGTAACTCGAAAACAAAAAACTGATATCTGATATAAAATTACTGTCTACAACGTTTTTTTCGTTTTACTTAAATTAAACAATTTTGCAGCTGCGTCATTATTGCAGCAAGATCCTTAATTCCATAAAAGGACAAAACACATCGATGTAAGGTACCACTTCATACGGGAAAAACTCGAACAAGGGGACATCGATGTGATGTACGTACCATCGCAGGAGCAACTAGCCGACATCTTTACCAAGGAACTAGGCAGGAACAATAAACGTTAAAGGGAGTGCATTGCTCCAACTTGTCTTCAGCGGACTATTATTTGTTTTGTTAAGAATTGTCATGTCAGTTTATGAATACCTTATTATTTAATAAAGGTATTTCTTTTGTAATCATCTCAATCACTTATTCTGCTGCAGTGAGAAGTATAGTTCTCGCACTATACAAATAAATGCGAAATACTCGAGAATGAAATAGTTTTTATAACATACTGCATAGCCTAATGGAAAGAAAAACTGAGGCAGGTTATATCTCAGTTTTAAATTATGTCAAATTAAATATATTTGTGAATTTTCAGCCAACAACCGTAATGACTGATTACGAGGCGGCACTCCGGAATGCAGTGAGGACAGTTTGGGTTGAAACGGAAATAAAGGGTTGTTGGTTTCATTTCAGCCAAGCCATTTTTAAGAAATCTAGGCGATTGGGACTACAAGTAAGACATTTTCAAAGGTTTTTATAGTTCATTAACGTATATTAAAATTATTTACTTTTTAATATTACTCAACCACAGTCATTTCATTTGTATTTTTATTTTGAAGTACATATTTTTTTATGGTTCAAGGAAATGAGTCAGCCAGAAGGTTGGTCAAAATGGCTATGAGCCTACCTCTGTTGCCTCAGAATTAAATAGAAGCAGGAATATAAGTTCTTGAAGCCGAGAGAGTTACTGAAATGGAAACTTTTCTGTTATATTTAAGAAGATTTTGGTTGCCGCAAAATATAAGTGTACACAGACATCCACAAAGAACAAACAATGCTGTGGAGTCTTTCCACAGGGATTTATTGAGGGGGTAGAGCGACCACACCCCAATATTTGGTACTTCATAGACAAACTTAAAACAATGGAGCATAGTAAAGGCTTCGATGTACTAAGGCTCCAAAATGGGATTATACTACCAAGACGAAGAAGAGTTATATATCGAAGAATAGACGACAGAATTCGAAGAGCCCAAGACCACTTGGAGTAATCCCATAACATACAATTATTCCTTAGGCACATGAGTCATGTTGTGGAGAGACCAAGACTATTTGAACCCGTGTAAGTACTGTGTTCATTATTTATTATTTTCAATTACTAATAGGGTCAAGCATATTTAATAAGCCTAACTAACTCATGACCTCTCAATGTTATAAACACTTTACCGGAATACTATTTTTCCCAAATTGATCGGAAATTGTACAAATCTCTTCAAATTTCAGTGTGGCGTACTTTTTTATACACATATACACTGCCCACCCAATAACTAAGTAAACTTCCATGCGATATTCTCAAAGAACACAAAAAATAATCTAAATGGGATTTTTTTTTGTTTTGTTGCACTGTTGGTTATCTATGAGTGGTTCTGATTACTGTAGATCTCTGCTATTTCTCATTAATTTATTTACCTTTTAATGCAAGTCCCTAAGATATTATTTTGATATATTTCAGAACTTGACCTTTTTGGCGACGCACCAGCCCAAGCAGGAGCAGTTGCCGAAGGTGGTGCACTGCAAGATCCTTATGAAATTGCTAGGAGAAGGTATGCAATTTCAATTTAGCATAATTTTATATTATCTGTTTTACTATCTGTTTTAGCCTTACACGATCCAGATCCAGACGATGATGTTAATATATCTGATATTGCCCAAATTAATGATGAATGAAGCAGGTAAGGATTATAAAAGATAGGTATTATAAAGATTATTATTATTATTATATGAAAAAATAACAAATTTTATGTAAACATCATATATTTTCACAATGTTACAAAAATGTCTATTTCCTTTGCATTGTAGAAGACGATACGAAAATGGCGCGACTAGCTCGATGCGTAGTCTGTCTTATTGGACCAAGAACACAGTTGAGACTGCAATAATTTTATTATGTGCGACATATGCATAAGAAGATTTCACGTAAGAGTTTATGAATGGGAAGATGATCTTAGTACACGCTGCCCTGAATGTCGGCATCCAATAACAATGGACCTCTTAAGATTATTTTATAACTTATGAAAACTTGGGTTATGAATATACTTGGAGATGAAAATGTAGTAGAACTAGTTTCTATTATTAACAAGGTTAAAAACATTGTGTCTTACTTCAAACACAGTAATGTTGCCCAGGATGATCTGAGAAGCGAACAAGAGAAGAAAGGCAAAACAGATGGTTCAGTTTTATATTTAATACAGGAAGTTGCCACTAGGTGGAACTCTACATTTTATTGTTTAGAGCGGTTTGCATTTATATCAGGGCATATAGGTAAAATATTACTATCACCATATCATAAAAAAGCTAAACGCTTTGTTGAATTAGCCATGGTCGAAGAATGTTTACATATATTAAAACCATTTGAATCGGCTACAGCAGAAATATCTGGAGAAAAATATATTTCTGCCAGTTTAGTATTTGTTCAGTTTGTCCTTAAGACGGCCCTGTGTTTGTTTTTAGTTCAAATAATTCGCGTCGGTCTGACCGAGGACTGGTGCCCGCGACGCGGCAGTGTACAATCAGACTCGTTGGCGTTACAACGTTTCTGCGCTAGAGCAGTCATTTGTTGGTAGTTTGTATACTCATTGCTATTTCTATTTATTAATAAATGTTTAAAAGTACTGGATCGTAACTCATTTAACCAATTGAGGCTGTAAGAGAAAAATAAGGTTATCAAAACCAGCAAAAAAGTAATCAGATAACCTACATAAAGTTGGTGCGTCGAGCGGATATTTGAAAATTGTGGAAATTAGTGTAAAAGAAAATGTGCTTCGAGATTGTAATTGTTGGTTGGTGCAGCACATGCAGTTTAAGTAACGAAAATCCAGAGTATTCCAGGCTCAAGCCAGAGTTCGAGCGGCGTGGCGAGATCAGCAGACAGCAAACCTGTGAGGAGTGAGAGGGACAGCTCGGCTAGCGCGAAGTCAGAAAAACACGTGGAAGGTCGTACCTCGTCAAGGACGGCCGATTAAAAAATAGAAAATTAGTGAAAACGTACTTTTGCGTTTTTGTTTGTATGTCTTCTTAGGCAATCCATTTAGAAGTGGTGGGAGATTTGTCGACAGATAGGTTTTTGAACTGTTTGAAGCGATTTGTCTCTCGACGAGGTCTTTGTTCTGATATTTTCTCGGATAACGCTACTAATTTTTTAGGGGCTGATAATCAAATTAAACGCCTTTCACAAATAACTAATGATAGTTTTCAGGGTTATTTAATTGAAAATAAAATTAATTGGCATTATATCCCACCACGTTCGCCCCATTTTGGCGGCATTTGGGAAGCGGCAGTTCGTTTAACCAAACATTTTTTGAGAAGAGTAGCTTGCAATATACATATTACGTATGAAGAGTTTCATACTCTCTTATGCCAAATTGAATTCATATTAAATTCCCGATCATTATTACCTCTTTCCAATGATCCTGACGATTTGGATGCCTAGACACCGCGACATTTCATTATTGGTACATCGTTGCTTGCTTTATCTCAAAATCATGTTCGAGAGAAACTAGTTGTTTTACTGAGACGATATGAGCTGCTTCAGCATTTAGTATAGCAATTTTAGTATAAATGGTTCAGGGACTATCTAAATTCTCTGCAGCAAAGGCCAAAGTGGCAACAAAGGGAACCTTCTAAAATTAAAATCGGTTCTTTAGTTATACTAAGAAGATAACACCGTACCTCAGCAGTGGCCAATGGGAAGAGCCATTCATCTGCATCCAGGCAGTGATAGTGTCGTGTGAGTAGTGACCGTTAAAACTGCAAAGGGTGAATTTAAGCGAGCCATTAATCGTGTTTGTGTCTTACCCGTTGATTCTGACTGATATTCCTAGTAATCAGATAAACAAACTTTCACTGAATGAAATTTGAATGTCAAACTTAAATTTAGGTTAAAACTGTTTTCTGTTAATGTCATCACTGTTTCATATTTTAGTTTAAGGGTTTATGCCATTTAATACAATGTAATAGTTAAGTTTAATTGTTGAAATTGGATAATTTCAAGGAGGGCGGCATGTTCAGTTTGTCTTTAAGACGGCCCTGTGTTTGTTTTTAGTTCAAATAACTTCGCGTCGGTCTGACCGAGGACTGGAGGCCCGCGACGGGCAGTGTACAATCAGACTCGTTGGCGTTACAACGTTTCTGTGATAGAGCAGTCATTTGTTGGTAGTTTGTATACTCGTTGCTATTTCTATTTATTAATAAATGTTTAAAAGTACTGGATTGTAACTCAATTAACCAATTGAGCCTGTAAGAGAAAAATAAGGTTATCGAACCAGCAAAAAAGTAATCAGATAACCTACAGTATTTCCGTTAACCAACTGCATTAAGACAGGTCTTGAACGGGTAGGTAATAATTTCATGTACATGGGCAGAAACATTTAAAAGTAACCTTTGCAAACAAATAGAGAAACGATTAGATCCATTGGAATGTACCATTTTAAGTACAGCAGTTGTACTGGATCCAAGATTTAAAAAACTTCATTTCTCAAGTCCTCGTAATGCTGCAGAGGCAGTAACAAGAATCAAAGTGGAAGTGAAAGAAGCATTAAAAACTAGAGGTTCACCAAGTCCATCAATAACTGGGGGGCCCAGTGAAGTATCAGAATCATCGATCTGGATGGTGCATGAGGAAATGGCCGCCAAACAACAGTTCAGTCCAAAAGATTTTATTGAAGGCCTTCCAACGGAATTGAAATTATACTTACAACAGCTTATTTTACCCCGCCATTCGAATCCAATACAATTTTGGGTAGAAAGTAAAAATGCTTTTTCCACCATGTTTCAAGTCGCAATGAAATACCTAACAATGCAAGGGGCATCCGTTGGTTCTGAAAAAGTAGTTTCAACACTGAACAATATATGTACTGATAAGAGCAGATTAACTCCAAATCATGCCAATCAACTTGTTTTTTCAAATTATCTTGATAAGAGATATTGGACATTATGAAGTGAAAATAAATTTTAGTAGTAAAATTAATGTTTTATTTCTCTTCAATATGAAAAACTATACATTTTGCAAAATTTTTAAAATTTTCAAACATACATAACCAGTGTAGGGATTCCCGAAATATCGATTCGATCATTATTGATCCAGGTCGAAATGATATCAATATATTGGTACTCTTGTTGTTGTTACCATTACGATATATATATATAGTTTTGTTAATATTGTTATGAATATGAACAATAAGATACCTGTCACGTGAAATTCGCAAAATCTGTACAACCCCAATACAAATACAGTGCCTTCATAAATGATTACAAGCCACGTGACCACGACTGTGATTCTCGAAGAACAACTCGTATGCAAATAGATTTCTTGTCTCTTGCCGTAGTGAGGAAAAGGATATTCGCATATAAATTGCTCTGCGATTGATTTGAGAATCTTGACCCTGATCACGTGGCTTGTAATCATTTATGAAGGCACTGTATATACATATTACTAGAGAAACTGACATTTCTCATTCACTTGCTTTCTGTGCATATTTTCATTAGTTTGTTCAAAGCGTTTAGAGAAGTAACTGCATAAAATCATAAAAAGAATACTTTTATTTTCTGTTCTCGATATATAAAAAGATAAATATAAATATACAAACAAGGGTAATATATATTTATTTGTGATTGTTTTTTATTTCTATACATCATTCACTTTCTTTAAGAATATGGAGCCTGCAAATATAATGAAAATTACACCAACGATGTGGGATTACATTTTGGATTTTGTTACTGAACATCCTGAAATGGCTACCGGAAAGCTTGAAGGCCCCAATGCCAAACACCAAGTCCAGAAACTTTGGAACAAATTGGCAGAAAGAATAAATTCGCTAAGACATGGCATGAAAACTGCAACTAAATGGCAAAAAGTAAGTACCTAGTATAATAAATTTTATCTTTAAGAAAATGTTAATTGTTTTCTAATGCCTAATTTATTTGTTTCAGTCTTTTACTGACTGGAAATACAATGTAAAACAAAAATACGCTGAAATAAGAACTTAGCGTACTAAAACAGGAGGAGGAACATCTTAAGAAAAAAAAATTGATACCACAGGAAGAGAGACTGATACGCCTAATTGAAAGAAGTTCCTTGGGAGGTGATGGTGTGGTAGAAGAAATTGGACTCGGAAGTGAGGTGATTACTTTATTAATTATTTATTAAATAACTTCAAATTATTTATATTGTTTTCCATATTTTCATTAGAGCATATGTTTAAATTATATATAAATTTTTTAGAGGCCTTCTATACCACACCATCTAGACTGGTCCATCAACTTCCCGGAAGTTGCCAAAAGTACAGGAAGAAATTATTTATATTACTCATTCCCCTCAGCTATTAAATGTTGTTATATCTGAAGGAATGAGCGGTCCACTTTCAGAAACTTCTGAAGTTTTGGCCTTCAACACCTCAGCCAACGACATCTGACACCTCACTGCCGCACCGAACATCAAGGCGGCTCAGAGGTTCAGTGTTGAAAGAGTTTCAGTCGGAAACTATGTGCAAAGTTTACAGAATATTTATTCTGTAAACTTTGCTATGGGTCAGTTGATGATGATTAATAACAATTTGCAAAATATATCAAATAATATTGAACGATTAACTTATGCCATTATAAAGTTTTTAAATAAACAAGAATGAGCACTATATGTCTATTTAAAATTATATGGCAATGTATAGTGTGTATGAATGTAATAATAAATATATTTTTATTAACCCTTTCCGGACGGCTGACATACATTATGCGACACCGAAGAAATGTGTCGGTTTGAATGCGACACATATAATCTTTAGACTTGGTTTACAGACTGCTGTCGCAGCTTTTGCGTTCATTGCATACTTACCACTCAGGCGGCTGACGTATATGGTCGACACTGTCGATTATGTGCAACATTGCAAATCCACTTGCGTGTCGAGTGCACTTTTTGTGTTTTCGCGGCTTTCGCGCTAGTATGCATTAAAATGTCGTCGGAGGCGGCTGCTGGTCCCTCTGGAATCTCGCGAAGAACAAAAAAACCAAGAATAAATGACGAAAACTACTGCGGATTAACTGAATTTGAAGTACGTAATATTTTAAATGCTATGGGCAGTGATTCTATTGACAGTGAAGATGAACCATATGTGTCTAGTGGACGTGAGTATTTCCCTCAATTGGATATTGAAAATGAGGAATTGGAAGGCCAAGATGATCTGGAAGAAGAAAACCAAGTTGAGACCAATAATGAAGATAATTTAGACGACGATTCAGATAATATTGAAAATTTCGAACTAGTTTGGGGTTAAGAACCTTTTCAGCCTACGAAGCACGTATTTCACAATAGCAGTAGTGGTGTCAGGAATGAAAATCTGTTAAATGAGACCCTAGTGACGACTCTTGAAGAATGAGCCTGTGGTGTTGACCACTGTCTATTAATAGACCGTGGGTGTTGACCGCGGAAATCTATCCTATCCTATCCATCGTTCGTGGTTCGATGCAAATGAATCTAACCCTAAACTTGTATGCTTGTATGCACCTTATATGATTGCAATTTGTAAATAAAATTATTTTAGTATTTGTGCAACCTCTATTAAAATATATATTTCGTTTAAATATGTATTTTCAAAAAGCAAATGAATCGGTGTATGCAGAAACGACACATGTCCATTTTTGCCCAAAATGAGGTTATGTCAAAAATTGAGTCTTTATAGGTAAATGTATCGTACTAGATATAAACCTCACATGTCCCTATATCCCCGTAGTAGTAAACAATATGCAATTTGCGAGATAATACGCAGAAATGACACAATGTCCTGGACATGTGTGGTTCTTGCTAATCGAATGTTAAAAATATGTCTGCATGCGCACTTTCGCTCCAATCAGCTGATCAGCTAGTTCGACTAGTAGTAGACGTTTATACTATCGTGAAGTTATTATTAATTATATTCATTCATGTGTGGTGATCTGTAATAACTAATTAATAGTGAAGATGGAAAACAATGCAGCGAATCCTCCCCAAGGAAAAAGAAAGGCAATTCCTGAATGTTATAAACGAAATATTATAAAAAAATCACGTGTAAAAGGCGAACCTTATACAAGCTCCAAGGGAGATGACATTCCTGGTAAAATAATAGGCCCCCCTTGCAGGTAATTTAAAAAGTGTTTATTATTTCGTTAGTATGGTTTGATTTTTAGTTGACAGGGTGTTTTTTTGAAGCCGGTTCTATTTTTTTTCAGTTGCATAGCAAAATGCTTCAATAAAGTATCCAACGAGGAATCGCAAGAACATTTTGAACGTTTTTATTCTCTCGAAAATAAAGACAACCAGGACTTATTTTTACAAGGACTTATATTTAAAGGTGCAATTATAAAAATCAAGTTCTACGCCTATGGATTAATATCGGACAAAAATTTAACACCATTTTTTGGCCACATAAAACTCTACCAATATACCAAATTTCAGCAAAATCGCATATGCCGTTTTAAATTTACATGGGAAAAACGATTTAAAAATTGTAACTTCAAGGCCCTCTGGAGCCCAAACGAAGCAACTTTTACTAAGGTAATTTTACTTAAATCGACTTATTTTGGTCTAAGGAATATGTGGTATGTTTTTGAAAGACCTTTTACAGACACCCTGTATAATAAATTTCACAGATTGGTGGCCAAAACTATTTAAAAACTGCATTTCTGAAGAAACGAGTTCCAAAAGTGTACCACGGAATTCAAGGTCAATTTCACTATCAGTACCTACACACAGTTTATTTACGATAGTAAAAAAGGCTGTGTTGAGATCTCGGAGTTTATTGATGGCGCTTTCAAACACACTTTCAATCTGAAACAGCCATGAAAAAATATGAACGAATTACCATCTACAGTGGCATACCCACTAGGAAAGGTTCCGATAAAAGGGAAAAAAAATGGTAGATATAAGGAAATGTGTACAATTTGTGGATGAAGAATACCAACAGTTTTATGCTACAATACTCCTTTGGCCAACTACCACTAATTAGGAGCTAAAAAAATTGTTTGTAACTTTTTTGCAAAATATATACCTAGTGAAATAACCATTGTTGTACTGATTTTGACCCAGGTTATGCAGAAAGAACACATGTCCATATTTTTCAAAATTCCTAGAAAATACAATTTTCAGTTTTAAACTAAAATCCACATTTCATTGTGTTAGAATCGTCTATATTAGTATTTGAAAACTGCTAAACTCGAACAAAATGAATTTCGAATAATGTTAGAACGTTTTTTTTATTTTCCCAACAATTGCTTTTTTGGACTTGTGTCGTTTCTGCATACACCGATTCAAATCTAGACTACTTTTATGCATTTAATGATATTAACACAGTCATATGGGCATTTGCAAGGCAAATAATGAAACCATCTTTATTAAACCAACTTGATTGTGATTTGGAAAAATTAAAAAAATCTATGCTTTTTAATATAAATTATTTAGCATTAGATGACTGTGATTTTGAAGTTAAGTTACGGGCATCTCAGTTGTCAATAGAAACTATTACAGATTTACGCAAAAAATGTATGATGTTTTTAAAAATTCTTATAGATGAATTAATCAAACGAATGCCTAATCACTTGAATGTATTTTCCCAAGTAAAAAATATATGCCCCAAAGTAATTTTAAATCCTATCAGACCCAAATTTTCTGAATTACCAATTCAGCTTATGCCTTCAGAAAAACTGAATGATATTGAAAGCCAATATAGCCAATTATTACCTGTTCAGTGGGGTTAAATATTTGAAACAGATATACCAGAAGGTACATTAGAATTTTGGAAAAAGTTATTAGTTTGAAAAATGCTGCTGGTGAACCCTTGTTAAAGGACATCCCAACAAACAACTAAAGTTAAAATTACGTTAACTTGACCTCTGAATTGGTCAAAATCTTTTCATGACCAATTCCATATAAGGAAGTTTACCTATATTCGTTGGCGTTTTTCCTTATGTGGAAAAAACTAAAGTAATATGGAAGTTAATAATTGGTCGGCAAGAATTTTATTCCAATAAGATAATTGGACCTAAAAGAAATACGGACCAATTTTATGTTAAAATTTCGAAATATAAAAGACATTATTACCAAAATATACCCTAATTATGCCCTATATATGACATACTTTTGCCAGAGAGAGACAACATTATATGTTTGATTTTATATATTCTAATAGCGAACAGGGATAGCAACAAAAGAAAAACTACCTATGTCAGGCTACTAAGCTACAAGTAGAGTAGGAGTTAGTATATTTATAGATATTTAGATTTTAATATAATAAAGTCTGTATTTTGGTTTCCATTCATCAAATTGTACAACCCAGGAAATTTTTTCGTATAATGTCATGATCAAACTTTCATAAAAATAACGCGCCTTATAAATATACATTTTTACTATTGCTTTTAATAATATTACTATACCGAAAAATAACCTAAAATAAAGACTGAATGTATACTTCGTGATAAAATGTGTTTAATAATCTTTCCTCATAAATGTATTAACTAATATTATCTGTATTAACATAATTTTAATGAGTAATCAATTAGAAATAATGAAGGAAACATTTAGTGTTTATTACAACATGGCCGCTCAAACAAAATCAACTTTGAAGTCAATTTATCTGTAAGTTTTAACCTATAGGGCAGATTGCCTATGCCAATGTTGACGTCACAGGAAAATATTAATGTGGTTGAAATTTACTCCAAATGAAGATATTTTATGGTAATCTATTACCAACTAAATTATTACTAGGTACCTACATATAAATTCTACTCTTGGATTTATTTATGCGTAATAACAAAAACAAAATAAATATTTTCGAACGGAATTCAATTCGAATTTTAATTCACGTGCACTACTGAATTTATCTGACACGATAACAGTCATAAGAATACTTATACCTATATAAAGTGTTTATCGATATATTATCATTAGATTGATTTAATATGCAGTGTTGGCTTAAATTCGTTTTTTACAACTCTCTAATATTGTGTAGGGCTTAGTTTTCACTGCAGATTGCTAAAACACAAAATAATTTCTACGCGCTATTACATGAAGATATGTCGGAATACATATAACAAGAAGCTTGTTCCCTAAAGACCTTTATAAGACACACTTACGTCGAGGTATTATTAACAAGTAAATTTGTACCATAATATAGAACAATATTTCTATTACGTTAATTGAAATGGTCAAATATTCTTTAGAAGTTATCAACAAAGTTGAAAATAGGATTATATTGTAATAAAAATAGAACTTAACCAATTGAAGGATTTAATAGGGCAAAATAACTAGTTATTACCTTATTTTTAACTACTAGTTGAAGACAAAATAAGTTTTACAATTTCGTAATAAATATGTAAATATTTACCTATTGTAATAATTTAAAAAATCCTTGGATATTGAAGACAGATTTCTAGGCGAAATTAAGTAAATTATAACTTCGACTTACACGTTATTGGAATGTTAGCATTTGAAAACATAGAATAGGTAAACAATATGTAATTTCGAACTGTATAAATTGACATATATTTCATTTTACTTGGAAGGCATTATATTACTCTTAGTTAACAAATTTTTGACTAAAATTTTGGTATTATAAGATTTTGTAACATTGAAGACTATTTTTATGAAGGAAATTAGTAAATCTTGATCAATTTAGGATTATTTTTCTTGTGTAGTAGTCTATTAGGCTTAAATGTTAGTTGGGATTGCTTTGTTTGCATTCACACCTTTAAGTTTGCCATCTTCGAATGCAGCAGTAGAAAGAACCTTTTCGATAATGAATATTGTTAAATGCAAGTTAAGAAATAAGATGATGTTAAATCTTTTACATTCGATAATGATCATAAGAAGTTATTTTCAAGTGAGTAATACATGTTGCAAAACATTCTTTCCAACTAGTGATATGTTGTCACGGTTCAATTCGAATATGTATCAGTCTGAAAAACCAATAGAAGTTGAAGAAATGGATGACATAAACAGTATTGAAGAAATTATAGAACTTTTATGAAACTAATATTATGTATATGTAGTTTATATGATTATAGTTTCAGTTTAAATAAACATTACTAAGGATGTCTATTTATTTCATTTATTTCCATAGTTACATTCAAGAATAACATATTTAAAAGTATTGCATTCAGTTTTGTTTTAACTTTAGTACTTATTTCATTTGTTAATTTATTTAGGATCTATTTTAGCTTATAGAAATAGCATTATTAAATAAGAATGTTCAGTTTTTTAATTAGTGTATACGGTTATAATGCCTAGATAAATAATATCGAAAACAGTCTTCAGCATCCCTAAAACAGGAAGTTATAAGTACTATGTAAAGTGATAAGTAAGTGTGACAAGTGAGTTACTGATAACCTACCTGATTTGGAGAATACTGTAAAACTTCCTGTAAAACAAATAACTATTAATTTATGATACTATAATAATAATAATGCATTTATTGCCCAACAGAATCACTTCCAATAATAGGACAATACAAGATAATGTTTGGCTGGGCACAGTCGAACATATATGAATTAAAACATCAACGCGCATTCATCTACCTCGCGCATCAGCATGACAGTGTATTGGTCACAAACGTTGATTCATGTATTAACACATCAGTTCGCAGTAAACAACATACACGTTCGCACAATCTTCGTAAAACAATGATGAAAGAATTGCATTTCATTGCAGTGGCGTGCGCGATTATTGTGACACAAAAAATAAGAAAAAATAAAAAAAACCCTAGTAAATGGTCTGCAACAATTTGCATTAATATTTGCATTTGATAGTACCATAATGTCGGTACATATAATATGTCGTCTGCTCCAGCACCAGATCTGTTCGAGTCTTTAACTTTTTTTAAATCTCTTCTGAATCCACCACGCAAACTGTTAATCTTTTGTATGACTGTATTTTTGAGCGGTTCAGGTTGTACAACTTTTAACTTTTCAAGTAAAATCTGATAAGCTGTATTTTTCTTATTTTTGTCGAGGTAGTCTTTTCACTTAGTTTTCCATAAACCAGGATGGGTCTGACAGGGCCGCGACAACCCGTGGGTGCATGGCACCCGGGCGCCACGATCTAGGGGGCGGCAAATGACCGTTGGTTAGAAGCAGACGTCAGTCAAGCTAAACTGCACACTCCCTGTCAAAATATATCTTCCCCCTTTTTACATTTTTGTGAGTTAGATCAGATCCCTTACTATAAATAAGTACTTTCTTCTCAGTTGACTTGTTAAAGTGTGGGGTTCACTCGACGTCAACTTATTTTTGGTAATTGTATTTTCTTTAAACCCTTTTCAACTGGCAAGCCTATAAAAGCTTGTTCTATGCAAACAGTGCAACCCGCACCTCGTACTGATTCATGTGCTGTGAAATTGTCACTATCTATTATTTTCTACCTCAGGTAATTAATTGACAACATAACTTATATATATTAACCCAGAACTTACCCCCTAGCAGTTTTAGAATATTTATTCAAAATGACTTAATAAATATATGCCCCAACGTGTTCATAGATTTGAAAACATTATTAACCATGCCTGTAACGGTAGCCTCTGGCTCTTTCTCAAAATTTAGGATGCGTTGTAGGATGACACAAGATAGACTTTCTCATTTAGCTATAATACTATCAAAAAACCTAGATATATCTAACTTGGTTGAGGAATTTGCAAAAAGAAAGGCCAGAAATAGTATATTCTACAACAAGTTGTAGAATGGCATATATTCCACACAAGCGAAAAGTTTGTAGTCTAAAGTATTCTAAACGTGTTTTAGACTATACTTTCTCTAATAAGATTTTAGAAATCATAAAAAGTTGCTTATTTGTACATATTCCATCACAGTATGTTAGAATAACATGCTAACACAGTGTGATAGAATGTCATTCTAACACAGTATGCTGGAATGACATGTATTACAATCTAATTTTTAGTTGTGGAATATGTAGGTACTTTATAAAATCGTGTTAGAGAAAATTTTTTTGAATGACAAGATATCTACTATTTAAATGAAGTCAGTACTGATCAAACTGCGCATCATTTGTGTTCTTGTTATTTTTACACATGTATTTTATATTATAAATATATTCAGTTTTGTGTTACTTATGAAGTTCCTATTCTTGGTCTTGCTTTTTTAAATATTGTTAATTTTTTGTTAATTGTTGAAGAAAAATACATTTATTTTTATTACTATTAATGTATATTTCGATATTTATTTTATTACTCCATTATTTGATTATTAGAATGCTGCTAGGGAGGCAGCAAAGGTTCACCCGGGTCCGATATATAAGTCAATGAAATGTCTTAAAAATCTCGTTTTAAATTTCGTAAGTCCGACATTTTCACTCTGTAAATAAATCTGTAATTTATAAATGCCATATACTTATTTACTAATCAAATAATTATTATTAATTTAAATATATACTAATTTAACTAATTAAATAATAATTATTAATTTAAATAATTATAACTACCTTCTACGTCACTGAAGAACGCCGTGACTGTGTGTGTCAAATAACGTTGTTGTTTGACACACACAGTCGAACATCAACGTACATCCAACAGCGCACGCACATGTTTTCTGGAAAACCAGGTTGACAAGTACGACGCACTTCTTCACCGCGCAATCATGTACGTGACGTTATTATGCCCATAGACAGGCGTTGTTGTTTGCGCGGAGATGAATGCGCGTTGATGTTTGCATACATGTACGTTCGTCTGTGACCCGCTTATAGTTGAACTACAATAATAATAATAATATATCTAAGAAAAATATAAAAATAAAAAAGAAATAACAAAGAGCAGAAAATAATAATAATACATTATAAATTAATTGCTCACAAGCATGATAAATATTAAAAAGACAGAGTTCCTAAAGTTAACAAGTCATTCAAGCTGCAAACGTTAATATTAATGTGTTCACTAATGTAGTTGAAATTATTGGACATTACATATACAGGAGACTTCAAAGCAACATTTGTTCTAACATTATGACAATAAAATAAATCATTACTTTGAGAACCAGAACGCGGAACTCGAATAGTGAACAAACTTAACAAAGCAGAGGAGTCAACATTGCCATGAAATAATTTATGTAGAAACGATAAACTTGCTAGTGCTCTTCTAGTGCTAAGTGATTGAATGTTAAATCTTTGCAAAAGTAAATTATAATCGTGTCCCCTAATTGGATAAAAATGGTCAATTCGGAAAGACAAGAATTTAAAAAATCGACGTTGAATTTTTTCTACCTCTTGGATATGTAAATTATAGTGAGGATATCAAATAAGACTATAATATTCAAGCTTAGAGTGCACCAACGAAAAGTAAAGACACTTAAGGGCGTTTATATTATCAAACGATTTTGTATTTCTAATGAGAAAACCTAGCGCTTTATATGCACTACCTGAATAATATGCTCAGAAAAAGATAGTTTATTGTCAAAAAGTACATCCAGATCTTTGACATTACTATAACGCGCTAACAGTTCTGAATTAACTGTATAATCGAACATGAAGGGCTATAATTTAAGAGTAAAGGAACATACTTTACATTTACTTATATTTAAAAGAAGGCTATTGTCCACACACCACTCCTCCACAACATTCAGAAGACCCTGAAGTTTAGTACAATCTTCAATACATGAAATGCTATGAAACAACTTCAAGTCGTCAGCAAAAAAAAGATGACAGGATTTCAGACTCAAAGATAGATCATTCACAAATAAAACAAACAGAAGCGGTCCTAAATTTGACCCTTGTGGGACCCCTGAAGTTGCTAAAAATGTATTTGATTTAAAGCCGTTATAAGATACATATAAATTACGTTGGTGTAAATAAGACTTCATAAGACAAAGCAAATTACTACTAAAACCATAGTACCTAAGTTTTTGGAGAAGTAAATTATGATTAACTTTATCGAAGGCCTTTGAGAAGTCGGTATATATCGCATGAACTTGATCTTTATTATCCAGGTTATTTGAAACAAACTGAGTAAACTCTGTTAAATTAGAAACAGTTGAACGTTTAGGCACAAAGCCATGCTGATTTGGAGAAATATAGAGTTTGATGTTATTGTAGATGAAAGCATACAACGACATCTCAAAAACCTTTGCAAAATTTGACAAAATTGTAATAGGGCGATAATTTTTAATGTCAGATGAATTACCACTTTTTAGAATCGGTCAAACCCTGGATAACTTCCAAACGTTAGGAAAAGTAGATGTTGACAATATCAGATTGAAAATAATAAGCAGAGGTGTCGACAATACTTGACCACAATCTTTTATAATAAAACTAGGAACTTGGAATCCGTGTTTGATCAACGAATACTTTGACTTATTAGAAAAAACCGTAAAGGAGCTTAGATTGGAAAACAGACCTTGTCAGATTTGGAACTTGGATGAGAGCAGTTTTTGCTCCGACCCGTCTAAAACCAAAATTGTGCAGAGAGGACTTCCATCAACCCGTACGAAGAGTGCACCCGGTAAACAAAACACTACAATTTTGATGTGCTGCAGTGCAATTGGAAGGAAGGCTCCACCTCTTATAATTTTTAAGGGCAAACATGTATGGGACCAGTGGGTAGCACCAGCTGGAACCGAATTCTCAAATACTACATACGCAGCCACTGAAAACGGCTGGATGGAAGTTAATGTTTTCTAAAATTATGAAAAAAGCTTCATAAGTGAATTGCCTCCTGAACGTCCGGTATTAGTTATATATTCAGTTCAGTCCTAGTTGATTGGGCGAGTACACGTGTTTCTCAGTTTACAACTCAATTTTGCTGTTTAGTATTGTAAATTAATTGTATTGTGATAAAATAAATACCACTAATCTTGTAATAAAGTTCTGCATCCGCAAGTGCATATCTGCTGTTCAATTATAGGAATATGCAAAGACTGTAATACTGCTACTTCTAAGAAAACAGCTATTCAGTGTCAAGGTTCCTGTGAATGTTTTTATCCTACTGGCGACTGTCCCTGGTTTTGTGTGGAAATGCGAAGATTTTATAAACGAGGAAAAAAGTAGCTGTGATAAGACATTGTCGAATGCGGTAAATATAAACTTTAAAAAAGATTTAATGGACATCAGTACTCAATTAAATGTTATATCGAAAAATCAGACCGAACTAATGGCTTCAGTTGAATTCTGCTCTAGTAAATTAAGTGATTTTGAAAGCAAGATGTCTACGTTAGATGATGCTTTGGTTATTATTGATAAAATCGCTCGTGAGAACGAAAATTTAAAAAGAGATGTGTATTATTATTTCATATTAGCCTTTTAAATTTAGAGTGGAAGAATACTAAGAAATTTCTGTCATTAATTAATAATTTTGGCCTCAAACAAATCGTTAACCAACCAACTCGTGTAAACTCCGGTACACTCTTAGACTTAATTGTTTGCTCTGAAAATTTAACTGTGACTGATTGTAATGTAGAAAGCAGTAATATATCAGATCATTCTTTTGTCAGCTGAAAATTTCAAAGTATTAATATAAAGACAGAGCCGTTCTATTTTACATATAGATGTTTCAAAAATTTTGTTCTTGAACAGTTTTATGATGAATTTAATTGATTCTTAATGCGACCAATGTACATGACAAAGTTAATATTTTCAATAATCTTTTGTTATCTTTATTTACATTACATGCCCCATTAAAACTGTACGGATAACTAAACTTAAAGCTCCCTGGCTGACAGATAATTTAAAGATGATTATGAAATTGCGGAATAAAGCATTTAATAAGTATAAAAAGTCAAAAAGTTTACAGAATTGGGAATATTATAAGAATCTTAGAAACTACGTAAATTCCGCAGTAGATGCAGAAAAAAGCATACTTGGAACATCAAATCCAAACAAATAATTCTAAATCTTTATGGAAAGACTTGGAAAATCTATGTATTTATAAAAGAAAAAACAGAATAGATATCCCTGCAGAACTAGGTGATGCTAATGATATCAATAGGTACTTTGCAACATCAAATATTACTAATGATCCAGATGCTAATTTATTGAGTCATTATGCCAATAATATTAAAACAAATGTAGGTATGTTTGAATTGTCTCTAACAAGTAACGAAGAAGTAATAATTTTAAATTCTATTAAAACCACTTCGACCGATACTGATGGTCTAAATATCAGACTTATATTATATTGTTGTCCTTTTATTATAAATTACATCACAGATATTATCAATTCTTGTATATTACAAAACATATTTCCTTCTCAGTGGAAAATATCTCGTATTACTCCAGTACCAAAAAAAGATGTACCTCAAGAGCTAAAAGATTTACGTCCTATAAGTGTTCTTAGTGTAATTTCAAAAATATTTGCTTACCGTGGTCCGAAGGGAGTTCCATGTGAAACAACGTCATGAATGGCAGTGCGATGCAGAAGACCTCTGGTTATCACTCACCCTCGATAGTGACCCGAGAAGGATTCATATCTGTTGCATATACTTACCTCCTGGCAATATTTATTATAAAACATGTTTTGCTAATGGTTTAATCGTGTATGCTGAAAATGCCTGTGTCCCACAAACAGACGAAGGTAAATATAAAGGATTTCTCATATAAGAGTACATAAATTTATATTGTAGATATTATTGTGGAAATAACTATTGACGGCAATACCGAAAAAGTACCTAATAATCTAGATAAAACAGATAACTGGTCAACTTACAGTGCATCAATGTTGAAGCAACCTGTGTCAAGTAAATTAAAAATCAGGGAAGGTGAGTAAATTGTTGTTTATGATACAAGTGGTTAAAAAGTGTAACAAAGAAAGTAAAGGTACTCCTGTAATATGTATCAAATACGGCTTATCTAAAACCAAAAAGATTGTTTCACAAAAGGTTATTAGCACAAAAAAGTACTTAAATCATTCTCAAGAATTAATAGAAGAAAAAATTAACTTTCTTCATTTTCAAAAACAGAAATTTCAAGAAGAGCACGAGTTAACAATGAAATTGCTACATAAGAAAATTGAATAAGTAGAGAAAAAATTATCCGAAAATTAATTTGTATATTTATTATTACTGTAATGGTATCTTTATGAACTATTTAAGAATTACCTATTCCTTAACTTATCTCATATTTGTACTTGTTTTGTTTGAGAAGTTTGATATTTGTAATTTTTTTAATAAACTTCATATTTTATATATACCTTTGTTTTTAAATTTACCAAAACCATAGAACAATAATAAACACTAATAAAAAAAAATAAAAAACAATTTATTGTAGACACTAGGTACTACAAATTTATTTAAAAGTTCTTGTTCTGGAATTCTGCAACCTATAAGGCAAATAGAAAAGATGACTAAATCTTGTGTTAACTAAGATACTTATTTTACGAATTAGTTATGTTTAAGTCGATTTATCTATATTTAAATTTAAAAAAATATATATTTTTTGGGGCAAACTATAATAGTTTGCTTGACACTACATAAGATTTAGTTTCGAAGTTTTTCTGTATTTGTAGTGAGGTTATAGATGGCAGAATTTCAGAATAAGAACGTTTACATTAAAACAATATGTCTCAAATAGGTTACAAACTATAAATAATACTGCAAACTTAAATATTACAAAGTAGCAAAATAATTATTTATTAAATTATGTCGGGTTCTGTTTTCTATTCCTCTTCCTTCCTCAACAACTGCCACATTTACATCATTAACAAGATTTATTCGAGCTTCCACATCTGCATTAATAGCTCGAATTCTTTCATTCTCGTCACAGGCTATATTATGTAGTAGTGCAGTAGCCACTGTGATGGCTTGAGCAGTATCTAATCGTACCCTTAAGCCCATAGCTAGAGCTGGAAATCGTCTCCTCCACACCTTATACTGTCGCTCAACTACATTGCGTGTTCTTATCAATGATTCGTTAAACAGTGCCTCCATTTCTTGGCTGTAATAGTGTAATAGTAATCAAATATGCTTTGAATGGATAACCACTATCGCCGATCAAAAGACTGTCACCATACTGCCCATTTCAAAAAAAGCACATAATACAGAATTCCTAAGAATATGGGCATCATGACTTGAACCTGGCCATCTTGTGACTATGTTACGAATTAGATAGATTAGATTAGGATCACTAACTGTTTGCACATTTAAGGAAAAGAATTGTTTTCTGTTTCTGAAAATTTCAGCGTTTTCAGTCCCTGGAGATAAGATTTTTACGTGGGTACAGTCTATTGCACCAATACATCTTGGAAATCGAGCTATGTTGTAAAAGGCTTGTCGAATTTGGTTGATTTCTTCTCCTTCTGTCATTTTTATATATTGTGGTCAAGCCTGCTATTGCTAAACTTACTCTTCTCACCACCCTACTTGCTGTGGCTTTACTAACTCCACAGACATCTGCAGAAGTTCTTAGAAATGATCCATTGGCAAAATTTAAGGCCAAAAGTAGCTGCTTCCTGGCATTGAGATAAGTTATTTCTATATAAGACAATAAAGAAAAATAACAATTTTCAAAATAGATATAGAAACGTACCTTTTTCGTACGGTGAGTAATAATATCCTGTATTTCTTCTAATACATTTTCTACTGTACGTGGGGAGAGCCTAAAGCTTGTAAAAGTCTTTTGGATAGTATTCCTCAAAAAAATTTGGCGTTTGTCTGAAAATTCGTGACCTCCTACCCTCCTCATCACTACTATAAACATTACCCTCGTAATCTTCAAAATTCATTTATAATTATTTACTTTTTAATAATATGACAGTTACCTGCCCCTTTATAGATTAACTTTAACTACAAATCTTCAGGTTAACTAGATCTCGTGAAACAGTTCACTTGTAGTTAACCTTTGGTAAGGACTTAACTGCTAGTTAACCACAGATTGTGAAACTGGCTACTACCATTTTTTACACCTGACTTCATATCTTAGTTCATGCATGGTAAAATATACCGATTTTTATATTTTTTAGTTGTAATTAAGAATAATGGAAAGTACTAGTGAAAAAGTATATTTATCATCATCCGAATCAAATTCTGACAGAGACACCAAAAAAGAAAATAAAATTTAATTATTTACATAAATATAATATATCCTGGGAGAAACAGTTTACATGGATTTGTTCCAGCGAAAAGGGCAACACCTATTTCAAATGCAAATCTTGCAACAAAGATTTGTTAGGTGGTGTTGCGGCGGTTAAAAAACATGAAAAAAGCCAACTGCATGTAACAAAAATCAAAACTTTGAAAAACCAATCGTTATTGCACATTTTTTCTGATATAAAACAAACTAATGTTAAACAAAGGAATTAGAAATCCGAATTGCTGCGTTTATCGCCGAGCACAATATTTCAATAGCTGCAGTAGATCATCTATGATGATCAATGCTGTCGATTTGGAGATTATGTTTTTACCTATAACTAATTTTGTTTTTTGCTTAAATTTCTTATTCCTATGTTATACTTGTTTTTCATAAAATAGAATTTCATTTATTAAAGTATATATGAATTAAATATTTTAACTTGACAGTGGGTTTATATATAGTTTGATATACATTTATAAATAAATATTATTAATTGCCAGCTTGTACCAATAGTCATTTCGTATATACCGTATAAAAAATTACAAGTTGGTATTGTAACTGTATGATATATGTAATAATTTTCTTTATTTTTTATTCACCGAGTAGATGCATTTCGCTCTATGCATATTTGCGTTATTTTAGGCAAATATGATGCAATAACAGATGATAATGAGCTTATTTGCCAAAAATTAATTATTTGTCATTTTAATATACGTTCAATTCAAATAACTTGGATGAGTTCAGGAATTATATTTTGCAAGAACATTACGATATTATCTTGTTATCAGAAACGTGGCTAGCTGTTAATATTCCTAACTATGTTCTAGACATTCCTGGGTATCAATTGTTTCGTAATGATAGAAAAGATGAGTGTGGAGGTGGTGTTGCTATTTATGTACGTATTTGCAGAAATATTAGGAATATTAAAGTCACTTTACCAAATGATCAAAATGGTATTGAGCAAATGTGGATAACGGCCTCTATTAATAATTATCATAAAGTAAGTATTGGCTGTGTATATCGTCCTCCTAAATACAATTATACTAGCGTTAAGCAATTAGAAGATTACATAGCTGATTTTCTTATATCAACGGATTTGTTAATACTTTTGGGTGATTTTAATGTAAATATGTTAAGTCTGTCAGTAGAAAGTAAATATACTCATAATTTTTCAGAAACATTTAACTTAACTCAATTGATTGATAAGCCCACACGTATAACTTCTAGCACGAGTACCTTACTTGATTTAATATTCACTAATAATCCGAATTTAGTATGTAAATCAGATGCTGTCGATTTACCTCATTTCTCAGATCATCATTTAATTTATTGTTGCTTGGATATTCCAATTAGAGCCTGTTCTTCTCAATTCTTATGTTGCCGTAGTATGAAAAACATAAATCTTGTAGAATTTCTCTTAGACGGAAGAAATATTAAATGGGAAATATTATATAGAGAACAAAACATAAATAAAAAGATTGATTTTTTTAATAAGTCTGTACTTGATCTATTTGACAAACACGCCCCATTACAGAAAATAAGAATATCGAAATATTGTCCTTGGATAACCCCAACAATTAAATTGATGATGAAAGTTAGGGATAATGCACTTTCCCAGTATAGACGAGCGCTAAAAGATATCAATATTAGTCGTAATCAAACTTCTGTAAAATGGGATTACTATAGGCAATGTAGAAACTGTCACTGTCTATTCGTAGGGGGAAAGGCGTATGTTGAACATATTTTAAATAAAAATTTGAAAAATTCTAAATTATTATGGGCAAATCTAAAAAAACTAAATATCTATGCTAAAAATACAAATACATATATTCCTGATGATCTTTTGAACCCCGAATTAATAAATAATCACTTTATTACATCAATAACTTCTCCTAAGGCTGATGACAATTTAATAAATGAATTTAACAATTCTAAATGGTCAAACACACAGAATAGCTTTTCTTTTAAGTTAGCCAGTAATGAAGATATTATTACAATAGTAAATAAATTGCAATCTAATGCTAAAGGTGTAGATGGCATATCGGCAGATATGTTAAAAATCTGACAATGCTTTGACACATATTATAAACACTTCTTTATTAGAAGGATATGTTCCAGTTGGTTGGAAGTACGCTGTTGTTTCCCCAGTACCGAAGAAATCTAATATTACTAATTTAAATGATTTACGACCTATTAGTATATTATCAACAGTTTCTAAAATTTTAGAAAGAGTTGTTTATTTTCAATTTAAAGATTATCTTAACAAATATAATATTCTTCCGCTAAGACAGTCTAGTTTTCGTTCTGGTTATAGTACATCCACATGCTTGTTGGATATAACTGATGATATTTTACCTGCTATTGATGACCAGAGGGTTACGGTAACTGTTATGTTGGACTATTCGAAGGCATTTGGTTGTCTTGATCACAATTTACTTTTAGCAAAATATAAATTATTATGGGGTCTCTAACGATTCGTTACTACGGTTCAAAATTATTTATTTGATCGTAAGCAGGTAGTTAAAATAAAGAAAGATGACCAATATGTATTCTCTAATGAAGTAAAAATTAAATGTGGTGTACCTCAAGGGTCTATCTTAGGTCCCCTGTTATTTGTATTATACACAGCTGATGTTCATTCGCATATTCAATCAAAAATGCATTGTTACGCAGACGATGCTCAAATGTATGTATCCTTTAAACCAGGTGAACAGAATTCTTATTTCAATAAAATAAATTTAGACTTAGAAATATTATATGATTGGTCCAAGAGGAATGCTTTAAAACTAAATCCAACAAAGACTACAGCTATGTTATTTGGAACTTCTCAACAATGTGTGAAAATTACATCTGATAGTAATTTAAATTTATCTGGGTCTCTTATAGAATTCAAAAGTACTTATAAAAATCTTGGTTTAACGTTTGATAATTACTTAACTTTCACATGTCATGTAAATAATGTTATAAAACTGCATATTCTCGCTTACAATGTCTATACAAATTTAAAAATATTCTAACAACTAATGTTAAACTGAAATTAACAGAGTCTTTGATTCTATCTTTGGTTGATTATTGCGATATTGTTTGTGGGTCGTGTTTGTCAGTTTCTGACTCTTATAAAATACAAGTTCTACAAAATTCATGTATGAGATATGCAGAAAAAGTCAAGAGGAGAGATCACATCACTCCTTATTTTATTAAAAATGGATGGTTCAAAATGGAAGTGCGTAGAAATATTCATTATATCAATTTAATACATAAAATCATAAATACAAAAATTCCACCATATCTCAATTCAAAGTTAATATTCGGTAATAATGTACACGATAGAAATCTGAGAAATGAACTTTTACTACATATACCTCTGCACTCATCCTCATTCTTTAAATCCTCATATTCTTATTTAGCTGCACATTTTTATAATATATTACCAAAGGAATTAAAATTAATTGTAAGTAACAGCTCGTTTAAACATAAACTTAAGGAATATTTTAAGTTAACTTACCAGAATACATAGAAATAATTAAAATTGACGAATAGATTTTTAAACTTGTTGTCATCTGTTCCTATTAGAATTAAGTTCTTTTTGTTGTTGTGCTGTTGTTGTTGTTTCTCATACTTCATTATGTTTAATATTGTTAATTAGTATTGTAATCATTTAGTATTTATCCTGTTTAAAAAAATGTATTCGTTGGTGGTTGGGCCTAAGCAGCCAGAGGCTGAGCCCCGCCAAATAAAGACTATTTGATTTGATCTAGAACTTGTAAAGGAATGCGCAAAACATTCAGAAGCTGCAGGAAATATATCTATTAAAAGAACTAAATGCACGGTTATTATAAATAATAACAGGCAAATATTGCCAGGAATTATTAATTGACAAACTGCAAAATAACTGTTTTTCAATTATTGTAGATGAATCCACAGACAGATCAGGATTCAAACAACTTGCAATTGTAGCTAGGTTCGCCGACGACAATTTTTGTGACTTTAAAATTGTAGACCAATTTGTAGATTTGTTACCTATGTCAGATGCCACTGCTATCAATCTTTATAATACTGTTATTAATTTTTTTAATAATCACAATTTATTGATTATAAAAAAATAATAAGATTTGGTGTTGACGGAGCCAATGTGATGATGGGTACCAATAATTCTTTACAAGTTTTGTTGAAAAGGGATTGTCCAGATATATTAATTTATAAATGTGTTTGCCATTCCCTAGCTTTATGCGCATCTGCAGCGTGTTTGAAATTGCCTAGAGTTTGCGAGGATCTACTGCAAAATATTTATAATTATTTTAATAACAGCTTTAAAAGAACCGAAAGTTTTAAAGAATTTCAAACCTTCGTAGACGTTAAACCTCAACTTTTGCAAAACTGTCAGACAGAGGCTGTCTTTGTTATCAATACTTCGGCGAGTAATAGAACAATATACTGCTTTAAAATTGTATTTTCAGTATGAACTTTTAAAGTAAATTTAAACTGTTTAACTGTTGAACAGTTTTGGCAGAAGGTTGGTAAAATAAAGAAGGGTGATGATTCACCAGCATTTCCTAAGTAAAGTGACGTTAGACAAAGCACAGCAGACTGCAAAATTGTTAGAATTTTCTAAGATGTTTACATTAAAAGAAAGAAATAATGTACTGAATATTCATATTTTAGATTACGCTTAAATTTTCTGTATCTGACTATCTGAACATAGGGTATGTTAAAGGTTTATCGGAAAAATTGGAAATGATTTTTAGTAGTGAAAATGTACGTGTTGTTTTTTACCATAACAGGACAATAGGTCAACTATATTCGTCTATGAAAGACAAACTAGAAAAATCGTATCTGTTTCACGTATTTTATGGTATGCAATGTAATGATGGTTTGGGGATGTATATTGGACCAACAAAACACAATATCAAACATAGAATGACCTCTCATAAATCGTCATGTAACAATAAATATATTAACAAAAAGGAACACACATCATTGGCTCTTCATCATTTCAAACATAACCATAATGTCATAAATTTAATGACGATTCAGTTAAGATTTTTGATCAAGAATATAATCACCTAAAAAGGCTTATTCGCGAGATGGTGTGTATACAATCACAAAATAATACCATTAACAAGAAGTCAGATACAGAAAATTTAAGCGTAATCTACAATAATATTAAGAAATTTATGAAATGAGAATAAAATATGAACATTCAGTACATTTTTCTTTTCTTTTGCTCTCAACGTCTTATTTTTATTACTTTTTCTTATCGGATTTTTTACCTTTCCATCAATTAGTATCTCGATGTCTGACATTTGAATATTCGATTTGTAAGATTATTTGAAACATTGCAGTTTACTGCTTAAATTTATATCTCATTGAATAAAAGCATTTCCTATTTGACTTATTCGTTGTACGATGCATAACAATTTTATCTTTTTGACTCTGGTTTTGTCTCACTGGTTAAGGTTGCTACTAATTTTAATTTAATTCTTTTCTTTTTTTATTGTATTTTTTTTGTCTTCAGTTTTTAATTAATAATAATCTAATATTATTTTTTAAATTGTTTATATGAACGTATAACAATTTTTTTATTTAAATTTTAAATTGTTAATATTTTTTATAATTCTCATATCTTGTTTCCTTTGTATCCCTGAGGAAGATTTGCAATAAAATCGAAACTTTCGCGTAATCAGAAAATTTAGACCATTAAGTGCATTGTCCTTTTTTCGATTATCCCATTTTAAATTTTGGAATAAGTCCATACCAATTTTAAGTTCCATGGAATATGCATTTGCAGAAGACAAAAAATGTGTGCCTCCTAGCATAAAAAATTTAATAAAAACAATAAAAATTATTAAATTTTTGTATCAAATTCTGAAAAAAAGAAGGATTTTCTCATTCAATGCCGAGAATATTAAATCAGGATCCGTTGAAAACTTCTTTTCCAAAATAATACAAAGGGGAGCTAGAAAAGACCCTACTTGTGCAAAGTTTACATCTTTTTATTGTTTTAGAAAGGTATTTTAAGTTAATATATATTAAATCTCCTACAATTCCTATCAATGAAGTCATATGTATGTTCTCTGATATCAAACATCTAGGTATGCTAAAGAACAATTCCACAGACAAAGCTCTAATCAATAATTATCTAAAAAAAATTATCTAGCTAAATTTACTAACCTGGTTTAATGAAAACACTCTATAAATATCTAAGTTCGGTCTTGAAAATGTGTGAACTCCAAAATTCAACCACAATAGATGAGATCTGACCTATTTCTGCATTTTTAGGATTGCTTCATCAGGTGGCATCAGGTAAAGATGTAGGCAATTCAGGCTAGTTATAGTGATGAATTGAAGCAGTTATGCTTATCGTTATATTTTAAAGGACCTAAAGCTTATAGACATCTAAGTAAAATATTTGTTTTACCAACAGTAAGAACATTAAGACGAATGACAGCGAAAAAATACTTTGGACCAAGAATACATAACCAATTATTCGACGCACTAAAATCAAAAATTGATCAATTCAGTTATTTGGATAGACACTGTTTTTTAACAATGGATGAAATGACATTAAAGTCGCATTTAAATTATAATATTACCACTGATGAAGTAGTAGGGTTTGAGAGCTATGGTGACAGAAAAATATTAAAGGTTGCTATTGAAGCTATACATATATAGATATGCAAGAAATATAGATTTACATATTGTAGCTGTAATAAGTGATCAAGGTTCTAATTTTGTTCAGTTAACGAATATTCTTGGTGTTACATGTGAAAGGCCATATTTTTTTATAGATGATCAAAAGATAGTATATCTTTTTGATCCTCCCCACCTACTGAAACCAGAGAAACCATTATTAAGTTTCTTGGGATTACATAAAAAATTTCTATTATATGGACAAGGCGAAGAATAATAAGTATTGCTGGAAACTTACAGAGTCACATATAAACCCGAATAATTTAGAAAAAATGAAAGTATTTTATGCGGCGCAAGTATTAAGTGCTTCTGTAGCTGCTGGCATGGAGGTATATTTAAGCCGAGGCGAACTTCCAAGCGACGCAATGGGTACTGTTGAGTTGAATTGAAATGTTCGACAAATACAAATATTGGACGAGGTCTATACACATTTATCAAATGTACAGGATATTGATAATCAAGGAAAATACCATAGAAATTCTATAAAATGTGTTTTAGGGTGGAAAATATCAATAAAGGGATTATTGCAGCTGTGGGATACTTTGTCTGATCGTGGATTCAATTATTTACTCACTAGAAGACTGAACCAAGATTGTCTTGAGAATTAATCTGGTAGCATCAGACAACAAGGAGGAAATTCTATCTCACCAACTCCTATACAATTTCTACGTTGTAGTGCGCCCTAGTCGTACGGTAGTTTGGGTCACCCGGTAAGTGTGTGGATTACGCGCCGTAGCAAGGGCTAGGAGGGAGCTGGAGGAGAGCAGCAGAGCTCGGCCTGGCAACAAAGGGAGACAGAGCCTGGGAGAGCTGGCGTGCACATTGCACTGATGGCAGTGCTCTATTCTCAGGTCTAAATAGGCATTTTGTGATTGAGGAAAGAACGATATTTTGAAACAGTGAATAGGAAAGTGGTGCACCACGAAGTAAGAATAGCCGACTGTGTAGTAACAAGTAGCTGGAATCCGAGCAAATAACAGGCGAGCCCCAGTTCTTTCTTTCCTTCTCTACCTAGCCCAAATGCTATAACCTGCAAATGTAATGAAATGATTGCTGCAGGGTGATGGTGATTGGCGAAATACGGCGATACCCCAAAATTGGTATTGCATCAGTAACTTTTGTATCCTTGCATCCTGTATTGTGTACGCTTTCTTTATTTTTTGGTGATGGCTATGGTTACTACTAAATTAGTCATGGCTAAACAGTGTATTATTATCAGGTCTGTATACTCTTTGTGCAAGTGTGTCTACTCAATTCGGTTAAATATAAAGTGTACTGAACTGGAGTATTTTTTTAGGTTTGTAAATGTTTCAACTTCTACATCAATCTTTTTACCAGAACCAGAACTGCTGATAGGGGATAACAACGGACCGGAAGAGAAATATCCTGAACCAGATAGATCACATTCTGAAGAAAGAACCAGAAACAAAAGAGGAACTGTAGTTATGTTCAGATTCGGAATAGAGATGACAGAGGTAGTAGTATAAAGGTAGGACAAATGTTAGTCAAATTAATTTTTCGATTTTTCAAAATATTTTTTTTCTTAGAGACGAAAAACATGAGATGTACAAAAATTTAAGTGGTTGGTCAACAAAGATGGCAATAGCTTATGCAAACTCTGTCAGAAAGTCATTGTTGGAGGTTACTCACATTTAGCATGACATGAATCCAGTTTCTCGCATAAAAAAGCACAGAAGACGATGATGTATACAGTTGATGTCAGGAATTTCCAAAAGAAGACGAGTGAGCAGGAGTATTATCCAAAAATTGAAGGAGTGCGAGTTGAAATTGACTGCACTAATAATTGACAATCTTCCTATGTTACTTATGAATCAATTGCTAGTATCAACAGCATCTGATTCAAAAATTTTATAAGGTGTTCAGTGCTCTAGAACCAAAACCACGTCTCTCCTAAAAATTGTTCAAGCTGAAAGTGAGAAGCAACTCTCAGCTATTTTACAGCAAAGAAAGTTTTCAGTTATCGTTGACGAAACAACTGACTTATCTTCACATAAATGTTTAGCTGTCCTGGTGAGATATGTAGATTCCAATCAAAGAAAGATAAAAGATAGACTCTGTTCCTTAGTAGAAGTTCAGACTGCCACGGCAGAAGGTATTATAAATGATATTTTGATGCTCTCCAAACTTTAAAGATTCCATTAGTTGGTTTTGGGCCAGATAACGCTTCAGCAGTGATGGACAAATACCAAGGTGTTCAAGCAAGGCTGAAGGAATTCAATCCAAACATTTTTGTTGTGGGATGCACATGCCACTCCGTGCATTTGTACTCAGCAGCTGCTGCCCTAAAATTGCCAAATGAAATCGAAGATTTCGTCAGAAACGTTTATAATTATTTAAGCTGTAGTCCCAAGCGCCTCGCACATTATAAAGAGTTTCAAGAATATGTTCATTTAAATTCGCATAAACTTCCTGACCTGGCCAAACACGATGGCTCTCTTTAGAGGTTTGTACTGGTATTTGAACGGTTTTGTATGTAATTTTCAAAAATAAATTTAATTCCAGGCTGTAGTCAAGCGACCACTTGAGCAGTGGCCAGCATTAATGTTGTTCTTTAATTCTGCCGTTTTGGAAGATAATCTAGCAGCTGCTCCAACAATTCAAGAGGCATTGAACAACCCTTCATATAAATTATACTGCACGTATTTAGCTTACATTCTTCCAATTATTAATAAGCTGAATCTAGAATTTCAAGCCGAAAAGCCGCAATTACACAATATTTACTCTCGTATAGAAATGACATGTAAAACAATTTACAAATTTTTTTTACTTAACGACTTTGACAAAACGCCATTTTTGGAAGTGAATGTATCTAATCCAAGGTATTACAAACCTTTAGATGATCTGTATCTAGGTGTAAATGTAGAAAAATTTGAACTAATATCAAATTAATATAGAGAAATATGTAACCTTCCAGTCAGTGTTAAAGGTGAGTTGTCTGAGCTAGATTTAGAGCAGTTTCCCCGCTTGTGAAATCAGATCTGTGATTCGTTTTCTGAATGCTAGGAAAGTGAAACCAATTGAAATTTATTGGCAAATTTGCGAAGTTTATGGACAAAATGCGATGAGTGATTCAATGGTGAGAAGATGGGTCCGACAGTCCAAAGAAGGGCGTAGTGAAGTGCACGATGAAGAACGAAGTAGGCGTCCATCTTTGGTTACAGAAGAACGGTTCGGAACGGAGCGTGAAGAAGGGTTCACGCGATTGATGACAAGAAGGAAATTGCGCCGCGCAATACACAAAATACACAATACATACAAATGGTGTTGTTTTTCTTCACGACAACGCACGACCACATACTGCAAATGTGACGAAAAACTTCCTACAGGGATTTGGCTAGGACGTGTTTGACCATCCTCCATACAGCCCTGACCTCGCTCCTAGCGACTTTCATCTGTTCTTACATCTCAAGTCTTTCCTTGGCGCTCAACACTTCAACAATGACGAAGAGCTGAAACAAAATGTTTCCAACTGGTTGAAGACACAGGCGGCAAACTTCTATGAAGAATGTATACAAAAACTTGTGCCACGCTATGACAAATGCCTGCAAAATTTCGGCAGTTATGTGGAAAAGTAGTTTAAGATTTGTAGAATTTTGTGCAATAAATAACTTTTCTGTATCTGTTCACAATTTAATTTTATTACCAAACGGAACTTACTTTCTCTCGTAAATTTAATTACAGGGATGTAAAATGGTTGAAGTTCTACAAGGTATTAGGAGTTTTCCATTACAGAAATACACTTACAGAAGGTACAGAATTTTATATAATAGACATAAATAGGAAAACAAAAGCAAAGTGTACAATAAAGCTTAAACTTGTTTATGACAAGCTCCTACCAGTAAATAAGAAGAAGAAAGAGAATTTGATAAGTCTGCTACCTCAGGTAGATGCAGATATAAGGGAGTTCTATGAACAACTTTGTACAACAGATGATCCTAGGGATATTGATCCTGATTTAGTGACATAGATGAACATGATATGTGAAGAAATATATGCTAGAAATAGGAATTTTGTTAAGTTTTACTAATTTGTTACATAATTGATTTATTTCAACAAATTGTTTACTATTTGCATTATTATCACTATTTAAAAATAATTTGCCATATATATCATTTGTATATGTCTCCTTATAACTATTTAGAGTTTTAAGTATACATGTTAAAATAAAATTATGAAAATTTCAAGGGAATAAGTTAACTTGCATTCTTTTGAATTTTAACAAAATTGAATATAAGTCATAAAGGGATAAGTCATATATTTACTATGTTTTTCTAAAGCTAATGGCCTGATCCATTCGATTCCTGTGTAAATTTTACGTCAAATGACATTGGTCATCCTTATAAATAGAAAATAAGATAAAAGGTTTGTATTAATTCTTAACGAAACAGTTTTATTTAGCTCCTGTAAATCCCTTTTATTTCTTTTTACCACAGAACTGTTCAATCATTTTTAAAAACTGTAAAGATATTTATGACAAAACGTGTATTTCACGAAAACGTTGTGACGTACCTACTCGCGATTGCAATGCGACGCAGTGTCACTATGACGCTTGAGTTGTGGAGGCAGTAGCCTCGGGCGCCAGTTTCTCTTTACAGTGCAGAAACACCACTACTCGGGCGGCTACAGTGAAGACACGGTATGTCCAGAGGGTCGTGAGGGAGTTAGACTTTCTGTGTCCAGTTAAATAAATCACACTTGGTAAATATTTATATTTATTCAGCGTAAACCTATATGTACAATTCTAACTGGTAAAATGTCACGGGACAAATTCTACGGTTCTAATCTACGAGGTAAAAGCGTACGGTACAGAGTCAGCAGTGCGGTTACAGGGTAGCGGTTTCTACAAGCGGTTATTACAAGAGGGCGCTAAAAGCTACGTGCAAAACCAAGAAAGAGGAAGCAATCAAGCGGGCAAAGCAAAGTTAACCAATAAACTTGGCCACTATTACTAACAACGAAAAGGCAATAAAAATTAGCAGTGGGGCTTCTCTCCAGGGGTTGCACGACTGGTCAGCGAGGCTTGCGAAGCGGCTAGCTGTAAGAAACTGTATGTTTATTTACGGCCCACGTTTTAACTCATATAGACAGATAGGAACAACATCCTATGAGCCGAACGCGTGGTAAGGTACAGTACGCCGGATAAGGGCAACAGCGCCTCTACCCTGTCGTAATACGGACGGCAATCTGTAAGGCAAGGTACGATTAGCACAAAGTTAACAGTGGCCAAGTCTTCTCTAACCTTTTACTTACTTCCTCTGCTTGCGGACAGGCACGTCGGTACAGCTTGAGCGGTCGGTCGGTACTGACTCTAGTAGAGATGGGTAGTACATGATGGAACTAGTTCAATGTACCGAATCCGACCGGTGAACTAAATGTACCAGTACCGTGTATTTCGATGTACTGTAACTTTAGTACAGTAAGTTTAGGACTCTGCTGTCTGCCTTTGACCGACTATCGAGTGAGTCACTCGCACTCGATTCGAAGTGACCGTGCCCTTTTTCTTGAAAACATATTGAACATCTTGCAAACAGGTTAAATTTTACAATTTCTTAGTACGCCACTATCGGTCAGTTTATACAGAGACCATAGAGAATCGGCAGTTTATTATTTTAGTGATTCCAATAAAATTCAAATTGTGCCACTCAACCAAAGGTGAGATTTTATCGTAGTAGGTACTTAAATACGATTATTTATAAAATTTAGATTTTTAGATGTCAAGCAGAAGCAGGAGAATTTTAATGGCCGCCCTTAATATAAATTCGAGCCAGGTAAATGATGGTAACAATGTAATTGAAATAACTTCAGCAAACATTCTAGACAGTATAAGAAAACAAGGCTGCGACAAGTTACCAGAGAATGTTTCTTTTGAAAGTAAAGGTAGTTAGATATTAATTAATAATTACAAATTACTATTATAATTTAAATTTCTTTTAACAAAAACAAAAAATCTGTGAATATTATACTAATAAAATTAATATGAATAAAGAAAATTTATATGGGAAATTTGATATAAGTAACATAAGCGGTTTTATATATTTGGAAAACTCTGATCAACTTAATAATATATCTATAAGTGATTTAGATTTAAATTTAAATAGTACAGAAATTAAATGTGATCTAAATTCTGAAATGTCAATCAACCAAAATGTAGTGGCAGAAAATACACAAGAAGAAAAAGCTATTATAATTCAAAATATTATTATTACGCCATCAAATAATACTGTCGAAGAAAATAACCAGGAATAGAATTAAATAAAAGACGTACCTATTCTCCAAGGCAAAAACCGAGGGGAATAACAACTTCAAAAAAGATGTCTATAATAAGAAATCTTTGCCCTCTAATGACTAAGAGGAGAAGAGAATTCTGGGAAAATTCAAATGAGGATGATGTATCTACCGAACCTTACAGACTCGTACTTTGAATAACTAAATTGAAAGTAATGTTTAAATACTTTGTAATTCAATATATGTTAATATTATTATAATAAATATTATAAAGTTATTTCTTCCTTTTCTTTTTTTAATTTTATTGTAAACTCAATTAGGTTACGCTTAAAATAGAAAGAAAATAAATCAAAACTGGCGCATTTAGTATATTGTATATCCTTTAAAAATAACCTACCATGTTACTATTTAAACGTTCAAGATTTGTACATGTACGTATGTATATTGATAACATTATATTTCCTCAGTTTTCTAAATTTTCCTAAATTGCGGTTTTATCCTAATGGACCGTCCTGCATCCTCATAATTGTCGTAAAGAAAAATAAAATTATATTAATAAATAAAAATGTTTTCAATTTATACAGAAATCAGCCATCCACTTCACGAATGAGGGTTGCAACACCTCTTAAAAAGAGAGAAATACGGCATGAATTGCCAAAAAAACAGAAATCATATGACCAAAAATTTAAAACAGATTGGTTAGAAATTCCCCAATTTGCCAGCTGGCTTAAGAAACATCCTAGCAATGAATTTCTTTGCATATGCAATATGTGTGATTGTGAACTAAGATGTGGCAAGTCGGAGTTGGAAAAGCATGCAGCTACCGAGAAGCATAAGAAGAACGTGTTAACAAAACGAGGGGTTCTACCGGCCGATCAATTCTTTCAAAAAAAAAACCTTGCATTCTCGGAAAGTCACTGAAGCTGAAATAAAGTTGTTTAATTTTTTTTTGCCCCAATGTAGCATTTGAAGTAGTGGAACATTTAGTGCCTCTTTTAGTAGACTGTTTTCCAGATTCAAATATATTAAAGGATGTTAAGTTAGGTCGTACTAAAATTACTAATATAGTAAAAAATGTTATTGCAAAAAAAGAAACTGAAGATATGGCCTTAAATATCCAGAAAACATTTTTTAGTATCTTGATTGATGAAGCAACCGATGTAGCTGTAAATAAATTGCTTTCTGTTAATGTCAAGTTTGTCGATGACAATGTTATAATATGTGACAAATTGTTAGAAATAATAACCATTGATGCTAAAAATGCTGATGCGGAAAATTTATTTATTGCTGTTAAGAACTGCCTAGAATCAAAAAACATTCCACTTAAAAATATTATAGGCTTTGCTTCCGACAATGCAAGCGTGATGGTAGGTGTAAACAATTCATTTATAACGAGATTGCGAGCCGAAACTGATGCATTAATAATTATTCCCCCCTGTATTCGCCATTCCTCAGCTTTGGTAGCAAGCAATGCTTGTGCAAAACTACCACGGTCACCAGAAGAATTTATCAGAAGTGTGGCAAATTATTTTTCATGCTCCGCAAAAAGGACTGCAGACCTTACAGACATTCAAGATTTCTTTCACGTGAAACAGAAAAAAATGTTAAAATTAGCCGCAACGAGATGGCTGAGTATGCAACACGTTGTTAAAAGAATTTTAGATAACTGGCAAGTTCTTTTCAATTATTTCCAAGTTGCCAGAATAGAAGATAATACAAAAGCGGTAAATTTTATATATGACGAATTTAATAATAGTTGCACTAAAGCAATTTTATTATTCCTTAGTTATATCCTAAATTTCTTTAACGTATTCTGTTAAGGCCTGACCTGTGTCAGCATAAGAGTTCTAACGCACATGTGCGCAGAAAGTTGCCAGCCGCTAGGCAGTATGGCTGAATATTTAGTAGAGCACACATGTAACTCTCCCCAATATAAAAGTTTATTCAAACAATATACCTATGCAACAAGTGATATCCAGTGAGTGTCTATTATTAAAAAACTACCCTACAGTCCATTATAAAACCGTACATTGGTCCCACGACCCGATAGCAGTCAGCAAGCACCTTATAAACGGATACGATTTTGGAGCCCCACGTTGGGAGTCGTATAAACGGATACGCCTTTGTTTTTCTGCGTAGGGCGTCGTTAAAAAACCGTTCACGTAGGTCGCGTATGTAGCTGGTATCTCAGGGCGTGTGTCGGGGTAAGGGATCCACTCTTGGAGTCCTCGAGAAAAGGTCGATGTCTAGGTAGTGGTTTGGGCGCCAGGAACACTCTGGTGTTCCAAAAAACGGAGAAATCGCGGCTTAGGAGCGTCGATGCGATTTTTTACGTTGCACTCGCGACACGGTTTGGTGTTTGGCGGCTGGACTTTCGCGGCTGACAGCTTGGTAACGACGGATTTTTGCGCGTTTTGATCACTAATATTGTCGATGCTGGAGATATACGATATCTTTTAAAAATAATGCTCAAAGGAGTCTTTTGATACACTAGAATATCTTTTTGCCAAAGGGCACTGGTTCGCACTATAACGTAGACTGGCTCGAAGGAGCTGTAGGTTGATGCTCATAGGAGCTGAAGCACTGTAAACACTGTGAAACGTAACGATGCGCACTGTATGACGATGTCTGCGAACTGATGCTGATTTCCGAAATCGCCCCGGTTTTAACCCCTCAGGTAGGTGCCGTATATAAATATGGAACCGCCCTGGCCAATGGGGTGGCGTATTTCGATTTCTCGGCCAATGGGGTGCGAGGTCGGCCTGGGGAATTCTTGGCTGGCGCCAGGCTGTCGCGGAAACCTTCTAGAATGTTCGATGGCCTATTTTGTTGTTAAAAAATCGCGAGGCGCTAAAACTATAACAACCTGTGGATATCAAGGGAAAACCGAGCAGCGCAGCTACGCCATTTTGTGAGGAGAACAAAAACGACGGCGCAGCGCTACAGTCTAAAAACGATACCTCAGTCTGTGAGTCACAACATTCTATTAATTACCTACTTCCTTTACCCATTTCATGTACTTCGTTGTGTAATAAGGTCTCACATGTCTCTGGAAAACTCATTAGGTATAAAATACTAAACAATTTGGCGATACTCAAAATAATTAAGTTGTATTCACGCATAAATACTCATTGCATTCAAACATTTACTCAGCAGATTTGACGCTAGCTACTCATAACTAAGTTAAACACAGATAATTTATAATTTAAACACAAAAAATTAAAAAAGGTATACAACTGAAACGTAAAATGTCTTAATTAAACAAATTAATACTAAAGCGAGGGCAAATGAAAGCTCAGTTAACTAGATTTAACGGCTTCTTAACAAATTTTGACCCATAAAATGACAGAATAGTAGAACTAGAAACCCGATTAGAAAAAATTGATAGTCTTTGGAATAGTTTTCAAGATATTCAGTTTGAGCAAAATTTCTATACTCTAACCGGCCAAGCTAAAGAGCTTATTCGCGCTAGTAAAAGTTCTAATACAAATGAGTTAAGAAATGAGCAACAAAATGCAAATGTGTCATCCACAAGCGGAATTTTACCCGCAGTTAAATTACCAACTATAAAACTTCCAGAGTTTAACGGTGCATATGACCAGTGGTCACAATTTTACGATACATTTGGCAAGCTAATCGATTCAAATCCGGGTTTAAGTAACATTCAGCGTTTTTACTATTTACAATCTTGCTTGAAAGGTGAGGCGGCTAATATTCTACACTCTCTCGAAGTTAGTGACGCGAATTATGAGATTGCATGGAACCTTTTAAAGGAAAGATTTCAAAACGAAAGGGTTATAATAAATACGCACATCAAATCAATTTTTGAAATTCCGATAATGAAATTTGAAAATCATATCACTGTTAGAACCTTAATAGATACATTTCAAAAACACGTTAGAGCCCTTAAGGCTCTAGGACAACCCACTGACGAGTGGGATTCATTGCTAATATATGTAATTTCAAACAAATTTGACCCAATTACTAAACGTGAGTGGGAGGGAACGTTAGATCCGAAAAAAATGCCCATTATAGATGATTTTATTAAATTCGTTACTCATCGATGTCAAATATTAGAAAACGTATGTACACCAGCAAACAAACCATTAAAAGCAGCTACCAATCGTAGTTTTGCAGGTGTTGCTAACGCAGATGTAAGTCATGTTTCTTGCGCATTTTGCAAAGGATCACACTATAACTACAACTGTAAAGAATTTATTAAATTATCTATTCCAGATCGTTATACCGAGGTTAAAAAACACAAAATATGTGGCAATTGTTTAAGACCTAACCATTTTAGTAGGGAATGTAATTCAAGTGGTTGTAAATTCTGCCACAAAAAACATCATTCACTTTTACATAACAGTATTGGCAATCACATGAACAACGCCGACTCAAACGAATCCACGTCTCGTGTAACGAGTGAAAATGGCACAACACGGAATGCAGATGACTCAAAGCGCGGTACTATCGCTAATTTAAGTAATTCAAATTATAACGCAAATGTTTCACAGCAGACTAAACCTATTGATGCAAATAATACTCAAATAGTTACCACTTCAACTTACGCAAATTACGCAACTCAAATTCAAAATGGTCAAGCTTTATTGTCAACTGCTATTTTGAAAATTCATGGTCAAGATAAAATAATAAACTGTCGATGTCTTTTAGAATAGAATAGAATAGAATAGAATATTTATTTATTTAGCAACAAAAAATGCTATTTACATACATACACAAAAACATACCAACAAAAGACAATGTTTACCAGGCCCTATCATTAGGAAAAAAATTTGTGATATTTCTAACAAATACTTTCACATTTACAGATTTTTATTTTTTCAGGCAAAGCATTATATAAATGTAATCCTTCATTAAAGAGAGACTTTTTTAAGGAAGTAAACTTAGTATATTCAATATTGTATTCTCCAGCAGACCTTATATTATACTTATGCAAATCACATCTCTTAACTAAAAACTCTTTAAGATAATCTGGTACCTGATTTCTTTCAATTTTATATATTAGCGTCAAACATGATCGCGTTACAATTTGCTCGACAGAAATCCATTTTAAGGTACTTAACATATAATTTATTGGTGTGTAACGATTACAGTTTAGTATAATACGCATTGCTTTATTTTGTAATACTTGCAATCTATTAATATGCGCTTTATTGCAGCCTATCAGTAATGAAAAACAATAATTGAAGTGTGGATAAATGATCGAGTTATACACTGTCATCTTGGCCCAAGATGATAATTCATGTGAAATTCTTCTAAAAAAAGATATTTTTTTACCTATTTTTTTACATAAAAAATCAACATGACAATCAAATGATAATTGCTGATCCAATATTACGCCTAAGTATTTAATTTGTTTTACAAATTCAATTGGACTATTATTGATGTGTATATTTCTATTAACAGCAAAGTATCTTTCACAATTATATTTAGTCCCAACCACCATACATTTAGTTTTATCAGTATTTAGTTTTAACTTATTCATACATAACCAGTTATATAGCTTATAAAGCTGATTATTCATCCTTTCAGTTACTTGTGAAAGATCCTTCCTGATACAGATATCAGCGTATCATCTGCAAACAAATTTACATATGAATCATTTAAAATATTATTTATGTCGTTAATATATATAAGAAACAGAAGTGGTCCAAGGACACTTCCTTGTGGTACACCATACACGCTCGGAACTGCATTTGAAATGTTGTTTTTTATCTTAACCTTATGACATCTCTCCACTAAATAATGTTTAATCCAAGACAATGCCGTCGCTGTCACTCCGTATTCACTTAATTTTTAATCAATTTAAGTCGATCAATTGTTTCAAAAGCACGTTTCAAATCCACAAAAACATTTAAAATTACATCACCTTCATTTATATCTCTTCTCCATTTTGCACAAACTAACTGCAGACTTGTTTCACATGAATGTTTTTGTCTAAAACCCGATTGAACCTCACTCAACAGTTTGTTACTTTCGAAGTAATTTCGTAATTGTTCAGCTATTATAATTTCCAATATTTTATCGACTATAGGAATTAAATTTATTGGTCTGTATTCACTTGGTTGACAGGGATGTTGCACTTTTGGAACAGGAATTATCACACTTGTTTTTAAGTCTTTTGATATTTTACCTTGGATAATCGATGTATTTATTAGATTCAATAATGGATATCCTATACTATCAAATATTTGTTTTAGCAATTTACCAGTCAAAATATCATCTGCACTACTTTTATTTTTTAAACCAAAAATAACTTTTCTTAATTTATTCAAACTTATAGTACTAAACTGACTCAATTCTGTCGTCCCCATTATTATATCTTGGGTATTTTCATCCACAGAAATATTATCTACTATACTATTCACAATGTCTTCGATACTACTTGCATAGAAATTATTAAAATTTTCTGCTATGGGAAGAGTGCTATTTTGAAATACTGTATTTCCTATTAGATTCAGGCTCAACGTCTAATTTTATTACTGTTGATTTATTTAATACATTAAAACTCGTTGGTTCACCTATAAAATTGAACGTTAGTGGTATTAATCAATCACTAAATGCTGTATCTCAAACAACATCCGCGACAATAGAATCGAACTGACGGAAAAATGCAATGCAAATGCAATTTATGCAGCGGTACCTACTCCTATAGAGGGGGAACTATTCCGAATTTGAAAAAACATTTAAAAACAAAGCATCCAGTAGTTCTGTTAGATGAACCTGTCGAAAAGAAAATTGAATCGGGTATGTACTTATAATACTGTAATAGGTAGATATATTTTTAATATAGGTACTGTTTTTGTTTTTAAAGAAGCCTGCTCTACTACTTCCGATTCGATATCATCGCTACCTTCGACATCCAGTACGAATTTGCTGCCATCAACTTCCTCGACCTCTCTACTATCATTTACTTCATCAAAATCTAAAAAACAAACGTCGTTGTCATCTTTTCTTTCAAGGCCAATTTCACTGTCCCGACAAAACAAAATAAGTCTTCTAATTTTAAATATGATTATTAAAGATTTACAGCCATTCTCAATTGTGCAAGATAGACGGTTTAGGGAATTGCTCAAAGAATTGGAACCATCTTACGAAATTCCAAGTAGAAATACATTTACAAAATCACTTTTACAAGCGCAATATGCAGAGAAAGTGCAATCTTTGAAATCGCTTTTAGCAAAGACAAATTTTGTGGCTTTAACAACTGATGGATGGACATCTATTAATACTGAGAGTTATATTTGTATTACTGCTCATTTGGTTACGGATTTTTGGGAATTTCATTCATATCTGTTGAGTTGTTTCAAATATGATGAACGACATACTGCTGAAAATGTATGTATAGAAATAAAACGCGTTGTTGAAGAATGGGAAATAACCCCTAAAACATGTGCAGTTACTACAGATAACGCACACAATATAGTAAATGCTATCAAGTTGTGTGGGTGGTCCCATATACCTTGTTTTGCACACACTATCAATTTAGTTGTCAGAGAATTAATCACATCGGTGACATTCAAACTAAAACAAAGAGAATTGTGGAATATTTCCATAAAAGTCCAACTGCGAATACTAAGTTACAATCTGTGCAAATTCAATTGAATCCTGATTCACCACCTCTTAAGCTGATAAATGACGTCGGCACAAGGTGGAATTCAACCTTCTATACTGCCCTCATAAGACAAAACGCAGTAAATACAAAAAACAAATATTCAGATTAATATGTTTGCATGTTCCTCGGGGGGTAAAAGCGTAGTATCTCACTACAAAATGTAAAAATGCAGTATCTACTGTAGATACTACGTTTTAATTAAAAAAATATCCGCTACTGCGTTCTAATCTCAAATTCAGACGCGAGTTAGTAAATCTTATCTGTTTGTAGTAAGACAATAGATGTGATAAGTTTTTATGAAGTAGTCGATTCATTTAGGGTAAATAAGTAAGTATATATTATTATCATATTTACTATTAATATATAGGAAAGTTTATTGTTCTTAGGCAAAATGAGTTCAAGATCTAAATGTATTTGGGCTTTGGCACAGGAGAATAAAGTGCACATACTTCAAGATATAACTTTACCCTCCACTTCAAATAATAATGTTATACTTGATGAAGATGTTACAAATGATGGAAATAGTATTTAGAGTACTTACAAGTACTCAACGTGAGTCCACCGTCCCAAAGCGAGATAGAAGAGGACATCATGAATCGTCTAAAAAAATTGATCCAACTAAATTGATCCAATACATTGAATCATTTTCTCCAACGATATCACATTATAGACGAGAACATGCACCAACTGTAAGCTATTTGTCAAGTGATGTTACAATTGAACTCATGTATCAAAATTTTATTACAAAACAACCCGTTCCTTCCTTGATTCAAATTGTACGTCCTGTGTTTCTTGCTCAAAATGATTCTCAAGCACATTATGAGCAAGACGCAGCTTGTTTCTCAGCCAACCTGCAAAAGGTAATAATGCTCCCCCGCATGGAGTCCTTTAAAAAAGTACTTTTTACCAAACGCATTTCCGTATATCATGAAAGTTTTGTTCCCGTTGGATCTAGATCATAATATATTACACCATTTGCAGCTATCTGGCACGAGGCCATTTCTGGAATAGATGTCATAAGTACCTACTCAGATTGTTTTGCTATGGGTGTGGTGGCCAAAACAAGAACTCGCATGTTATACATGCTTTAATGTTTTGACTGCAGAACGAAACCACAAAAAATATAATTAAAATAGTGATCCACTTCCCAGTACGCGGGGACAGTTTCTTGCACAGCGGATAGGGTTTTTGGGCGCATTGAAAGGAAACTAAGAAAAGAGCCCGTAATAGAGAACAAAGAGAAATATCATGAACTAGGTATATAAAGAGACAGGATTTGTTAAAATTTTGGGAAAAGATCGGAAACTTCTTAAGGTAAAAGATCTTCAAACTCTTTACAAAAAACTGGACAACATGAGCGAGTATAAAAGAATAGTTTTAACAAAAACTGAGAAAAATGGCAAGAAAATTATGGAAGTAGAAGGTTTTCCAAACTTCAAATCCACTCTTGGAAGTAACAAACAAAATATAATGAAAAGAGGAAAAAAATTTGAAAATTACAATTTGCCGGAAGAGCCATTAATTCATGAGGTTAATCCTAAGAAACTGGCCAATGTAAGAACTTTACTTGAAATTCATTTTGGGAAAACTGGGAAGAATATGATACTTTGAATTGGTACAAATTATTACTAGGCAATCCAGAAAATATAATTCAAGAAAATAATGAGGAAATACTGAAAAAATGACGAAGAACATAATGATGGGGATGAGGAAGCATGTGACTGTTTGGAGAACGAAGTGGCAATTCATATGTAATGTATAAATTTAAAAATAAATATTTTAAAAAACATACACGTTGTTTCAGGTGAGACTACCAACCAAGGTAATAATATAATAAATCGAATATAGATGGAAATCAGATGTATATCTAGAGCCATCAATCGCTACGAGATGTAAAGCCGACTAAACACAATTCTATCATTCGAACAAACGATCTAAAAAACTGTCACAAATATTCGACCAGTAGGGGAGAGCAGTACGAGGTGAGACAGTGTACTAAGTGAAACAACTGGAGTAATTTTTTAAGTATCGCGCCAAATTATATCTGTCGTCAGTTATTCATAAACCCATGCCATAAGTCATTGTGTAATTTCATGTTGTTTTGTTGAAATTTGACGGACTGTTGTAGTGAAAATTAAATTTAAGGTAAGCTGTTCAGTTATTTTTAATAATTTGCAAATGATTCTGGAAAAATATCCTACCCTGGCAGATGGATCCCGTATATTTAATTTAGATGAAACAGGCACACAAACAGTTCAAACTCCAAAACAAATCCTTGCACCAAAAGGTGTGAGGCAATATCAATCTACAAGTGGAGAAAGAGGGGAAACAGTAACAATGTGTGGAATAATATCAGCCGCTGGAACGTTTCGACCCTCTGCTTTGGTATTCCCTCGAAAAAACTTTAAAAATCACATGACGAAGGAATCTCCTACGGGAGCCTTAGGTCTTGCCAACCCAAGTGGCTGGATGAAATCGGATATTTTTCTCGATGTTTTAAATCTTTTTATTTCTCATAGCCACTCATCCTTCCCTACTTATATATGACAACCATGAGAGTCACATCAGCGTAGCAGTTGTAGAAAGAGGCCAAGAAGCTGGTGTTCACATTTTGACACTTTCCCCTCACTGTAGCAATAAGTTGCAACCTTTGGATATTTCTGTTTTTGGGCCTTTTAACACATATTATAATGCCGCATGAAATAAGTGGATGCTTCAACATCCTGGCATTCTACGATTCAGCAGGACGGATTTCAGAAGCATTTAAAATTTTTTTTACGCCGAGCAATATAATTGTCGGGTTCCGAAAGTCAGGCATCAACACTTTTAATCCTGAAATATTTACGGAAGCTGATTTCTTAACTTCGTTTGTCACTGACCGACCTAATCTTCGCAATCCAGGAAATGATGAAGAAACTGAAGAGGAAGGAACTAAACCGGGCCCATCACACAACACTGATTTGCCATTACAAGAGGAAATAGAGACAGAAGACAATCACCAGACTCAGAATCAGAATATTAGTAGAATCGAAAAGATGTTAGAGGATTTTTATACAACAAAATAATTATAAGTTAACTATATATGTGTTATTTTGTTATCGTATTAACAGCATTTTTGTACGTCTCAGTTTGTACTTCTCCTAGTCTCACTTGGTACTAATTTAGGTTGTTAATTTAGTTTTTAATTTTTTATTATTATTTGTACTCCCACTCTTTGTTACCACGAGCATGCATGACTGAAGCGGAGTGGCAAATTAGTTACAGTCCTAAAGCATCGAAGGGCAGACGAGCGACGTCTCGCATGTTCCGACATTGTATGATAAATAAAACCTATGAAGTATGGATATAAATAGTTGGAAATAAATAAGTATATATCAGTGACATCTGTTAAGTTATTTATGCCCCAACATAGGTACTGACTGAGACAAAAACATGCACGAAGAAATATATATTTTTGTTTTTCCTGTTACACTGTTTTCAGTTTATGTTAAAGCTTTCATGAGGGCAAATAGTTGTGTTACTGACTGAACCAAAGAGATTATAGATTTTTTTTTAAATAAAAAAGTTATAACCAAAAAGGCAAATTTCGTCTCACTTAGTACTACCCTCCCCTAATGGTATGAATTTGTTTTCAGTAAACAACATGCAACAAGTAGTTGGACGAACGTTTTTGACAGTTTGTAAGCAGTTTGAATTCCTTGTTTGAACATACCTGTTATAACTATACAAAGAACCAAACCAAAACGATAGAATGGTAAAACCAGTTATACAAAAAGGATTCAGACGTCTTGGTTTCTTTTTGCAACATATTGTTCTACCGTTACAGTGGGTTGATCCTGTCCTGCAAACCAACCTTGAGAGTCTTGGAGTAATGGTAGATGCAGACAGCTGGAATTTTATTTCTGTAAAACCGGTAGAATTATTACAAAATGATTACCTGGATGATGACCATGACAGTCACGACCATATATTGTGCGATATCGATGATGCCGATGTTACTCAAAATAAAATGTTTCATGACTTTGTTTGAGGAGAAGCAAATTTAAAAGATTACTAGTGAAGCAAGTTACTGAAAACAGTCAATACTTGGAAATAAATTTGGAAAATGGAAAAACTGCCATTATAAAGAAATCCACATTTTGTTGGTTATTAGAAGAAGAGAATGGCAGAGTGAGTACAGACAGACTTAGATGGTTTATAACATCAAAAAGACGTAAGGGCAAAAATCAGAATCTAAATCCTTCGAAACGGCTGAAGAAAGGAAAACAAGTTGTAGATACTAGTACCTCTTCAAGCGAGCAAGAAAATGAAAGGAATTCATTTGATGAGTCAACAGACACGTCCGTATATGCAGAAAATGTGGATATTTACGTTAGCTCCGACAATGAACCTGACACTGAAAAAATTACAGGTGTGTTCAACAGATCTATCTAAATTTGAACTTTTAACTGCCAAATATTTGCATTTAATAAGCAACTATACTTGTTACTTATTATTATCAAATAATTGATAATGCTGGTAAAAAATTCTTGTTACAAATATCGAGACAGTTAATAATAGTTTTTATAATTACATATTACCAATAATAACTTGATATACAATCATATTTGTTATTATAATTAATTTTCTCTTTCTAAAATTTATTTATATTTTCAGACTGACAAGTACTATGCAGTTTTCTACGACAAAACATGGTATATAGGAAATTACAATTTTTGCGTCAAAATTTAAATGAATTTTTATGGCCAAAAACAGCCGACATTGCAGTAGCTAATAAGAAATATATATTTTACGGGCCTATAAAGTTGATTGGAAATAATTCTTTTCAAATCAGTAGGTATGACTGCTCAAAAATAAAAAACAAGTACAAGGAAATGAAAAAGATAGGTGATATATACACGTGTTGTTTCTAAAAAAATGTTTGTTAGAAATGTTAGAGAATATTGACATAATATATACATATCGTTTTTATGTTTTAAATAATGCCAGAAATATATTTTTGTTTACAATTTTTCTTTGTTTACTTTTTAGTGCGCTTAATTCGAGTTAGGTAAGTATTGTGATCGGCCAGTGGTGCGTATACGCACCATATTTTTTCTTGGATGTCTTCATTTCTTCTTTGTTCATATGTATAAATATCTTATTCTTCTCTAGTCTTATTTAATGTATCTTTAATTCTATATCAGTGGTTCTTAACCGGTATATAGAATCTATATAACAATAAATAACTTAAATTTACGTCTAATTCAATGCTTGACCGTTAATGAGTTAAAAAAAAAATCTGATATTTTACCAAAAAATGGATACACAATTTACTTCGATAATTATTTTACAAGCCTACCCCTACTTGGTCACTTATCGAAAAACAATATCTGTGCTACAGGGACTGCTCGAGAAAATCGTACAGGACAATGCCCATTTCCTGACAAAAATTGGTGGAAAACTCAAGACAGAAGGGCTTATAAATTTGTGGGAAAATATGACCCACTGTTAGTCCAATGGAAGGACAATAAAGTGGTAACTTTGACATCTAATTTTGAAAACGACGATATTGTCAATACCACAAGATGGTGTAGGACCTCCAAGTCCAAGAAACGCATTCCGCAACCAAAATCAATTGCACATTACAATAAAGGGATGGGAGGTGTCGATAAAATGGATGGCCTCATAGCACTTTACCAAAGCAGAGTTAGACAAAGAAAATGGTACTGGCCAATTTTCGCTTATTTGCTACATGCCAGCATTTCCAATACTTGGTTACTAATGAAAAGACTCAACCCAAATGATCCAAACTGCCCATCTCTACTGATTTTTCGTCGTTTTGTTGCCGTTGGCTTTTTGAACACCTATTGGAAACAGCTATCCAGGGGAAGGACAGCTACGTCTTCTGTAAATCCTTCTCAATTTGACAATGTGGGGCATATGATGCGATACAATTATACTGACAGATGTCGAGTCTGTAAGATAGAAAGCAACTTCATTTGTATAAAATGCGATTGTGGGCTGCATCCAAAGCTATATTTTTTTATAAAACATACATATCGTCGCGTTCAGGAGAAAATCACGTAACTCCATATTTTTGTGAAATTAACATTTTGGCGCCATCTCGTAGATCCCACGTTAACTGATGTCTGTGCAAAATGCGTAAATCCCAAAACACAGCGTTTTTATTTAAATCATGTAAAAGAAATCTACTTATCTCCAACCACAGTGTAACGTCCCGCAAAAAATGCGTAACTCCTTATTCCGAATGTAAACACCAATATTGGCGGGTATCGACAAGTTATCTAGTTGATTTTTCATTATTTACGTGCAATATTCTTACTTTAGTGCAGCTTGTGTCAAAGGTAACAGGACAGGTAAGTAATGTAGATTGTTTGCTGCATAGCGTTTGTTTGTATTTTGGGATTTTGATTCAATTCTGATGTTTGGAAATCAGTCTCGGAGATACGTAATTTTCTATTATTTTATTCACTTGTGGATAATGGGTAACCAGGGAGATACGCAATTAGAGTCCTATCCTATCTTATTAATTTGCTTTTAATTAGATAGTGTCCATGTATTTAATAAACAAGTAAATAATAAATGATACAAATCCAAATTAATTGAAAAATATAAGTTTTGTCACAGTTTATAAATGTTGTGATCAAAGTTAAAAACTATTAAAATGGTCCGCGTAAGATACTCCGCTACCTTATCTTTAAACCTGCGGGAATTGCATTAAAAAGGGAAAACAAAAGTATTTAGGGGTAATAAACATTTTTATCTTATTTTACAGAAAACGAAAAATGTCTTCTAGAGGTAAAAGAATGGTCGCTTTGGCTACCACTACAAACATAGAGTCAGAAGCTCCTGAAGATGACGAACGACTAGAAAATTTAGTTGATATTATTTTATCAGAAAACGTAGATAATATTGAACTTTCTGGAAAAGATTTAGTAAAACTGGATCGGCAGAAACTGACAAACCCGTAGAGGGTACCATTCTTCAGCAGCTAGAGAATAAAATAGGTGAGCCACCGCGAAGCTTGGAAGAAATTCAGTTAGACGAAGTAAATGGGATAAACGAACAAGAAAGTGAGTTAGTATTTGAGATTATTGATGTACCACATCATACTTCAAACATTCAGGAGCTGATCGCAGATGGAAATGGTGACAAAGTGCAGAGTATCAATCTTCAACTAGAGAACGGAATAAGCGGTCCACAGTATGGCTTAGAGGAAAAACGAATGGATGAAATAAATATAAATGAGCAAGAGAATGAGCTAGTGTTAGAGATTGTTAACACACCAGAGCAAGTAGCAGAGGGAAGTTCTATTTTGCACCTCGACTCGGATAAGGAGGGTTCCGCGGAAATAATAGTTAAGAGAAAAAGAGCCAGAAAGGGGAATGTTGATATATCTGCATGGTATAAGAATAAAAACAAAATAAATCGAGAAAAAGGTTTAGAATATAAAGGTAAAAAAAAGTCTGATAATCAATGGAATTACGATATTCCAAGAGATAAAAAAATTCTTCCCAATCCATGTGTATGCAAAATTAAAAATACCTCTAACAAAATAGAGTGCAGTAGAGTAACTCAACAGGATCGGAAAAATATTTTCGAAATGTTTTGGAAATGCATGAACTGGTCAGAGAGAAAAATTTACGTTCAAAGTTTGGTCAAAATTGAAAAAGTAAAGAGAATAGAAAGGGAAGAGCACAGTAGAAGAAACGTGTCTTTAAAATATTTTCTTAAGATTAACAATGTAGAAACTCGAGTATGCAAACAAATGTTTTTAAAAACATTAGTTATGAAAGAATCCACCATTCTGAATTGGGTGAAAACAGACAAATTACAGGAAACTGAAAAAAAGCTAAAGACAAAAGAAAGGAAAGCAGGAGAAAAATTTACGAAAACAGAAACAAGAAACTAAAAGAATTTTTTGACTCGCTACCAAAAATCGAGTCGTATTACTGTAGAGCATCTAGCAGCAAACTTTATTTGGAACCAATGTGGAGTTCAACAAATGAATTATTCCAGGTTTATAAGCGCCACTACTGTCAAGACAACGACATTGAACCTGTATCTAGAACTATTTTCTTTAGTGTTTACTGAAGAAAATATTTCAATTTACATTCCCAAGAAAGATTTGTGCGACACTTGTGTTGCTTATGATACAAAGAATCTTAGCCAAGAAGAGTACGATGTACATCAAAAAATGAAAAAAGAAGCTAGGGAAGAAAAGAACAAGGACAAGGAATCTGGTACAGCAGTATTCACAATGGACCTGCAAGCAGTTCTTCTGTGCCCAAAATCGACGGTTAGCTCAATCTATTACAAGACTAAACTAGTGGTAATTTTACTTTATTCAATTTAAAAACACAGGAGGGCTATTGTTTTTTGTGGCACGAGACAGAAGGTGGTCTTTCTTCAAATGAGTTTTCATCCATTTTAACTTGCAAGATTGCAAGAAAACACCCAAAACCGTACGATGTGAAATATCTAACGCATGATTTTTTTTTAAAATTCGATGATCTTAAATATTACAAATCTATTCGACCAGGCATGGATACGGTCAACAAGATTCGTGCCTTAAAGTATGATGACACTGGAAAAATATTTTTCAAGTTGCGACACAGTGGTACATGGGAACTTCTAAATCAAAGAGCTAAATTGTCACAACCTCGCACAATGCAAAGCTTGAAAAAACTTTACCAAGAACGAAGAAAATTGAAAAGGGAGAAATACGAACATCTTCAAATCCTAAAGAAAAGTCTGGTACCAGATTACCATGACTTTTATAATAATCTTCCCCATGAATAAAAACATTATGGGGATTTTATTATTTTGTATTGTAAATTGTAAAATAGTTCATGTAGAATGTTTTTATTTATTTTCCAGTAAAAAATTTAAATACTTGCATACTTTTAATTCATTTTGATGCTTTAAGAAAAAGGTGTATCTCCCTATTAGTAAGAACGAAAAATGCGTAACTCCTGTCAGTAATTAGATTTCTATTTTTTTTATAAGTTTAACTTTCTACTCTATTGCAGATCACCTATTGATAATAAAATAAGTATAATATTAATAATAAGCCTTGCAACTCCAGCTTAAAATAGTTTCTTGTCCCTCTTGTAAAATTTAGTAACAAGGAGTTACGCGATTTTCTCCTGAAGGCGACGATATATTGTTTTTTTATTTTTGTTTATAAAAATTGTATTATTGAAATGTATTAAAAACAACTTTGAATAAAATTATAATAACTAACATCAGTAGTATTTTGTGCATGGAGTCCCCTTAAAGGGACACCTGTTACAAAAAAATCTATAAAAGTTACGAAAATATGTTACATAAAAAATTTACTTCTTTCTTCTAGTTAAAATGATCTGAAATGAAAAATATAACAAGTTAACTTTTTTTTAACTTCATGCACTAATGGGCTAATTAGTTGATTTACCTAATTTGGAGTTGATTTCAGTATTGAATCTGACCCCACTGAAAATAAAAATACTGCGGAGGATTTTCGAGAAGAAATTGCTGTCAGAAGGACTCATATTCTTCGTAACAGAAAATAAAGCTCCTTCGGAAATATCCAATAGGTACCTCAAAACTGTCAATCTCTACTACTGCCTAAATTAAACGAAGAGATTCAATCTTGCTTACCAGAACAGGTTACTATACAAGACAGGTTTTTACGAACTTTACAAGAGCAATTAGGGTTTAGGATAGCTGCTTTAGGTGACCAACTGGAAAAAATGTTTGCTTCAGACAATGAGAATATCCAAATGACACTGACTCCAATTTCAGATGCGGCTCAAAATTTTACTAATCTTCATAATGCTATTTCTTCACATAGGAAATATATGGCAAGCCCATATTTAAATTCCCAAGCTAAACAAATAGCTGCCAAGGCTGAATATACTTAGTATCTTTAGTAATAATTTTTCCGAAAATGTGAAAGCATGCAAAGTTTTTAAGCGAGTAATGAATTAAAATTATCTACTTGGAACTCTTGTCAAGCTGATACATCTAGGGCAACCACACATTTTCAGGCTGATTTAAACTTCAGGCGCCAGTTCAACACGTCCAACATCAAGAAAGACCACCGTACAACAGGGATACTTGGAACTAAAGTTCATTCGCTAACTCTTTTTCCGACATTCTTGCAAAGTTATTTACGTAGTATGTAGATATCTGGGTCTAATTTATCATTACTAGTGCCCTACATAGTAAAGATGTAAATATTAGTGTAGTTTCATAGTGAAAATAACTTACTGTGTACAGATGTCGTCAAAATACTTGGCGGCATAAAAACTTCTAGGTTTTAACAAGCATATTGTTCCATGCGCTATCTGGACTGCGTTCAAGAGAAGCTTATGCCTAACTTGTTAAAGTGTGTACCCCCTCCCATTATTTCCATTTGCAGTCTGCAGAGTTTGGAACGACAAAAGTCAATTGTCAATCTAACTTGATTCTAACCATAGTTTTTCTAACCTACATTTCTGAGTTACCTGTATCTGTTATTTTTGTATAATATATATAATTTGTTACGTGTTTGTTTTCTATTGTTATTATTGTCTTGTTCAGTACACACATATGGCAGACATGGGTTAAAAGGTAGCTATAATCACTTTAAAACATGACCAGTAATATTCAAATAATTAGGGTTATATTTATTGCATCTTCATTTGTTGACAAGATTCTGTGTTCTGTCATTTGTATTCACAAGTTGGCCATAAATTTAAAAGGTTCTAGATATTTGACACTGGTTCCTAATTGTTTTTTGTATACTTTGCTCTCTCTCTCCTGATTTTTGCTATTGTGGAGTCTTGAACTCAAATACGCTTATGCGGATTTATCTGGCAAAATTTGAGGAATCTTCTTAGTTGTTGAACTCAACTTACGTTGGATCTTCTACCCTACCCAGATGGCATATAAACATTTATATATTTTTAAGGCCACATGCCAACCTAGGTAACTATACAATTTTAACCTAACTTGCATGTGCTTAGTATTCTGTATTCTTTTATGCCTTTTTTGTTTTTCCCTTATACTTCTTCCATAAAGCTTACTACAGTGCTTAACCAATACCAGCATTCCTTGCACGATTAGCACCGATTGACTTGCACGATTAGCATCGATTGACTGCACTCCAACTCGACAATCCGCTACTTGGGCACCCTGCCAGCCAGCCAACCAGGCGCTCCAGCGAGCCTCTAATAGTACGAAGATCAGTTCGGATCTCAGATAAGCTTAGCTGTCATTTCTTTGCCAATTTGCTTTGCTGCCCAACCTGCATGGCTTTCACCTGAAATATATTTTGATTGTTTAGTATAGCCTTTACCTTTGCTTAATAATTGCATGTAAGATACATTTATTGTTTTGCTAATAGTAGTGCTAGCTCGCACTTACCCATCTTGGCTTGGTTTTCCCTAAACTATTTTGTTCATTTAGTAGGCACAGCTTTCACCACTGTTTCGTTGCATTTAATTTAATCTTTACCTTAATTAATTGTGCCATTACTTTGTATCTCCATTAGTTGCAACTTGTAATAATAGTTGATACAAGTATATTTGTAATAATTAAGTATATTATTTATAATTATTGTTTGCACTGTCATCACAGCAAGGCCAAGGCTGTCAAAGGATGAAGTGTGACCACTGACCACGGATCAATAATAATAATTGTCATTCATTGTCTGAAGTACCGTGGAACACGGAACCTAAGATCTATAATACGGCAGATAGCTAACTGATCCGATCACTTGACACTAACTTCGCTTCTTTAAATCAGGTGCATTGATGCCTGTCAATTTATTGTTAATTGTCGTTGTTTCGTATATGTTGTGTATAGGACAACAAAAATATATTCAGCCCTATGTTGTATCACTTATGTTATTTATAACTGTTTTACGTTACCGTTAAATAACACACGGCTATAACGGGCTTGAAAACGTATTACGTTATTTTTCACATTTGTATCAGTAATTTAACGCAATACGTTACGCCGACTGTTACGACACCTGTGTTAAAAAGGAATGCAGTTTTGCTTCTAAAAGAGTAGCATCTTGGCACAGCCCCCATAGCACAAATATCTATACTTATTTCAAAGTTAACAGAGCGGGAAAGCCGGCTAGTTCCACACAAGTTTCTCAAATTTTGAATTGGCCTTTTTGAATGTTTTCAAAGAAAATACTGTAGATCGATCCATAAATGGTCAGTTTTTGCAGTAGGTAGGTACCTATTTGATACTACATATTTGTTATTTCTGTGCTTACAAGCTATAATTAATTAATTATCATGACTAAAAGATTGCAAAACACAACACGCCGGCAATATGAAGAATTATTGAATTTTGTGGAAAGAAATAAAATAATTATTCATGGGAAATCAAAACCTCACGAAGCTAAAAAAGTTTGTGAATTGTGGAAGAGTTTTGCCATGAAAAATAATTCAGCTGGTTATGGCCCGGAGAAAACTGCGGAACAATGGCGAAAGGTAAGATACTTGAGAAAAAAAGAACAATAAACCTATTTATGTATATATAGTTTCCTACAGTGCGCTCATTTTTTATAGGTCTTCAATAAATGGAAAATGAATACCAAGAGAAAAAGCCGGGAAATTTGTATGAATATGAATGGTACAGGGGGTGGAGAACCCACAAAAAAAATCTTGACTGATTTGGAAGAGAGGTTGCTGAATTTAATATCAAAAATTTATTTAAGGGAGCAGTCACTACCTGATTCCTTTGATGTATCAAACCCCGACATGACCATAGGTATAGTTTTCAACCAATAATAATTTTCTTTGTTAAAACAATTTTAATAATATCTATAATTAGTCCTATAATTTATTTATTTACAGATTTTGCAGAGCCACAAATTAATATTTTTGGTTAAGCAGTGTAATATATACGTAAATTAAATTACAATAACGTGCAGGCGTTAATAAAAGACTTGATTTTGTGGCCATGGAGGGATCTCATGCAAAGGACAAAATTTTAGGTAACAGGTACAATCAATTAAGTGCATTTGTCTGTATTACTTTTATTTATCTGTTCTCAGAAGCTCCTAAGCTTAAGGTCAACTTCACGAGTCCAGCTACTCCATCGACATCTGGAAAAGAAACAATGGACAAAGCCGCCACTCGGTACACTTCAGCTTTCGTGCAAGAGACCTGCGAGAGTATCAGCAGTACTCAGAAAATCAATGCCGAGACAGCAAAGCTCAAAGTTAAGGCATACACAAATTTGACGAAATCACTGGACAATTTCACAGATGCATATAAAGAAAGGACTGCAGCTCTGAATATGCAAAATAAACTTGAATATTATAAACTATTTGGAAATCTGGATAATTTCAATGATTTTTACAATGCATAGAAATGTTTCATTTGCATGTTTTGTTGTTTTGCATTTAGATAACTATAAAAAAATAAAGATATCGTTATTCCCAAGGTTGTACTACATAGCTTTATTTTTGCAATTGAGTGTACATTCTATTCCAATATGATAGTAACAAGACACTACTAAAAACCCCCTACATGAAGGAGTTTCTTATTAGTTCTACCCGTACTCTTCTGCCTTCAATAAGAATGCTTTGCGGATCTAAAAAGAAAATAAAATAGATGTTGTTTTTCGTGTCTTGTCAAAATAATAACTGCTGGTGGGTTTCTTATTGGATTGTCCCCATTGCCTGGTCTCTCCAATTCTTCCAAATCAGGAAGAGGTAAATTAGCATTCATGCACATGTTGTGTAATATACAACAAGAATATACTATTTTGCCTGCCCTAACTGGATCATAATGAAGTGTTCTATGCTTCAGCAAACATTTAAACCTCTGCTTGAGGGCTCCAAAACATCTTTCAACAACATTTCGGGCTGAAATGTGCGCTTGCGTATATCGGGCTTCCGGGCTTTCAGCATCTGCATTGTCGACTGGTGTCAACAACCAAGGCTGCAGAGGGTAACCTGCATCACCTATTTAAAAATATTTAATAAATAGGATAAATAAGTAATTATTTTTAAGTAGTAATTACCAATTAACCATGATGAAGTAATTTCGTTGTTTCTATATTTTCCTTCTAAAAACCTCATCACAGCACACAAACTCCAACTAGCTGAATCATGAGATGATCCAGGCAAAGTGGCGTTGCAATTTATTATTTTGAAATTTGCATCACAGATCTAAAAAAAATATTTTACTGTAGTGTGAACTTAACATTCTTTGAATCAGCCCTATGTTGTATCACATACGTTAACTTTAACAAACAAGTTATGATGCAATATAACATATATGTGTTATATAACGTAACTTTCGTATGTTGTATCACTCAACTGGGGCGTGGGGATAACATGATACAGTTATCGTATGTTAACTGAAATTTAACATATGCGATATATCAGCCACTTTTAACGTGCTTTTTTGAAACTGGATGACATAACATCATAGACAAAATTCGTTGGGTTCGTGGTAAATTCACAGCATAACCTATCAAATCGAACTAGGAGGCAAAATGGAAGCTCTTTTGAATTTGTTTTTATTGGAAAATTTGGCCAATATAGAAGAAAGGTATGATTGTAGTTGCTCGAAATAATACATTTTCATAACTGCTACATTTATAGACATCGTGAACGTATCTATCGGAGGACCCTAAGGGACAGCAATGATCCTTTCCAGTTAAGCGAGGTACGGTTCATGAAAACATTTAGATTAAGTAGGGATTTAGCAAGAACTCTAATCCAAAAACTGCGTCCCCATTTGGGAGTGCCAAGAAGGAGAACTGCTCTGTCAGTTGAAATCAAGGTAAGTCAATATTACTTGGCCTGTAAAACAGTTAGGAATTGAAAATTTGCAGGTGCATTTTTTGCCAGTGGTAGTTACCAAAGATGTGAAGAGGATAATTTATATTTAGTTGTGGACCAGTCTGTGATAAGTAGAATAATAAAAGATGTCACCGATGTCATGCTTCATGCAGAAATAAAGTTTCCACGAACAACTGCTGAATTTGCAGGAGTCAAGGAATAGTAAGTCTCAAATTTGTAGATATGTCTCATAGATAACTGACTATTTACTTACATTTTGCAGATTTTATGCTAAATTTCGCCTACCAGTTGTAATCGGTGCAATAGATTGTACACACGTTGCAATTGTAGCACCCCCATCTGAAGATCTCGTGAGGCCAGGACTAGCTTATTATAACCGAAAAGGCTTTTATTCTTTAAATGTACAAGTGGTGTTTTTTATTGTTTTATTGAAATAAGCTAGTGGCCATTGCTTTTTCCCGTTTTGTCGCGAGTAACGCCATTCCTAGCTCAAAAATGAGTACATTACCACCAGGGGGTTGAAAACGGGTGGCGCCTTATTTTAATTTAGAGTTTCACATTTTCTACCGTTTACCTACGCCCATCTCCACAGAGTTAGCGGCCAACCCCATTCAACTAGGAATTACGTTGCCCACTGCAATATACCATTTTGTTTGTAGGGGAGAGTAGAATAAAACCGGGTATTATCAATATTTACTTCAGAGAAGGCGCCATCTACCATATAATCGCCAAACTAGTCTCAGTGCAGCGTGTATGTACGTTGGCAATAGAAAGAAGTTATCTAGGTACCGTACTATGTCGATAATTCATGGCTGTTCGTATTTCGCCATTGCAAGTATTGCAACTAGGTACAAAAAAAGGCACCAATTTGTGTACTGTTTACGGTGTTAATAGTGAATTAATATATTTGGTAAGTGGTTATATCATAAAAGTAGTATACTAGGTAACTGCTACCATAGCTATTTATTGAAGTTTTTCGTCTTTATAACTTTCAGGCGATGTTTTGCTTCTTTATTCAAGGTCTGCTAAAACCGGGTACAATATAGAATGCTAAAATCGGGTACCCGGTTTTAGAAAACCGTTTAGTTCTATTATTTATTTTATTGAACGTTATAAATTTTATTTGCTACAATTTTAAGGATAATTTATTGTAGATAACTGTTTATTATTTTAGGTGGATTGATTAGTATGTACAATGCCTAAATACGTCAGAAAGACTAATCGTCAATCGTGGAGTGAAGAAAGCATGAAGGGGGCAATTACTGAGGTAATTGAATATAGAATGGGATATTTGAAGGCTTCTAGATCTTTTGGACTTCCACAATCCACCTTGGAAGATCGAGTAAGAAAGGCAAGTGGTGGAAAATCTGTTGAAGAAGCTAGTCAAAAGGGTAATGTTTATTAGCTAAATTCAAAGACATGGAAACATATTTTTTTTTTGCAGGCTTAGGAAGATACAAACCAGTATTTACTGCCGCTCAAGAAGATGAACTTCTCTCCCATATTTTAACAATGGAGAGCAGACTATTTGGTTTCACTCTGACAGATCTTCGTGTTCTTGCATTTGAACTAGCTGAAAGAAATGCGGTACCTCATACATTCAACAAAGAAAAAAGAAAGGCTGGAAAATCGTGGATGTATTCATTTTTAAAAAGGCACCCCTGTCTTAGTTTAAGGACACCAGAAGTAACGTTGATCGGGCGTGCAATTGGTTTTAATCGAACCGCTGTCGGCAAATTTTTTGAACTGCTTACTGAAGTATGTGAAAAATATAAATTTCCACCAGAATGTATCTGAAATGTCGATGAAACTGGCATTACAACAATTCCTAATAGACAGTCGAAGGTGATTGGGTTTAGAGGAAAGAGGCAAGTTGGCGCTTTGGTTTCTTCAGAGAGAGGTACTCTCGTCACAATAAAGATTTGCACGAACGCAGCCGGTGACTATATGCCGCCCATGTGTATTTTCCCTCGGAAACGAGAGAAACCTGAGCTGTTAGACGACGCTCCTCCAGGAAGTACGGCTGAGTTCCATCCAATTGGATGGATCTAAAAGGAAATTTTTATTAAATGGTTTAAAAGATTTCTGACTAGCCAACCCTTCTGCCGAAAAACCAGTCTTATTGTTACTTGACGGTTACGCTACACACACGAAAAGCATTGAACTGATTAACATTACACGTGAATATAACGTAGTATTGTTGTGCTTCCCTCCGCATTGCACCCATCGAATGCAGCCATTACATGTCGCTTTTATGGCTCCATTGAGCACATATTACGGAGACGAAGCAAGAAAATGGCTGCGTGATCATCCTGGTCGATGTATTACTATCAGCCAGATTGGAAAACTTTTCGGAGCTGCATTCATGATAGCAGCAAGTGTTGCAACTGCTGTTAATGGCTTTAGAAAAACGGGGATATATCCACTTAATCCAGATACTTTCGAAGAATGGATGTTTGCTCCTTCGGAGATTACTGAGAGGGTTTTCACTGACGAGAATAGTTGCGTCTCAGACAATTCACTTTCTGTGAGAAATGGAAACCCAGTAAAAATCGATGCTCCTGTTCTAAATGTGAATATTGCACCCGCACCGATTATTTCAACGCCGTCTTTCAAATCAATACCATCGCCATCACATTTGCCACAACCAAGCTGTAATTTTACCGTTTCTCCAAAAGAATTGTTTAAAATCCCGCAAGCAACAAGAGCACAGAAGGCGCGGTAAAACAGTTAATTTAACTTCGTCATGATAATTCTAAAACTCCTAAACGGTCTGTAGTTAAGAGAAATATAGAACTATCTCTGAAGGGACTAGAGAAGGCTGGATATCAATTATCTAGACAGAAGCCTAAAATAAAAGCATTGCTAATAGAAGAAAGTGAAGATGATTCATCATCAGATGACGATAGAAATGCTTCATGCATCTATTCTGATGAGTTATATTCAAACTCAAAGTCTGGAGAAGGATGGGTAATGTGCGCGTCTTGTCACAAATGGTCTCATGATGCATGTGCTTACATAGAATATGAAGATGACCACTACGTTTGTGACTTTTGTGCAAATTAAAGGATTTTGTTGTACTGGAATTTAAATACTATTACAAGTAATAATAAATTTCCATTTATTTTAATTTTTTCATTGAATTAGTTACCTTCCCGGTTTTACCCAACCAGTCATGTAAAATCGGGTACTTTCACGTTTCATAAACAATTGCAAATAGCAACTTAAGAAACTTATTAAAAAATATAATATTCTTGGTTATTAAAAGTATAATATATTATTAACTTGTCAACAAATGGTGGGTGTGTTTTGAAGTGAGCAATCTATATCAGCGTTTTTCTAAGTTCTAAGTCAAATTTATTTGTTAAGTTTGCACTAGTTGGTATAACAAGTGTTCCATAAGCCATTGCAATTGAAGGTACGTGCTCTATCGCAATATTTTAGTGTGTATTTGAGGCTCTACTGAGTGCTGTTCTTTGGCAGCAATTCCATTTTCTTAAGTTTTTGCTACATTCCTCACCCGGGAGTATATAAATTGCACACATCTTGTCAATGGATTACTATTAAAAATGTCGGATTGTGCTAAATGTCGACGATCTAAGTCAGATTCTTTAGTCGGCTGTGAGGGATCGTGTGGCAAGTGGTTTCATTACTCTTGCGTTGGATTGCCCGACTCTGATTTTAAAACTATACAGAAACATAAAAATCTTTTGCATGTGTGTGATTCCTGCCATAGGAAATGTCAAGTCGTAAAAACAGCTAATATGAATAAGTTACAGGATAGTGTTGTTAATATTGACAGCAATCTGGTGGCTCTAAAGAAAAACTTTAATAAGGATATTTTAAGTCTTGTTGAAAATCAACTTGATTCTTTTTACAAGAAAATTAATAATTCTTTTGCTTCATTAAAGAATGATGTAATGGTTGAAGCTGCTGTTAAAAAGATGCCTGACTATAGTTTTGTAAATAAAGAAAAATTATCATATTCTGCAGCTGTGAAGAATCCTAATTTGAATTATGTTATTATTAAACCTAAAGACTCTTCACAGGGTCTGAAATCCGGTTGAAACGAGCCTAAACGTATCTAAAATTAAAAATGTTCGTGATGGTGGTGTTGTCGTAGGTTGCTCCAGTAAAGAAGAAATTGTAAAATTTAAACAACTAGCTGATGATAAGTGAGCGGAAAACTATGTTGTTAAGGAACTTGGATCATTAAACCCGCGAATAAGATTATCTGGTCATGTCCAACGATTTGTTTATGGTTGATGTTGTGGGTGTTAAAGTTACTCATTTTTCGGAAACATGGTACATTGTCGTGGTATATTTTCCCCCGAATTTAGCTGCAGATCTTTATGATACGTTTTTTGATCATTTATCTAACTCTGTTCACTTCTTAAATGAAGATAATTTTATTATCATGGGTGACTTTAACATTCCTCAGTACTGTGACCTCAGGGGTGACATACCAAACAATAGATTCATGGTGTCCTTAAATAATTTTTCCGATTTTTTTAACATGAAGCAGTATAATGAAACAAAAAATTTCCAGAACCGTACACTGGACTTGGTTTTTAGTCGTACTAAACTATCTATTAATCAGTGTATTAATCCGTTACTACATGAGGATAGGTATCATCCTGCGCTGGACATAAATGTGAAACTGGAAGTTTCTAGGGCGGAATTCAGGGGCTCATTGACACCTTGATTCAATTTTCGTAGAGCAAACTTCCCTCAGTTGTATCAAGATCTCCTTGATATCAATTGGGACAACCTACTGCTTGAAAAAGATATTGATAAGGCTTGCGAGCTATTTTATTCTAACATCGAAAGGTCATTAACCGCTAACGTCCCTAAAACTTTACTCAGAACAAATTTTCGCTATCCTCCTTGGTATACTAATGACATTGCACGTAGACTAAAGTTAAAATATCGTTTATGGAAAAACTTCAAAGAAACAAATGATGCCAATGTTTATACTGAATTTAGTAATCTTCGGGCTGATATTAAGAGGGACATTAATCGTTGTTATGGCAATTATGTTACAAGTATAGAACAGCAAATAAAATCTAACCCAAATAAGTTTTGGTCTTATCTAAATTCAAAGAAAGGAGTCTCCAGTATCCCCGCTAGTGTAAATTTTAATAATACAGTTTTGAATGATCCTATTGATATTGTGAATGCATTTGCAACTTTCTTTCAGTCTAGTTATATTATGTCCACAACTCCGACGTATGATCCTCCATCAATGTCCAATTGTTCGTCGTGCAGTTTTCCTACCTTCTCGGAGTCTCAGGTGTTAACTGCCTTAAAAAAATTAAAACCAAAATCCACCGCTGGACCGGACGCTTTGCCAGCTTTCTTGTTTAAAGATTGTGCAACAATATTTGCTAAACCGCTATGTTTTTTATATAATCTGTCACTTAGGGTAGGTAAGTTTCCTGATATTTGGAACTCTGGCCGAATTTGTCCCATTTTTAAAAAGGATGACAAGAGTGAGGTCGAGAATTATCGTCCTATTACAATTATTTGTACTGCTTGTAAAGTTTTTGAAATTTTGCTCTACGAAGGTCTCTTCTCGCATGTAAAATTAAACATATCCACTGCGCAGCACGGCTTTTATCCCGGTCGTTCAACAGTTACTAATTTGATGTGTCTGACGCAATATATCGCAACTAAATTGGATTGTGGTGGTCAGGTAGATGTCATCTATACTGATTTCTCCAAAGCTTTCGATCGGCTGGACCATGGTATTCTACTGTCAAAATTATCAAATATCGGCTTAACTAAACCATATATTAATTTCTTTACCTCATACCTCTCTCAAAGGAGATTGACAGTGGAGTATCGTGGTTTCCGATCTATAGAAATAAATGCTACCTCTGGGGTTCCTCAAGGATCGGTTCTCGACCCTTTATTGTTTCTAATTTTCATTGATGATATTGTCCAGAACCTGAATTGCGAGGCCCTTCTTTATGCAGATGACCTCAAATTGTATCTGTGTGTATCAGATATTAATGACTGTTTCGAGCTTCAGTCAAACCTGGATAAAATTTCTGATTGGTGTTCTGTAAATATATTGTCTTTGAACTTTTCTAAGTGCAATTATATGTGTTTCACGAGGAAGGTAAATCCTATTACTTTTAATTACAAAATGGCAGCAACCCAATTAGAAAATGCGATAGTTTTAAAGATCTCGGGATAATTTTTGATAGTAAGCTCAATTTCGTTGAACACATCAATAATATACAACGTGAGGCATATAGAAATCTCGGTTTTGTTCTAAGAAGCTCGAAACAGTTTTCTGAAACTGATACGATTTCCTTACTGTTCAACGCGTTTGTTTTGCCAAAACTGGAATATGGGTCGCTAGTGTGGTGTCCCTCTTATCAAATCCATGTCAAGAAATTAGGTGACATACGACGTAGATATGTTAAGTACCTATGGTTTAGAAATGTTGAGTTGATTCCATCTTAATGACCTAAGCACACGGCGTATATGTAATTCATTGGTCACTCTACAAAAAATTGTAACCGGGAAAATTGACTGTCCAGACATACTAGCTGCATTATACTTTCACGTTCCCCATTCTGCCACCCGTTTTTCAGGACCTTTTTATTTTCCCACCCCTAAAACTAATTTATTAAAATTTTCTCCTTTGTACGTAATGGATTTCAATTATCGTCAGATGCAAGATTCTGTGGACATTTTACATGATACTACTAGATGCATTAATGCCCGTATGCACCGTATAACTTTAAGTCGGCTTTAGAGTTAAGACAGCTTAACTTCACGTTTTTGTATGCACCGTTCACTTTTGCCGGCTTAAGCCTTTCTAATGTTAAGCCCACAATTTTGGCGGCTTAAGCTTGAGATTGGCTACTTAACCTCAAAACAAATTTTGTTTTGCTGCGACAGATTATTGTGTTATTTTTATTCTTTATAAAGATCATAATTAAATTTGCAGTATGGAGATTGAAGATGAGATGTTTGTTGAAGATGATTTGGATATCTTGGATATTATAGATTATGGTTTTCCACGTAGATTTTATAATCGACAAAATCATTTTGAAAATATGGATGACTTATCATTTTTAGAAGATTTCGACTACAAAAGAAACTGTTTTACATGTGCTAGAACAAATTGAACATAATCTTGAGTTTAACAATGATTTGTAAGTATACCACTTATACATTCTTTTTGTTCATCAGTTCACATAAGTAGATAGATACATAGACTGTAATTTTTAATAAAATCTTTATGCCGTTCCTAAACTTGTTCATTATTTATTAACATATTTTAACATTTATTAAATTTTTTTAGGAATAACAGTATTTCTCCTATAAATCAACTTTTGACGACACTGCGGTTTTATGCTACATGTGGCCATCAAACTGCAATAGGAGATTTTATGGGAATCCACCAATCGGCAGTTTCACGAATAATTACTAAAGTCTCACAAGAACTCGCCAGATTGAGACCCCAGTATATTAAAATGCCAAATCATCAAGAACAAATTCATATTCAAAGTAGATTTTACAACATATCTAGATTTCCACGTGTAATTGGGTGTATAGATGGAACACATATCAAAATACAAAATCCAGGTACAGTTGGTATTTGCTAGGATTGTTATTTTATTAAGCTTATTTTTTTATAGGGCAAGATGATGGTGAGGTTTTCAGAAACCGAAAGGGATATGTTTCCATTAATGCTCAAGTTGTTAGTGATGCCAACTTAAACATAATGGACGTTGTATCCAGTTGGCCTGGATCTACCCATGACATGACTATTTTTAATAATAGTACAATTCGAGCACGATTTGAAGCTCGTGAATTTGAAAACAGTTTTCTTCTAGGTAAATTTTTCATTATTTTTAATAACTATGTCGTCCTACAACTTATAATTCTTTTAGGTGATAGTGGATATGCATTAAAGCCTTATTTACTTACGCCTCTTCTGAACCCTGTAAGCCCTGAAGAAATTCGTTACAACGAGGCACATATTAGGACCAGAAATTCGGTGGAGAGAACATTTGGTGTGTGCAAACGAAGGTTTCCTGTTTTAGCATATGGATTGCGCTGTAAACTAGAAACAGCTCTGACAACGATTATTGCCACTGCTGTGTTGCATAACATTGCTCAAAGGCAAAATGAAGGAGAGCCACCTCCACCAGAACACATTAATTTTGATGAGCTAAATTATTTGATTGGGCAAGGAGATATTCAACCAGGACCAGAAAATAGGGTGAATCAAAATGGGGTCAATCAAGACAATAGAAGAAATTTAATAGCAAATTTTTTTGCAAATTTATAAAAATGAGAAAAATAAAAAACGTACAATAATATTTATTAACTTTTTATTTTAAAATATTGTTTCTAATTACTTCTTTTGGCTTTTAACTCTTCTTCCAACAATTCAATTTCAAGTTTTCTTTTTTTTACATTTAGTAAATGTTCTGCTCTTCCCTGTTCAATTTGTTGCTCCACTAAAACAAGTCGACGATCCAAAAGAATATTATATTTTTCAGCAACTTGTGATGAGGTAAGAGTTTTCACACCAGTTGTTGGTCTTCGACGACTAGTCCGGGAAGGGGTGCTCTGAAACAAGATAAAAATTATGTACAAATAACTGAGTACAAAATAAAACTTACAATGGCTTTATAGAGATGGCGTGGTCATTAGCATTATAACTGCCATTTTTCACTCAGAAATTGACCAAAAATAGTTATTTATGCAACAAGTGCAAAAAGTAAGCGTTTATTGCACGCAACACGTCGAGTGCAATAAGCACTTTTTGTACGAGTTGCATACAATATTTTTTCTACGTTCATGCAAAAACCAAAAAATGTTATTTAGATGACACTAAGTCTAGAAAAATGTGACGTCCATTTGAAGGTTTATGTTTGTCATGATGACAAAACGCTGCAGTAGAATGACAGATGAGTGCAATAAACATTTTATTGCACTCATTTGAGTGCAATAAAATCTCTAGAGCAACAAAGAACCACTTTTTCCACTAAATATAGTTCAATAAAGTATTGTTTTTTGCATGAACGTAGAAAAAAAAATTTAACCACTCTATGACTACATTCTATAAATATAAATAAAAAAAATGCTTACTTCAGATACTTCTAGTACCGGATTCTTTTTAGTTTGCAAATCTGCTGGTGTGTGTGACTTCCAACTAAATGGGGTATCCTTGGAGGTGGAGGCTTCATTTACATCAACCTGGAATAATAATGAAATATATAAAAAATAGCTGTGTATATCTATAATTATCACAAAAGAAGCTAAATGACCGATGTCTTTATCAATAAAGGAATTCTTTCGCCATTAAACCACATTTGAACTGAATTTATCACCACTACGTGTATATTAACATAATTGGATAAATTTAAAAATGCATACCTCCAAATTTTGGCTCTTTAATTCATATTCCAGCTCTGCAGGTTCCTTAATAGATTCATGTGGTACAGACGTACAAACATCACTATCAAATGGATTGATAAGGCCATGCAATGTTTTTCCGTTTACGATTGATAGTAAAACGGCATCTGCCTCATCATCGGGTTTAAAAATTTTTGCTGGTGGCCCACCTCCAGTCAATAACACGTCCTTTCTTTCTTCAGCAATCTTCTTTCTCATATCTTTCTTTTTGTTGGAGTACAATTTTTTTAATGTATCTGCACATCGAAATATATTTGATGGGTTGACAGCATTGTCTCACTCACTTTCAATGCATTTCCAAGCATAGTCCCGCTTTTGGAGTGACGCCCTGTCTGTTTTTTTATCCTCCAAAACACCACCATATTTGTCTGCAATTAGACGAAACGAGAATGATTTTTCAGCATTGGTGAAATTGTGAGACCTCTTCTTGTCTTTCATTGTAAGTATACAACTATAACAAAACTTTATGTAAATATAGTTCACAAAAACACTAGCCACAAGGTTCAAAACAAATTAGCAATATTCTAAGATATCAAAAATTTAGTGGTCTACTCAAATTTATTCCCAGCTTTTCACTTACCTACCTGTTTTAGCCATATAACCATTACAAAAGACCATCGTCTAAAATATTCTTTCGTTTCGTCACGTAGCATATATTTATTTTGCATATTATGGTATAATAAAATAATAACAAATACAAATCGTGAATAAGTTGGGTTACAAATATTGCTTTGACTTAAAACAGCTGATGCTGATCGATAAATTTCCTGTGTTGCCAAAAGTATATTCGACTTAAGTAAACCGGCTTATATTTTAGGCGGTGCATACGAAAATATAATTAAGCCGGCTTTACTATTTAAGAGAGTTTAAGTTAAGCCGCTTTAGAGGGCAAACGGTACATACGGGCATAAGAAAAAGGTTTTTACAACTTAGCAAATCATGTTACTCATATTTATTTTACTATAAATCAATTTGATTTTTCTTTTATTCGATTTCTTAGTTTGTATTTCATCTGTAATTATTTTGTTACATATGTATAACTTTTTTTTTCTATATTATCTGTGTTTATTTTATATGTATATTTAAGTTTTTTTTGCTAATATTATATGTTATCCCCACCCATTAATTGGCTTAGGCTGTCGGGTGATGTAAGCTAAATAAATAAATAAATAAACAAATTTGCTGAAGACTTTTCACCCAAAAACAATTTTTTTAAACCAATTATCTACTAAGTACCCGGTTTTACCCAACTCTCCCCTATTTTGTGCGTATTTTGTGTCTGTATTGTAACGACAATGGAACAGAGACAGATTGTACTGTTAGCCATTAACATTTTAGATCATATGCATATGCAAATGCTAAATAATGCTGCAGTTGTATTATTAGAGGTAAAATAAATAAATCCTCAAGTGCATATTCCCTCATCCATTACTCACAATTTTGCAGGATAATATTGAAAATTATATAGATAACGAAAACGAGGCAGATTATTTATTATTATGTTTAGCAATAAACAATAAAACACTTCCACGAAGAATTTCACTGTATCTAGAAAATGTTGCGTCAAAATATACAGACACTGAATTTCAACAAAATTTTCGACTGTCAAGAGAATCATTTTTTTTTAACCTTAATAAAATCCAAGACATCTTACGTGATAAGGAAGATCCAATTAAGATAGAAAAACAATTTTTAGCAGTTATTTGTCTTTTGGCTACTCCCGATAGTTACAGGTACTAGTTGTAAACGCTCCTAACCTTTGCATATTTAAAAATCATCTTTATCGAGGTCATTCTTGAGAATTATTGATGCACAAAATCAGATAGCTCCAGAAGTAATAAAGTGGCCTTAAAAGTTACAAAGGGAGAATTCTAGAATGTATTTTGAACAAAAATATGGAATTTTCAATGTAATTGGAGCAATTGATGGCACCTATGTTCCTATAAAAGTTCCTAAAAATCAATCTTTAATATATACAAATCGCAAAACATTTATTGCTATGAAGTTCAAGTAGTATGCAATGAGCAGCTTTTATTTTTGGATTGCTTCACAGGTTATCCCAGTTCTGTAAATGATGTGAGGATTTTCAGAAACTCTGATCTGTATGAAAGAGTTCAAGCCGCTCCTCTTCTTTACTTTCCTAATGGAGAAATTATTTTGGGAGATAAAGCGTATCCTTCATTACCATGGCTAAAACCACCTTATATTAATAGAGGTAATCTTACTGTAGAACAAATCGAATTCACTCATCAGCTAGATCTGTAGTGGAGAGAAGTTTTGCTCATTTATTTGGAAGGTTTCGTAGACTGCAAGACCTGAATATGAATAGATTAGACTGGGTTCCTGCTACTATCATAGCAGCTTGTGTTTTACATAACGTATGTTTAATATTTAAAGACAATATTGATGAATATGTTCGACAGGGATGCTGTATTGCAAGACAGAATGCGTTGGATCGTGAGGAAGCTCCACGTTAATTGATTAAATGACAGTTGTAATTATTTTATGTAATGTGCCCCGTTTCTTTGTTCCTAACTTTGGGAAAAGATAGCAGGGAAAATAATAGGGGTCTTTTCTATAACATTTTCTCTATATCCTGATACAGGTCGTTTCTAAGAGCTAATAGTTATAATTTATCCAGAAGTTTCTGCATAAACGTTTTATATAGTTCATTACTTTCTTTAATATACTGTAGTAATTCCCTCTCTCTCTCCTTTTTCTTCATTACTTTTAATTTGTACTTTCAACTTATTCTTTCTTATTTCTTATTTACGCTATCTACGGCAGCTGTCTTACATTTTTTTGGGAATCACATTCTCACTATCTAAATTGTCATGTGGTACATATTTTGAAGAACTAGCTACAGCAATTGGTTTAACAAAATGCTCTTTTTCAAATAAATTGTCAAATTCATTCATAAAAGCAAAATCCATTGGCGATTCTCCAGTTTGAGAATTGTGATTTTTCACTTTTACGTAGTTTTGTTGCAATTTACTAAATTTTGTTTTTATTTGATCCACACTAAAATAAAAGTTATTTTCTTCCATTTTCTGTTGAACTTTCTTCCATACGGCATCGGCTTTTATACAATTACTTTTAAAAAGATTTTGATTCTCTTTGTAGGCAGACCGTAAGCATTTGATAGAATTATAAACTTTAATTTACTTACCATCTGCTGTAAATATATATTTATTATCTGCGTCATCAGATAAGGTAGCTTTAATGATTTTTATAAGGGAAAGATTATTTCTGTCGCACATTGTGAATCATATACAATAAATTTCACATAAATAATAAATTTATCGGTATAACCTTAACCTTACTTTCACAAAACATAACTTACTTTTCAAATCATAAAACAACACTCTAAAATTCAAATCCACCAATCAAAATTAATTAAAACCATTTCAGATCAGAAAAATGATTGAACTTATTGTAGATTTTTTCCATTTATTACTTTTCTGTTAGGGTAACGAATTTACTATCCCACTTTTAGATGTATACCAGAAAGCTGTTTTCAGTTGAAACAGAAAGAGATTCAGACGCAAATACAGAAGACGAAAAACGTCCAAGAAGGGGAGTGCAAAAATACTCATTAGATTTCACAGAATGGTTCAGACTCTCCGGCATCATTGTCTCCTCCAACTCCACCAGGAAAAAAAAAGAAACACAAATAAATGATGTACAAGTATCTTCCAATTCAATTAAATTAGATGGTGATAATAACTTGCCTGTATCAACATTAGTATGTACATCATGTGATACTGTTGAAGGGAAAGCACTTTATAATTGTAAATATTATCTCTTTTTATAGTGGCGTGATAAGCGAGAAGTAAGAATGTTGTCAACTAAAACATCAGCTTTGAATGTTACAACGTCAACAAGCAGAAAAATCCACCCATAATAAAACCACTATGTATTGTGGACTACAATAACGGCAAGTCATCTATTGACCTTAGCGATCAGATGGCAACATATGCATCTGCTTTGCGCCGTTGTTCTAAATGGTATCGAAAACTTGCCATTGAAATTATATGGGGAAGAAGTTTAGTAAATGCTCACTTTCTGTACAACGAAATCACAATTAAAAAGAAAATGAGCATCACGAAATTTCGAAAGCAAGTAATTACAGGAATGCAAGCACCGCTGAAGCAGGGTCTTCTAGATCAAGAAACGCACAGGTGAGGCATTACTTGATAAAAAATGAAGTGAACGGGAAAAACGTTCGTGGTCGGAGTGCCGAATGTTACAAGAAATATGGGAGAGAGGAAAAACAAATTGGAGAAAAAATTATCAGAGCAGCTCGAGTTGGGACTAAGTGTTCCGTATCTGACATTTCTATTTGTCGTCAATGCTTCAATAATATCCATTAACATTTATTTTTCATGTTCATGAATGTTTCTTACGTTTTACAAATAAATTACTTCAATGAACATCTGTTGTTTTATTGTCATAATTTTATTTGGTTCCCTTAGTGATACTTATTATTTTAGACATCCGTCCGCCAACCCAGATATACCAACAAATTCGTGTAAGCCAAGACCTTCTTTTTGCACTATAAGATACCTGTAAATCATGTGCGTAAATTATACACAAGGCAAAAATTGAAACGATGCTTGTGTATCTTTTACAATACACAATGTTTTAACACTGTGTATCCAAAAAGATACAGATGGCGCTGAACGTGTTAAATAATATATAGATAGGTTATCCTTAGATCTAACGTTATAGGTATGAACTTTACTCCTAGTCTGAAGACTATTTAAATTCTGTTTTATATAATGCAAGTATTGCAATATGTACATTGACGGAACTGTTAATATTTTTAATTTAATAAATTGATTTTTGCAGTCGTCTTTACAACTAAGACCGGAAATAATCCTAATTGTCTGCTGTGCAAACACATTCATAGTGGAAGTAGCATGATCCCACACAATAAGAGCATACGATATCTGAGAGTGTATATAACTATAATATGCCGTCACTAGAATATTCACTGAAACTTTACTTGCAAGGCTACATGTTCTTTGATATTTTTTTGTGTACATAATTAGTATGTTGATCCCACAGTAATTTAGAGTCTAAATAAACTCCCAAGAATTTCACAGCATCAAAATTAGGTCCATACTCAATCTCCCGTAATGTAAATATCATGGTCTCGGTCTTAGATATATTTAAGGATAACTTATTAGTAGTAAACCATTCATTAACGGTTAATTGAGTCTGAGAGACCTTATTAATTAAGTCTAACAGTATCTTACTTCTTACTGATAGGCTAGTGTCATCAGCAAACATGATTCCTAAAATATCATGATCTAAAGAATTAAGTAGGTCATTTATACAAATTAGAAAAAGCATGGGTCCCAGTATCGACCCCTGGGGTACTCGATGTTTAATAGTTTTTAAGCCAGATTTTACATTATTATAATTCACAAATTGTTGCCTCTCTGTCAAGTAAGAACTCAACAACTATATACTATCCTCGGTAAATCCATGACATCGTAACTTGTTAATAAGAATATTATGAAATACACAATCAAAAGCTTTTGTTAAGTCTAAAAACTGTGTGGCTATATAGTCACCATTTTCAAAACCTTAATATATGATACTAATTTGTTTCCCGCTAATGTTGTAGAACAACCATTGCGAAAACCATACAGGTTAAGAATTTATGCTATTACATGCATCAAAGTAATTGATAATTTGAATATTCATTAAGCACTAAACATTAAGGGAGGTATTAAGAAGGCATAGTGACAGTAAAACGCACTTCAATAAATTGAAAATATCAGCTGTGAATACATTTTTTAACTCACATAAAAATAAAAAACTTATTGCGTGTATAAAAGCAGCTGATTTCAAAATGTTAGGATTTATTGCGGAACATAATTTGTCTTTGTGTGTTCTTTACCACCTCCCAAAATTGATCAAGAGTATATGTTCTGACTCAGAAATAGTAAAGTTAAAATGTAGCAGAAGAAAAGGTACAAGAATTTGCAAAGAAATCATGCAAGTTTCAAATCTACAATCTCTGTCAAATATTCTTAATACTTGCAAGTTTTCCTTAATCATTGACGAATCCACATACATTTCTGCAAAAATGTTTAATATTTATTGCCAGACTTAAATAATAGTAAAATTCAAGATAAATTCATGGGTTTGGTGGAAATTGAAGGCGCTTCAACTGCTGAAAATATTTTTAATGCTTTGATATTATTTTTTAATGAAAATAACATAAGTATAAACAATGTAATTGGTTTTTGTGCAGACACAATATGCATCCTTCTTGAAGTTTTACACGTCTCCACATGTGTAATTCAGCTACCCAAAATTTCACTGATGCAAAGTCCCTGCAAATAGCATCCGTCTCGGCTTTAATGACGCTCAGTATTTGCATGAATTAATTTGTTTGTAAAATCAACTGACACAAACTACTGTCAAGCAACTAAGTGTCCAACAAGGCTGAAATTTTCAAGAATGTTCTTAACGTGTAACGCCATATTCATGTTGAGGTTTGAAACTTTTCAGACGACCCTCATATGTAGCATATGTATTTTGAACAATTGCCTCTGTTCAGAGGAGATTTAGTATACTTATTGTATAAATCTTTAGATACCACATTTTATTATTTTAGGGGAAGACAGCCAATTGATTCAGAAGATAACGGTATACAAGATGCTTAAGGAAATGCAATTGCAAAACCATCTTTCACCGATAGAAAATACTGAGATTGCTGTAACTATGGATAGGATAAGTCCGGTAGAGATGCCGATTACAATTTAGGATCAAGCGTCAAGTAGACGCGGAACAAAGAGAACCATGTCGTGTAATGCCCGTGTTTACTTGTCTCTGTCGCACACATTAATATTTTTATATTGACGTCATCTCTTTAACACAGGAATACAGTCTTGATAATAGAAGCCAGGTAGACAATATTTTTTGTGCCGTGACTGGTCTCGAGCTATATTTTGCTTAATTGCCAACTAAGCGCGCCGACATCGCTATTAAAATATTTAGAAAATTCGTTTCTTATATTGACTGGATTTGATAAAGAAACGTCATCTATAGTTTGTTGCAAGTGCAAGTCCAAAATATACAGTTCGTCGGACATTTTACTTCCATCTCGAGATACAACAAAATTGTGCCATACACAGCATGCTTTGATAATGTCTATTGCAAAATCATATTTTACGTTTAAAGGCCTGTGAAATATACGCCATTTATTTGCAAGTATGCCAAAAGCACACTCGAAATTTCGTCTGGCCCGACTCAAACGATAATTAAAAACTCTTTGATCTATATTCAAATGTTTCCCTGAGTATGGACGCACTAGATTGCTCATTAACGGTAGGCCTTCATCTGCAATAAAGACATAAGGAACTGGTTTGTTAAGGCCCGGGAAAGGCTTTGGAGCTGGTATGGGGAGTCGATGTTGCAATAATAATTCGTATAGTTTTGAGTTCTGGAAAATTGTTGAATCGCATTCTTTACCATATGCTCCTATATCGACATATAAAAATCTGTATTTAGAATCAACTAGTGCCAGCAACACGATAGAATTATAGCCTTTATAGTTGTAAAAAAGATCCACTGTGGGCGGGACTATAAATGCGAATGTGCTTCCGTCTAAGGCCCCCATGCAATTTGGGAAATTGGTTTTTTTGTCAAAGTCTTCCGCTATTTGTTCTATTAGGTCTTCGGTTATTAACGGCATACATTCAGATAAAAGAATGTCCCATATAGCACGACATACTTCTCGCACTATTCTGCTGATTGTACTTTTTCCTCGATAATCTGTAAATTCCATATCTCTAAATGAATTCCCAGTTGCCAAAAACCTGAAAGGAAAAAAAATAAATATATTTCTTGGAAAGGGGATACCACAAACTGTTAAGGTGGTTCGATTCCCTTAGAAAAATCGATCGATATTTTGAGGGTGCAATACTGATAATTTAAGAACAAATATGTGCGCAACAGTTTTTATACCGGTACTTATTGTCACGAAATGCTAGCAAGCAAAGTACGTTTTCTCAACAACTTATTGAAGTATGTTTGTTTATATATTCACAGTAGTGAGTCAGTATAACTACACGGAACTGAATGACGGCTGTGAATATATATATATATGAATATACTTCAATAAGTTCTTGAGAAAACGTGCTAAAAATAATATTAACGCCCTAGTTTGATTTTTTTTTCAATTGGTGGCGCTAGTTCTGCGATGCCTGGCCTTAAGACAGTTGTTCTAAAGTTGAGCTACTTTGACAGCTTATGGAACGGGGTCTGTCAGTAGAACTATTATTGAAAACTTCAACAAGCAGGAAAAATCCACCCATAATAAAACCACTATGTATTGTGGACTACAATAACGGCAAGTCATCTATTGACCTTAGCGATCAGATGGCAACATATGCATCTCCTTTGCGCCGTTGTTCTAAATGGTATCGAAAACTTGCCATTGAAATTATATGGGGAAGAAGTTTAGTAAATGCTGACTTTCTGTACAACGAAATCACAATTAAAAAGAAAATGAGCATCACGAAATTTCGAAAGCAAGTAATTACAGGAATGCAAGCACCGCTGAAGCAGGGTCTTCTAGATCAAGAAACGCACAGGTGAAATTACTTCAATGAACATCTGTTGTTTTATTGTCATAATTTTATTTGGTTCCCTTAGTGATACTTATTATTTTAGACATCCGTCCGCCAACCCAGATATACCAACAAATTCGTGTAAGCCAAGACCTTCTTTTTGCACTATAAGATACCTGTAAATCATGTGCGTAAATTATACACAAGGCAAAAATTGAAACGATGCTTGTGTATCTTTTACAATACACAATGTTTTAACACTGTGTATCCAAAAAGATACAGATGGCGCTGAACGTGTTAAAGAATGTATAGATAGGTTATCCTTAGATCTAACGTTATAGGTATGAACTTTACTCCTAGTCTGAAGACTATTTAAATTCTGTTTTATATAATGCAAGTATTGCAATATGTACATTGACGGAACTGTTAATATTTTTAATTTAATAAATTGATTTTTGCAGTCGTCTCTACAACTAAGACCGGAAATAATCCTAATTGTCTTTGCTGCGCAAACACATTCATAGTGGAAGTAGCATGATCCCACACAATAAGAGCATACGATATCTGAGAGTGTATATAACTGTAATATGCCGTCACTAGAATATTCACTGAAACTTTACTTGCAAGGCTACATGTTCTTTGATATTTTTTTGTGTACATAATTAGTATGTTGATCCCACAGTAATTTAGAGTCTAAATAAACTCCCAAGAATTTCACAGCATCAGAATTAGGTCCATACTCAATCTCCCGTAAGGTAAATATCATGGTCTCGGTCTTAGATATATTTAAGGATAACTTATTAGTAGTAAACCATTCATTAACGGTTATTGAGTCTGAGAGACCTTATTAATTAAGTCAAACAGTATCTTACTTCTTACTGATAGGCTAGTGTCATCAGCAAACATGATTCCTAAAATATCATGATCTAAAGAATTAAGTAGGTCATTTATACAAATTAGAAAAAGCATGTGTCCCAGTATCGACCCCTGGGGTACTCGATGTTTAATAGTTTTTAAGCCAGATTTTACATTATTATAATTCACAAATTGTTGCCTCTCTGTCAAGTAAGAACTCAACAACTATATACTATCCTCGGTAAATCCATGACATCGTAACTTGTTAATAAGAATATTGTGAAATACACAATCAAAAGCTTTTGTTAAGCCTAAAAACTGTGTGGCTATATAGTCACCATTTTCAAAACCTTAATATATGATACTAATTTGTTTCCCGCTAATGTTGTAGAACAACCATTGCGAAAACCATACTAGTTAAGAATTTATGCTATTACATGCATCAAAGTAATTGATAATTTGAATTTTCATTAAGCACTAAACATTAAGGGAGGTATTAAGAAGGCATAGTGACAGTAAAACGCACTTCAATAAATTGAAAATACATTTTTGTGAATACATTTTTTAACTCACATAAAAATAAAAAACTTATTGCGTGTATAAAAGCAGCTGATTTCAAAATGTTAGGATTTATTGCGGAACATAACTTGTCTTTGTATGTTCTTTACCACCTCCCAAAATTGATCAAGAGTATATGTTCTGACTCAGAAATAGTGAATTTAAAATGTAGCAGAAGAAAAGGTACAAGAATTTGCAAAGAAATCATGCAAGTTTCAAATCTACAATCTCTGTCAAATATTCTTAATACTTGCAAGTTTTCCTTAATCATTGACGAATCCACATACATTTCTGCAAAAAAATGTTTAATATTTATTGCCAGACTTAAATAATAGTAAAATTCAAGATAAATTCATGGGTTTGGTGGAAATTGAAGGCGCTTCAACTGCTGAAAATATTTTTAATGCTTTGATATTATTTTTTAATGAAAATAACATAAGTATAAACAATGGAATTGGTTTTTGTGCAGACACAGTACGCATCCTTCTTGAAATTTTACACGTCTCCACATGTGTAATTCAGCTACCCAAAATTTCACTGATGCAAAGTCCCTGCAAATAGCATCCGTCTCGGCTTTAATGACGCTCAGTATTTGCATGAATTAATTTTTTTGTAAAATCAACTGACACAAACTACTGTCAAGCAACTAAGTGTCCAACAAGGCTGAAATTTTCAAGAATGTTCTTAACGTGTAACGCCATATTCATGTTGAGGTTTGAAACTTTTCAGACGACCCTCATATGTAGCATATGTATTTTGAACAATTGCCCCTGTTCAGAGGGGATTTAGTATACTTATTGTATAAATCTTTAGATACCACGTTTTATTATTTTAGGGGAAGACAGCCAATTGATTCAGAAGATAACGGTATTCAAGATGCTTAAGGAAATGCAATTGCAAAACCATCTTTCACCGATAGAAAATACTGAGATTGCTGTAACTATGGATAGGATAAGTCCGGTAGAGATGCCGATTACAATTTAGGATCAAGCGTCAAGTAGATGCGGAACAAAGAGAACCATGTCGTGTAATGCCCGTGTTTACTTGTCTCTGTCGCACACATTAATATTTTTATATCGACGTCATCTCTTTAACACAGGAATACAGTCTTGATAATAGAAGTCAGGTAGACAATATTTTTGTGCCGTGACTGGTCTCGAGCTATATTTTGTAATTGCCAACTAAGCGCGCCGACATCGCGATTAAAATATTTAGAAAATTCGTTTCTTATATTGACTGAATTTGATAAAGAAACGTCATCTATAGTTTGTTGCAAGTGCAAGTCCAAAATATACAGTTCGTCGGACATTTTACTTCCATCTCGAGATACAACAAAATTGTGCCATACACAGCATGCTTTGATAATGTCTATTGCAAAATCATATTTTACGTTTAAAAGCCTGTGAAATATACGCCATTTATTTGCAAGTATGTCAAAAGCACACTCGACATTTCGTCTGGCCCGACTCAAACGATAAGTCAAAACTCTTTGACCTATATTGAAATGTTTCCCTGAGTATGGACGCATTAGATTGCTCATTAACGGTAGGCCTTCTACTGCAATAAAGACATAAGGAACTGGTTTGTTAAGGCCTGGCAAAGGCTTTGGAGCTGGTATGGGGAGTCGATGTTGCAATAATAATTCGTATAGTTTTGAGTTCTGGAAAATTGTTGAATCGCATTCTTTACCATATGCTCCTATATCGACATATAAAAATCTGTATTTAGAATCAACTAGTGCCAGCAACACGATAGAATTATAGCCTTTATAGTTGTAAAAATAGATCCACTGTGGGCGGGACTATAAATGCGAATGTGCTTCCCGTCTAAGGCCCCATGCAATTTGGGAAATTGGTTTTTGGTCAAAGTCTTCCGCTATTTGTTCTATTAGGTCTTCGGTTATTAACGGCATACATTCAGATAAAAGAATGTCCCATATAGCACGACATACTTCTCGCACTATTCTGCTGATTGTACTTTTTCCTCGATAATCTGTAAATTCCATATCTCTAAATGAATTCCCAGTTGCCAAAAACCTGAAAGGAAAAAAAATAAATATATTTCTTGGAAAGGGGATACCACAAACTGTTAAGGTGGTTCGATTCCCTTAGAAAAATCGATCGATATTTTGAGGGTGCAATACTGATAATTTAAGAACAAATATGTGCGCAACAGTTTTTATACCGGTACTTATTGTCACGAAATGCTAGCAAGCAAAGTACGTTTTCTCAACAACTTATTGAAGTATGTTTGTTTATATATTCACAGTAGTGAGTCAGTATAACTACACGGAACTGAATGACGGCTGTGAATATATATATATATGAATATACTTCAATAAGTTCTTGAGAAAACGTGCTAAAAATAATATTAACGCCCTAGTTTGATTTTTTTTTCAATTGGTGGCGCTAGTTCTGCGATGCCTGGCCTTAAGACAGTTGTTCTAAAGTTGAGCTACTTTGACAGCATAAGGAACGGGGTCTATCAGTAGAACTATTTTTGAAAACTTAAACTAAAAGGAACTGCTTGTTTTAAATTAAACTAGCGCCCGAAAAAATTATTATCCGAAAACGGTAACGTTAATCAAAAATTCGGTTTACCAGACTTCGAAGCAATTGTAATAGTCAATAGTAAACATCAGAAAATGTAAAATTCTAACAATACACGCGATAAAACCGTTTAAGTTTGTTTAATTTCAATTGTAATAGTATTTAATAAACTACTTTTACAGGCTACTATTCTTATGACGCAGTTATAGTGAGCATTTTCGCCATAAGACCATTTTTCGCAAAAACGCCCACCATAACAGCTACGTCATAACAGTTAATAGGAGTAGTCTAATAAATACTATAACAATGGCCTAGTAATGTGGTAAACCAAATTTTGGATCTACGTTACGGTTTTTGCGTAATATTTTTTTCAAATGAGGGCGCTACTTTCGTTTGGGTAGCCCCTTAATTTATACTTGCTTAAAACAAGTAGTTCCCACTTATGTTATTGGGCCATACCTGTAGGGGAGACCAGGTACGAAAGTAACTCGGGTTGGTTGTAACAGTAGGCCTATTGTCTTTCTAAAGCGGTTTGTCTGTGATATTCAGCCCTATGTTGTATCACTTATGTTATCTATAACTGTTTTACGTTACAGTTAAATAACACACGGCTACAACGGGCTTGATAACGTATTACGTTATTTTTCACATGTTGTATCAGTAACTTAACGCAATACGTTACACCGACTGTTACGACACCTGTGTTAAAAGGAATGCAGTTTTGCTTCTAAAAGAGTAGCATCTTGGCACAGCCCCATAGCACAAATATCTATACTTATTTCAAACTTAACTGAGCGGGAAAGCCGGCTAGTTGCACACATGTTTCCCATATTTTGAATTGGCCCTTTGAATTTCAAAGAAAATACCGTAGATCGATCCATAAATGGTCAGTTTTGCAGTAGGTACCTATTTGATACTACATATTTGTTATTTCTGTGCTTACAAGCTATAATTAATTAATTATCATGGCTAAAAGATTGCAAAAACAACACGCCGGCAATATGAAGAATTATTGGATTTTGTGGAAACAAATAAAATAATTATTCATGGAAAATCAAAACCTCACGAAGCTAAAAAGTTTGTGAATTGTGGAAGAGTTTTGCCATGAAAAATAATTCAGCTGGTTATGGCCCGAGAAAACTGCGGAACAATGGCGAAAGGTAAGATACTTGAGAAAAAAAAGAACAATAAACATATTTATGTATATATAGTTTCCTACAGTGCGCTCATTTTTTATAGGTCTTCAATGAATGGAAAATGAATACCAAGAGAAAAAGCCGGGAAATTTGTATCCATATGAATGGTACAGGGGGTGGAGAACCCACAAAAAAAATCTTGACTGATTTGGAAGAGAGGCTGCTGAATTTAATATCAAAAATTCATTTAGGGGAGCAGTCACTACCTGATTCCTTTGATGTATCAAACCCCGACATGACCATAGGTATAGTTTTCAACCAATAATAATTTTCTTTGTTAAAACAATTTTAATAATATCTATAATTAGTCCTATAATTTATTTATTTACAGATTTTGCAGAGCCACAAATTGCAGAGGAAATGATAATTGACAACGGTAGGTATATATTTAACTGAGTAAATCTCGTGTCTAACATATTTATTTCGCTTCAGATATAATTATAGAAGAGGTGCATTTCCACGATTACACCTCTTTAAGAAAAATAGAGAAGACTGAAGGTGAGCAGATATAATTTTAAGAATTAAATTAAGGCATAATGAAATAATAATATAGGTATGTATAAATAAATAATATATTTCAGATTTAGATAACAATATAGAGGCACCATCACCATCATACACACACAAAATCAATGGTAAATATTTTTGGTTAAGTAGTGTAATATATATATATATATATATACGTAAATTAAATTAAAATAACTTGCAGGCGTTAATAAAAGACTTGATTTTGTGGCCATGGAGGGATCTCATGCAAGGGACAAAAATTTAGGTAACAGGTACAATCAATTAAGTGCATTTGTCTGTACTACTTTTATTTATCTGTTCTCAGAAGCTCCTAAGCCTAAGGTCAACTTCACGAGTCCAGCTACTCCATCGACATCTGGGATAGGAACATTCTCTAGTAAAAAAATATTAGCTTAAGTAATAAACTCTATTTTAATTTTGCCTCTTTCCAGGAAAAGAAACAAAGGACAAAGCCGCCACTCGGTACACCTCAGCTTTCGTGCAAGAGGCCTGCGAGAGTATCAGCAGTACTCAGAAAGTCAACGCCGAGACAGCAAAGCTGAAAGTTGAGGCATATAGAAATTTCACGAAATCGCTGGACAATTTCACAGATGCATATAAAGAAAGGACTGCAGCTCTGAATATGCAAAATAAACTCGAATATTATAAAATATTTGGAAATCTGGATAATTTCAATGAGTTTTACAATGCATAGAAATGTTTGTTTTGCATGTTTTGCATTTAGATAACTATAAAAATAAAAATATCGTTATTCCCAAGGTTGTACTAGTTTTATTTTTGCAATTGAGTGTACATTCTATTCCAACATGATAGTAACAAGACAAAAATAAATAGTGTAATTGTGTGGTTTTATGTGCAGGTACTAAAAAACCCCTACATGAAGGAGTTTCTTATTAGTTCTGCCCGTACTCTTCTGCCTTCAATAAGAATGTTTTGTGGATCTGAAAATAAAATAAAATAGATGTTGTTTTCGTGTCTTGTCAAAATAATACCTGCTGGTGGGTTTCTTATTCGATTGTCCCCATTGCCTGGTCTCTCTACTTCTTCCAAATCAGGAAGAGGTAAATTAGCATTCATGCACATGTTGTGTAATATACAACAAGCATATACTATTTTGCCTGCCCTGACTGGATCATAATGAAGTGTTCTATGCTTCAGCAAACATCTAAACCTCTGCTTGAGGGCTCCAAAACATCTTTCAACAACATTTCGGGCTGAAATGTGCGCTTGCGTATATCGGCCTTCCGGGCTATCAGCATCTGCATTGTCGACTGGTGTCAACAACCAAGGCTGCAGAGGGTAACCTGCATCACCTATTTAAAAATATTTAATAAATAGGATAAATAAGTAATTATTTTTAAGTAGTAATTACCAATTAACCATGATGAAGTAATTTCGTTGTTTCTATATTTTCCTTCTAAAAACCTCTTCACAGCACACAAACTCCAAATAGCTGAATCATGAGATGATCCAGGGAAAGTGGCGTTGCAATTTATTATTTTTAAATTTGCATCACAGATCTAAAAAAAAAAATGTTTTACTGTAGTGTGAACTTAACATTCTTTGACTACAATAAAAAACACTTACCACTTGTACATTTAAAGAATAAAAGCCTTTTCGGTTATAATAAGCTAGCCCTGGCCTCACGAGATCTTCAGATGGGGTGCTACAATTGCAACGTGTGTACAATCTATTGCACCAATTACACCTGGTAGGCGAAATTTAGCATAAAATCTGCAAAATGTAAGTAAATAGTCAGTTATCTATGAGACATATCTACAAATTTGAGACTTACTGTTCCTTGACTCCTGCAAATTCAGCAGTTGTTCGTGGAAACTTTATTTCTGCATGCAGCATGTTATCCGTCATGACATCGGTGACCTCTTTTATTATTCTACTTATCACAGACTGGTCCACAACTAAATTTAAATTCTCCCTACACATCTTTGGTAACTACCACTGGCAAAAAATGCTAGGGCAGAAAGAACCTGCAAATTTTCAATTACTAACTCTGTTTTACAGGCCAAGTAATATTGACTTACCTTGATTTCAACTGACAGAGCAGTTCTCCTTCTTGGCACTCCCAAATGGGGACGCAGTTTTTGGATTAGAGTTCTTGCTAAATCCCTACTTAATCTAAATGTTTTCATGAACCGTACTTCGCTTAACTGGAAAGGATCATTGCTGTCCCTTAGGGTTCTCCGATAGATACGTTCACGATGTCTATAAATGTAGCAGTTATGAAAATGTATTATTTCGAGCAACTACAATCATACCTTTCTTCTATATTGGCCAAATTTTCCAATAAAAACAAATTCAAAAGAGCTTCCATTTTGCCTCCTAGTTCGATTTGATAGGTTATGTTGTGAATTTACCACGAACCCAACGAATTTTGTCTATGATGTTATGTCATCCAGTTTGAAACAAGCACGTTAAAAGTGGCTGTTATATCGCATATGTTAAATTTCAGTTAACATACGGGAACTAGCGTATTCTGTTATCCCCACGCCCCAGTTGAGTGATACAACATACGCAAGTTACGTTATATAACACATATATGTTATATTGCACCGTAACTTGTATGTTAAAGTTAACGTATGTGATACAACATAGGGCTGATTATATTATCCTAGAGTCGGCAATGCCATCTATAGTAACTCACTTGAACAACAATACCCGTGATGTGTTTTAGTTCGAGTTATGACCTGCATGGTGTGAAATCATATCCAAAGTAAGTTTTCATTCTTTATCTTAATCTATCATAATCCTAGAACTGAACGTTATTTTGAATTATTTTATTGGCCTGTTCAATTAATACCAATATTGGCTATAACCTAAGCATAGTATTTTAATTAAAAATAATCTTAAAAAAAGTTTTAAGCAAGTATCATGTCAATTGCGTGAAAAATTCGTAATGGGACGATTGTAACAATGCCATAGGGGGACGATTGTAACAAGTTACAACCGTCCCTCATATTTAATACCTATGATCATATTTGTCATATTTAAAATAATAATTCTGTACATATCCAAATAATTACTTCAATATTTGTTATACTGTGTGGGATTATACAAATTCATTCTCTTTATTTAGGATGCCTAACAAAAGGAAACGAACAACAGATCGTGGGAAAGCTACTTTGCAGCAGTATGAAAGCGCATATATAGATGTTCAAAACAACATTTCTATTCGAGAAGCAGCCAAAACATCGAATCTTTGTCATGTGTCACTTCACAGATTTGTAAAAAAAAAGAAATGGTGGAATTGCGTCACCTAATGTGGGCTACGTTGGTAATAAGAGAGTTTTCACGGAGGAAGAGGAAGCCAAATTGGCAGAATATTTAATAACATGTTCTCAAATAAATTACGGGCTAAGCACCAAGGATGTACGCAAGCTAGCATATAAGCTAGCTCAAAAATATGAAAAACCTATGCCAACTTCTTGGAGTAACAATTCAATGGCTGGTCAAGACTGGTTTAGATTATTTATGGAGCAAAACCCCTCTCTTTCTTTAAGAAGTCCTCAGGCTACAAGTCTTGCCAGATCAACAAGCTTTAATCGATATAATGTGTCAATGTTTTTTGATAATTTGAAGATTGTTATGGATAGGGAAAAACTTGGTCCGTCTCAAATATGGAATATGGACGAGTCTGGCGTAACAACAGTGCAAAAGCCAGATAAGGTCGTTGCCCGTCGAGGGACCAAGCAAGTAAGTGCAAGCACTTCGGCAGAAAGAGGAGTATTAGTCACTTTAGCAATTGCTGTCAATGCGGTTGGAAATAGCTTACCACCAATGTTTATATTTCCGCGAAAAAGATACAAAGACCATTTTATAAGAGACGGACCGGTAGGCGCTATCGGTTCGGCTAATGGCAGTGGCTGGATGCAAGAAGACGACTTTTTAATTTTTTTAAATCACTTTTAAAATCATGTGCAACCATCTAAGGCCCACAAATGCTTAATTTTATTGGATAATCATGAATCCCACTTGGCAATAAAAAATCTTGACTTTTGCAAACAACATGGAATAGTATTATTTACCTTACCACCCCACTGCACACACAAATTGCAGCCACTCGATCGCTCCGTATTTGGTCCATTAAAAAAAGCTATAAATTCAATTTCTAGTAATTGGATTAGAAATAATCCCGGCAAAGTAATGACCATATATGATATTCCCAGCATAGTTAGAGATGCTCTACCGTTAGCTATAACATCTAAAAATATTATATCTGGGTTTAGCTGCACAGGAATTTTCCCTTTTAATTCAGAAATATTTTCTGATAGCGACTTTTTACCATCTACTGTAACTGATCGTCCTCTCGAATCAACAAATAAACATACTATGAACGCTTATGGTCAAATGAATAATTCAACAACAATTGAATCAGGAACCAGTCACCGGTTAAGTGAAATTTCAATAATGGTTGACAGGTTATCACCAAACTTACCCGTACACCAGAACTGAAAATATTATGTAAAGTAGCAACCAAACAAAATTCAAGAAAATAAGGAAAATATGCTAGAAGAGGAAAATGGAATGGCTTTATATTTTTCACCCGAAGAAGTACTTCCACTTCCAAAGGCGCAGCCAAGCATGGCAAAAAATAAAGGCAAAAAAATGAGAAAATCTGCAATTATAACGGATACTCCAGTAAAAGCCCAATTTGAGATAGAACAAAGTAAGAAAATGAACAATCAAAAGAAAAAACAAGTAAAGAGAAAGGTGTTGAAAAAAAACTTACAAGACGTTGATAGTGACTCTTCCGATGAAAGTGACTGCCTCTGCCTTGTTTGCCTGGAACCATACAAAACTAGCAAGCCCGGTGAGCAACGGACTCAATGCATAGCATGTAAAAATTGGTCTCACACTAAATGCACAAAAGGTGATGATTTCTACATGTGTCATAATTGTGAATCAGAATAGATAGATAGTAATTATTCTTTGTTACTACAAAAAAGAACTTATTGTTATTTTATATTTTTGTTCCATTATTATATTTTTTATTATTTTTTTTTCTCAAATAAATATATTATGTACCTGCATATACTTACTTTTATATAAGTACAATAAATAAACAAATACCCTTGTAAATACTAACTTTCTATACCTAGTTATTACCTATTATTCGCATGTTACAAACGTCCCCATGTTCTGTTACTTTTGACCCATACCATTGGGTAGGTTGTAACGAAGTACACTGTCTACTTTTTTATTAATTATACATCAATACTTTAATTACTTCAGTAATATTTTTCTTCTATATATAAAATGCCAGGGAAACAACTTATAGTAAGTAAATTTATATAACTTTGTTAATTTTTTTTTATCCGGCTTTACAAAAAAATGTTACTTTCGTACCTGGTCTCCCCTACCTATGATAAATACATGTAGTCATAAAATAATTAATCGACTATTTTTATGTTCCAGGAAATGATATAGTTAAAAAATGGACTAACATAAAAGACAACTACGTGAAATACTTGAAAAAGAAAGAGCTCGCAAACAAATCTGGAGCTGGTGCAAAAAAATTGAAAGAATACCATTTGTTTAAACAGCTAATATTTAAAAAAAAAACGCACCTAATCTAACTGACAGTAGTATATTAGAAGAAGAGTCTGAAGATCCAAAGGCAAGTGAAAATACAAGGTCTCGTTACCAACCCCATACTACAACTTTGCGTAAAAGAAAATACTATGAAGATGATTTTGAGAATGAAATTCTCCAAAGTTTGAAAAATGCAGAAAACAGACACGTTTCATTTTTTAAATCAATTTTACCGTTTCTGGAAAAACTAGACGACCACCAAACATTGACGTATCAAAATCGCGTAATGGCTCCAAATCTGTAACCACACTTACTGCTGGAGCGAAGAGAAACCATAACAATCGTTACATATTGAAATGCCGAAGGGGTCTTTTTACCCCCAGTATCCATTTTCAAAGGAAAAAATTTGAAAAAAGAATTTGCTGATGGCATGCCTCCAGGTTCACAGGTTTACATGTCACCAAAGTCGGCTTACATCAATTCTGACTTATTTCTAAAGTGGCTGAAGGAACACTTCTACCCTCGAAAATGTGACGGAAAGGCCCTTTTAATATTCGATGGACATGCGTCCCACTGCAATAACATTGAGACTTTTAAGTCATTGAAGTCAGCCTACAATACTGTTACTAATAATTGGATCAAAATCCACATTAAGATTTCTCGTATGCAATTGGAACTCTGTTGAAGCAGGCATTGGGTTAAGTCAGCTACAGTCCAGAATGGAACTTCTGGTTTTTCTGCTACGGGTAAATATTCTCTAGTGTCAGATTAGTAACATGTAGCTTCAACTTTTCTATTTTCAGGTATCTACCCATATAACCCATTAGCAATACCGGAGTACGCTTACACTGAAATTATCGCTGTAGGTGAGGAGCAGCAGCCAACTGATGCTCAAGCTCAGCAACAACAAAACCCAGACCTAGCACCGACGCAACAAGACATGCACAAAGTTACACCTGGTAAAATTCTAAACGAAGTATTGCCTATCCCAACAGCACTTATTAAAGTCAAAAGCAGGGCTAAAAGAGTGGCAGAAATCTTAACATCGCCCGAAAATATCGCTAAACGTCAAAGTATTTTCATTGCGAAACAAGAAAGAGAAAAGACAAAACAGCCATTGCCAGGTCCATCCACTTGCAGCACTAAAAGACAGCAATATTCGGGTCCATCCACTTCAGGCACCAACAATAATAAAGGAAAACAGTTAAGTAAAAAAAGAAAATCTCAAGAACACCCAAAGAAAAAGTATAGAACACAAAGCACTTCAAGCAACATCAGATGGATTATCATTCCATGACTCCTCAGGTGAAGAAGCCGATGACTTGAGTGCTTGGTTGCGCTGGTTGTGGGCAGCCAGTGGATGCACGAGTCTTGCACAAAGTATGAGAACATTTGTGAGAGGTATGCTACAGTTATCCTGGAAAAACAGAGCCAACAACAGTCATAGGCATCTCTCCCTGACTGTTCTGGCATCTCTCCCGCAGGATGAGGGATAGATGCCGTTTGTGTTGTGGAAATGCTGACCTCAGTTTTTTTTATTAGCAATATGTTACCTGATAAAATAAATATTTTCTAAAAATATGTTTTCCAGGGTTAATTTTAAAGAGATCTCTCCCGGACTTACCCTATGTTCAAATTTCCACTTGCAACGATAGATCATGTATTGGCATTTAACAAAGAACTTGAAATAAATAAGGATTATCGAAACAGTCTCGTGAGTATATTTTGACATCATATTTTACCATTTAAAGTCAGAGTGATTTTCTCTATGCAATAATAATAATGCAAACTATAATAAAGTCATTATTAAATCAGTAAGATTCCATCCCAATATTCAGCCGATTTATATAATTATAATTCTGCCTATATATATATATATATTACTATAAACTGCCAAGTAATATGTTATACATAGTGTTACGGAAGCTCACCTACCTTTTTAGTATGTTAATTATGTTCCTGTTTTCGTTAGAATTTATAATTTTTTGTGATGCCTTTATTTTGACGTTTTCTGGAACATTCTCAGCCACATTCTATTTGATTCTCGAGACCGCGGGAAAACTTCTAGAACCTTAAAAATCTATATAAGCGGATCGGTTTCGACGACACAGTTCAGTTTATATTGAACAGCCGAATACGAGTCATACGTGAGAGTGACAAACGTCAAAGTAAAGCGTTGACAGTTGTGAAATTTGTTTGAAGGATATTTCTTGTATAATCAAGAGTGACAATAAAATTTGTCTACGTGACGTTTTTCCACTCTAACCCAACATAGAGGTTATTATAGTTTATTATTGTTTAGTTTATTATGTTTATTTTTCAAATTGGAATAAATGATTTTTTAAAACTTAGTAAAGAAATAATTCTTTTCTTTTAATGATTTATTTCTAGAGGCAAAAATACCCAAAAAAATATATTAGATAGTGCCAGAAATAGGTAATCGAATGTCAAACTTTATTTCAAATTATTTCGATTAACATAACTACTCTTTTTCTTTGTATCGTGTTTGTTGATTTTTCTGGTACATTTGTTTGATCAGAAATTCTACATTGTATACTTCAAGTTATAAGAACAATCTAATTAATATTATACGCACTTCTATTTTTAGATACAAACTTACACTGCAATAAATGGTAAAGAAGGCAATGAAAAATTATTGCTAAAAAGTTAAAAAAGACATTTTTTACCGAACACGTGCTTACATTATTTTCATGAACTGGAGTATCTGGAGTATTATTTGACTTCGTGGTAAATTTCCATGGCGTACCATTGTTTTAAATGTCCAAGGTGATTTTCAAAAGGATAGGAACTTACTAATGGTAAGTGGCCAAATTTTTTAACGTCATCTATAATATGACATAAATTATGAATATTACTACTGATTGAGTCAATACCATACATTTCTATAAACCTTGCAATATAATCGTCAAATAATTTTTCTCCAATATTCCATTATCCAGTATTTTAAATATTCCTTACATGAAATAATAGTAACAGCACAACTCAACATTAAAAAGTGTTCATAAACTTCTTAAGTTAAAAAATCTTTTAAAACAACAACCCCAAGGTAAAGTAGGAAAACTCTGTACTCGGATCCTTTCCAAAATTTTAAAGTTATCAAGTTCCTTATATTGTATATCTAGAGGTCCACATTTCTTTAACATTTGTGGCATTAGATCGGCTTGTATTCAAGATAATTTGGATAACTCCCTTCTCGCCATCCATATAAACATCTCCGCATGAGACCTTCAAATATACAGAAATAAATAAGTAATAAAGGAAATTATTTATAATATATTTATTTTTAAAAGTTTCCTAACGATTTCAGTCGAAAATTACGAACTCTACACGATGTGAAGAATTGGAAAGCTGTTGAATATAGAATGTTTTTATTACATTGTGTTCCATTGTTGCTCAAAAATAATATGAACGACAGTGTTTATAAACACTTTATAAATGTTCGTGTAGTAACAGTCATTTTAACGAGCCAAATTTTTTTCGAAAATACCTATTTAGAGGTAACTAAAATCCACTCTGCAAAAGTTTATTACGAAATGCCTCGCGGTGTTAGACTAATATTTTATTTCTTACAATGTTCATTCTTTGCTTCATTTAAGCGACAGTGTAAAAACGACACACTGCAAAGTTTTAGTTGCTTTGATTACGGAAACCTTTTAAGACACATAAAGCCTTCACATAACATATAACACATTACAACAAATTTATAACAAACTAAGCGAAAAAAGCAATATTTATAAATCTGTCAATCATTATGTTACTAACAATGAAAAAATAGTTAAAGGCAAGTTTGACGAAAGACAAAATGTGTAAAAAACCTTTAATGAAAAGGTTTAATATCTTTATTTGTAAATGGACCAGACAGTGTATTCTCAGTAACAAATAAAATGTTCTTCATCAAACCGATTTATTTTTTAAATAATCGATATTGGTACACTGGTGTACCATTTAGATATATGAAAATAACTATAGTTACCCTATAGATTCATCAAAATGAAATATATTATAGTGATATATTCAATTTGGTGGGCGCCAATTAATATTGATATTTAATTTGTGTTTTTTTTATGTTTTGCTCGTGTTTACTTATTTATTTTTATTTTGTACTGTTTTGTGTTCATGTATGTCTCTTTAAAATTGTATTTATTGGGCTACAAACCTGTATAATATCTTTTCTAGTTTATTCAACTACCCTGGCTGCTTGTAGAACATAGACTCTGATATATAAATGATACTGCAGGAAACAACTACTCCGCGGGCTAATACCCCGACCGGCATTGAATTATACCTGCAGTATCTGTGTGAAACAGCCAAGAACCCTTGTCGGCCACTCCACCAGACATAGACCGGTTTCGGGCTTGTTAGCCCTCATCAGTATGCCATAGGTGAGATGACCGACAATTGAACTGGCTGTTCCTTCATATGTAGTTTCACATATAAATCGAGTGCAGGTGAGATGTAGTTGTTTCCTGCAGTATCATTTATAGATTTAATGGCGCATCGCCCAGGGCGAGAGGTCTGCGGTTAAGTACCTACGATATTGTAGGTCGCTTTCTGCAAGTCGAGCCGCTTAGGCCGAGCAGGAAGTAGCAGACCAGTTACATCTCACATAGACTCTGATAGTCGGTTCGCTCGTCAAGTCAAATCTTATTACAACACACTGTACCTTATTTTATCAAATAAATATCATTCCACAATTGACAATGTTTATTTCATAAGAGATTGTTGTCTAATGCTTATTAAAGAATATTTTAAATTTTATATACATTTAATTTATAGGTAACAGATTTTTAAATGCAGTTACATATAAAGGGTTGCCTATCTTTCGGACTTACAATTATAGACAAAGTTTCTTAAACTTTCTTATTCTGTGGCACTTTCTTTACTGATGTTCACTGATGCTGATTATACTATATTGTAAAATGATTCTTATTGTAACAGATATTCCACAAAATAACCAAATTTTTATAGTAAATGGAAAAGTGAATATTATTAACTATATGGTAAGTAACTTTATTGTTTTACGAAATTTTTGAGTGTGTGACTGTCTTTTTGTTGAATTTAATGGCTAGCTAGCGTTTATTTTCTTTTATTAAATTTTGTGCACATAAAATACCTGTATTAACGTTGATCTTTATAGGTCTTCTACTGGAAATCTTCTAGAAATCCCTCATAACTGTGATATGGGGTTACAGATTTACCCACTGTATGGTACTGTCAAATTCCTAGATTGGACCTGGATCTCTGTTTCTAATGCTGATCAACTATTTTCTTATAACGTTAGTATCAATTTTAACTTTTACTCTAACTTTTTCTTCGCTAATTTTTCTAATTCTCGGGAAGCTTTCTAAAAACCAACGCTGCACGTTTTATCTTTTCTTCGTATCTAATCAACAAAACTTGCTTTTCCTTTTTTTTATCAATTTGATATCTTGATTCCTTGTTTTAAAATTTGCATACATATTATGGTTCATACATATGATTTTAATGAGTTTTTCGATGCACTGTTTATGTAAGTAAAAGTTAACAACTGAAGAGGCCAGTTTGCCGCCAAAAGGTCACTCAAACGACTAATTTATTGTTGGCACAATCTTTGAGAATACCTCCTAATGTAGTTACTGACACTGGTAACAGAGTGAATGGCAAGAAAAAAGTACACAAAAACGTTGTAAAGAAAATCACACTGTCTGATGTATTTTATGTAACTGTATTTTTATTTTTTATTTTGGTGTAATGGGTTTGAAGATTTTATTAAAAAGATTGTCATATCCAAACCGTCTTTGTCCCATTATTTGTCCTCTCTGTCCAGTCATTATCTGAAATTATTAAGATATTAACTACAACAGTGAATATTTTGAAAATAATGGTCCATCGCTTAACTTAACCATAAAAGAAGTAAAATTAAAAAAAGAAGTTATCTAGTAATACGCATTTTTTGGACAATTCAAGGTAAAGGTAGAGCGGTTGTACCAATCACTTGGATGGTAAATAACGAATCATGTTATTGACCCAACAGCTCTGTAAGCCAAAAACAGTTTAGACATATAGTACAAACATTATCTGCATCTGCACACCACTGCAAAGTAGAGGAAAACAGGAGCTCGCTGATAAGACAGAGTGAAATATGAACCAGATAGCTAACAGCTGAAAGATCTTGAATAAGAACATATTTATACTCTATCTTATATGAAATATATAGTTCAGGCAATTTTCATTCCCTTATTTATAACCTCAGTTTGTGGAAATTTTTTGTATTTGACTGATGTCATTAACGTTATTATCAGATTAATTTTGTAAGAAATTGAAGAAGTATTAGAAGCTCCAATATTTGTAGGAGCAGATGACGTCAATATTGAATATATTATTATGAATAACATTTTAATTGATCGAGACAATTTTGATGATCCAGCAGGCATTGAAGAAATGCCTGATGAAGACTAAAAATTCATTTTAGATTTCAAAGAGCTGATGTACGATTGCTACAGGCTTTGAGAATATCTCCTAATGTAGTTACAAACACTAGCAACAGAGTAAGAAAAAAATTACACAAAAACGTTGTAGTAAAAATATCAGTCATGCAGTTTGATGTAACTTTATTTTTATTTTTTTATCTAGGTGTAATGGGTTTGAAGATTTTATTAAAAATATTGTCATATCCAAATGATCTTAGGGACTTAGGGTTCCATTATTTGGCCTCTCTGACTAGTCATCTGAAATTATCAACATATTAACACAACAATGAATATTTTGAAAATAATGGCCGATTGCTTGACAATTTAAACAATCTGAATCGGTTTAATAGAAGGATAATGCAGTACTATGCATGCCATTCCAGGACAAATTCATGGATGTAATAAGGGAACAGGATATGTCTGCAGACCAAATCTATAATCGATACCAGATAAAATATTGGCATCGGCAACAGAAATTAGGGCCCCAGGTTCCAAAGTGGTGAAGGAGAGGATCACATTTATGCCATGCGCGAACGTAACCGGAACGCGCAAACGGTCCTTGCTAGTTGTAGGCAAAGCACAAAGGCCACGTGCATTTGCAACAGTCAAAAAATTACCGGTTCATTACACAGGCCAAAGAAGTGCTTGGGTAACAAGACCAATATTTATGGAGTGGCTGAAGGAACATTTTATTCCCGAAGTAAAGAGATTTTTATCAAAAAAAAACTTACCGCTAAAAGCACTGGTACTTCTTGATGATGCACCAGCCCATCCACTCAAAGACGATCTGCAGTCGATTGATGAAAATTTCACCATTTTGTACATGCCACCCAACTACACAGCCCTTATTCAACCTATGGACCAAAGTGTGATCCAGAACATTAAAGTGAATTACAAGAAGAAACTCCTGATGCGAGTTTTTAGCCAGCAAGAAGTTAATCCAGAATGTACAGTATCTGAAGTGCTTAAACAAACCACAATGAAAGATGCAGTGTTTTCACTAGCTCAATCTTGGGAGCAATTGTCATCAAATCTAATTAAAAACTCTTGGAAGCCTCTGTGACCCCTGCTTTTCGAATCAGAGGGAATGTCTGGCCAAGATGTGGAAGATTTCGATCCTGAAGATGACTTACCGTTGAGAATTTTCCAGAACAGAGGATTGTCTGAATCAGATATTAATAATTTCTTGATTAGCAATGATGATATTGATTGTCAGGAACCCTTGACTGATGAATACATAATAAGACAAGTAACAGATAAGCAAGACAGCGAAAACGAAGAAGAATTGGAGACATCGGAACCAGTTGCAAGAATCACACATACTCAAGCTGTGTCTTGCTTAAATACTTGTTTGGAATGGGCAGATGAAGTCGACAATTCTATTCCGGAAAAAATGCTGTTACGTAAATTAAGCGATAAAGCATTTTCTATGTCGCTAAATACTACTCGTCAAAGCACTGTATTAGAATTCTTTACAAAAGTGTGATTAATAGCATTGTATCTAACATACATCTAACGTACTATCGTTTGCAATATTAATGACACTCACTAAAATGAATTTTGCGATTTCTTTTGAACTTCTAGCGTATTTATATTGAAATCTGCTTTAAATTTTTAACATTAGTTATTAGTTGTTTCACTTACCAAGATACATTTAATAAAATTTCTATTCAGAGCTTCCAGAAGTTCAAAAACTGTTTTAAGAGAGTGTCATTATTATTGCAAACGATTGTACATACTTGAATAAATACATTATAATGCGAAATATTTTTGTTTTATTTCGAAAAATGCCTTTCAAAATGTCTACATACTATAATCCGAACGCTTCGTGAAACCGAACAGGGTATAAATTTTCGGTGTTTGGATTATCGAGGCCCTGCTGTACAAAATTTTGTAAATAATTTTGGATATTAGAATTATATATTAAAATCAAAATTAAAAAATTTTAGTATAAAATAAAAATTTCATAATTCAAAAATTTTGAAAAAATTTTGAAAAAAAATTGAATTTAAAAATTTTGAAAAACGTAAATTTCAAATTAAAAGAAATTTTAATTTGTAAATTTTGGCAAAAATTTTGAAGAAAGTTTGAATCTTAAACTATGTAAAATTAGAAAGTAAAGTTAAAAAAAAATGTATAATTTGGAAAAAAAATTTGTTACGAGAACGTTGAGAAATAGAAACAGATTTTTGAAGCGAAAAAGAAGAATTATAAATATGAGAAATGTTCAGTTCCAAAGGGCATAACAAGCCATGAATATCGACCAGAGACAACTCTTTAATTTTATTACAGAATATAAAAGACCAACTTAATGGAGACCAAAAAACGAGAAAAATTTTCGTAACTGGTGGAAAACACTGGAAAAACTTTTCTGTTTAATTTATTGAAAAACCAAGAAAACCAAGTTATGGAAAATCAGCAGTGAAAGTTGGTGCTCTCACTGGAGTTGCAGCACGATTAGTCGATGGATCTACATTACACCGTCTGCTAAAATTACCAGTACAAAAAGATGGAGTCATCGTCAATATGCCACTCTTAACTGATAACTATTTAAGAGTAATGCGTCAACTATGGCAACACGTAGAATTTCTCTTTATAGATAAAACTTCTATGGTTCCTTACGAGATGCTCTGTATGATTGACTCTCGTCTGCGACAACTGAAAAGTCCAAACGCTTTTTTTGGAGGGACAAACATTTTATTATTCGGTGATTTAATGCAAATGCCTCCTGAATGAGGACATCAAGTTTTTCAACAACCAGAACATATGAAGCCTGCTACACATTTATGGTGGCTTTTTACGGTTTTATTTTGATGTCTCTAACAGTTACCTTAAATTAGTATAAATTATGTCGTCATTTTATTGGTTCACCTCGTATATGGATATATGCTCATTGCGGTCAAATCTTTGTTACCACTTTAAGTTATTTATCAGAGTTATTATATGTACATCGTACCATGATCACCTAACGTAAATAATGCATTTGTCAAACACCTGTCATTAATCCATTTATGAACGTTGTCATCCGTATGCAACCAGATATACTTGTTCCTAGTTTGACCGTGGAACACATCCTTTGCGTATCGATGTTCAATGTTGAACTGAGGCCTCACCGAAGTTCAAAGATCTTCTGTTATACTGCGCTCTATGGGTTTTCTGTATTCGATTGATCACTGGTTTTCAAAGGCAACGGCCTGGGGCTGTCATTCTTCAACTTCTAATGCACGCTTGGAAGTTTTGTTGTATTCAACGTTGGGAAAAATATCGCTTTAATTCTAAAGCATCCGTAAAGGGATTTATCATCAATGAGTGTGTAGGTTCCCCATTATTGTGGAGTTATTTGGATATAGTATTTTGTACGTTCATGGAGAATCTTACCAGCTTGTGGCATTGTGTAACAAATGTAACCGACCACGTTGGCTTTTGAACATCATCTTCCTGTGTGCCTGCTGGTGTCCCCTGTTAGTGGAAACCATGATCCCGGTTTAACCAGAGGCTTGTCCTGTTCGCTTCTGTGCTTGGAAAAGAAATCCTTGGTAACTAGATTTTTATTTGCTATTTGGGTTCCTCTGTTCCGACTGATATCGTCACGATACCGGTTGTCCCCATTTTCTTGGGGAGTTCCGATCATTCCTGGCATCCTGCGAGTTCTCCAAACCAGGTGACCAGTCATCTAGTACACGAATGCTGTCCTATGAGTAGGAACCTGTAGAGGTCCATTTCATCGTAGCTGCGAGTACTCTTTGTCTTGCCGTTGAAGCCAGAGCGTATTGCTTACACTGTACAGCGTAGACATCTGCCAACATCCTGTGAAACCGATAAGTATCATAGTTAAGAGGTTCACTATTTTGTGCTCTGTTCTTTTCGCATATGCGAGTGTAACGTATTATATTTGGATAATATATATAGAGTGTATACTGTATATTTATAGATTTAGGAGTAAATATTATTAGCTTACCGTTCAGGCTTCACCTGTTTTCTTGACTGTGAATTAGTCACACGTTCAGTATATGTCTGTGTCAGTTATAACGTTCCTGGAAACCTTTTACTTAGGTATAAATGCTTTTGTCTAGATATAACTTTAATTGAGAATACTTAGATTTAAGGCGTAGCGTGGAAATTTACTGTCAACCACCTGTAGCTACAATTGGCTTCTGTGCACACTCTCAGTGGCACACACACACACTGTATTTAATAGATAATTAAGACCTATCTTGGCCTTCAGCCTATCACCCAGTCTAGCAGACTGGTATTACATTACACCATATTGCCAATACGATATCAGCTATTACTCTTTCTTTTTATCAACTCAAACATTACTTAATACTTTTGTATTGTCAACGTCTCTAACCAGCAAATATACTGAGTATTATTTTGAAGTTTTATTGCACCGCCGTATTAAAGAAGGATTATTCTTGTAAGAGTTTCAAGCTCTAATTTTGTATTTATCTTTATTTTAGTGTGACAGTGTACAACTTGTTCCCTGGGCAATTTGGCACACCACCGCCACTGAACGACCCTGAGAAATACGTCATCGAGGTATACCTCGCACTAGGCCGCTTGGGCCGACCTTAGTGAGAACTGTCTTTTATATTAAACTCTTTTTTTGTTACCAAATTTTTGTCCAGTGTTATAACCAACCTCTAGCAGAGGCTGTGGTAGCAGGCTCTTCAGGCTGGTTGAACAAAACATGTGCCAACAAGGAGACACAACATTCATTGATGTACTAAACGCCTTGAAGATTGGAAATTGACATCTCAGCATCTTACAATACTTCTAGAAAAAGTTTCGACAGATGCTAACAATGAATTCTCAATTGAGAAAGCATTAAGAATCTACCCAACGAATGATCAAGTAGCTGAGCATAATGAAAAAGTTTTTCAGTATTTTGAGAAAAAAGCAACAAATATTTATACAATAAAAACACAATATCAACTTATTGATGCTACACGAATATTAGGTGATAAAAAATGTGGACTCTGTTATACCTAATGATATTAATAAGACGGGAGATCTTCCTAAGATATTAAAAATTTTCGTGGAAGCTAAAGTATTGTTGAGATCGAATATTGACGTGGCAAAAGGTTTAGTAAATGGCAATATGGGTATTATCACTGAAATTATTTGGCCACATTTCCGTTGTGATCAACTATATGATTCAGATATACCGCCAGTCCGTATTGACTTTGGGTCAAGATGGTATACATTTATCTACACCAATATCGATACAGTTTCCAACAAAATATAGCTATGGTACCACTGAAAGGCGAATGCTGCCATTAATCCTGAGTTGGGCATCAACCGTACACAAAATGCAAGGCTGTACGATAGACCATGCAGTTATTTATCTGGGCCTTCGATTGTTTGCTGCTGGACAGGCTTATGTAGCTCTAAGTCGCGGAAGATCAGTAAATGATATTCGAATAGAAGAACTTGATTGCTCAAAGTTAACAGGAAAAGTTCTATGTAATAGTGATGCGTTACATGAAATGGAAAGGTTACGTAAACCTGAATAAAATGAATTTAGATTTATTGCAAACATAAGATATTCTAAGAATCAAGGCTTTTGATTATAATTACTTTTGATATTGATTTGAGACTAAAAATTAAGAAAATCAATTGTAGTTAAAAAAACTAAAACACACGCTTTAATAGCAAACCGAACTAAAAAGTGGAAAATAATTTTGAAGTATCAAGAGTATTAGAGCAATAGAAAACTCCAACAATCAATTACCACTAATTAATTGGGAATAAGATTGAATTAGAAATTAAATTATTAATAAAATAATTCAATTATAGTAAAAAAAAGCGTGGGGTGCAGTTTACTACCTATATTTTCATATTGACTAATTTTTTAATTCTAGAGGAAAATGGACATCCCTGCAGACCTTATCTGTTGACACCAGAAGTCCCATTCTAGAAAATTAGGGATAGAAGAGAGCGTGTCTTTACTAAAATCCAAGAAACCGGGAAATAGTAATTTATTTAGCGAACAGTATGAAATACATTATTATTACCATGACTATATTAAGACTACCTGTTTATTCATATGTGTCAATCTACAATTTTGCTGACTTAGCGAATTTGAAAATATAGGTGTCAAATTACAATTTTTGCTGACTCAGCAATTTTTGAAAAGAATATTATTACACTTTGCTTGACTACTTGAAATTTAATATTTTTTGCTGTTTACGCAATGTGTAACTTTAATAACTTTTTGAAATAATTAAAAAATTAAATGAAACAGGCTTAAAAGTATGTGCTTTAGTATCCGGCATGGGTTCAAATAACATTTAAATGGCACAAATATTACGAATTTGACCAGAAAATCCGTATGTTTTTGTGGACAAGCAAAAGATTGTTTTCATGATTAAAGCGAAAAGTACAACATCCAATCAACTCCAAAATTATCTGGCTCACATATTACCCCATGTAATTTTGAAAAAAGTTAAGTTTGTCACTCAAGTATAGAGTTTTTCTGTAGCAGCAGGGTTAAATACTTTTCTTAGTTTTGGACGAAATCGGTACATGTGAATTTATTGAAAAAATGACAAATTTATTTGATATTTTAAATTCTCCTCATTCCGGCGCAAAAAATATGGACAGAAATGTAAAGGTCCACAATGACAAATAGAATTTCTAGAAGACTGTTTTTTTAAACTACTCAATTTTAAACGTTAATACAAATGTAACAAGTAAGATAAAATATTTCAAACGTTGGCAAGTAACTATTAATAGTGTTCTTGACCTTTGGCACATTTTGAAAAGTAATGAATGTAAGTTTCTGTATACTCGAAGAAGTAATCAAGATAGTTTGGACAACTTCTTCGGAAATATTAGGCAGCAATCAGGAAACTGTGTTAATCCTACTCCTATTCAACTCACACATAGTTTTAAAACACTTTTATGTTCAAATTTATCACATTCAGACCGTGAAAATTGTTAAGAATATAATAGTCAGATTTCGTTAAAAACTGTAAATATTCCACAGGAAAAATATGTGACAGAAAACATGACTATTGAAAGACCGCCCGTCATTGATATAAATTATCGAAATATGGATATATTAGAATAAAACTTTGTAAGATATGTTTGCGGATATACAGTGTAGACTTGATATTCCGGATCCTCTATAATTCGGATTCTTCAGTAATCCGGACTCATTATTTCAAACACTGTGTATTCTGTAATCCGGATTTTTGATGTTTCGGTAATCCGGACCTAGAAACCCGGCGCACGGGACTTCGCGCATCAACTCCTCTCTTTCCATTCCTCCCTTACACAGCGTCTAGCCATTCGTTAGCGCTAGTGGTGAAGACCGGACAGACTGCTCGGCACGCGATGGCACCGAAAAAACGACCACACACAACTCTGTCGCTTCAAATTAAACAGGAGATCTTGGAACAGTTAAACCGGGGCGTTTCCGGTAAAATATTAGCCGAAAAATATGGAGTTGGCACTTCTACCATTTCCGATATCAAGAAACGACGTGACAATATTCAAAGGTACGTTGTCTTTGCTGTGTATTCATGCATGCATCTTATGCAAGAATTTTTTGTTCTTGGTTAGGTTCATTGTGAATTGCGATTCCGGGCCAGGATCAAGAAAAACACTAAGAAAACCCGTGTATCCTGAAATGGAGGGTTTGTTATATGCCTGGTTTCTCAGACAAAGATCTAGACATGCGCCCATTTCTTACAAAATTCTGGCTCAAAAAGCGAAACAACTGTTTGTGCAATGTTATGGTAACTGCAATTTTACCGCAAGTAGGGGATGGGTTATCAATTTTAAAAAATGGCATGGACTTCGAGCACTAAAAGTTTGTGGAGAAAAACTAACAAATGATTCAACCGCAGTTGATCCATTTAAACAGAAACTCTTAAGGATTATAGAAACTGACGATTTGCTTCCGAGCCAAATTTACAATGCCGATGAGTCTGGACTTTTTTGGAAACTTCTTCCAGAAAAAACTTTAGTGCATTCAAGGGAAGCCAATGCACGTAAGACAAGCAAGGAACGAATCACTTTTCTGGCTTGTTCTAATGCTGATGGTTCACACAAGCTAAAGTTGTTAGTTATTGGAAAAGCTAAAAATCCCAGAGCTTTTAAAACCCAAAGAGTTCCGAATGAATATGAAAGTACGAAAAACGCTTGGATGACATCCGCAATTTTCAGGGACTGGTTCCACAATTCATTTGTCCGACAAGTTCGAAACTTCTCCCGGGAAAATAATTTAAGCGAGAAAGCGCTACTGTTAGTCGACAATGCATCTAGCCACAACACGGAAAACAATTTGATAAGTGAAGATGGACAGATTAAAACAATTTTCCTCCCACCGAATTGTACAGCCTTAATAAAGCCCATGGATCAAAACGCAATCCGCTTGACCAAGTTATTTTACCGAACACGTTTTCTGTCGCATGTCTGAGCAACGAAGGAGAAGATATTACTCAATGTTTAAAAAATATTAATCTCAAAGATGCTATGTGGTTTCTTCATCAAGCATGGGAAGAGGTTCATCCTAGTGTCCTCCAGAAATGCTGCAGGAAACACTAGGAAATGTTTAAACATTCACTCTTGTGATATCTGCACTTCCTATGCAAAATTCACATGACGATTTAAATGATAATGTTTAAAAATTCACTCTTGTGATATCTGCATTTTCTATGGAAATTCACATGACGATTTAGATGATACATCTTTATTTTGTTATTTTAAAGCATATAATAATGACAGTGAAACTTTTGGGAGATTAAAAATGCTTCATGACAATTTTAATTATTACATTTCAAGTTTGGAAACGATTTTCTGAAATTTTTTTGAAATTATTGTTAAGACATTTTGTTTGCAATCTTTTATAAGTTCTTGTAATTATATAATATTTATTCATCCCTGCACAAATTCCCCATATAGTTATACAGTGCGATTGTATGAGTATGAGTATGAGTAAGTTTTTTTACACTTAGATATGTACCTAAATAAAATATTTAAAAATGACAAATAGAAACCGAGAGTTAATTATATAGAGAAATAAGTTTTTTTTTGTGAATTGTAATTTTAAAATTATGTTTGGATGTCAAATTCCTAAGTCACTTCTAGAAATCAAATACTTGTAATTAACCTATGACCGAAACATAGATGTTGCCAGATTGACATTGAGTGCTCAATGAAAAAAATGTCTTTTTACCTTACTATTAATGAAGGCAGTCATGAACAAATAAAGGAACATCTGCAAACTAATATTTCTTAACACAATCAAAAGTATTATTTTTGGAATTTGACATAAACGACTAATGGACTAACAGTGGCGTAGCGAGGACTAATGTTGACGTGGGCGAAGTCGCACCAGCGAGGCCCTTTTCTTCCACCATTGGATGCTGAATGAACTGAATATTGTGACACATAATAGCTACATGCAAGGTCATAGTGTGCGTCAATTTTGGTTCAAATATTTTCATACAATCGGGATATTAAAAAAAATTTAAATTTTACAAAAATTTTTAAATGCTGTATCTTAAAACAAAAGGCGATCGGACATTAGTGTATACAACTTTTTATTATTATTTTTGTCCTCTATCGCGTGAATTTCCAATGTCACCCTGTATATTTTCAAGAAAATAATGGTGAAAAATCGGAAAGTTTTTAAATGCTAAAAATAAATATTTTTGTAACCTCTTCAATACTGAAAAATACGTCGATAAGAGAGCACATGCATCAGGGTGCCCTACTTAATTATAGTACGTGTGATAAAGCTTATTTTTAGTAAGGTCTTTTAGGGTGCTATTCGTACTATTTAGAGTTCATGGCGTTCGGTTTTAAATCACCCCCAAGGGGGGCTCGCGCGAGGCCCCTTTAAGTTCGAGGCCGTGGGCGAGGGGCCGCTTCGCCCACGCCTAGCTACGCCACTGTGGACTAATGACGTCATCGATGATGCCGCACCATACATTTACTCCAAAATGGTCTTGGTTTTGAACTAGATTTACTTTGTGGGGATTTTCAATAGACTAGTAGTGTTCGTTGTGCCTGTTTGACAAACCGACTTCCGAAAAATATTCTGATCAACAGTTTCTACATTTACTACAATTTGAGCTATAAAATTAAGTCTGTTTTCAATGTGATGCTCAGGCAAATACTCGAAATGTGAATTTTGTAGTCATAATACTCATTGGTTAAAACTTGTAGCGTTGATTTATCCAAATCCAAACAAATTTGTTTCTGGAAAAAATATAATTAATGGCTAAAAAAATTCAAACTCCTAAAGCCTAAAATTAATAAAGCTTTCAAATAAACTGCACTGGAAAAAACAAATAAAAAGGGCAGAACTTCCAATATGTGGATTTCTAGCGGAACACAATATTCCCTTTTAATAATAATAATAATAATTATTATTATTATTAATCCATTTAGACATATGCATGTATAGGACAGGTCACACAATCAATACGGAAAATAAAAACAAACAAATATAACAAGAAAAATATAACATGTGATTATAAAATATCATTCATAAAATCGTGAATGCTATAATAGCATTTAGTCAGCAACATCTTCCTTACAGATGTCTTAAATTGGGCGCTGGTCATGGTTTTAAAATTATTTGGAAGCTTATTGTAAAATTGAATTCCCTGATAGTGAGCAGACATTTCAAATTTTTTAGATTTATGCACAGGAATACATAATAAGTCACATTTGCGGGTGGAATAATTGTGATAATTTGAGTTCTTTACCAAGTTATGAATATTTTCTTTGGCGTACAATAATACTTTCAAAATGTATATACTGCGAAAAGTTAGAATATCATTTGAGATAAATGCATTTCGACATGTCTCACCAGGACTGATGTTAAATATGTTTCTAATTATGCGTTTCTGTGCTATAAAAATTCTATAGCTGCAGACAGCATGCCCCCATAAAACGACGTTGTAAGAAAGATGACTGTATACTATACTATAGTAAACATTTAATAAAGCACACAAGGGCATAATTTTTTTTATCCTGGATATAGCGTAATAAGATTTATTGCGCACAAAGCGTTTATATGATTCACCCATTTCAATTGATAATCAAGATAAACTAGAAAGTTGATACTCTCAGATGATTCCAAAACAGTGTCATTAAAATCCAGGTACAATTTAGTGTCTATTTTTGGTCTTGGATCACTTAATACCAGTTTTACAAAAATGCTTTCCAGATTCAACTATTGCAAAAGGTATGACAGTATCGAGAACAAGAGCAAGTAGTATTGTGATGAATGTAATAGCTAAGAGCGAGCTTGAATATTTAGCTAATCAACTAAGAAATGTTAAATTTAGCATACTTGTCGATGAGTCAACAGTACAACAGACAATATGGCAATTTGTGTTCGATATTTTTTGGAAGAAGAAAAATCAATTCAATGTTTTTTTGCATTGATCCCAGTATTTTCCAAAAGTGACCCAGAATGTTGATTTTCTTAGATAATATTTTCTGTAAACATTGTTAAACTCTTCATTAATTTATAGGAGCCCAAGCTGGAGCTACTGGAGAAAGAATTTAGAATGAAATTATCAGTTTACCAAAGAAACAAAATTTCGTTAGACAATGTGATTCGATTTGGGTCAGACAGGTGTAATGTTATGTGTGGACAACATAATTCTGTAGTTTCAAGATTAAAAGAAAATGTTTGTATCTTCGCTTCTATATGTAGGTATATGTCATTCGTTACACATGTGCTAGTGAAGCCTGTAAGGTATTACCCAGAGAATGTGAAGGTGTGGCTAGGGATATTTTTAATTTTTTTAATCAAAGTGCAGAGAGACAAGCTGAGTTTGGAGAATTTCAGGAATTTTGCCGCACAAAATTATGAAACCTGCGCAAACCCGATGGTTGTCATTATTTCCGTATCCGTATCCTGGAGCAATGGGGAGGGTTAGAATTATATTTCCGATCCAATTTTGAAGAACATAGGTTAAATCAGTCTGAGCAGATATTACATCTCTTTGACTAATAAAGAAAACAAACTATTTTTTTTTAGACTGGATATTGCCTAAATTTACTTCATTAAATGCTTGCTACGGAAGCAATCCATGCTCTAAGCAGTAGGAACATTCAAGGATAGAGACTGTGGCTTCTGATTTGGTGAGACCGACACAGTAGTCACTCAGATTTTTTAAAGAATATTTAAATTTATTAATCGTACAGATTTTCTTTAGATAAGAATTTATTTGGTTTGCGGCTTTGAGCCAAATTGAAAATCTGCAACCATCATTACGTTTTGGTCATTATAATAATTTGAGGCTTAGAGCCATATGTAAAACCACTATTAATTAACTATTTAATTTTATGGTTTAAAACAGTGTAAAGGACAAAATTGCTATTTTTTTTCTGAAAATATTAGATGCTTGTTAGAATTAATATTTCAAGTTGAATATTAATGTCCGAGTGGTAGTTATTTTTTGGTCAACCACAATTAACTCAGACATTATTGTTACGATAGCTGACCTACCTTTTTAGTTGGTTAATTATGTTCCTGTTTTCGTTAGAATTTATAATTGAGGCTCACCTACCTAATCGATATGGAGCAAACGCGAGAAGAAGATAAAACTACTGACGTAGCGGGCAGTGAGAAGAAGTCGAAGCATAAGACTGGTTTGGGTTCTAGGCAGAAGAGAACTGATGCCTTTAGAAAGAAGAAGAACAAGGAAACCGATGATGCTATAACAGCAGGAATCTTTGCGAGACTTAAGATCACTGATCCGACTAGTGTCGGAACTATCCCCATTGCAAGTGAGGTTCACCCAGCAACTGTGCCAATTATCAAATGCTGAACAATAGCAACAATATGGAGGGTTTTGATATTAACCTTTGTGGTGTACGTGATATAAAAAAATATTTTCAATAGGTGCATGTGTATATTCTTGTTTCTTTTTATTTATTTGTTTTTATTTTGTTTAGTAACTTTATTTGCTTTTTAATTATTTTGTTATTTTCATATTATCTGACAATTTAACTTTTAGGTTTATTATTTTTTATTACTAGATTTTAAACTGTTTTTATATGTTTAGACTTTTATACTACTTATATAGTTTAGTTATATATTTTTTTAAAGAATAATTGATCAAGTACTAAGTCCTTTAAATAGTAGATTTGATATGATCTCTAATTATGACAATGTCTTTGGTTTTTTTAGTAATATTTTTACATTATGTGACGATGATCTCCTAAAGAACTGCCAAGCTCTACAACAGAAGCTTACTGATGCGGTAAAGATGGAGGCTGATATTGAGGCAGATGTTTTGTTTAATGAGATTAAAGCTTTAAAGTTATTTTCAATTCCTCATTCTTTAAATTCTCTGGATATATTGCAATATATATTTGAACACAATTTAACCTCATCTCTGCCAAATGTTACAATTTCCTTAAGAATACTCTTAACTTTACCAGTATCTGTAGCTTCTGGGGAGAGATCATTTTCAAAATTAAAATTAATAAAAAAAATTCTTCGATCAACCTTGCATCAAGAGAGACTATCTGGGCTAGCAATATTAGCTATAGAGCAGGAGATGGTTGACAAAATCGATTTTGATGAAGTAATAAAAGACTTTGCTGCCGTTAAATCAAGAAAAACACCTATTTAACCTAATAAAAGTTCTAGTTTTAAGTGACGGATTAAAGATGTTTTTTTTTGTCATTAATTATTATTTCCAATAAAAATAAAATTTAAAAAATCTGTTGTTTTATTATAAAATAAAAAAATACATATTTTTTATAAGTGAATTTCGTACATTAATAAAGGGCGCCAAAATAATGTCCTGCACGCCGCTCAGCCTTCTTAACAGCCGTTCAAGAAATTCCACATTTACAAACCATAGATCTCAAATTTTTAGTCGTAGGACATAGCGAAATGGAGTGCGACTCGATGCACTCTGTTATCACTACAGAGCTGAAAAGAGTAGAAAAAGCCTATTGGCCAGCTGACTGGAAAAATATCGCTAGAAGTGCCAGGAGAAAGGGCGATAAATCATATTCCATACATGAAATTACATTTGATAAAATAATAAATTGGCATGCTGAAATGAACATGATTTTCAGAAAGCAAGATGACAACCGAAATCCAATAAGTTGGCAAAAAATTAGCTGGATAAATTTCACGGCACGACCACTTATAATGAGGTTTAAAGAAAAATTTGACGATGATTTTCGATCACTCAACTGCAATCGGAAAACAAGACGTCGTTCGTCTTTAACATACTCTTTTACACCGCTATACAGTGACAAAATTCCAATCAAGAAGGAAAAGTACACTGATTTAATGTCGCTATTTAAAATGGTACCTCCAGCTCTTAGCTCCGAGTATAAACCATTCTATGAAACACTTCCCTACATAGGTGATGGACGAACGATGTTAGCTCAGGGAGTACCATCAGAAAGTGAGTGCAGTGAGGACAGTGTGTAGTAAAAATAAGTGTATACCACAATATTTTAGAAATGTCTCTTGTTAATTTTTCCGGGTCAACTTTCGTTTAAGGGAAATCAGCTATGAAAAAAATATATAACAAATAGCATTCAGAGGCCTCTCTGAACACAGAAACATTAAAATGTTCCTGCGGAAATGCGTCATTTTCATTATAAAGGAAATTTTGTGGACTTTAGAAAAAGGGAAATCAGTTACATAAAAAATATGTTTTGCTGTGAATTATAGACATTTTTCTTAACACAGAAGCGCCTAAATTTTCCCGTGGAAATGTGTCATTTTCGTTACCTATATGGAAAAATGTAGAAAAGTGTAAAAATGTGATTTTTTATTCTAAGCGTATTTCTGAACACAAAACTCAACATTTTTAATCTTCTAATATTTTGCCCTACCTAAGGCTTTGACTTGACCGTTTTAAAAATCGATCATAGTTACGATCCTGATAAGGATAAATGCCTGTTTACAGATACCTACCAAATATCTCATTCGATTTCGATGCTAGTTAAACTGTTTTTTGAGCGCGAAAAGAAGGCAGAATTTTTTATACCCAACGGATCAAGTCGTCGTGGTCGGCTGCAAAAAATTTTTTAAAAGGTCAACATATTCCACCAGACGAATTTGCAGACCGACTCTGTGAGTACTTGTGGAGACGCCATTGCAAGGAAAAGAGCCTAGATCCAATGGATGAACTAATTAAATGTATAAAATTAGAATATGGAGATTTTTCAAATAAATAGTTTCAAAATAAAAATCATTATTTTGACACATCCACCACAATATTGTCATTGTTGTATTGTCAGTTAAAATAATATTTTAACTTTTAAATCCATACAGAATTTATACAAAATCACATGCTTTTTATTTAACATTTATATTTATATAACAAACATCGATGTGGATGTAATTAAGGTCGCCGTATTTCTCGCCGCAAAATGGCCAAATTTTTAGGTACTGAAATCTCGAAAATAAAACACGTAGAGCAAAAGTAATATCAATAATAACATTATTGATGTTTTGTTTATACACATTTACTATTTAAACTCTCTCCAAATAATACAACAACTTTTAAAATGCATTTGCATGACACATATTGTTTCGCTATTCTAACCCCACATTTTAACAATTATTTTCACATACTTATAAACAAAAGTGAACAACCTTATATGCAGAACTATGTAAGTTTATGTTATAACAATGTTTACATCTATAGTTGAATTTTAAAAAATACGTATTTTGAAAGATTTCAGTACCTAAAAATTTGCTGGATAGATCGCTTTCTGACGTTATATATTGATTTTACTTCGGTACCTTTGAATATTCGCAGGTGGCATGAAATAACATTTCTGTTATTTGCTGAATTCTATATTATTCAGTTCTTAATTTTCTAAAATTACTTGTATTTGTCGAAAACACTATTTCAAGAATACTGCGCCCTTAATATACGCGCGCGCGGATTTCGCAACCTCGACCCGGCGCGCTCGCTTTTAAAAAAATGCTACACATCCACTTACTTGAATAACACTCGTTTATTCACAAAACTCGTAAAACATCAATATGTAAATTAATTCCTCAATATTTTCCTTAAAAAAAGTCCGCAAATAAAATTATATCTATGTGGATATAATTAATATATACGCGAGTGAAGCGAGCGCGCCCGGTCGCGCGCGCGCGATTTCGAAACGTCGACCGGGCGCGCTCAATTGTAAAAAAAATGCTACAAATCCACTTACTTTGAATAACTTTCGTTTATTCACAAAACTCAACAAACATTCACATAGAAATGATTTTCCTCAATATTTTCCTTAAAAAAATTTCCGCAAATAAAATTATATATCATTAAAGCGCAAATTAGCAGTCAAATCAAATTATGTAATTATCATTTCTATAACAGATTCTAAAGTCGAAGGAAAATGGAAATTTTTACATCAAATCAAAGACGCAATTTTATTAATTTTGTATTTCTAGAGCAGTATGTAATATAAAGACATTTAAAAGAAATTTTGCGGCAATTTTCAGTTAAAATCTAATATAAGAAAAATTCGAGTTTTCCGGAAAACGAAACATTTTCGCGGAAAAAGAAAATTTGTTATATACGAGTACTCTTGTGTAGAACCTTCCTATAGAACAATTTCTTTTGTAACTGATTTCCTTTAAACGAAAGTTGGGCCATTTGTCTCCTCCTCCTCCTTATTCGTTCACGAATTATTTTATTTTTTCTAATAAAGGTAATACATACTAACATGTTCTGTTTTCATTTTTTTTATCTATGTTAATTCCAAAGAATAAAAGTAGATAATTGAATTAGTGTAGTTTTGGCCTGGGACAACAACTAGGTAACTCACCTTTTTTTGAAAATATTTTGCAAAAAAGATAATTTCATTAATAACTATTTTTGGAAAAGATACTTAAGGTCACTGAGCACCTAACAAAATAAAAATGAATATCTAGTGATAGATATTCATACTTGTAATTTTAAATGAATACTTTAAATCAGTTTTGTAGAAAAACTCTAATTTCAAGTTACCTATTTGTAGTACTAAGGTGACGATATTATATAGAAATTATTTATGGAAATTTCCGGTTTTCACCCATAAACACGGGAATATAGATTAGTTTTACTATATTTGTATAGTAATGTTTCGTATTTCTGTTAAATTTAGTATTAAGGGTTATAAATAAATGTAGCAACATGTTACCCACTGCGTTTTTTTATAATCCTAAAATATATCAACTTATCACATATCAAAGTTTAAAATTCACTTTTACTTAAAGTTTCCGGATGGACATTTCTGGTGTTCTCCCGATACCCTCCATATTAGTTGCTTGTCTTATGGTTATCTATGGTTATGGTTATCTTATCTTATGGTTATTATTTAAGTTATTTTTATTTCAGGTCTGCCGAGTTATCATGTCCACTGTGAATGCCTCCCATGTGTTGCAAATACCATCACGATGGTTTCCTATGCCCAGTATGCACTTTTCATGCTAATAAAGTGTTGCAATGCATTGCACGGACACGTTGCATTTTGGAAAACGTAAGTAATCAAAGCAATTTTTATAGGACTTAATTGACGTGTTTATTTTTCTCGTAGGATGTACTACACGTTGGAATATACAGGAGGTTCCGCAATTTATATATGACTGACTATCATATGATGTAATTTCACTAAAAACTTGGCAAATATTTTGTGTATCATTTAGGTTTACTAATCTCAACTAGGTATGGTAATGCAGGAATTTAACGTTACAATTTTATATAGTTTATAATATATCATATTTAAAGAACTGGTTAGATGTACCGAACATACCTTCAACTATAAAAAAGTCAGTATTTATAAAGTAATTACTTATAAAATAAAAGTATTAAGACAGAAGAAAATAGAAAGAAAATAGAAAGAAGGTACCAAGAAAACGTGGAAGCTTTCAACAAAAAGTTATAATTTTAGAAAAAAATTAGAAGCACTGAATGTTTATATACTTAATGTATATGTTTTGGTACAAAAATTATTCGTTGTATTCTTAGTTAACAGTTGATGTTCATATATTTATCTATTGTTAAAAACCATATTTTATAGCAATAATCTAAGTACTGTTAATGTTTGCGATTTTTCTGGAATTAAGGGGAGGGTAGCAAATAAGCTACAGCACTTAGACCCCATTGGGTCCCTTGTACCTCCTCCCATTAGGAGATCAGTCCACCTGAGCCGCCAACCAGCCTAATAAGGAGAAAAAGGTGGTGACGTTGCTCAGGGGGATCTCTCTAATGTAGGCCATAGATTGCCATTGCACCGGTCGTGTCCCTTTACTCAGCATACAGATACGCTGAGGCCACTACTAGTGCCTGATGGCATTCTCATGCTGATCTAGTTGTTATCTTATGATTACGTAAGATCAGTAGTGATTGTCTACTATCTGTGTAGATTCTAATGATTTTGCCCGTTGTATGTCTACGGGCAATTTCTTTGGCGGCTATGGATATACCGCGCTAATTCCGTTTGTACTACGGTAGCATGCCTATCCATTGCCCACTGATAACGAATATGCAAGGATCTGGAATAAATCCCACATCAGCTCCATAGGCTAACATTGGTCTCACAATGGCAGTGCATATCCACACAACCACCCTTGGTTTCATTCCCCAGGTTTTATCAACTGTTCGGCGGCACTGCTCATAGGCCTTTTTTAGTCTTCTCTCTAAGTGAAGATTCCATGTTAGTTTTGAATCAAGTGTGACTCCTAGGTATTTCACATCCGATTCGAGGCTTATCGTAGTGTTTAGGAGAGTTGGTGCCTTTATGGGCTCCATTTTCCTCTTCCTCATGAAGAGAACCATTTCTGTCTTTCTGGGGTTGGCAGACAGAGCATGGTCCTCACACCTCTTCAACGGCTCGTAGGGCTGTTTGCATTCTTTGGCAAAGAATCCCTTCCAATCTTCCACTAATCAGCATGGTAAGATCATCGACATAAGCGATGGTATCGATGCCAATTTCCGAGTTGAGGTGCTGCAGGAGACTGTCCAGAACCAAGTTCCATTGCAGTGGTGATAAAACACCTCCCTGCGGGCATCCCCTTGCAACAATGTCTCTTAAGGAGGCATCCGCCACGCTGATTTGTATAGCTCTTTTAGTTAGCATATTTGATATCCAACCACAGATGGTAGGAGAAACTCCTGTTTCCACAAGGGCTGAATCAATTTTGGGGAAGGTTGTTTTATCAAACGCTCCCTGTATATCTATGAATACTCCCAGGGTGGACTTTTTATTGTCCAGTGATTTTTCGATCCTGCCCACAACTTGGTGAAGGGCAGTGTCGGTGGATCGCCCTAGAGTATGCATGTTGATTAGGGTGTGACTGTCTACCCGTCAGTACACTGTCCCTTATGTATCGTTCACACAGCTTCTCCATCGTTTTCAACAGAAACGAGGACAGGCTAGGATAGGTCGATACGCCTTTGGGGTGGTGTAGTCCAACCTACCTGTTTTGGGAACAAACACAACCCTTACTTGCCTCCAAATCTTCGGAATGTAAAGGTGTGCAAAGCACAGCCTAAACATCCGTTCCAGGTGCGGCATTAAAGCATACAAACCACATTGTAAAAGGGCTGGATAAATGCCGTCAATGCCTGGTGATTTGAAGGGTGAAAAGGTTTGCACTGCCTATCTTATTTTATCTTTAGTAACAGTCTGGTTGGCAATCTGCCATTCCCTGACCGAAGGTTGATTCTCAGTTTCGTCTGACCATTCTTCCCGTTCCATCGGTGTGGATCCTGAGAAGTGGGTCTGCATAAGCGGTTCCAGACTTTCATTTAGATTAGTGGTTTTTTCACCATCTTCTCTAGTTAGTAAACCCAAATCATGGTCTTAATGTTTGCGATATACTGTATTTAAAAAAATAAACAAATACCTTGTGTTATCATTATTTATTTATCCTAAATATTCAACAAAACATTTAATAGTAATTTGTACAGCCAGATGAAATACTAATTACAAATTTAAAGTGTCATTTAATAAATATTTCTTCCATATATCTTCCTCGTTAACATCTACATTGTCATTTCCCTCGGTACGTAGCCTTCATTAATGAAACTTTCAGCCCGCAAATTTGAGTAGTCAAAACGGAGATTGTGTAGAATGCAAGCTGCCAATGCAACCTGCGAAATGAGTTTTACTCCGATTACCCATTACCAACCCTGCCCATTATACAACGTGATTGGGGAAACCCCCAATAATCCAAAGGGGTGTTTAGGGGGCAAAAGTGGACAAAAATCCTAAGAAATTGTTTTCTGACCTGGGGATCTAATTATGGTTACTACATGTTTTTGGGGTCGCTGAATCCGTATGCGAGGTCTATTTAACCCCATCACAGCAGAATTTTGCCACAACCTAAAGAAACCCATAATTCTAGTTATTAAACGCATATAACCATACGAATGAAGTTGTAATCTGAAAACTCAAGCTCTTAAACCACATAACCCAATGTTATATTAAATCCAATGACCATGTACTTAAGACATTCAGCTTAATCTATATGCGAATCTGTCAAGTTTCTTATAAATAAAGTCAGAAAACATTTTTTTGTGTGGCTGTGATACCAACGGTTACTGAGATAGCAATGAAAATATTTTTATTGCAATTTTTGAAAGTTATTATTATTTGATATTTTGAGTAGGTCATGCATTCTAAATCAAACTCACATTAGTTATTACTAATTGTCACATTTAATTTGACGTTTGTGATTTAAATGCTTATTTTATAACTGGCATTTATTTTTACATACGCATTTGTTTAGTCGGTATTGTACATAATTTTGTAATGCCTGCCACCATAGAGTTATTATATGTACCATAGAGGCGCCTTCGGCTGCATTTGTTTGTCGTCAACATCATGATTTTGTATGTAAACACTGGTTCCCATTTCTTATTAGTCGGCTGGAAAAATCAATATTCAAGATAGGTGTTTGAGGTTGTGTTTTCTGAAATAATTATTTATATGCATATATTTTGGATTCTGACTTAAGAAAACTGTATAATAGTGATATAAAGACATTGAGGAAAAGGTGTATAGTGTGTAAAAAGCTACAAGGGATAGGATATCAGATATCACAGGTAGGCATTACTAATCCATTGACGTAGTATAGCGTTTCATAAAAATCTTTCTATTTCAGATTTCTAAAAGATCTAGAACGCCGAAATACATGGATAAATGATATTGGCTATAGATAAAGAAAATTTAGCCAAATCTGCATTTGTTTGTTTAAATCATTTTATAGATAGTGATTTTATCACAAAACCACGTGATGCAGCTTGGTTAAAAAAAGATGCATAGATAATTGTATTGATTATCTGAATCTTTAGTTTTACATAGTTTTAGGTAGGTTTTTATTGTAAATATGAAGTGTAAAAATCATTTTTTTCTGTATCTCTTCAAATAAGCGAGATGTAGCTGAAGTTACAAAAAATCATAAACAGGTTATAAATTTAAAAACCTTTAAGTAGTAGTAATTGTAATGTATGTTAAAAGAACAACTATCTAAAATTCATTAACATTGTAAAAATCTAAAATGTGTATCAATTTTGACTCCTTAAATAAAAATAAACCTACGCCTCTGTACTTGGTACGAAATGTTCACAATTACAATAGCTTCCCCCGATATTCCCTCCCAAATCCACACTTGTTGGTTTATGTATGGGACAAACAAACTATGTGCGATAGATATGTAAGGGCACCTCTATGGTACGTTCTTCTGGGGCAGGCATTTTGACAAACCGTGGATATAAACTTGCAATGGCCAGTGTTACCTTGGCAATGATTCTTGATGCAGTGGAAATATCCATACCGATGAAGTCTGCTATTGTAGCAAGATGACCTGCACTGGCATAAAATCTAAGACTAGCCAGTAATTGGTCAATAGGTGCCACACTATTGTTTCTAAAAGTAATACTAATTATCAATTTCTGCCAGTTCAAAAACACCACAAACTTTGTTTTATTTTATTATATACTTACAAATTATTATCGTATTCTAGTTGATCTTCTATTAGTTCCAATAAATACAGAACGGTATTTTTGGTGAGCCGAAAACGTCTAAAAAATGTAAGGTTATCCAACTCGTCAAAATTGTTTTTCCTTACAACTTTCCGTGGAACACCAAAGTCAATGACATCTAAAATATGTAGATCATCATTTATGAAATCTTCTTCAAATTCAAAATCCATTATATGGCAATAGGTTCACTCAGATGAAAATTTAAAAGCAAAACTAAACTGCCTAAAATCGATGACTAATAAAATCTAAACCAAACAACCAACAAGTGACAACAGTGATAAAAAGATTGAGGTTATATGTAACCGAACATAAGAATGAAAATAACATGAATTGGTTGTGAGATTGCGCAGTTCTGCGATTAAAACTAATCCACCTTTTAAACAGACAAAAATGAGCGTTTAACTTAATCAACGGTTAGTACGGTCTAAACGTTGTTTAACGGACGGTAAAACTGATTTATTAAATTAATCACCGTTTAAAGTTTTAAACACAGAACATCTGTTTTAAACACTGTTTAGTCAAACGGTGCAATCGGCCCTTAGTTTTATTAGACTTGGCTATTTTTTACCACTTCCCTCATAATGTATGGCAGAAGATTATAATCCTAGGAGTTCTGAGATCTTATCTGTACCAAATTAATTGTATCAGAACGGAAACATTTCTTCAAAAAGGCCTCTGACACTTAAAGAAAATTACTCTACCAATAAAAATGTAACTTTAACCTGTAAACCTGACGACAATACAAAACGAATTTGGGAAATTCTATCGAAGTAAAATGTTATTTAGTTTATTAATATAGTAGTAAGTTTAGTTTGTTATTGAAAGCATCCACACATTTTCAGGATATCAATGGAATCAACAATCCACAAGAAGGAAATATTTTACCTGGTCAAGAGAATAACGACGGCTTTCTTTCTTGTTCCGTTGGAATATTTTTGCCAAACTACAAAAAATGTTGATTCTAGTAATTCAATATTTACTCAGATACAACAGATAGTGATAATAATATAATAATCAGATTACCTAGCACCTCTGAGAAAGGTACAGTTCTAGATCAATAAACCAAGTTAAATTTGGAAATTCCGATAAAAATAATCTCTTAATCTTGTTTGAGACTCCCTCCCCAAATATTATGATAGCTGATCTTAGTTTTCAAAGTAAAAAAAATTACCTATACCAAAACTGTTGTATCAAAGTGAAAGTTATCTTTCGGAATTGGCGCAATCGTATGAAGAAAGTACATCATGTGACATTTTAAGCAGTGAAGCCAAAAAATTGCTTGTGGTTAAAATGAAACTATTTCATGATAATAGTAAAAAATCATAACTGATGTACAAGTTGCAGAAAATATTTCTTAATTGCGTTTAACAACAGTTATTTGAAAAATGTGGCTTTCTATGAGAAATAAAATAATTTTTATATAATTTACGTGTCTTTTAATTAGTGTTGTAACATTCCTTTTATTATAAAATTAAGAATGTCACAATTTCAATATGAAACGTCTAGTAACTAGGTATTTTTGCACATCCTGCATAAGTTGTAGTTTAAGTAAGTGTAAACTATATCCAGTGTACCATGTAGCTTTAGATTTCTTCAAGTAAGCCTAAAATGTAAACACTTTGTACGATAAATAATTTATTAATTATTTACTTACCGTTGCTGTGAACCAGTTACGTCGATGTATATCGTAATGTTATTTTTTCTACTCTGTATAACATCCTGGAGTAACAGTTTATTATTTAATTATTATCATTTGTTGTATTAAGCTTTGTTTTGGCAAAAAGCAAGGTTAAGGTAACTGTCATAATAATTCAATTCGATTCGAACTATTGGAACAATGTGCTAAGATCTCGAACGAACATTTGACCGAACTTACATAGAAACCGAACCAATCAGATTTCAGTGAGTTTTTAGATCTTTGTAGGGTATAAAACCTACAGGAACCTAAATTCTAGCCCTTTTCGTTCTGATTTTGGTCGACTGAAGTATTTCCATATTACAGATTTAGTTATAGTGCGAAGCCACATTTTGAAAATAAATCTGAATTTATTGAAGTCATCAATATACATGGAGGTAATATATTTGATTAATTAATATTATTTTCGATAGTAGATTTCATTTTAAACTATATTGTATGTTAATTTTTGAAACTAAGAATATAAAATACCTAACCTGACCTTGATCTTTGCTAAAGCACATGCTAATTATTTTTTATTTTCTTTTGTCATTTTCTCAACTTTAGAGGCCAATTAAATAAATTAACAATTAAATAAATTAACAATTATATGAACATTTAAATTAATAATTTAATTAACAATTAAATAAATTAACAATTAATTAAATGAATAATTATATGAACATTTAAATGAACAATTAGAAGAATCAAAATTGAAATAAGAAGGCCATTCTAAAGCTTTGAAATCTAGATTGTAAGCGGCACTATCCAGGTACGACAGGAAAGCTGCTGTTCTCGAAGCACTGCTTTGAAAATCCAGATTGTAGCGGCCCTAGTCCAGGTACGACAGGAAAGCTGCCCATCTCGGAGTCATCTCCAACGTTAACAACGGATGAACTTGTCAACTGCTTCAATTCCACTTCTGTATGTCAACTTCTTCAATTCCACATCTGTGTATCAACTGGTGGGCAAGTTAATAAACTGTGTTTATTTTTATGTATGTATTTTATTTCACTTTTTGACTTCAGCAAAATTTATCATCCTCCTACAGGGGTAAAAAAGGCAAACCGAACAGAACATTCTGTAGGTGGCGCCCAATTATAACATCATTTTAAACAGTTTGCTAGTCAAGAACCCACGACTTTAAAAAAGTGCCCCGACTAAAAGAGCAGCCGTCCGCAACATTGTACATTTATCGTTGTAACAAACGATAGGTAACAGTGTGATGTTTTGAGTGGTTTCAAGATAAATTTTGAATATAATTATCTAAGCCAGCGGCCAGTTCGCTGTAGCGTTGTTTTAAAGCAGTAAAGCATATATTGGGCCGCTGAAAGTTTTGACGGTATAAAAAAGCTGTTGAAAGTCACATTTTAAGAAAGGTTGAATTCGGCCAAAAAAATGAATATTGGAGAAAATAATCTTGTTCTAAATAATCTTTAAAGATTTGTATTCATTACTTCGTCACAACCGACCACGGTAAAAAAATTAGAGTTTGCAAGACCACGTTTTTGAAAATCACTGGACTTAGTAGAGACAGAATTGAGCGTGTCATGAAGAACTATGTTTTACGCAGAACAATGCCACAAGCAGAGGAGGTGATCGGATTGGCAATAACAATAGTGCAAAAAAAAATAACGATTAAACATTTTATTGAATCTCTTAATTGTGTGGAAAGTCACTACTGTCGTAGTCAAACAAGAAGTCGTGTCTACTTGCCATGTGAGTTAAATTTTACCAAATTGTGGCAGATCTTCAACTCAAAGGTTGGAGATGATCTGCGAGTGAAATTGGGATATTTTAGATCTTACGTAAATACACATTATAATATTGGATTTGGTATTCCAAAGTCAGATGTGTGTTCAACGTGTTTAAGAGCAAAAGAAAAATTAAAAAATTGAGATTTACTCGACACTGAAAAATAAAACCTTATGACTGAGCAGCGTGTACATAAATTAAAAGCAAAATCATTTTTTCTCTTTTAAAAAGATTATCTGAAAATATTGCTCTTTTGTAAATTTACATTTAATGCAATTAGTGAGTTTTGCACCTAGTGCACTCATTTATACGTTAGAGTCATCATTCATAAAATTTTTTATGTGAATAGTTGCATTGAAATTTTACTGTAAATAGTACCTTACAATATTAATTATTACTAAAAATATTAAACAATACACGCACATATACAGACTCAAATTTATAATAATGTTTTCACCTAATTACGAAAACGAAAGACCTTCATATTTTCAATGCCAATATTGTTTATTTTAGCATGTTTCCTGGCCCGCAAAGGATTGCCCTTGTTCTAAATGAGGAAAATGAGAATGATAATCTCAACGAAAGGTTGGATGGACCAAGAGAAAACCAGCTAGCAGCAAATATGCACAGTAAGAGACTGTTTCGAAAAAGATTAGATCCTATGCAAGTACCATGAATATTTGTTGTTATTTAAGAAAAATTTAAAATGATTTGCTTTTTTAACGTATTTCTATTGTAGGTATTATCGTTTACCTAGAAATGTGATTTTGGAGTTATGCGGGTTACTGGCACTAGAGTTAGAACATCCCACAAGACTAAGTCATTCCTTATCAGTTATGCTACAAGTTCTCATAGATTCCTAGCATTAGGTGTTTTTCAGAGTTTGATAGGAGATATTGCTCACATTAGTCAGTCAACTTGTAGCCGAGTATTGACAAATTTCTGTGTATCTCTACAAAATTTAGCTAATAACATTAGATACCCCTTGAATGAACATAACTATGTAATTGGTATTGGTAAGAAGCATTTTATGCTATTGATGGTATAGGTACCCAACGTAATAGGAGCTATCGATTGCACTCACATATTAATGCCTCCTAAGCACGCCTAATTATACAAATAGAAAAGGTCAGACATCATTAAAAAATGTTCAAAAAGTTTGTGATGCAGAACTTCGTATAGTAAATCTTGTTGTTTTATGGCCTGGCTCGACACATAGTTCGACAGATAGTTATATTTGGGAGAATTCTGAACTGAAACGTCAACTTTATCAACACATTTGCCCTGGATCTGGAGTTTATGTCCTTGTAACATACAATTTGTCCATTCATTGATTTAGTTTACTTTTAATTGCCTGTTCAATAGCTTCATGGATCGCATGCAAGATTCTGAGATCGGTCAAGCGTTAAGGTTGGCCAGGCATAAAAATATATCTGAACCTTTGGTCCAGACGCTAGAAATTGAAGCCGCACGACAGGCTTCCCGAAGTAGTCAAGGCAGAATAAGGCAACTTCGTCCTCAACGCATCACGACGAATTGCAAATTGAAATCGTGAGTGATAAGTTGTGCAAACCAGTGGACAATAGGCTCGTAGCGTAGTGCCGCCGGCATAGACATTCAGCGGTTTAGTGACTCGCAAATAAAAACAGTGTCGTACCTTATTTTCTTCATCTCTCTGAAGTATTCAACAATGGCTCGTCGTGAACAGCAAGGAGAAACAAACACAGCGGAACACATTCGTATGAGGGTGCCAGCATTTGTACCGTCGGACCCCGAAATGTAATTTCACATACTAGAAGTGAAGTTCGACACGGCAGGTATCCACGAAGACGGAAGCAAGTTCGCGTGCGTGTTAGACGGACTTGACCCGACATATGAACAATCTTATGAAATCCTTAAAAGCGAAATTATTAGGCGAATAGGCTCATCGCGAGCACAAAATACGCGAGGACTGCTAGAAGGTGAATCGCTGGGCGATCGGAAACCTTCACAATTTTTGCGGCATTTACGTAGCTTGGCAGGTGTCGGTTTTCCGGAAGAAATCCTCCAGACATTATGGATAAGTCGCTTGCCTAGTAATGTGCAAGTCCTGCTCACAGCCCACAAGGACTTAATATTAGATAAGAGGGCAGAGATCGCCGATTCAGTGGCGGAGATATATGGTCAGCCATCTGCCATAGCGGAAACAAGCACCGATAACCTGCGCGAGCAGGTGAACAGCGTAGCAGACACCCTGTCGAAGGTGTTGCAGGAGCTATCGCTGATAAAAGACAGCCAGCAGCGCCTGCGTTCAACCTTCCGACCGCGTTATCGGTCACGATCAAGGTCCCGCGGCAGGAACTCACAAGAAAAGAACGTGTGTTGGTACCATTCGCGATTCCGCGAGTGTGCTCGCAAATGCGTCCAACCCTGCAAATATGGAGCCGACACCGCGGGAAACGAGAGGGGCAGTAGTTGATGGCGGCGGCCAGCACTAGCCCTTATACATTGCGCTTATTTATAACCGACAGCAGCACCAAGATACGATTTCTCATTGACACAGGGGCCGACTTATGTGTGTATCCACGTACACTCGTCAACAAACCGCGAAAAAAACACTGTATGAACTTTCCGCGGCGAACGGCAGCACCGTACACACATATGACACCGTGTTTCTACAGGCGACATTCCACCAAGTCCGGCAGCGTGCGGCACGTTGACGTACGTCAACGCGTGTATTTTGTTTTTTATGGAATTGAATGGTACACATTCGACTGAGTACGGCACGTCAAATGCGATACGGTAGGATGTGGCACGTTAACGCATATATTGAGTTGACCATCAGTTGAGTCCGTACTGTGGAGCACGTCGGTACAGCAAAAATGGAAGAATCGTTAATTATCGAAGTGGAAAAACGAGCTGTTCTCTATGATAAGCGGCTCACTGCATACAAAAACTCAAATACGCGGGAAGATGCCTGGAAAGAAGTGTCACGTGAATTGAAATTAGGTACGTGGGTAAATTTACATATATTATTATGTATACAAATTTAATTTAAACTTGATTTTATTTATTTAGATAACATATGTGACGAACATGTAAAAATTACATTATTTGATGTATTCATACTGCCAAGGTACTTCCCCTGCAGGCGATACAAACCAATCTGCAAATGAATTGCGAACATCCATAGCCCGTTTGGTTGGTCTAGAATATCTTACAGAATGGTCATTTGAAGGCGATTGTCTGCTGTTCATAGTTTCATAAGTATTAGCTGAATGTGCATCTTCATCGTTATGTTTTTCGGTGATCAAAAAGTTATGTAGTATACAACACGTGACAGTTATTAAAGATGCAAAGCTTACATTGACTTCCATACGTTTAAGTAAGATTCTCCAAGTGTGAGCAGTTATGCCAAATGCGTTTTCTACGACTCTTCTTGCTCGTGATAAACGGTAGTTAAAGATGCGTTCACGTAGGGACAAGTTTTTTCCTGGAAATGGTCTTAAAATATTTTCTTTTAAAGGAAATGCTTCATCAGCAACTAAAACTAGAGGCAAAATTTTATTGGTTTGTGGAAAAGGCCTGTCTTTTGGTAGTTGCAATGTTTTTGAATTGGTTAGCCACAAATGACCAAAGTTGCTATTAGCAAATACGCCACCGTCACTATTCCCTCCATATGCCCCTACATCTACTGCTATGTATTTATAATTTGCATCTACTACCGTCATTAGCATAATTGAAAAATATCCTTTATAATTAAAATATTGCGAACCAGAATTTCTCGGAGCAAAGAGGCCTATATGTTTGCCATCTACGGCTCCTAAACAATTGGGCATATTCCATCTGTCCCAGAAATCGTCACATATCTTCTCCCATCTAGATTCGCTGGGTTCCGATATGTAAATAGGCATCAAAATTCGACAAATTTCAGAGCAAGTTTCCTTTACTATCGAATTCACAGTGCTTTCTCCCATGCGAAATCTGTAGGCGGCATCTCGAAATGATATTCCGGAGGCTAAAACTCTGCAACAAAAAATTACTTTTTCCCAAATGTATCTTTGTAACTACTACTATTGCCAAATATTACAAACAATTTAGAATAATCTTTTATTTTAGATATCGATGTAGTAAAATAGAGATGGCGGTCACTAAGAGACACGTTTATCAAATATCACCGTGCCTTAAAATTCAAACCAAGCGGGTCAGGTGTTGGAAGCAAAAAAAAATGGCCTTATTATAACTATTTGCTTTTTCTAATTCCTCATATTGAGATGAAAGAAACGATTCAAAGTTATAGTAAAGAGAATACTTCAGATACAATAAATGACACGTCTCGTGATGAGTCTCAAGTTACTATAACGCAGGTGCAAAAAACTCAAGAAACCAATAATAACGAACCAATTGCTTTCGGAGAAACTTCTCAACCTGAAACGTCTGACGTGCTTATTGAAACTGAAACACCCCGAGCTAGTACATCAAAACCGCTTGAGAAAAAAAATAACTACTAAAAGAAAACGAGATACCACAGATGACAAACTTCTAGAAATAATAACCAAAGAAGCCGATTCTGATGAACAATTTCTATTAAGTTGTCTACCTATGTTAAAACGTCTGAATACAAAGAAAAATCATCTTGCTCGAATCAAAATTCAGCAAGTACTATATGACATTGAGTACGACAATACATTGAACGAAATACAGCAACAAAGAGCTCCATCATCATTTTCAGGGTACACTTCTACGTCCACAAATGCTTTAAGTCCTGTGGGAAGTGAATTTTATGACTGCTGGCAATCAGAGTCATCTGACAGATGGCAACTTTCCTAATTTTAATAAAAATTAATACATATTTTTGTCAAGCAACTTTTGTATTCTGTATCTTTAAAAAATATCATTTTGGTTGACTGAATAAAGTTTCTTGGATTTTTTCATTCGAAAGTATTGAAAATATCGTTCTGGGTAATGTTCAAGCTCAGAACATAACCGATGGTATTCTCCGCACTCAAGTCTTAATTCATTGATAGGATGGATCCAATATTCTGCAGTCCTTTTCTGGCGTTTTCTTAATAAATATAATGCTACCGCACGTTTCGCAGCTCTTGAAAGGTACACCATCTTTGTCGCCCGCAAAGCACCAACTAACGTAACGGTAATAACTTGCTTGGTGGAAACCTTTCCACGTCGTTCGAAGTATACGTCGACTTACCGTATTTGACGTACATCAACGTGCCGCAAGCTGCCGGACTTGGTGGAATGTCGCCTTACCCCTGGACCTAGGACTCCGACGGCAATTTAGTTGGAGGTTTGTTATAGCCGACGTCTCAAAACCCATCATAGGCGCAGATTTCCTGGCTCACTACGGTCTGTTAGTCGATGTGCGAAACCAACGTCTCCTCGACCAAATTACAAAAACAACATCCCGCGCCGAGACAGTGAAAAGCGACGTTCCTAGTGTAAAAACAATTTCCGGTTCGTCAGTGTACCACGACCTACTTCTCCGGTACGCTGAAATTACACGGCCCAGTGGCGCACCCCAGAACGTCTCACATAATGCCAGGCATCACATTGTTACGTCGTCAGGACCACCCGTACGCAAAAACCGCGTTGCCTTGCACCTGACAAGCTTAGAACCGCGAAGAAGGAATTCGAGGCTATGCTGCAGTTAGGTATCGCACGACCCTCAAAAAGACCATGGGCGTCACCGATTTGGTGCTTAAAACAGGTGACGAATGGAGGCCATGCGGCGATTATCGCGCTCTTAACGCGAGGACACTCCCGGTTCGCTACCCGCTAATGCATATACAGGACTTTTCTCAGTCGTTGTGGGGAAAAACAGTGTTTTCCAAAATCGACCTGGTGCGCCCGTTTCATCAAATTCCAGTGGCAGAAGAAGACATTCCGAAAAACAATTTCTAGACAATTATCACAAAAAAAGTCCTACTTAATCTAGACATAGATTAATCTTATTCTATTGATCTTTTGATAATATTGAATATAGACAATTGTATTCAGTGTATTGATCTATTCAAGGAGAGAGACAATTCCAAATTCTTTCTTTCTTCCATTTCAAGACCGAACAGATTATGAATCGACAAGTTCCTGGTACTTCAAGGTTAGGGAACAAGAAGAAGAACAGCTTGCTGAGTTTGATCAATAATGCGAAAGATAATTACTAAGACGATTCCGGTTCACACTCAGTTACTGAATGACATTCCCCAGAGTATTGTAGCTACCTCTATATTTCCACCTGTGGATTTCTATGTCTTCGAAGTTCCGGAAGGTGATGATACCATGCTTCTCAAGAAACAACTAATACTACTATCTACATCAACTGGTGAGGTTGACTTTGATGAAGCACTCACTGTATTCGTGAATATATTCACACTGGAGTTCCCACAGGTTAGGATTCGCTTCCTTGATGTACTTAGAAAGTCCAATTATAATATTATTGGAGATATAACACTGGATATTTGGAAAGGGCAGTGTAGATATTTTCATGATATCGACTTAGAAGACACCCAAGAACTAGAAGAGGCTATTGCCGCCGATGTGATAGCGATATTGGGGATGCACTTCTGTTTTATCGACAGAATGCTGACAACACTAAACGCTAATATATGGGTTGAGCGTAGAAGCGCGGCTTTCGCGAGCGCATGTGGGACTAACCACGAGTCTCCAGTGTTCATTTCAATGCATCCCTCCCAGTCGTACGCTTACTTGGTATATAAATCCATTTCTTCCAAAACAGATTTAAGATCGAGAGTTTTTTTGACTATCAGAAATGGTGCGAACACCCCTACAAACCGCATTATACAAAGCTGTTGTTGCCAAAATCCGATACTGCTTGCATGGAATGAAGTCGCTAAATATAGCGACAAGTTGCTTGCAGCTTACAGGAAATTCGACTCATTAGGAGAGATGGTCCCCTATGCCAAGATCATGTACAATAACAACTAATTACCCGAATTCAATAGGAATAATTTCGACATCTTGGCGAAAATAGCTGTTGCTATAGCTAATCATTCGGGGCAGATATCAATGCAAAGCTACAGAGGCGTGGATAACATAATTAACAAACTAAAAAGGTAGGTGAGCTTGTGGACAATCTTCATCTTGGCTTGGGAATTCCTCTGGATCCTGTAGACTACGTCATTTAATCGTGACACGACGGTATAAAAGCCTTCCAACGATTTTTACAGCTTCGGAGATTTACCCTTGCTTCTTTTTGGGTTATACAGCCATACTTTCACAAGCTCTTGAAACCCGCTGTTGTTGGCACGCAAGTCGTATCTGGTCTTCATTCTGTCGCTTTCTATTTTTAGCTTCTGTCGTACTTCTTCATGTACCATCTTTATTCGATCTTTCAGATGGCTGAGATAATCATCCAAGTTTTCCTTGTGTTGGGGTCGATTCATAATTAGATCGATGGGTAGCCGCAATTCTGTGCCGAAAATCACATTTTGGAGATCGGTGAAACCAAAACAGTTTCCACTCAGTGCACTGAATATTACAAATAGGATTATTTCAAAAACGACTCTAACAAGGTATACCTTTTTTCAGATAAAAAAACGCAGGAAAATCAACTGTTTTAATTGTTTAATTGATGGATAACACTAAGTCGCAAAAAAGTTCTGTCTTTTAAAAGAACCATTATATGCCATAAGTGGCACCTTTACTAGTGATGTCAAAATTTTAAAGAATTTGAATTGCTCGCCCCCAAAAACACCCGATCTCCAAAGTGTATGCAAATATTCGGATTTTTTAAAATTATTTACAAAAATCTAATTTTTATCGAAAATAAAATTTTAACAGTATATTTTTAACCATCAACTTTTTACAAAGGCAAGTTTGACTACATAGCATTATTTTGACTCTCTAATATTGCAATTCTTCAAGTATGTTTAGTTCCAATACATTTTTATATATATTTTTATCATGATAGATGGCTTAATGGATATTAATGTTTTTAAAGGTGACTGGGTACCCATTGGAGCAGTATCTGTTACCACCTCTTAGGAACCCTAGAACACCAGCAGAGCAGAGGTATAATGAGGCGCATATTAGAACCAGGAATACAATTGAACGTTGCTTTGTATTGTTAAAAAGTTGTTTTCGTGCAATACATTCTTCTGGAGTGTGCTCATGTATTCGCCTCAGAAAGTGCAAAATATTACTGTTGCAGCCAGCATTTTACATAATATGTGCCTCAACTATGGAGTTCCTTTAGAACAACACGAACTGATACCATTGGATAACCAACCTCCTCAAGACGAATTTATGTTTTTGTATGTCATTTTATTAAACAAACTGCATAAACAGTTATATATATTTTTTCAAACTGATAAAAAAATCATGCAATATAGGGTTAATTACCGGACAATTGTGTCAAAACACAAAAACCAGAAAACTGTGTTTGATTAATTGAAAATTAATTACCGGGCAATTGGGTCAAAACACAGAAACAAAACCGTGATTGGTTTTAAAAAAAATAAACTACCGATCAATTGGGTTAAGTCACGACAAATTGTGGTAGATTATAAAAAGGAATCACCGGACAATTGGGCCATACCACAACCAACGTAACGACACAATCGAAGGAGAGGACAGGACGAGAAAACCAGAGAGGTCAAACAACAACGATCCACTGAAAGGAACAACGATTCACCCAAAGGACAACGATTCTCCGAAATCCTGAGCAACGTACACCAATCAGAAAATCAAAAAAGAAATCGATAAACCAAAGTAAAGGAAAATATTAATAGGTACGGAAAAATTTCCAGCAAATTTGCTTATTACTAATCGTTCAATCTTTATTCGAGAAGACACCAATGACAACATCTTTAAACAATCTTTTACTGTAAGTGCTCATTTAAAGAATTGTTCTCATTTTGCCTAGCCATTTCTTTATTTTTTCCCAGAAAAGAACTGTATGCATGTAATTTTAAATCAAAAATTTAAATTAAATTTTAAAATTTTCACTAAACTAAAATTTCATCATCATCATTTAATCATTTTGCCTAGCAATTTCTTTATTTTTTCCCGGAAAATTTTTACTAACCAGTAAAATTTTAAACACCGGATAATTTATTGTCTAAAGCTATTTATTTGTGGCATAGTTTTAGTTTTCTTTAGTTTTTGGGTTTTTGCCACACTTCTGAAAAATAATAGAGATTAATTAAATAAGCCCTTGCGCCAAACGGAACAGTCAAGGGTTATTTTGAAACTATGTTTGTCTAACCAAAAATCTCACACTGAAAAACAGATAAGTAAAAAAATAACAAAAATCACATCACAATAACACGGAAGTGCGCGATAGTGATGTGATTTTTGTTATTTTTTTACTTATCTGTTTCTTCAGTGTGAGATTTTGGTTAGACAAACATAGTTTCAAAATAACCCTTGACTGTTCCGTTTGGCGCAAGGGCTTATTTAATTAATCTCTATTATTTTTCAGAAGTGTGGCAAAACCCAAAAACTAAAGAAAACCGGATAATTTATTACAGCAGGGAATATTCCAAAATTTGACTGAAATAGAAAATATTTACAAAGATTCACAACATCAAGTGGAAACTTTTTAACCGCATTTCAGAAAAAACACCATTAAACGTATGCCTTGATGAAACAACTTTCAGTAAATTAACTGATAGAGCCGCACTAATATCTTCCAGGCCAGAGTTAAATTCATGGCTTTTAGTAAAAAATACATTGATTAGTACAGAGATAATAGTTACAGAGAAAAACGAAGTTTATATTATTTGGTACAGGAATTAATGTCATTAAATATACAGAAAATGAAGATTTATTAAGTGGCATATGAATTCAAGATGATCGCAGTCTTATCTTTTCGATCTTTTAGTAGACTGCAGAATCAGCAGTTCTCCACATATAAATAGCCGACATGTATCTTAGGATTCAATTCTTTCTAGATATCTCGGATTATCTTAATGGTTTTCGGTTTTCGAGACGCGAATGGTGAACCATGGAAAGCAGACCATACTGTATACAGAATCGGAAATTGCGGATCTTTACAGAGAAAGTAGAAATTGCGCTTCATCCCAGGGAAGGTACGAAGTATAAGCGGCGCGGCGCTGTGCATTGGCCATTAGCCCAGTACTACGGAAATCGGTTCCGTATCGCCAACGCCAATTCGTCATTGCAAATCTAACTGTGTAAACAAAGACCTAACGAGAAATAAAGGCAACATTGAATAGATAGAGGTAGGTATCTACAATATTTGGGTACTTGAGATGTCCTTTATTGTAGACTGTTCTCTTAATAATTAGCAATTATTAGGTTGGTGCAAAAATAATGGCCGTTTCTACATTGTTTATTTTTATGTATGAATTTCTGAATAAATTTTTTAATGAATGTGGTCATGTTATATGTCGTTTTAAAGCGCGTTTTTCGCTCTATCTTTTAGTTTAGTTATCTTTTTATTATCGTCATACGTCTCTGATTTCAGATCCTTTTTACGATGCTCTCAAAGAAGGAAATTCGCATTATTTTGCTTCACGAGTTCAAACTTGGCCACAATGCTGCGGAGACGACACGAAATGTCAATAAAGCATGGGGCGAGGATACTGCTTCCGAACGTACCACACGTAGATGGTTTGAAAAGTTTCGTGCAGGTGATACCAGCCTTGAAGATGAAGAGGGTCGCGGTCGCCCATCTGAGGTTGACAATGACGAATTGAAAGCCTTGATCGAAGCCGATCCTCGCAAAACCACACGAGAACTCAACGTCGATCACTCAACAGTCCTCCGCCTTCTGAAGCATATAGGGAAGTCAACGAAGCTCGATAACTGGGTGCCTCACGATTTGAACGAAAATCAAAGAAATCGTCTTTTTGCGGTGTCGTCAGCCCTTCTTCCGCGCACCAAACACGACCCTTTTCTCGACCGGATCGTAACGTGGATTCTCTACGACAACCGGCGTCGTTCTGCACAGTGGTTGGACAGCGACGAGGCTCCATAACACTTTCCGAAGCAGAAACTGCACCAAAAGAAAATTATGGTTACTGTTTGGTGGTCTGCCGCCGGTCTCATCCACCACAGCTTCCTCAATCCGGGCCAAACGATTACGGCAGAGAGGTACTGTCAACATATCAACGATATGCACCAGAAGCTGCAGCGTATGTGCCCGGCATTGGTCAACAGAAAGGGGCCAATTCTGCTCCACGACAACGCTCGTCCGCACGTCGCACAACCGACCCTGCAGAAGTTGAACGAATTGGGCTACGAGACTGCCTCATCCGCCATACTCGCCGGACCTCTCGCCCACCGACTACCACTTTTTCAAGCGCCTCGACAACTTCCTGCGCGAGAAATGCTTCAAAAGCCGAGATGATGCCGAATCGGCCTTCGACGACTTCATCGCCTTCAGAACGCCGGATTTTTATGCTACCGGAATAAATAAACTTGTTTCTCGTTGGCAAAAATGTATTGAATCTAATGGTTTTTATTTCGATTAATAAAGTTTATTCTGAGTTGAGTTACGTTCGTTGAAAGTAGCTGTTTGAAAACGGTCATTATTTTTGCACCAACCTAATAATACATAAACGGGTATGACAGTCGACGGATATGCGGTGTGTGTACTGTATTAATAATAATAATAATAATAATAATAATAATAATAATAATAATAATAATAATAATAATAATAATAATAATAATTTTATTGTCCATCAGATCATTACAATGATATAGGACACGTTAAAGTAAATGTAAAGTAATAAGTAAGTATTCACGCTGTATTGCAGTGATTCTTAACTGTATTCCGTAAGGGTACCTACATTTTCTGGAAACAACAGATTTTACGACCCGTGAGTCACCCTGCGTTAAGTCAACTGCGCCTCAACGTTCGCGCGGCCTAACAATAAAATAAATTAGAAAGGTTACGTGGTTAATAACTTTATGCAACGATTTTACGAAAAAATATTTAAAGGATCCTACAACTATAATTCTTATACCTTTCTTCGTATCTCGACTATTAAGGGAAAAAAAAGGAGGACTATTTTCGCCTGACCAGCCAGTATATATATATATATATATATATATATATATATATATGCAACTAGTCGGTCGTGACTACCCTTTGGCGTTTTTTTATATATATATATATATATATATATATATATATATATATATATATGTATGTTATGCACTTTGTCACTTCCAAAGTAGATACACGACGCACGTTACCACTTCATATATAACCTCGCCACTTCCGTCGATGGAAGTGACAAGGAAAACTAGTGAGATTTGGTACAAATGCCACAGATGCCTCTACTAAGCTTATGGCCAAATTTCGGTTGGAAGTGATTTTGTCATAAATTTATCTTTAGTGAAACTTTTTAGTTCGGCTATATATCGGTGGCGCTGCAGTCGGCTGTAGGTTGTATATATTTAGATATTAGTAATACTAAGCCACTTCCGTGTGTTGTGCCGTTCGTTCAGACTTCCATTTTTTGGCAACAGCGCTTAATACTCTGATACTTGTGATATATTTGCAATGATATGTTTTAGCTATTATAGAACTTATCAGTCAGCCATATCTGTGAAAAGTTAATAAACGATTTTTGAATTTGTCATTGTCATTAAAAATTGACATTCAATTTTTATTTTACAACAAAGCTGTCGAATTAAACTGAAATAATAATAACAACAGTAAAATTAAAAATAAGAACATTTACGTAACTAAAATTTTAAAAATATTACAAAGTTGTTACTTTAATATACCTGTATCTAATGTGTCTAACAAACTTGCCTCCATATGAAAAACTTTTTTGTCATTAAATTTATAAAAAAAAGCTTTGCTTTAAATAACATTGATATGAAACTATTCAAATTCGACATAGCATATACGTATAGGGTGTTCACTTAGCGAAACGCACTGTTTATTTTTCCAAATGTTAAATTTTATATAATTTTACAAAAATATGCACTATACAATTTTTATGTTGGGTTTTAAAACTAAAATGTAATATGTTTGAAGTTGTTGCTTTAACGTTGTTTAATGTTAATTTGATTTTTTTATTTTTACGAGTATCTACATTTAGCAATTCACGGCAATATACAGGCTGTATCACATAAGAGGGCCACTCCCATGTATCCCGTTTAATATGCGAGGCACGTCAAAAATCTTTGTTTTTTGTTGCACTTTTGGAGGCCTTTATGCTGGTAAAAACAAATTTGAGATCCATGGCCAACTTTATGAGTAATAACAAAACCTGTAAAGTGCTCAAACTTTAAGGTTGTCTAACTTTTATTTTAAGAGATAGAGAAACTTATTGGTAATAAATTTTGATTGAAAATTGATACCTTTCACCTGATATAAACATATTTATGAAATATCGTATGTGGTTTGCTGCGCCCTCTAGGCGGAAATTTTTATTGAAGCAGGCTATGACCACAAAAAATTGCCTGTCTTTTCGTCTTTCATGCAATATACTACATGTTGCCCTTATCTTTTGTATTTATTACATTTTTTTCAATTTTAGTTAAAAAAAATGTACCTAAATATTTTCGTGTTGCTCAAGATAATGTAGAACCTGTTTTAAAGACGCCAACTGCAAAAAATAATAAACAGAATGTACTTTTTTATGCGAAATACGGATTTATCTTATAATATTATTTTATTGGTTTTCACATTAGAAGCAATTGGGTCTTTAAAATTATTTTGACACAGACAATGTAATAAAATAATATTATAAGAAAATCTGTATTTTGCATAAAAAAGTACATTCTGTTTATTATTTTTTTGCAATTGGCGTCTTTAAACAGGTTCTACATTATCTTGAGCAACACGAAAATATTTAGGTACATTTTTTTTAACTAAAATTGAAAAAAATGTAATAAATACGAAATATAAGAGCAACATGTAGTATATTGAATGAAAGACGAAAAAACAGACAATTTTTTGTGGCCATAGCCTGCTTCAATAAAAAAATTTGTCCGCCTAGAGGGCGCAGCAAACCACATACGATATTTCTAAAATCCGTTTATATCAGGTGAAAGGTATCAATTTTGCAATCAAAACTTATTACCAACAAGTTTTCTATCTCTTAAAATAAAAGTTAGACAGCCTTAAAGTTTGAGCACTTTACAGGTTTTTTTGTTATTACTCATAAAGTTGGCATGGATCTCAAATTTGTTTTAACGAGCATAAAGGCCTCCAAAAATGCAACAAAAAACAATTAAAGATTTTTGACGTGTCTCGCATATTAAGCGAGATACATGGGAGTGGCCCTCTTATGTGATACAGCCTGTATATTTCAAAACATGAAAACTCTTCTTACCAATTTTTAAACAATTTAAATGTCAATTTATATTTTTGTTCACCCTAAAATAATGTATATTTAATATAAACGTTTAATTCATAACCAATCCATAATTCCAGGTCCGAAGTTTGATAATATTAAACAGTTCGATAATATTAGAAAAATAGATTTATAACAATATTTTTGAGATGTAAAATATACTTAGAAAAATAAATTACGAATATTAATGTAACCATGAGTATCATGACCATGTAGATATTGATTTTCTTAAAAGGAAGGCAAAAGAAAGTAGGTAACAGTTGAACATGTGTTAAAATGAAATTATCAAGTGACCCTTTTAGGTAGAAAATAGAACTATAGGATGTGCAAACACTTACCGAGGCCTTTTAATTGTACCATTGAATAGATAGGAAAATATAACTTTTAGAAAAGTTTTAAAAATACATACAAATTTTTTCAATACAGTTTTTTTTTATAAAAATAGATATTAAAGAACTTTGGCTTAAAGCAATTATTGTTTACTTGAATATTATGCAAAAATTAATCTACTGTAGGTAGATGACCCTAGATATGCAAATATTAGCTGTTGCTTAGGGGTTAAGAATTTTCGAAAGTTTTATTTATTTAAATACAGATATTTCTGAGGGTCAAATAAAAAGGAAATGATGAAAATATTAACCCGTTTGTGTTTAATATAGGGAACTATCTAACAGTTACCGAAAAATCAATAATTTAAAAATTATTACACTTGCTTATTAAAAGGTAAAAGTTATGAAAACAATCAGTTTACGGCAGTTAGTAGAAAATGTACTATTTATCAAACAAAAATTGAAATTTGTAGTCTGTAAACTTAGACATAAAAGTTAAGTTACTATTACCGATTCTATTATTAATGGACCTACGATGTCTAGCATCATTTCCGTTCATTGCAACGCAGCGGTAGAAAGAATCGAGTAAGAGCAGATTTTCAATTTACTCATGTATATTAAATATTGTTAAGTAGGTATATCTAGGTACTTATTTTTTGGGGTATTATGAACTTGGCCATATATGTATATTTAATTGATATATGTACAGAGTGGCCTAATTTCGATGTTTGTCTAGGGCAATTTGATAACTATGAGAAACACAAAAAATAAATATTACATTCTAGATCTAGTCTTTTTTTGATTTATTACATTATTATTTATAATGAAAACAAACTTTTAATGGAGTCCTGTAACTTTTGTCATATTTGTTTGTGTAGGCGTATGTCTACACAACCAACGTGCTCCAATTAATTTATCTCAAGAAAAGGCATCAGGAATGTGTCATTTATTTTTTGTAGGTAAGGAACGGTACCTTTAGAACATAAAGGGAAATCGTTTGCGGAAATTAATAATGACGTCTGTATGGAATATGTTGAAGAAGACGAAAATAATGGTAACGCCTGAATTTACCTACTGTATAACATTTCTCTTAATTTAAATATGATCACTTACTTATTCTTTTTTCTAATAAAATCTCACATAAAAAGCAAATAATATTAGATTTACACAATATGAAATAATCTTCCACACCAAATAAAATATGTTTTGTATATTTACCTAAAATCAGAGTTTTTCAAATGATATAATTTTAGATGTACCAATTCATGAACCATCCTTTATAAGTAGGTACTTAGTGAACCTTCTATTACTAACTCTATATTAGTTACCTGCACTAATTTGCCTACGATTTAAAAAATAAACAAAGTGGGATGCAAGGAAATTTCGGGTATGTCATATACCGGGTGACAACGAAAAGTGGGAACACGCTGCAACTTTTTTATGACTGCTGATAAGAATTTGAAATTGGGTGGGTTTATACTAGATGGTGCCATGAATTCTTTGAGGTCATTTCGGATTTCTATTTTTAAAATGGGACACCCTGTATTTTTTGACATTTTTTGAATCAGGGGATCATTTTACGTATGGCAGGACCAATTTTCTGACACATTTTCTGGATTAAATATATTTTTTTAATTTTTAAAAATAAAACTAGAAGGCCGCGACCGGCAGAAATTGTTTTATTTTTTTCTTTTCTTGACGGATTTTAAAATTGCACCGCAAAATTCAGAAAAATCTTTTATTAAAAATCAATAGGGCCCACCCTCTACATTTGAAAATGAGTTTTTAAGGAAATACAATAAATCGAAATTTTTAGTGGTAATAACTAAGGAAATGTACAAAAATATTCAAATTTAGAATTTTGCCCATAATTACAAACGAAAAAGAAAACAATTTCTGCCAGTCGCGGCCTTCTAGTTTTATTTTTAAAAATTAAAAAAATATATTTAAGCCAGAAAATGTGTCAGAAAATTAGTCCTGCCATACGTAAAATGATCCGCTAATTTTTATCAGCAGTCATAAGAAAGTTACAGTGTGTTCCCAGTTTCCGTTGTCACCCATATGATTTGTTATTAAAAGTATTGGCTAGCTCTGTACACTTGATAGCAATTACTTTTGATTTAAATTACAAATCACGAAACAACGAAAGTGATTTCAGCCGCAAAAATGAGTTACGAAGAGAGAGCATTTTCAAGAGCAAGAGCATGCATTTTCTATTTACTTTTAGGATAGTTTAAGAAAGAAACCGAAGTTTTAATAAATGGATTTGGTAAATATTTAGAGAAAACTGTTACCTATCAGGAACGAGAAAACAATTTTTGCAAAATATAGGCAGAAGACGAAGTGTGACAGTAGTAAAATCTAATCATAACATTTTCTCTTAAAACGCTTAGTTTTTGTTATACAGGGGTTAAATATTATTTAAAAATATGTATATAGGTATATGAAACCAAAAAAGTTAAGCTACGAAAACATTTAAAAAATTAATATTCAACCTCTGAATTCTAAACACTAATCATTTTAAGAAAAATGTTATAGGCCAAAAACTATTCTATACCGATGTATACAGGTATAATTTAAAAATATTGAGATGCAAGCAAGTATTCCTTGTCCTTCCTATTTTGAGCAGTGTATTTTAGAACTTTAGAAAATTATGTAGACACAGTGTAGGTATACTGTTACCTGAATTTATGAATATAAACTTTGTTTAGTCATTGACTTTTATTTAAAAAATATTTGAAAATTACGTGGAATTAAGTGATTACCTGTTCATCAATTTGATAAATTCAAAAACAAACTATGAAAATCATTCATTTTTAAAAATATTAAAATCAAAGTTTATTTGTGTTAATTATATATCGATTTTTTAATTAAAAAATTTGCAATGCAGTGTAATTTAGACAAACTTTTGTTTTTTCTAAATTTATCGAATAAATAAATTTTAGTTTGTAGTTCTACTGTCGCAAGCTACAATAGACTATATGGTTCCAGTAGGGGGTTAGTTATTATGGTCCATTCACTTGAAACCTAACCTAACACACTATCGTATTTTTATATTTAAAATACGTATTTTCTAATAAAACAACTTTGTAGTGTTAGCACCGTCCAGTATTACTTTACAGTGTGTGCTATACAATCTATACTAAAATATGAATTTAAAATATTTTCCGGCTTTTACAATCTGGACGATTTTATATAAAATAACCAGTACTATTCTTCTATAACTACTGTCAAAGTAAACTATTAAAACCATCTGTTAAGGCCCTTTAAAGTTTAAATGCCCATTTCGGTACCTGAGACGTTTTCTAAGAATTAGCTTGCAACCCTGGCGATTACCAATAGTTGTTTGTTGTTCCTTTTATTTGAAACATAAAAGATGCCGCACTAGCAATGAGTTTTTATAAGAAATAAACAAAATAAAACATTATTAAGAATAATTATGTTATTCTATCTAGAGGACAAGACTCATTTAAACACGCGAATACTTCAGTCTTATAGAAGAAACACTCGTTCGTATTTGGGTCGAAATGGTTACCTCCACAAATTTGTTGACTTTTTTTTTTCGGAAGCTGTCACTTCCAGTTATGATATTGTCTGAAGTTATTTATTTGTGGCATAATTTTAGTTTTTCTTTAGTTTGATTGGGTTTTTGAAACACTTCTGGAAAAAATTAAGATTAATAATTAAATAAGCCCTTGCGCCAAACGGATCAGTCAAGGGTTATTTTTAAACTAAGGACTTAGAGATGTTCCACTAAAAAAATGTTTTAATAGTTTAAAATGAACTAAATTGGCACCTGATTTGTCAACACTTTGTATGAAATTTGGCCAATTTTTTTCTTTAACTCTTATAATATTTCATGCAGCTAATTTAAAAGTGGTGATTTTTTCGAAAAAATCAGAATATCACGAAAAGTAAGGATTAAGTATAGCGAAGTATTATGAAAGTCTTATTAAAATAACATGAGAAAATTAAATAAAAATTGCATTCCTTTTAAAATAATGAAGTTGTTGGCCTCTTCCGGTTTAACCAGAAGTGATAGCTCCTTGAAAATATTTTCATTGAAAAGCTCAAATTCGATTATATAGGATGCTAAATTAAAAAAAAAATAAAGACTACTTCCATGAAAACTTCTAATAGATGGACTATTACCGTGATTCAACCTGTATTAAAAAGTGCATAAACGCAACTTAAATGTACAGTAACTAAAATTATATACAGTGCCGCCAAACAAAACAAATTAAGTTTATTGATAGTCGACAAAGTTGTAGACGCGGATAAAACTTATTGTGCTTTGTCAGTCCACCTATATATGCAAGTTTATATAATCTCTGAATAAGAATACTACGTTATGACTTCCAGAGATTTGGCAACGCTGCGTGAAGTAGCAACGCCACGTCAGTCTCTTGAATATATATATATTTGGAAGTCTCTTCGTATCATCTATATAGTATATATGTGAATATTTTAAAATAAAAATTGCTTCCCTCTTTTGATATTCGGTATGTTGAGGCTCCCTAAACAGATATATGTAATTATTTTACAAATATATTAACTATAACACCCGGAAGTTAGGACGCCATATCTACATAACGGAAGTGACAACTTAACAGGTATCAATATATATATATATATATATATATATATATATATAATTACTATAATGTTAGACTATATACAAAAAAATAATTTAAATCCATTTCAAGGAAATAAGACATTCTTGTTTGGAAATCTTTGAAGTCTGTGGTCAAGTGTTACATTCGGTACAGTAGTAATATCTCTAATTAAAACAGACGTTCTTAATTTGAATTTATAGCTGTGGTAAGTTATTCATATTTTGATAAATTGCAGATAAGCATTGGGTTATTCCAACCTAAAAAGTATCAATGCAATCTATGTTGCATGCACGAAGTAAATAAATTAAGTGAGGAGAAATGGTTAGAACATTAACAGAGGAAAGAAGATCCAAGAAGAGGAATGAAGGAAGACACAGCTAAAGCTAAGTTAGATAAAAGTTTACTGATGATCACAATGGACCTACAGGCAGTTCTTCTGTGTCCACTTTTGAAAACATTAGCCATAATACTATAAAAAAACCTAATATTGCATAATTTTACAATGTTTAATAATGTTACGCACGAAGTTGCTTGTTACGTATGGCACGAAGGAGAGGGATTTGTTACAGCTAATGAATTATCTTCGTGCATCGTAGACTACATTGAGAAAAACTATAAAGCCCATTTAAAGGAGATAATTTTGTGGAGTGACGGTTGCACGTATCAAAACAGAAACTCTATTTTGTCGAACGCACTACTGCAATGTCCAGGGTTGAAAAATGTGTGTATTATTCAAAAGATTTTAGAGAAGGGGCATACACAAATGAGTTGCGATTCTGTGCATAGTGTGATAGAATGGGAAATCAAAAATAGGATTATAAGTGCTCCAGCTGATTATGTAAATATTGACTGCTCGAAAAAACCTATGCCTTACAATGTGATTTACTTAGAACACACATTTTTAGTCTAAAGTAATTTAAAATGATATAGCTCTATTCGTTCTAGAAAAAGGCAAGTGATCCAGTTGTTACGGATTTGAGAGCCTTAAAGTACAATGGATTAGATCTTACCATCAAGTATAAATTGAAAATGACAGATGCCTGCCAGTACATCCCCCAAAGACTCGGAAAATTTTCAGCTGAAAAGCCAGTTGGTTTATACACCGCTGCCCTGGCATTCAAAAGGACAAGTATGAGCACTTGCAAGAACGAACCAAAGTTCTTAAAGCAGACTACCATTTGTTTTACAAAAATTTAAAATATTATTAAACAGTTTATGTTTAGTTTGAAAATAAAATGCCATGATATGTTATATTTCCTGTTTCAGTAGCTTCACAACCTCGTAAGTTACATGTTTCTTTATAATTCTGTAATATTACCCCAAAAACAAAAAAATATATACCTATATATCTGGTTATTAGGAACCCGGATATAGTGAACTTTCGGATATACTTAACGAACCAAAATGAAAAGTAGGAACTAATGTTATTAAGATTCTTATCGCAAATAACGAACTCGTTTATAACGATCTTTCGGTTAAAACGAACAATATTTTATGTTTTATTTTGGTCTTATTTTGTAAATATTTCCGGTTATAACGAACTTTGGGCCGGGCGAAAACGGAAATTTCCGAACAAGTCTTCTCTCATCTGGAACAGATGAGAATTCAATGGACTACCGCACCCATCTTTTTCTAGGCCGCACCCCGCTCCCCGCTGATCAGTCGTCATTTCTCAGCCTAAGAGCGTACTTCTTTCTGTTTATCTTTGAGACACGCAGTTGCAATCATGACTAATAAGAAACGCAAATCTTTCACACTTAAAAATAAGTATGAAATAGTAAAACGATTATAAGGGGGAGCAAAACAGACTGAAATATGTACAGAGATGGGGCTAAGTAAATCAACGGTAAGAAAACTGCACATATAGGGAGAATGTTTAGAATTGTTTTCCGTCTGGTTTTTGAAGTCAGACTCATTTCAGAAAGGTTCAATTCCTAGAAGATTTTTGAGTGTTAAAACTCCTGAGTTGGAAGAAGCTATTCTATATGAAATTGAATAATACCCAAAAAACTAGTACTAGAAAGAAAGTTGCAAATCTTAATATAAATCATAAATTAGTTTGGTCCGTTCTGAAGCATCAACAGTTATACCTGTATCTCATATAAAGGGTTCAAGCTTTATTGCCGTAAGACTATTCTGCTCGCCAACGATTTTACCACTGGATTTGCAAAAAATTGAACGAAATGTTGATTTTACCGCTAGCATAGTGTTCATGGACGAAGCTAGTTTTTCCAGATAAACACGTTTGGTCTGATGAAAACCCTAATGCCATCATGGAATCTCGATTTCAACATCAGTTTTCTTTACTTCCTTCCGTCCTTACTTTTTACCAACTTACCAACTTTAACTGATGCCTCTTACGGGCATTTTCTAAAATAATGACTATGGATGAAAATGAAGCTGAAGAGTTTACTTTAGTACCAGAATTATCTAGCAACGCCATACACACGATAGCACAACAAACGCAATAGAAGAGGCTGCGTCCGTGGGACTTCCAATGAACGTCCATAGAACAAAAAAAGGGACGTCCAGTGGAAGTCCGGACTTCCGACTTTGGAGATCCTTTGGACGATATAAGAATATACAGGGGGTAACTGTACAGTCAAAATAAATTAGATTTACCCAAATATATCTATATCGAAAAGTTCGCCGCTTCTGATATACAGATGTTGAAATTTTTATTCTATTTTCCATTTCCTTGGAAAAATTCAATAATAAAACGGCAATATTCCCATTATCACCACTAGCGTAGAAATCCTGTAGCACTCTTCTTTTATTTGAATTAAAAATTGTACGCCACTGTCTTAATTATAACAAAACATAATATACTTTAAATTTTGATTATTTGGAACACATAATTATTCTTTAAAATGCATCGTATTTAAGTAACTATTCTTTATAAATAACTGCATTTCGTAGTTTGTGCGTGGTGAGACCTATTAATGCCTCAGTAATACAGGGTGTCCAGAAATTAATGCACCATGGGACAATAGTAGATTTCTGACGATAAAATAATGCCATATAACTAACTTACTTTAGTGGAAAATTGATGATTAAAAGGATACAGGTTGTCAAAGTAAAAATTTTATTTTCGATATTTGTAAATAATGTTTTAAGAAATCCAAATATTTGTATAATACATCTTGGAGATCGGAGATTTTTGAGGGCAAGAAATTCAAATTTTGACGTTATTAATGTGATGTGCCATAAATGGCACCTTATGGCACATTACACTTCTTGTATATGGCAGAACTCTTTTACGCAGTGCCGCGGGGCAAGGAGTGCATGGCACCCGGGCGCCACGATCCAGGGGGCGGAAAATGACCTTTGGTTAGTAGCAGACGTCAGTCAAGCTAAACTGCACGCTTCCTGTTAAAATATATCTCTTCCCCTTTTTACATTTTTTGTCAGTTAGATCAGACCCCCTTACTATAAATAAGTACTTTCTAAGATCTTAGTTGACTTGTTAAGGTGCGAGGTTCACTCGACGTCACCTTATTTCTTGTAATTTTATGTGTTTTGCTTTGAACCCTTTTCAAGTGGCACGCCTATAGAATCTTGTTCTCTGCAACCTTCACATCTCGTATCTACTGATCCATGTGCTGTGAATTAGTCACTCTCTATTTTAAAAATTTACATAATAAACATATGTTGGTTCACTCTCGAACACGCCCCGCCCTACCAATTCCCCTCTCCTCACCTGTCTCGGGGCCGTTCGGTACCCACGATCCAACACGGTGGACGACGCTAGAACTGTAACGTGTTGAGTACGATCGATATAGTGTGAGGCAAAAAACCTTGAATATCTGTTAGTGTTTATTTTATTTTTCTTCTAAAAATTCCCGTGATATATTGTACTGTGAATAACTGTTCCTCGATTCGAAACTTTGCTACATCACATAAATTTCAATAATAATTACAAATTGACTGTTCCGGTAAACTTTACAAAATAAGACCTATAATAGACGCACTGAATGATAGATTTAGAAAACACGGTGGACTGGACTAACATATTTCTATTGACGAAAGTATGATTCCGTACTACGGCAAACACTACGCAAAACAGTACATTAAAGGGAAAGCTATTCGTTTTGGATACAAAAACTGGGCACTTTGCACAAACGACGTATACATGGTGTCTTTTGATGTTTATACTGGTAAATCACAAAATAATACAGAAGAGGGAAGTTTTGGGCTTGGAGGTGATATAGTACTGAAGTTATTAAAAAAATCAAATATTTTACCAAAAAATGGATACAAAATTTACTTCGATAATTATTTTACAAGCCTACCCCTACTTGGTCACTTATCGAAAAACAATATCTGTGCTACAGGGACTGTTCGAGAAAATCGTACAGGACAATGCCCATTTCCTGACAAAAATTGGTGGAAAACTCAAGACAGAGATGCTTATAAATTTGTGGGAAAATATGACCCACTGTTAGTCCAATGGAAGGACAATAAAGTGGTAACTTTGGCATCTAATTTTGAAAACGACGATATTGTCAATACCACAAGATGGTGTAGGACCTCCAAATCCAAGAAACGCATTCTGCAACCAAAATCAATTGCACATTATGTAATAAAACGAAGTCCGGGTCATGGGAACGGAAGTAGAAGGCGACATAGAAACGTCTTAAGTAAACAAAATCTTTTGTACTGCTAGACTTCTTTCGACACGCCGGACAGTTTATGGGCCATTTAAATTTAAAGAATAATATTTTTCTAATAACCATTGGACACGGTCGAACGCTAAAGATCAACTAACAACTATTCAAATACAATTTATTAGTTTCGGGTCGGAAAAGATAGTTGTTTCTAAAAAGCCCTCTTGTCACAGTCAATTGTTAAATAAACCAGATGGGGGAGCTGGCTGGCGTACTTTACGTTTGGGCCAGCCCCCCCGTGGTGAAAGGATCCAGGGGCGGCCTCCGCCAACGGGGCACGGAGGCCACGGACGCGATTTCCGCGAAATAGACGAATTAAGGCGTAGAAAAACCTTTTAATTAGTAAATTCAATGTAGTAAGTGTATAGATTCGCCGCTAAGGTCGATCAAGGAGTTTTTCGTTGGGTTTTCTCCTTTAAATTCAGTAAATAAAAAGGTACAGATCGAGGAACCCAACCTCCGAATAAACACGGAGCCCGGCGAAGGGGGAAGGTAAAAAGAAGTCAATTAAAGCCCTGGTAGACACGGAAAATCAGTAATTTAAAAATATGTTCAATATTAGTTTCTCTAGCGCGCCTTAGAATTGTATAGTCCGTCTACCAGAACCCGAGACAAGTTCATAGGCCAGAGTGACAGCCAATACACGATCTTTGCCTCTAAGGCACATTTTGAAAATGCCTGTGCTGGTATGGACCCTAAGCACAAAAGGGGAGGTTCCCGAAAGGTTCCCAAAAATCGCTAGAGGCTCGTTCACGAGGGAAGACCGGCAGATTTTGGCTGACTTTTGAACCCGTCGTTTCGTTGTTTTATACGTTCCGTGATATACTATTTTTCCACTATTTTTTTGATTATTTTTAACTTGTATTTTTATCGTCGAACTGGACTCAGCCACTGAACTCGTGTCGCGTTTTCCAGGGTCCAAGCTTTAATTTTATTGTATAGAATCATCGTGCTCTTTGCGTAATCGTGTGTAAATAAAATCTAATACCTTCCTCGAATCTCGTGTTTTATTACTTCTGGTGAATCAAAGGTGTGTGCGTGGCTCAGGTTAAGGGATTAGCAGCCACCAGGTTCAACCCGGGAAGTAGACCAAGGTAAGTGGATATTCTAGGTATAAATTCGCTACCTCACCTTTAAAGAACTCGCGAGTCAAAATTCGTAACGTATGGATGAAATAATAATACCTAGTCATTTAATTAACGGCCAACCGACAGGGTTTATTACAATTACAATAAAGAAATGGGAGGTTTCGATAAAATGGATGGCCTCATATCACGTTACCGAAGCAGAATTAGGCACAGAAAATGGTACTGGCCAATTTTCGCTTATTTGCTAGATGTTAGCATTTCCAATGCTTGGTTACTAATGAAAAGACTCAACCCAAATGATCCAAACTGCGCATCTCTACTGATTTTTCGTCGTTATGTTGCCCTTGGCTTTTTGAACTCCTATGGGAAACAGCCATCCAGGGGAAGGACAGCTACGTCTTCTGTAAATCCTTCTCAATTTGACAATGTGGGGCATATGATGCGATACAATTATACTGACAGAAGATGTCAAGTCTGTAAGATAAAGAGCAACTTCATTTGTATAAAATGCGATTGTGGGCTGCATCCAAAGCTATGTTTTGAAAAATTTCATTTAAAAATGTGATTTTTTTATAAAACATATACATATTGTAATAAAATTAAAATTCAAACAGTTTTAAAATAATAATAATAATTGTCACATTTTGTTAAAACAAGATAAATTTGTTCAAAATAATTATTGATGGAAATAAAAGGTGTAATCTTGAGAATAAGTACTATCTACAACAATTAAACATAATGTATCATAATGAACATATAATAAAAATTAAATCATTTCAATTTTAAAAAGTCAATATCAGAAAAATTTATTAAAATATCTGTACACAGACAAATATAAAGGCCAAGTACATAATTAAAATCAGAATTTATCGTAGAACTAGGCATATCAACAGACAGCTAAAAACATAAGGATGACACTTATATGCATTTAGTTAACATACGAGTCAAATATAAAAAGAATTTGTTAAAATAAATAAAATTTCCAACATCATATTTTAAATTTCCAATAAATAATAATTTTAATTTGACATCTGTCAAAAATAAGGACGTGGACACATGTACCAGATAGACATACTTATAAAAACATGATTAATTAATTTTCCATATTAAATATAATGAAATTGTAAATTATAAAACATGAACATTATTAAAATATGTAATTAGCAATAAATAGTGCAGTGAAGTGACCAAATTAAAATAAAAAACGATATATTAAAACATTGTGAAAGTGACTTAACAAACAAACTGAAAATCTAGAATCCGTATAGACTTGGGAAACAAAAAAGTTGTTGATTAGTTACGAACAAATTAGAAAAGGGAGAGCGTCGTTTTGTGTTAGCGTCCCCATAAATTAAAAAAAAAAATCAAAAATTTCAAGAAAAAATCATCAAAAAACGTGACTCGCCAGAGAGAAAAAAGTAAGGTTATATTTATTCCATCGAATGAAGTTCCTGAGAAATTTCCAGCAGTCCCAGTTTTGCCAGGCCCATTTTCATCTGTAATTGGAATCCACAGCGGATATTTCCATGTGCCCAGGAGATTTTAACTACAATCACAAGCACCATGTACCAATTTAATTTGTGCACAAATATAAAAACTAGCTAGAAATATTCCGACTAAGGAATAAATATCAAAACTGAATATAGGTAGTCAGTAAACGTAGCAAGACTTACCTACAGCATTAAAACATAAATAAAGGCCATTTAAAACATTCACATTTATTAAAAACTTCACACGATTTCGCAATTCATGCTATAAATGTCAAAATTTTATATCTATAACCTAAATGATCTTATTCTCCAACTGTAGTTTTAAGGTAAAGATAGGCAACTGGTGGTACAAACAAAGACATTGTTAGTTGTCTAAGCTTAGAAATTAGAAATAAATTAAATATCATATAGATACCAGTATAAAAAAAATTTGATTATACCATCATTTGTTTAGTTAAGAAAATAAGTAAGAAAAAAGCCCATGTTTCTATTCCAAAGTTTGTAATTTTAATGTGGAATATAATTAATTATTTTTAAAGTTCATTATAAAATATTTGATTTCCTCCTAAAGAAAATAAAACACAAAATTAAAAACCAATACATTTTATTCTGTATTTAGTGAAAGCTATAGTTTAGACAAAAAAAAAACAAAATATAAAAAAAATTATATATAAACAAAAACAAGTTTACGCGGTGTAGAACTAACTACATCTATCGGCCGTTCGCTACTCCATGCCGGACTGAAAATGTCCGGGCACGAAGCGTTCTACATGCAGTAGACACCATTGAAAGCTGTCGACCTTTAGCGCGATCGGCGAGAAACGATATTTTGCAAACACGGAATTCCAGGAAACAACTACTCTGCGGGCTAATGCCCCGACCAGCATTGAATTACACCTGGAAAACCTATAGCAACAGCTAGAGTCATTCGTCAGACGGCCCACCAGACATATACCGGTTTCGAGCTTATTAGCTCTCATCAGTATGCCATAGGTGAGGTATCCGACGAATAATCCTAGCTGCTTTCGTCTGTCTAACCCGACAGAAGGGACCATGAGTACGCGGTGTAGAACTAACTACATCTATCGGCCGTTCGCTCCATGCCGGACTGAAAATGTCCGGGCACGAAGCGTTCTACATGCAGTAGACACCATTGAAAGCTGTCGACCTTTATCGCGATCGGCGAGAAACGATATTTTGCAAACACGGAATTCCAGGAAACAACTACTCTGCGGGCTAATGCCCCGACCAGCATTGAATTACACCTGGAAAACCTATAGCAACAGCTAGAGTCATTCGTCAGACGGCCCACCAGACATATACCGGTTTCGAGCTTATTAGCTCTCATCAGTATGCCATAGGTGAGGTATCCGACGAATAATCCTAGCTGCTTTCGTCTGTCTAACCCGACAGAAGGGACCATGAGTACGCGGTGTAGAACTAACTACATCTATCGGCCGTTCGCTATTCCATGCCGGACTGAAAATGTCCGGGCACGAAGCGTTCTACATGCAGTAGACACCATTGAAAGCTGTCGACCTTTATCGCGATCGGCGAGAAACGATATTTTGCAAACACGGAATTCCAGGAAACAACTACTCTGCGGGCTAATGCCCCGACCAGCATTGAATTACACCTGGAAAACCTATAGCAACAGCTAGAGTCATTCGTCAGACGGCCCACCAGACATATACCGGTTTCGAGCTTATTAGCTCTCATCAGTATGCCATAGGTGAGGATTATTCGTCGGATACCTCACCTATGGCATACTGATGAGAGCTAATAAGCTCGAAACCGGTATATGTCTGGTGGGCCGTCTGACGAATGACTCTAGCTGTTGCTATAGGTTTTCCAGGTGTAATTCAATGCTGGTCGGGGCATTAGCCCGCAGAGTAGTTGTTTCCTGGAATTCCGTGTTTGCAAAATATCGTTTCTCGCCGATCGCGATAAAGGTCGACAGCTTTCAATGGTGTCTACTGCATGTAGAACGCTTCGTGCCCGGACATTTTCAGTCCGGCATGGAGTAGCGAACGGCCGATAGATGTAGTTAGTTCTACACCGCGTACTCATGGTCCCTTCTGTCGGGTTAGACAGACGAAAGCAGCTAGGATTATTCGTCGGATACCTCACCTATGGCATACTGATGAGAGCTAATAAGCTCGAAACCGGTATATGTCTGGTGGGCTGTCTGACGAATGACTCTAGCTGTTGCTATAGGTTTTCCAGGTGTAATTCAATGCTGGTCGGGGCATTAGCCCGCAGAGTAGTTGTTTCCTGGAATTCCGTGTTTGCAAAAACAAGTTTTCTCTCTACAAAGAACCGACTACTGAGTGGAGTCAAATTGCTAGCCAGGGTAAAAGATATAAAAAGAAAGGTAAGGAAAGAGTTTTAAAGAGCGCCATAAAATTTTACATAAACACATACACATTTACACTAAAATAAAGATTACAAAAAATATACACACACATAAAATCATAACAATATATTGTTTTTTATTACACATAATACATTTAACCCCATAATTCTGTAACCCACTTAGCCCCATGACCCATTTAACTCAACACATCTAAATTTGTAAGTGGTTGACTGAGTCAACGATTTTATTCATTGAAATAGAAAATATATTCCTTCTCATTCCTCCTCATTTTACAGTAAATATTTCCGCTGATTTGCATGAAAGAATTTTTTGCGACTGAACGGTGTATTATAAATATTTAGGAATTTATTTAAAGAAGTTTTAGTTTTTACAAGAAAAAATTGTATCAGATGATATACAAAAAATTAAATCAATATTTTTTTACCGGAGTATCCAGTTTAAGGCATTTGTGAAAATTGGTAATTAACATTGATTGATCAAGAACAGCGTTTTATTAAAATATTTTCATATACTAAATTTAACATTAACCGTCCAACCAGGGGCGTGCAGTCCATGGAAGCAGAGCTTCCCCTACAAAAAAATACATAACATCTTTTAAAAAGTAATTTTTGAAATAGGAAACAATTAATATAGTTATATAAAAACGCTAAAAATATGTTAATTTATCAGGCCCATAACAAATGCGGCTTTGACTCCTAAAAATTTAAAAATTATCTTAATTATCAAGCCCATAACAAATGCGGCTTTAACTCCGACTGCCCGACCGAGCTACAGGCTGCAGTAGAAAATCCAATAGAAGCTATGCCGGTCGCTAGCTTCTCTCTGCACTACAGCCGTGCGGAGAGAGGATGTGAGACAATTAAGAAGAGTGTGTGTGAATGCGTGGTGTGTCTTAATAATGAAGGGATTTTCATTATTAAACTTCTCAGATAAGCTTCAATTAGTTACCAAAGGAAGGGTAAAACCGCCTATGAAAAATTTAACCACAAAAACGAAAAACTGTATTAGACATTTTTATCCCGAAAAACACTACGAATAATTTAAATTGTTAACAGGGTTGTTGGCCATGTTTAGTTTTTGAAAATGAAAGAGGTCTCTGGAATAAATCTGGTTTTTCCGATTTAAACAATTTAACTAGTCGATAAAAATAGGCAACTGTTAAAAAGATTCATCGGTGTTGTTTGTTTTCTAGGGCAGCACGAATTGGGATTTAGAGGTCATGACGAAACAAGGATTTCTTCAAATAGAGGAAATTTTCAGGATTTACTTAGTTTAATATATAAATTTGATGAACCATTACAACATTTAGAGCAGTCTACTCTTTTTCGCGGAACTTCAAATCGAATCCAGAATGATTTAATTTCCGCTGTTGCAACAATTATTTTAAAAAGAATTAAGCAGGAGATTGGCGAGGCGTGGTTTATTGCTATTGTTCTGGACTAAATAACCGATATCACTAATTTTAGCTAATTAGCTATAGTAATACGCTACGTTAAAACAGACACAAGCTCCATTGTCCAAACGATTGCCCAAAGTAGCTCCTACTAGGTGGAACTATAATGGAAGACTTGTGTTAACAGTCTCTGAAAATTGTGAATCACTAATTGAGCTATTTGAAAATATAATAGAAAATAATGAAACGTGGGACTCAGAAGCAATAAATAGTTCGAGGGGATTTTTGGACTGTTTAAAACGAGATTTTAATTTTAATTATTTGTTGAACATATTTTCAGAAATATTTCCATTCTCAGATAATGTTTTTAATATATTACAAACTAAGACAAATGATATTGCTTTTTGCTTAAACTGATGATGTTAGTGTAAAAAATAACGCTAAAGAACTATTGCAATTTTTAAAAGACAAGGAGCTAGAAGATGCCTACACTGAAGTGTCGAAATTGTGTGAATTAGTACTGACAATTCCTGCCACAAGTTCATCAGTAGAACGCAATTTCCAACGCTTAAACGTATAAAAAGTTTGGTGAGAAATTCAACGGGACAGGAGAGACTTTCGCAAATGTCACTCTTATCCATTGAAAATAAACTTCTTCAAAACATGTTGGAGCATCTACGTTTTTATGATGACGCCATTGACGAATTTGCAAAAAGTGATCAAAAAATCGAATTATATTACAAATAGGTAAGTTTTTAAAAATTGCTTCCCTTAAAATTTCACCGCGCGCCCCTGCGTCCAACGCCTTTCCGTCTTTTAACCAATTATTGACTTTTTTTCAAAACCTTTGGTCCCCCTAACACCTTAACGGTGCATATTTGGTCTGACTTAATTTATAAAACTAGTTACCTCATTCAACAAAATACATTACCAATACTGGTAAAAAAGGCTCTTCCATTAGCTACTCTACGAGATCAAATATCCAATCTGGATTTAAATGTTCTGGTACTATTATGGAATAGTAGTTAATCTTAAGAATTCCATTTAAGAAGTTACTGATCAACCTCTAGAAGGGTCATAGAAAGTGGCTGAAATATTTTGGATCCAATTGTTCGAGCCTTTACAAGTTGCAATCTGTAACACCACCGTCTGTCAATATGTCAACAGTTCCTTCCACATTATCTTCGTTGGAGTGCAATTTGGACCAATACATCATAGAAAGTGGAACTGAAAGAAATTAAACAGAAAATTATAGTAAAAGATGTGACAAAATCAGATCCTCTGAGACTGGCTCTAAAGACGAGTATTTTTATTTGATTTGCTTGAAGCATGGCCTGAAACCAAATCTGGAGAAAATGGATGAAATATTTGAGTTGTGAGCAATGGTCACATGAAGATTGAACCAAATGAGAGATACGAGACTATTATATTTGCCACAATTGTGAACCTGAATAAATAATTTTTTTTGACAAAGCTGACTTTATCTTTATCTTTGTTACAACTGACTGAAACCGTTATATTTGGAAAAATCAGGTAACATTATACAGACATTCTTGGCTTATTTTTTTTAATCAAGAGTTATTGTGGTGGTCTATACCACAGACTTCAAGGTAACAGTTTATACACTGTGCATAAAACCGGAAATTGAAATAAGTTACATAATGAAAGGCATAAAGTGTTACAACTGACACCGGCCTCCCTTACCTTATTTCGTTCCACAACAACATTTGTTGTCATATACATCAATTCCATCTGAAAAGCAACCAGAACAAAGCTTAAAAGAAACTAGTGATAACATTACAAAATATGAAAGTGAAAATAGCAGAAAAAAAAAATGACACTGATAGAAACGTGTCAAAATTAATATTAAAATGCGTCAATCACATAGATTTAGTCAATGACTCATTTTCCAATTTCCGGAGGAACATTTTCAGTCGTTGTTGCAGAAATAATAGTACCTTCACCATTTCACCAGAGGCTTCAGCTATTTTTCCCTCTTCTCCAAAACAATTTGGATTTCTGACTGTTGATTTATCACTAAAAAAGGACACTAAACTGTAAATATACTCCGTGTTAACCCACTGTTCTTTGGTGAAGGCACAGTTTGCATACACCTAAAAATTTTACTGTAGAGATGTCAATGAAGAAATATTTTAAACTTTAATCTATTTCAACATATCTTGTTAGTTTTAAAATGTACTATGCTTTCGCCAAACGAACGTAGGTCTTCCTGAAACAGTGTAAAAATAAATAAAAATTCTTAATAAAAACATACCTCCATCACAGACATTTTCGCTAGGAAGGTCCTCTATATTTAGCGAAATTGACTGCAGTTTTTCCTCCCAAGGTGTGTACCTCAAGACATTCCGTTAAAACGAGTGAAAAGTGTTCGTTTATGTCCTATAACATAATTTAGGTATTAAGAAACAAAAATAAATGAATATATTTTTATAAATACCTGAATTTTAGACATTCACAGACCCTGAACATTAAACGCTTATTGAAATAGTTAGGTTATGTTGTCAATGGTCGATGCCTAAACTTTATTTTCATTCAATATTAACAACCATCACAGCCGTGATTTTATAAAAATTTGCCAGGGTTTACTGCTCCACAATCAGCTGTTTTACTACTCAAGCCTACATCACATTCCGCAAGGAATTTAACAGTGTCCAACTGACCATTCTGAGCTGCTAACTGTAATGGTGTGAAACCGTTCTTGTCTCTCAACTTAACATCGCCACCAGATTTTACGATATGTTCAACTACGGACAAATGGCCCCACACAGCAGCGAAATGCAGTGCCGTGCGACCACTCCTATCTTGGACATTAACCTTACTGCTAGATTTCAGGAGGCATTCTACGTTCTCCAGCTGACCCTCCGCGGCAGCAAAATGCAGTGCCGTACGACCACTTTGATCCTTGATATCGACATTCTCGCAAAATTTCACAAGATGCTCGACAAGGGCCAACGGTTCCCGCGCGGCAGCAAAGTGCAGTGGAGTGCGTCCTTTGTTATCGTAAACATTGACATCATCGCTGGTTCTGACGAGATATTCTACGATGGCTAGTTGACCTCCTGCGGCAGCAAAATGTAGCGGCGTGCGTCCGGTATCGTCTTCAGTGTTAGCATCACATCCGGATTTTATGAGATGCTTGACGGTGTCGAGTCTTGCGGACTTAACAGCGAAGTGTAGCCCCCCGCGACCCTCAAAATTTCTTATACTAACGTTGGCGCCGTGATCGATGAGGTATTTGACAATGTCAGCTTGACCTATCGCAGCGGCCAAATTCAGTGCTGTGTATCCGCCTCTATCTACACTGTCGACATCTGCTCCTCGCACAACAAGAAACTTCACGACTTCAAAGTGGCCGCTATTAGCCGCCCAGTGTAGTGGCGTCCTACCGAATCTATCCTTTATGTTAAGTCCTGCCTCTCGAACCAAAAATTGTAAAATTTTTAAAACATTTCCTTCCATATTCTTCTTGGAAACAAATTTTTGTAAAACTGATTGAAAAACATTTTTCTTTTTACTGACTATGTGACTTGGGAAGTCGGCGATGTTAATTTCTTTGCATGTAATGATTTTAAAATCTATGCATTTGAGAACCAGATGCAGGAGTGTCACGCAACCTTCTTCCGCTAATAAATGAAGAAGATTAGCACCCTGTGTCCAATAGTCGGGGTAACGAGTATGAGACTGATAATTAGCGAAAATATTTGAAGGTATTACATCTACATCCTTCTGTAGCAAATTGTCGAGGAAGATGCGGATAATTTTGTATTCAGAGTACTGTAGTACGTTGTTGATAAAACCCTGTTGAAACTTTACTTCTGGAGTGTATAATTGAAGTTGCAATTCCTCAGCGAAACATTCTGCCACAAAATACTCTGCGAAGGTCCTATGAATGAAATGAAATTCATCATTAGATCCCTGCACAATTCCTATCTTTAATATACTTTCGTCGATATCTCCATTTTGTTGGTAACACGAGAACAGGTGACAATCTTGTTCATGTAGAATCACTTCTAAAGCGAGTCTTCTATGATGAATAAGCGATTCATTAAACTGTTCCCTCAGGGCTTTATTTGCTGCTGAATTTCCAGACGGATTTCCTTTGCACATGTAGATATCTCTTTTTTTCTCAATGAACATGTCGTATAGTTTCTGCATTTCTATTTTTTCAGGCAGTTTCGGTTCTTCTCTAGTCTCCTGCAAGTATTCCTCGACTCCTTCCCAAACTGATGAATCACTCCATTTTACACTCTCTTGGAAAATCTCCGCCAACATAACAAGTTGTAGAGGGATTGCCGTAAAGTCATAATCTTTACAGTGGTAACCTTTTGTCCACGATGTCATTCTGCTTAATAGTACCTTGGCATATCGCTCACATTTCCCAATATTTTCGCAACATGAGTTTAAATTATGACACCAATAATTAGTAAGAAATTGTACCTGATTCAGTTCCGTAAACGGTTGCAACATAAACTGCTTCGCTTTCAAAACTTTTGCCAACTCTGGAACCATGTGCGGTCTAGTAGTAAGAAAGAGTTTCATAAAGTTGGTTTCTTCTCGGCACTGGGAGAGCAAGTTGAGAACGAGCTCCGTATAATCAGGGCTGATCTCGTCGATGCCATCGAGCATTAGCACAACTTTTTTGTCCATGGAGTACACGAATCTTTCCAAATGGTTCGTTAGTCTTGTTATTCGTTTGGAGTTTAATAGAACCATTACACTTATGTTTTTCCCACCATTTACTAGTACGTCCCTTAATGTACTGGCGTATTCAGTGAGATCGATTATTATTACCCACAAGTGAGGATTGTTGTCTTTTATAGTTGTTGCTAGTTTAGTAAGAAAAGTGCTTTTACCCATTCCGGCGCTGTCTGCGATGAGTATAACGTTTTCATTTACATCGAAAATTCTTTCTTCTGGAAATGATTCTTCTCTCATTTTATTGTTACTGCTCTCGCCATCTGAATTTAAAGGTATTGTATGTTGAAAAGATTTCTCATTCAACTCGTCGTTGTCTTGTTCGACGTCCTCATTCTTACAAATTTGTCTTGTAAGGGTTCGATTTACATAGCATCGAGAATTTAGTTCATTTAAATATGAAGGTCTTACACCCACTTTGATTTCTTTCTTTCTAATTAATTTTTCTAGAAGTTCAGAATTTATAGCTTTCGACCAATCCTCACTTGTATGTGTCGCTAAGAGTTCTTCTAAGCTGATCAGCTGTCCTTGGAAGTTTATACTTTTTTCCTTTAGTAACGTCGTGCGGTATTCATCTGAAAGCTCGTGTAACATCACAGATCCATTAACGAGAAAAATATTATTTAATCCAAGTTGTTGGCATAGTCTATCGTTGTGTTGGGCAACTAAAATTACTTTCTTGTAGATGCATTTCTTTACTATATCTCTTAATTTGTTATTTATTTCTTTTATCGTAGTTTCTTCAGTAATTTCCATTCCAATTATTATCAAGAAAGAGAAGCGGGGAAGTTCAAACGCTTCTATGACTCTTTTTTGAACTTCGAAATCATCCTCAGGATTGACATACAATTTTCTTCTTTCGTCTCTTTGTAGGGCATCGTAAATTTTCAATGCCTGTAACAAATATTCTCCTTCCGAAATGATTTGAAAAATCCTGTTCGCGTTCGAAAAATTAAAGTTGTTATGTTTAAATGACACTTTGTAGTTCTTCAGTTCTTGGCAATATTTGTCACTTTTTATTTCACTAAACATGGCTTTAGCACGTTGTTCCGTTAAATATTCTCCCTTTGGTTGTTTAAACCAATCTTCTACTTTCTTATATATTTCTTGGGCAGACACATTGCAATATAAATTGGAACTATTTAAGTTGGACAATAAGTGTTCAATAACTTCGTCTATTTTGCCTCCGCTAGGATAACTTGAAAAGATTTGGAAATGTTTTAGGAAGTCCTTCACATTTTCATCTGTTATTACTGTTTTATCAATGTTTTTGCCTTGCATATTTTTTTCGATGTAAGCCTCCGTACCAGCTTTTAAATCAGGTATCATGTTTTCATTTAAGGTAAAAAATGACCTGGTCGAGCCTTCATAATATAGCATGCTGTCAGAATTGACAGGATGGCGTGTTAGAAAGTTCTCCAAGCCATTCTCGTCGATATCTGTGTTGGTGCAAATAATTACGGTTTTTTCTATAGATTCAGACTTAACCTCAAGATACGACAAAAAGTATTTGGGAAGACTGAAGTCAGCGTTCTTCGAATTGCATGATAATAGCTGATCTCTGTTGATTTTCTTGTTCTGTTTGAACTTGGCTTGCAACAAAACACTTTTGTCTGGCAACTCCATTACGAGGTCGTCGTATTTTCCAGCCTCTTGGTTCTCCGTGGAGATCTTCCAGTTCTTTTTGCTTTGGAGGGAATTTAGTAGAAACACAGTCAGTAGATTCAATTGAAATTGTACCCCGTCCAAGCCGGCATTGCCTTTGCTTTTTTTGTACTTGTCTTCCATCGTCTCAATAAGCGGAAACCCTGCAAAAAGGTTATATTTTATTAACATGTACAGTTGATAGATGGGGTAATTTCGGCATTTTGGGAATTTTCATATAGTGAAATCATGTTCAGTTAAAAGAAACATAAAGTGTTTCATTTTTGCTTGTTCTTTGTAAAGGCGAATAATGTTTTCGTGTTGGTTATTCAGTTTCAAACGTATATTTGTATATGAAGCATTTTATGCAGAGCTCAACTAAACTGAAGCCAACTTCCGTTTGTACCGGAAGTAGCTATTAATTAGATCTCTAATAGCTACTATACGTATATAAAATTTGTGGTCTAGCGGATTCAATTTGTGGACGAGAGACGGAAAAATAATGTTTACTCCTAACCCGCTAAGGCTACAACTTAGGTGAACGATCTTAAAAGTCTGAAGACCCGACTCGATTCGACCGAGTTCTGGGAATTTCCCGCCGAAACGATTTCGGTGGCGGCGCATCCTGAGGGCGGGGGTGGTGATGGAAATGTTTTTTTTTAATGTCACCACAGTTGGCAATAGACAGACCAGCAGGAGCAATATATCATTGCTCTAAAAATGGGTGGACCAACTCCGAGCTATTTTTAGTGTGACTACAACACTTCTGTAGAAATGTAAAGACTAGTAAAGAAGAACCTGTGGTAAGATTTTATGCCATCAGACTTTCTCCAGCCAAAACCGCGGGATAACTCGATGGTAGTGAGCCTTGAGGAATCCGCCAATTCAAGTCAAAAGCAACCAGAAAAGGCCAGCAATAGAAAAACACGAGCAAAGCAGCATTCTGAGATTTTGACCAGTATTCCCATGAAGGAGAAATTGGAGGCGCGTAAAAGAAAAGCACCAACCAAAGTCAATAAGAAGGCTATTACAAAGAATAGAAAGGTTAATGCAAAACAACAAATTGACGACGACTCTTCAGAAGAAAGTGTGATCAGTACAGACCTTTGTGATGATGACAGCGGTGATGATCTAGATTCAGAAATTTGTCTAATTTGCGGAGAGTTTGGGAAAGACGAGCTCTGGTTTAGGTGCACCTCATGCGGATGTTGGGTTCATGCTGAATGTAGTGGTGCCACGTCAGCTAAGAAGTACACTTGCGATTATTGCGTCAAAAAAATTCTGTAAAAAATCAATTATCTTTGTAATCTATCTCTGAATCTCCATAATAATGTTAAAACCACATGTGTCTTCTGTTTTGTGATTAAACATGTAACTTATAAATAATAATTATGATATATCTGCCCCTCATTTTAATCACGAGCATTAGCCCAGAAGTCGAAGATTTGTGCGGGAAAGGGGGCGGCATATTATTATTAAGCAGGCCGCATTTGCGCCCAGGAACGACTTACGTTGGTAGGCTCTAACCGCTATTCAGTGCAGGAATGAGGGAAACCTGGAAAACCTCATTAATTAGGGGGGTAGTCAAATGTCAACCGGTATCAATCTCTCACATTGACCCAAGCCAACATTCTTCCACTCTACCATACCCCCAGAGAGGGTGCCAATCTCCACCTCGATTCAAGTACTGACTCCTTAAACCGCGCGACCAGTAACCGATCAAAAATGATTGTAATTACCCAGACTGACCGGTTTTACCCGCCCAGGGGGAAAATGCCGGTTATTGAATACATTTTTAAATTTTGACAGATACGGACAAATATTTATTCCAAGTCCATTGTCTGTTGTATAATTGTCAGCTAACATTCTTAGCTATAAAACAGTCATTCCATTTGAATAAACAACTAAAAATGAAGTTATTAGCTTAATTTCTACTTAGGTGACCGTCATTCCCCCTCGCTCCCCTATTCCACTGAATAATTTTTTTGAAGAAATTAAGAACCATCAAATTAAAAGTAATGAATTAAAAATTAATGCAAATTCTTATGATTGTGCCAACACTATAATATTGAAAAAAAATACAACTATTAGGTACCTTGATTCCATTAAAATTCAACAGCTCAGCTTTTAGCAGAAGAATCTACTCACCAACCAATTTACAAACATTAAAAACAAAATTAAAGCAATAGAAGTGAATATAATATCAAAAAAATATATTTACAATTGTTATCATTAATGTATTTTATTGGAAGATCAGTTAAGGAGATGACAAAAAGGATCATGTTTAGAATAATGAATAGTGAAATGGGATCCAAATTCAGCTGGGAATGCCAAAAAGGAAAGCTGTATCAGTGACGAGTATACTTTTTAAATAATAAATTACTGTGATTAAGTAGCTATAATACAGAGGAACAAAAATTCTTTAACTGAACAGTTTGCCATTTAATGTATTATTCGATATCAGGGCGTCAGACTGACCAACTATATCAAATACATTTTGAAAATAATATGTTTTCTAACGATTTGAGCAATAGATTACGCAAAGAGGCCGTTCCAACGTTTCCTGCACAAGACGGCTCATCTTCAAATTATGTAGATGATAATTTTTCTTGTAGTCACTATTATTAGAGTAAGTCTCAAAACAAAATAATAAAAAATATAATTTTTATGTACTAATTTTTTCCAAATTTGCATTTTACTGCACTTTTACCTCCAATTTAAAATTTTTCAAAGTTAAGTAAACATAATTTTTCTGTTATAAAAAACACTTGTCTTCTGGCTTACCTAGATTTTAGAAATTTTATGTTTATGCTTTGTTTACGGTTTGATAGTTCACTCTTTTGTTCGGACCAGGTCTAAGGGTCATAATAACTATTTTTAAATCACCCTGTTTACCAAATTATATTATTTACCTGATTTGAAGTATTGCTGAGAAATTATGACGAAATGGGCTTATTATACCCCTACCTCAAGGTATTAAATAGAGAGTAAATTGAAGAAAATGGGAGATTCCGTTGAACTCTGGTTGAGCTCCGTTGAGCTTCGCGATAACGAAAATCTTGATTTTACCCCTTTGGCTCAGATCTGATTCATTCTAAGTGCTTTTTCATCGTGGGTTTTACGTTTTGTAATACATCGATATACCAAGTCGAAGTGTATGTTTCATTCTAAACCACGCGGACCAGGACAACTATAGGTGAGTGAACTGCTTTGATACCTTTATGTTGTTAACAGTAAACGGGTTAGTTCGGAACAAAGAGTTTTTCTCATTATTCTGTATAAAAGAATTTTTCATATATTTTTTTATCGCCTTTGGGCTTGGATATTGATATTAACTATTATAACAAAGTAGATATACCACTAGCATATAACTTTCCAAAAACTCACTCAACAGTGACTGAAGAAACCGGTAATTCGAACTCAGAAGTAGACTAGATCAGGGCATAATAGAAAATACAAAGACCGATTCAAATGTTGAATTTGACCAACTCCAACAGCAAATTTTAGAAAATGATTCTTTGTTAGAACACAACGGAGCAATATCTGAGAAAGCAACAACGGATGTGTTATCATTAGATTTGAAAGATTACTCAAATAAAAATATTAAACTAACGGAAAACTGTCCCTACATCAAAATAGAGTTGCCAAATTGCAAGACGGCAATTATAAAAAAATCAACTTTTTGTTGGTTACTGTCTGATGGCAAAGGTAAAGTAAGTCCCGACAGATTGCGACGTTTTATAGTTTCTAAGAAAAAAGATAGCAATAGGAAAACAAAACAAAGAATGTTCGATTCGACATTCAGATGAAGAATCCGATGATGGCAACATTTCATATCACGATTCCCCAGACACTGAATCATTTTCGGATTTGGAAATGCCGAAGGAAGTGTCCCCGGATATAGAAGAAGTCTCCAAAGAACAACAATCATTAACAATAAACATTCTTTCCGAAAACTATTACGCAGTTCTATATGAAGAAGGGAGAAGGTAATTATAGCCGGAACTGAGACTCCCCCCACCACTTTTGACCTTGGGTGACGTCATTCGTGACCTGGTTGACATTGAGAGGTCACGTCAGTGGCTGACATTCATTTGACCTCCACATATGGGTGGAGCCATTTGACATTGAATATCTTGATGTATATGTTTGAAAGTTGGAGGGGATAAAATCATTTCTATATAATCCAAGGGTCTGTGGACTAAAATCATATACTAGTTTAACCACCGGCCTTACAGTTAACAAGCGCAGTAAAATTGGTGTTGTGATTACAGTTGTTTCAAATGAGCGATTATATTTGTTACTAATTAGATAAAGAAAAGAAGTGCATTTAACAATGGCTCTATCATATGAAGATTTAAATAAGATTAATAATAACATTAACAGTGATTTTGAAAATATATCTCTAAGACAGTTTACCTCTTTAGAAATAAATTGACCCTATTTAATTTTTACATTGTCTATGATGAATTCGGGATATGGAAAGTGTGTGTTAGCCACATTATTTGATGATAATGATCGCAAGTTCAAATGCTTTTTACCCAAGAGGGTGGTGGAATATTTATCAGAAGAAACTTTAAGTAAACTTAATTTTACACAAGAAAAATATACTTTGATATACATAGGTCAAAGTAAGCCACTTTTTAAAGATTCTAAGTGACCTCTATTAAAATTTGGACTTCTTGAATAATTACATTAGATTTAAATATCTAGTAGTAGTAAATATATTCAATTTTCATAACTGTATCCAATACAACATCCATTATGGGTAAATAACCAATAACATATTTCGTTGCATTGTATCAAAAAGAACTTTTTATTACAGCTATAACAAAATGTGGATGCACTACGTTCGTCAACAGTGGGTCGAGGCCACAGATATCGACACAGCTATTCAAAGATTGGGAAGTGAATTAAATGCTCTGAGTTTTGATCGACTACACGCTACTAATTATGATCTGGATTATTGTTATGATGAAGAAAAAGTCAGGTGGCTCGAAGAACAAGCCGAAATGTATAACAATGGTTGGGAACTATGTATACATTATTCCGAAGGTCTCTTAAATTTGGATCAATTGTGTGGAAAAATGATAGAGATAGGTTTAGTGGGTTATGCTAGAGTACATTTTGTTCCAGTATTTACCTGACGCAATTAGCCAAAAATATCAATTAACTAAGCAATCTATTACTGATTCTGAAGATGACCAGGACAATGATGATGAAGAGACTTTCACTCAAACCTCATAGAGATAATTTTAATTTTATCTTTATATTTTTTCATATAACTTGTATAATTTAATATTACTAGAATAATATAATATATATATGTGATTATAATAAACTTTAATGTAATTAACAATAACTTAAGATTATTTTACAAATTGTATATTATATAAATAAATTGTACTGTATTAACAATTATTATCTCTTTTTTATTGTGATGTATTATTAATAAAACAAATATATAATTTTAAACTCTTATTGCTGATTTTATTTGCTACAAGAGTTCACAAAAAAAACACATTCTATAAATAAATTAAATTTAATACAAAAGTAATAAATAAACTACACATGTATAATAAAATACGTTTACTAACAACTAAGAACTTAATGGAACACGTAAGATATTCATTAGATTACATAAATCCACTATGTACATACACTCTTGTATTTTCAGGAAAATTTTTCTTTCGAGTTTCAAATTCTAGCTTTATGTCTACAGTGGATGACTTCATGGCGTCTTGTTGATGTGAACAATCGATAATAAAGAGTGGTTTTTTTCGGAATTCTCCAATATCCATCATTGGTTCAGAATTATCTTTACCATAGAAACTGCTTTGAAAATTTTCATAAGCATACTAAGCTGCATAATCTAGATTCTTTTCAAAGTCTAAATTCCAACGTTCATATGGATACACTTCAGAAGTTAAATAAACTCGGATATTGCTTATATCTGCATGGAGAAATTGAGTAACGTCCTTGCTTCTATTATCAGAACCATCAGTACTCTGGAAACCGATAATGATATATAGGGGTCTTTCTAAACTGTTAGTGGTCTTTATAGCCCATATATCTGTAGATGTTTTTCGCAGTGTCGGTAATTCATATAAATCCCACATACGATAGGCTATCTAAATTTTAGCATAAACACCGCCCTTATTAACGCGATTTAATAGCTTCAGTTTTTGCCTATCTTCAGGAATGATGTGTCTTATCCTCCATTCTATTTTATTAATTTCTAGATCAGCGTCAACTTCTCCAAAGAATCAATTTTTAAATGATCGAGCAATTATCAATGTAAGCTCTTGTTTGGTGTTGAGGATGCCTCTTGTATAATCTTCGGCAATTCCCATAAGATATTTTAGAGATAATTTTCCGCTAAAAATATGACTGGTGGTATCCAAAATATCTTGATTATTCTGTGTTAAACCCCATCCATAAGATAGTAGCGTTTTCAAATGCGTTTGCCCCCATGACACCATAGTTTTCATTGTAGATGTTAATACCTGGTTTTCGAATAACAGTTACTTGTTCGCCACCCATTTCATAACGAATCTCATCGAAAAGAAATGCTAACGCATTGTTAGATAGGTAGCATGCTTTATTGACATTGCTAGGAGTAAATTTGCCTTCTATATAGATGTAATTTTCGGCAATATCAAGAATAAGACCTTGGAAGAGAATGGGAATTCGTACTTCATCAGAATTTCTATAGTATGGTGATCCATACGGTTTGTACGTGTGCTCATGTAAACTAACAAGTGAATTATCAAATAAAGGCTCATCGAACACATCCAACTTTGCACTTGTTGGTATCATGATTATAACCACTAACGTTTCAATTTCAGTCCAATAGATTGAAGAAAAATGCGGTCTCTAGTTGATAATTTAGATGTTCACCGCTTAACGTAAGACAGCCGTAGCACAGAATAAAGGAACTACCAGAAGCGAAGGAGAGAGCTGCCGCCAAAACACAATTTTAGTGCGCATGTGCGGCGCCGCCATTTTACAAGTTGTTTATTAATCAACCTCGCTTTGCTTTGCTTTGTTTATGTGTGTCGCTGTGTCGGTTTGGTGTGTTTTGGAAAGTGATAGATTCTTTTAATTTATAGTTATGTAAAATAGGTATTGTATAAATATATATTTCATGAACCATATTTGTATTTTCTTTAAGACCATCTCCGTTATTATTCTGTAAACATTGAAAAATAAATTACTTGTATTCAAAATTAAAACTCTAGGTGTCTTGAAGAAACTAGTTTCAAAATAACTCCCATAATATTGATTTCATTTGAGTCTTACACCAGTGCTCTTAGAATCTAGTGTACAGGGTGCCCTAAATCATATTTTTTGACACAAGTAAACTAAGGTTTAAAACGTAAAGTGAACAAAATATATGGAGGTGAAAAATATTTTTTTAAATTTATGTACACTTTGTTTCTGAAAATAATTAAGAATAACTTTGTAACTTTGGAACTAGGAAAGAGCAAAAGATGTAAGAGAAGTCGGATGGTTGCTGTGTGCTTTGCGGAATGATTGAGTTGACCTGCATCTAGCGTGGCCCACCAAGTACTCATACCTGAAATCTATTAATTACTTGAAATGAAAATAGCTTCCATAACTGAAACAAAGGAAATATTAATGACTATACTATTTAAAACATCTATTGCAGTATCAAATTTCCTGCATGGCAAATGTATCTGAAAAAGCTCTCCCACGTTAAATAAAATATATAATTTTCACAACAATAAAAAAAATAAACAGGAATAAATGCAATTTATAAATGTATTTTATATATTTTATTAACTTTATAAATAGTAGGTATTTTATACTGCTAAAGCTTCAATATGGCTAAATAAATATAGTGTCAACTTGTTTCTCTATGTAGACTGTAGATATTATATACAACTTTCTCTCAGTGTAGTAAGTAGTATATACCTTAAGTTTCAAATTCAAGGCTAAATGTGACCATCCAAGATCAAAGGCGCCGCCTTAGCTTTCGCTTCTGGTAGTTCCTTTATTCTGTGGCCGTAGTTTAATATATTTACAATGTATTTGGCACATAATTCTTTTTTATTATTATTATTTTATTACAATAAAATTACACTTCAAGTATAGCACTGTTTTTTTTTTATTTTTTGTTTGTATTAGAAATAGAAGGGAAGTTGAAATAAAAAAGAATCTTTTGAAAAGAAATTTCATTTATTGGTGTCCAGACATTAAAATGTTTACACAAGTCAAGAAAAGGGAAGCAATGAAACATATATATTGTAATAAAATTAAATTTCAAACAGTTTAAATAATAATATAAATTTTCACACTTTGTTAAAACATGATAAATTTGTTTAAAATAATTATTGATGGTAAGAAAAAGGTGTAATATTGAAAATAAGTAGTATATACAACAATTAAATATAACGTATCAGAAGAGTCACATAATTAAAATTTAATAATTTCAATTTTTTAAAGTTAATATACCAGATAAATTAATGAAAATATCTGTACATAGACTAATATAAATGACAAGTACATAGTTAAAATCAAAAATTAACCCAGAGCTAGGCATATCAACTGACAGCTAACAAAATAAGGATGACACTAATGTGCATATCGTTAGCACCCGAGTCAGATATAAAAAGAATTTGATCAAATAAATAAAATTCAAACGTCAGATTTTAAAATTTCCTATAAATAATATTTATTATTTGACACCTGTCAAAAATAAGGATGTAGACACATGGACAAGATAGCCATACCTATAAAAAGATATTTAATTAATATTCCCTATTAAATATAAAGAAATTTGTAAATTATAAAACATGGACATTATTTAAATATGTAATTAGTAATTAAGAAGTTCAGTGATGTGAGAAATTAAAAATCAAAAACGATATATTAAATAAAATATTGTGAAAGTGACTTAACACATAAACTAAAAATCTAGAATCCATATAGACTGGAGAAACAAAGAAGTTGTTGATTAGTTACGAAGAAGTTAGAAAGGGGCAGCGTCGTTTTTGTTAGCGTCCCCAAAATTTAAGAAAAAATTCAAGAATTTTGAGAGAAAAACATCCAAAACATTACTCACCAGAGAGAGAACAAAGTGAGGTTACATCCTCTCCATCACAAGAAGTTCCTCAAGGATTTTTCCAGCAGTCCCAGTTTTGCCAGGCCCAGTTTCAACTTTAATTGGAATCCACAGTGGGTATTTCCATGTTCCCAGGAGGTGAACTAAAATTAAAAGTACCAGGTACCATTTTAATGTGTGCACAAATAAATAAGCTAGCTAGCAAAATTCCAACTAAGGAATTAATATAGAAACTGAACCTAGGTATTCAGTAAACATAGCAGAACTTACCTATATAATTAAATAAAAATAAAGGCCACTAAAACTTCCAAAATTATTAAAAACTTTACAGAATTTTCACAGGGCACGCCACAAGGTCAATTTTTATTTTCATAACCTAGATTACTTGCCCCCTCTCGAAAATTGTATGTTGAGATAGATACGCAACTGGTGGTACAATCAAAGAAAATGTTGGTTGTCTAAGCTTGAAAATTGAAAATAGAAATAAATTAAATCATAAAGACACACTATTATAAAATTTGAATATACCACCATTTGTATAGTTTCACAAGAAAGTAGACAAGTAAAAGCCCATGTTTCTTTTCAAAAAATTGTTTTTAATGTGGAATATAATTGATTATTTTCTAAGTTAATTATAAAATATTTGGTTTCTTTCTAAAGAAAATAAAATACAAGATAAAGAAAACAAATTTAACATTTTATTCTGTGTTTGGTGAAAGCTATAGTTTGGGACAATAATTAAATAAAATATAAAAAAATATATAAACAAAAGGAAGTTTTCTCTCTATAAAGAACCGACTACTGAGTAGAGTCCAAGCTAGCCACGGTAAAAGACAAAAAAAAATTAAAGGTAAGAAAAGAATTTGAAAGCGCCATATATTTACATCATAAAGACACACACATTCACACATAAGAAAGATCCCATACTCACACATACACAAATAAAAAATCATTACAATATATATGTTTATTAAATATTTTTATTTTTGTATTTTATATATAAATAACACTAAAATAACATTATATAAATATAACCTAAGATTTATTTTTCAACATTTCACTTTTCTCGTTGTATTGTTGGCTGAGAAGGCCATACAACCTGGCCCTCTCGGCCATCCTATAAGCCTTTTTTTTCTGCTTTAGACTTATTTGTTACAGCATAACTCGTTCTTATAACCATCCTATTATTTGTGGCTTCAATAGGCTTGTAGGTCCCCACATATTCATCCAGGTCCCAGTTTCCGACCCCAATATATTGTTAGACGGCTGGCTAGTCATGGAATTGCTGTGGGACGGCCCCACATAATCATCATCCCAGTTTTCCGACTCCAATATATTCTTAGATGGGTGGCTAGTCGTGGAATATGCACTTGAACTATCAAACAAATACAAGATGTAAATGTATATAAACACACATTCATCAATGAATTTATAATAACCAAATCTTTTCTTCTACTTACCATTGTCTGTATGCCATTTTAATGCTGGATGCTGCTGCAGTGTTACAAGTGTAAACGGTCTAGGCTTCTATCTTGCGCGGTTTGCGACCAGGATGGCATCGCGAACGTCTTAGAAGTCGTTTATCTATGCACAGGCTTCTCAGGGCGGATGGTGGTTCGGGGCTTCGTCTGAAGATTCCGGAAAATAGGTTGTGACGTTGGCTGCGGTGAAGTGCGGATACGGTAGATGAAAACAGGCGCCAGGATTTTTTTTTAGTGGTTTAAATTCCAAACCGTTGAAAGTCTATAGCGGAAAACACTGCGTCTCAAGGTAGATGTGGATGCCCAAGATGGCGGCGTTGGCGTAGGAACACACCGCGTGGGTCGGTGGCGTATGATTCCAACGGCGTGGATCGGTGGTGTAGGAATCCAAGATGGCGACGGACCACACCCTGGGACTTCCGGTATACGATGGCGTAGGATTCCAAGATGGCGGAGGGCCACACCCTGAGACTTCCAGGACGCCCTGGCTGAAATGCGGTATGGTTTCTTTGCGTCACGGCGGCAATGTTTTTCGAAGGATGTTCACAGGAGCTGCGTAGCTCTGGGTTTAGAAACACTGGCGGAGAAAATTAACGGCGCGAAGTGAAGCGAAGCGTAGAAAATAATCGAAGCACTGGCGAAGCGACGGCTTGCACTAGATGAGGCTCAAAGGAACTGTAGGAAACTTGCTAAAGGGTACGTACTAAACGACGTTTCAATGTTGGCTCGACGGAGCACTGATAACCGCTGGCGAAGATGCGGCACGCACGATCTGCACTGGTAGACGGCGGGATGGTGACTGAGATGTTACGTCTGGAGTGGCTGGCGGCGAACTGAGAGCGAGCGTGGTGCGTGCGCTCGTTCTGACCCTTCAGGGGTGCTGCTAGAGTATGTCCTCGCGCTAGCATCCGCGGCATCCAGTCTATAACACAAGTATTACTATTGGAAGGAGATGTTCGGTTAAACTGCCAAACTGATGCATGTTGCGATATTCAAAATCTCTGTCTGTAGGGTAACAAAGTATTTTTATTTTACAGAAAATGGGAAAGATATATATACCAAAGGAGAAACGGTATACAAAAGAAGACTTGGAGGCTGCACTACTGGAAATCAGAGAAAAAAAAATCTCTATACGCGAAGCTCAAAAAAAATATAATATTGACAAAAGTCTTTTAAGCCGAAGATCAAGAGGTATTGAAAAGAAAGTATCAGGTCGAAAGACTGCATTATCCAAAGAAATTGAAGAAGATCTTGCCGATAAACTAAAAATTTTAGCTAAGTGGGGTTTTGCCCTTTCTCGTAAGGAAATTTTAAGCACTGTGCAAGATTTTGTACAAGAAAATGAATTAAAAATCGCAGTTTTTCGAGATGGTAAACCTGGAAAGGATTGGTTTGTAGGATTTTGCAAAAGAAATAAATTAAGTTTAAAAAAAATAGAGCAATTGGAGGCATGTCGCTACAAGGCAACAAGTGATCCCTTTATTATTTATAACTTCTATGACATTCTTGAAGCAACTTTAAAAAAATTCAATCTTGAAGCTAGTCCCGATTCAGTATGGAATCTAGATGAAACTTATTTCTCGAGTGACCCTACAAGAGTTAGAGGTGTTGCCGGACGAGGTCAAAAAGTTCATCGGAGAATTGCGGGCTCTGGAAAGGAGAACACAACAGTCATGGCTTGCATATCAGCAGCGGGGACAGTTCTGCCACCATTAGTTATTTTCCAAGGTTCTCATTTATGGTCCTCATGGAAAGGTGATAAAGATTTAAAAGGTAATAACTATTATTTAAAACATACCAAACTGAATTTTACTCAAACAATTTTTATTTCAGGAACAATGTATGCATGTTCAAAAAAAGGATGGATGACATGCGAAATATTTCAGGATTGGTTTATTAAATTTTGTGAAGTAGTCAAACAGAGGCCATTGCTTGTGGTACTAGATGGGCATATAAGTCACTTAAATACTTCAACCATTCGTAAAGCCATGGAAGAAAATATAGTTTTGTTAAAACTTCCCCCACATACTACGGACCTTTTACAGCCGCTGGACAGAAATTGTTTCGGTCCTTTAAAGCTTAAGTGGAATGAAGCTTTAATTGATTGGCAGAGAACATATAAGCGCAAATTAACAAAAGCGGAATTTTGCAACTTATTATGTTCCGTTTGGGAAAAAGGCTTAACAAAAAATAATGTTGTATCTGGTTTTATCTCAACAGGAATTTTTCCTTGCAATCGAGATAAGTATCCCAAAGCTCGACTCGATACAGAAAAATTAAAGCGTTACCAAAGTAACTTAACTGATAACCCTCTAGAACACCCATATAACATTGATGATAACCCAGCAGATCAAGAAAATGTACAACAAATGAAATACATTAATGAATTTAATAATAATGATAACTCAGCCAATATACCAGAAAATGAAGCTTTCCCTTCAAACACTGATGAGCAGACAAAACTGGCTGAAGAAAATGTTTTGGACTTGGATAGTATTGAAGTGGATGCAACAGCACATAAACAAACCGAGGCTGGCTGTAGCGGAATAAATTCAAATATCACTCAATCTTCCAGTCTAAATGTAAGTGGTGGTGAGAGCCCTAAAATTTCTTTTCAGGATATATTGCTAAGTCGCTGCGCAAATAGTACAACAGCTTCACCCGCGCCTAAACGCAAAAAAATTGATATGACTGGCTGCGTTTTAACAGACGAAGAATATGTTACAAAAATTAAAGCTAAGGAGGAAATTCAAGGCCGGAAAGAATTGCTAAAAAAAGACGTCACTAAAAAAAAAGTACAAAAAAATATGGCAAAGTCAAAAGGAAAGCAAATGAATCTTCGAGTGAATCACAATTAAATGATTATAGTGTACGAGATACAGATGATGACTGTGACCCTTTCAGTGATGATGAACTGGAACAATATCGCCAGCAAAATAAAGAGGAATCCTCGGAGAAATCATACACAGTTGGAGAATTTGTGACAGTGAAGTATATGGGAGGAAAAAATAACCAAAAAATGTACAAATATGTATCAATTATTCAGAAAGTGATAGAGGATACAGAGTTTGAGGTTATGACGTTAAAGTCGGTTGATGACAGCAAAACCAAATTTAAAACGGTCGAATCTGATGTAAATATTGTGGGGTGCAATGACATAATCGAGAAATTGTCACCTCCTCACCTAGTACTTAAAGGTACGAGAGTACTTTATATCTTCCCAAAAAAGCCCGATATATATGAGAACTAAAAAGAATTTTTTATACATTAAGAAATATTAGTACCTATTTAGGTACATACTACCTGAGTATGTACCTACTTTAAGAAGAATGTCTACTTTTTAGTTTTTATTACCAAAATGAATGAATTTTGTATTTTGATATGTTATGTTACTGCAATGTTACTATATCAAACGAGCTTTAGTACTTTTCTATTACAATAAAAAAAAAAAAAAAAATCGGTGTATTATTTTTACCCCTTTGTGTCTCAAATTTAACCTTGTATAACAAAAATGCCGCTTACAAGCTTAATTAAAGCCTGTCTCACTTTTACCCCAACGTGTCTCATCATTACCCAAATCGAAAGGTAAAAATGAGACACACATTTTGCAAAATAATTTTTTCAAATATTTTTTTTTGGTCAAAATTATTAGTAGAACATGTGCATATTGTAAGGGGGACGACGTATACCTAAAAAGGTCCAAAGAAAAGTGCTTTGGAAATTCAGAAAATAAAAAGTTTTAAAATCCGTCTCAAATTTACCCTCCTTGACCCTAAGTAAACAGTAACAAAAATCACATCACTATCGCGCATTTCAGTATTATTGACGTTTCGAAAAACTCTGTTTAAGTTCTTAAAAATATAGTATTAAAAGTATTAAATGTATGTCAAGAAAAACTAAAATTATGCCACAAATAAATAGCTTCAAACGATGATATTATATAACTTATATAAATAATTATCATTTTGACAAATGTTTGTAGAATTGTAAAATTTGCAGCATTATACAAGTTTTTTAAAGATTTATCTAAGTAATGTTTTGCTTTTTCAGATATATGATATTTGGGTGAAGAGAATTGGAAATCAAACGCTGAAAGATCTCGATCCTCAAATAGCCTATAAGAGGTATAGGGTGTGTGATAAACATTTTAGCGATTTTTGTCGAATTCCTGGAGAAAAGAAATTAAAATTTGGAAGTTTGCCAACTTTATTTTTGCCAGGTAAACGTGTATAACAAAATATATAACTTTGCTTTTAAATATATTTATGCTTTTTTAGATTTTCATGAAATTTCATCTGAAGAAAATTCTCTTTATAAATACAGCTGTAGTAGGCCTGAGAATGAAGGACCCTTAGAAGAATTAAATCCTGTTCCTAGTACTTCTATGGATTACGATATATCTTTACATCAATTTCCAGAATCTCAAACTCAAATGGCTTCAACCCAGAAAGCAGGTAATTTGTCTAGTACTTATTAATTTTATTGAGATTGCTTGTAATTGAGTAATAAATGTATGTATAGCAATGTAATTTTATGATTTACATTTCTTTGAAGGTGGTAATTCCCCAAATCCCTTATTACCTGCTCCAGGTAGTTCAAGGGACTGTACAACCCCAACAGAACAATTGGTTAGGGCTGGAGATGCAATTATTGAAACCCCATTAAGACACAAAGGTACCTACAAAATTATATATGATTTTAGAAAAAACATATTTTTGTCCAACTGTCACAAAAAGAACACTTTTTTTAATCACTATAGATACACTTAATTTGTAAAAAGTGTTTTTTTTTCACGTTTGGGTACTTTTTTCACGATCATGTTTTATCACTTTTGACATTGACACTAACTTCAGATAAAAATGTATTGAAAAAAAAAACCTACAGTAGCAAATACTTTGGACAGTTGGATAGAAAAATATTATTTATATTTCGTGCTCAAAATCTCATCTCAGTTTTATGTTGCTTTTCTTAAAAGAGAAGAAATTAATTATTGGTTGATTGAAATTTTATTTGATATTTTTTATAGGTAAACGTAGAAGTGTATTAGAAGAAGTGAATGTATCACGTATTCGACAACTGACACCAAAAGCGAAAAAATTTCATAAAATTATAAATAACTTAAAGAAGGTTAATCGCAGACTTCAATTAAACAATGTTAATATGAAATCAAGGCTGGAGAAAGCATATGAATATTCTGAAAGTAGTCAGTTTTTGGATTTGGTAAACTGTACAACGTATAACTTCCTTATGTTACAACTAAAGCAGCAGCATAAGGAACCAAAAGGGAGAAGGTACACAAGAGATGATAACATATTTGCATTGTCTCTACTGAAGCATGGCAACAAAGGTTACAATTTATTAAAAAACATTTTTGCTTTACCATCACGCAAGACTTTAATGAAACTGCTACAAAAAGTAAAATTCCAGCCTGGGATTAATATTCACATTTTTAATCATATCAAACAGATTGTCGCAAAAATGCCCGAAAAAGATAAATATTGCTCATTAATATTTGACGAAATGCAAATTAGTCCTGGATTAAGTTACGACATAAGAAATGATAAAATTATTGGCTTTGAGGAATACGGTCTAGGAATGAAAAGCACAAATTTTGCAGATCATGTGCTTTTATTCATGATTAGAGGACTACATAGGAAGTGGAAACAACCTATTGGATTTGTCTTTACTGAGTATTGCACACCTACCGATAAACTAATGGTTTTGTTAAAAAATATAATTAAACAAATTAATGATACCGGCTTGCATGTTATAGCAACCGTTTGCGATCAAGGAAATAACAACAGAGCTGCTATTAAAAAATTAATTCAAGAAACCAATGAAAAGTATTGCCGAGCACAAAAAGAGAACAGAAACTTTGGATTTGAAATCGATGATAAAGAAATTGTTCCAGTTTTTGACCCACCCCATTTAATTAAAGGCATTAGAAATGGTTTATTAAAGAGAAATATAAAATTTACATTGGGTGGCAAAGATCAAGAAGCATCATGGGATCATATATTAGCTCTTTACAGTAAATATGAAGAAAAAAGGCTTTGTATAAAGTTAACAGACCAGCATGTTATACCAGAGAAGATATCTAAAATGAAGGTGCGAATGGCTACGCAAATATTCAGTCAGCGAGTTGCTTCGGCATTAAATTTTGCTGCAGAAACTGGTAAGTTCACTTATAAGTAGCATAGACCTATTATAACTTGCTTTTGTATTTTTATAGATGCCCTTCCAAAGACTGTCCAAGGAACGTCAGACCTGGTATTATTCTGGGACAAACTATTTGACAGCGTGAATGGAACGTCTATTTATGGTGATCACGGAAAATCTTTAAGAACGGCTATAACCTCCACTTCACCTCACCTACAGTTTTCCAGGCCCATCTCGATCAGCGGCATTCTGTTTGTTTAACAGAATCGTGTAGGGGCGATCGGGGCAATCTTAGGCAATTCGCGGTGCCACAGTCGTCGGTTTGGGAGTGAGTGGGGCAAATTCCGTGACACTGCCCCCTCCTTAGGACCGATCGTCCCGATCGGATACACCTCTATACGGGGACAGACGCTCCAGATGGACGACCTTCATTTTACTCCTGGGAGTCCTTTGTATCCGGTAGACGACGTCATTGATTCTTTTAATGACGGTATAGGGGCCCTCCCAACGGTTCTGTAGTTTAGGCGATTTTCCTTTCTTCCGCGTGGGGTTGTACAGCCACACCAGGTCGCCTTGTTGGAATCCAACTGTATTGGCCCGGACGTCGTATCGAGTCTTCATGCGATCGCTCTCTAATCGCATTCGAGATCTGACTTGATCGTGTACGGCTGCTAGTCTTCGTTCTAGGTCATGGGTATAAGTGTCTGGCTCTGTGGGCTGTTCCGCAGGACGACCAAATACCAAATCTGCTGGAAGGCGAAGCTCTCTCCCAGAAGATGATCCTTGCGGGAGTCTTCCCAGTCGTTTCATGGACAGCTGAGCGGTAAGCTAACAGGAAGAGTGGAATGAGCTTGTCCCAGACGGTCTGGTTCTCGTTCACAAACTTCCTCAGAGTGGTTTCTAGTGGGGCGTTGAAGCGTTCCACCATACCATCTGACTGGGGATGCAGTGGGGTGGTCCTGGTTTTGCGGATTCCCATAAGATCGCAGACCTTGCGGAACACACCTGATGCGAAATTTCTGCCCTGATCTGAATGTAGTTCCATGGGCACACCAAATCTGCAGAACAGGTTGTTGACTAGCGCTTCTGCTACGGTTGTGGTCTCTTGATTGGGAAGTGGGTATACTTCCGGCCATTTGCTGAAGTAGTCCATGGCCACTAGTAGATATCGGTTCCCACTTTGGGTTTTCGGAAAGGGGCCAGCGATATCAATCGCAATCCTCTCAAACGGTGCTCCTACGATGTACTGGCGCATTTTGCCTCTGGAACGGGTCTTCGGTCCCTTGCTGGCTGCACATACGTCACATTTTCGGCACCAATCTTCTACATCCGTTCTACAGCTCAACCAGTAGAAACGCTCCCTAATCTTCTGTAGAGTCTTATTGATACCGAAATGTCCACCCCCAGTACCTTCATGTACTTCCTGCAGCACTTCCTTGACCCGGGTCCTCAGGAGTAGTACTTGTTTCTTGACCTCCGTTCCGTCATTGTTCTCCCATGCTCTTTTTAGGACACCGTCTTCCAACACCAAGGAATTCCATTGAGCCCAATAGCTCTTTAATGTTGGGCTTTTACTGCTGACTTCAGCCCATGAGGGTCGGTTGTTGGCTTCTTTCCAGTCTAGTAAGGGCTTGATGTCACAGTCAGCTTGCTGGTCTTCCCGAATCGCCGCTGAACTCCATCTGTCTTCAGGTTGGGCTGCTACCACCTTACAAGGAACTGATGAGATGTCCTCTTTCTTTTCAAGACTACTACAGTGTTTGCAGTTGACAGGACAGGGTCTCCTAGAAAGGGCATCTGCATTTCCATGTTTCCTGCCGGCTCGATGTTCAACAACAAAGTGATATTCTTGCAGCCGTTCCAGCCACCTGGCCATCTGTCCTTCAGGGTTCTTAAACTGCAACAGCCATTTGAGGGAAGCGTGATCCGTTCTTAGAAGGAATTCTTGGCCATACAGGTATTTATGAAAGTGTTCTAGGCTCTGACGATGGCAAGTAATTCTTTCCGAGTCACACAATAGTTCTTTTCGGCTTTTGACAGGACTTTGCTGAAGTAGCCCACTACTCGCTCTTGGCCATCTTGTATTTGGGAAAGAACTCCGCCAATTCCAATGTTGCTTGCGTCCGTGTCCACTATAAATGGTTGTCCAGGTATTGGGTATGTCAAAATCGGGGTAGTGCAGAGGGCCTCTTTCAGCGTCTCAAAGGCTTGCTGGCATTTCGTCGTCCATTCGAACGGGATGTTGTCTTCTGTGAGTTTATGAAGAGGCTTGGCAATGTCCGAGAATCCTTGGACGAATCGTCGATAGTATGTGCATAGGCCAAGAAAACTTCGAACTTGATGTTTGTCTTTAGGAACCGGCCAGTTCTTTATGCACTCTGTCTTCTCCGGGTCTGTTTTCACACCGTTTGGAGTAATAATGTGGCCTAAGTATCTGACCTCCTTTTGGAACAGACTGCACTTCTTCGGGTTCAACTTCAGGTTCGCTGCTTTCAACTTCTTGAACACTTCGGACACGTTCTTCAGGTGCTCCTGGAAAGAGCGTCCCAGCACCACCACGTCGTCCAAGTAAATCAAGCAGGTCTCCCAATGCAGGCCATGAAGTACAGTTTCCATCAGTCGTTCAAAAGTGGCAGGGGCATTACATAGACCAAATGGCATTACATTGAACTGCCACAATCCATTTCCGGTAGTGAATGCTGTCTTTTCCTTGTCTTCTGGGCTGACTTCGACTTGCCAATATCCACTCTTTAAATCCAAAGTGGAAAACCATTGCGCACCAGCCAAGGTGTCCAGAGTATCGTCAATTCTTGGTAGTGGGTAACTGTCTTTCTTGGTGACGTCATTTAATTTTCTGTAGTCCACACAAAATCGGGTAGAGCCGTCTTTCTTCTTGACCAGAACTACAGGAGAAGCCCAAGGACTCTGAGATGGCTCTATGGTGCCTTGATCTTGCATCTCAATTAACATCTTGTTGACTTCTTCTCGCTTGGCTAGTGGAAGTCCTCGTGATGGCTGCTTTATAGGAGATGATAAACCAGTATCGATTCGATGCTTCACAACATTGGTTCTCCCAAAGTCGCCTGGTTTAAGTGCAAACACATCTTCATTTTCACTTAGCAGCTCTTCCAGTTGTTCCACCTCCGTCTCTGTTAATCTCTGCTTGGCCCTATCCACGATGTCCCTTAGACATTCCGGTAGGCTGGTCTTATTTGGTTTCTTCTCCATTTCGTTGTTTTCTTTGAGTGTTCTGACCATGATAACAGGTTCACAGACTCCTACTTCAGTTCCCTTTGTAATTTTCTGTGGAAAGGTTTTCAGGTTAACTACCCGTACTATTGTCGTTTTCTCTGGTTTAATCAGGGTGCGGCCGGTGACTATAGATTTATTGAACAGATCCGGATTACTGGGTTCCACCACTCCAACACTGCAAGACATTTCCCCATCCATTACAGTGGCAACCAATGTTTCGGTCTGACCAGGTAATACCACATCTTCTTTAACAACGAGTCTCCGTACAGCGTTATTCTCAGTGGTGGTCATTAGCACTACTTCCTCACCCATTATCCGTAGCGTACCAGCATTCAAATCTAAGTTCACCCCCTTTGCTCGTAGTAAGTCTAGTCGGAGTATGACATTGTCCGATATATCTGCTACCAGGGCTCTGTGTTTGAACTTGACGTCTCCTAATTCTACTTCAAGCTCGCATTCCCCCTTGACTGGCAGTTGTTGTCCATTGGCTGTTGTAAGAACATAACGTTTGGCAGGGTTCTTGATACGCCAATCACCAATAATATCCGGCCGTACAATAGTTCTTGTCGCTCCAGTGTCGATTACCATAGGGAACATACGACCAAAAATAATGCCTTCTACTAGCAAGGAGTCAGAGTCCTGGAGACGTGATAACGTAACTTCTTCTCGTGGGGCATGGTAGGAGGACGCAGCCGGCTTTTGCCCCGTCAAGCCGGCTGAGCCTAGTTTTCCTGTGCAGCTGCCGCCTGGGAGTCGCGCTTTTGCTGATCCGCGACCGGGGCCGTACACTGTCTCTTCAGATGTCCCGTCTGCCCACAGTTCCAACATTGATGAGAACGATCTCTTCGGCTTCCAGGTTGTTCTCTCTTCGGATTGGTAGTTGGGCTGAGTTTCTCAATGACCTCCTTCAACGTTTTGATTATGTCTCCATTTCCCATATTATCGCTGTTATCACTGATGGCCCGAACTTTAACATGTCTACCAGATGCCATCTTTGCTGCCTCGTATTCCAGTGCATGCGAGAGGGCGTCATTCAAAGTTTTAGGTCTAGCGAGTCGCAGTGCCTGCTGGGTTTCGCAATCTCTTAGGCCATCGGTAAAAACTTGAATAGAGAGCTGGTCCAAGAATTCGGAAGGAGCTGTTGGATATGCCAATCGAACCAGTCGGGCAACGTCGGTCTCAAAATGTTGTAAATTCTCTCCACTCTGCTGGTGACGATTTTCAATTGTTCCTGGTACACTTGCTTCTGGTGCTTATCCCCATATCTCATTTCCATATGCTGTTTTAGAATTTCGTAGTTATTCTGCTGCCCAGCAGGAACTCCTTGTAAGACGTCAAGAGCTTCCCCTCGTAAAGCAACTATCAGAGCAGTAGCTTTCTCATAATCCGACCATTCATTTGCTGATGCTGCTGCTTCAAACTGACGGAGATATACATTCCAGGAAACCTTGCCGTCGAATTCAGGAGGTCTAGTCTTCTGAGTTCGGATAACAGGTCCTTCTGATTTGACTACGCCCTCCTTTGCTATCTTGTCTAATTTATGTCGAAGCTCTTCTCTAACCAGGTTTATTTCTTCGTGTATTTCCTGTTTCTGTGCTAACAGTTTCTCTTCCACTTGTATTTCTACTTTATGTGACTGCTCCTCTAGTTTTTCTTCTAGTTGTGTCACTTTATGTGACTGCTCCTCTAGTTTTTCTTCTAGCGTATTCTCCAATTTTCTAACTTTGTCTGCATTTCTTTCGTCTGATCTCTCATTTCCTGTTGTATTGTCTGTATCTGATCTTTCATTTTACACCCTTGTTCTTCTAATTTCTTTTCTAATTTCTCCTGCATCGTTTGAGACTGATCTTCCATTTTATGCCCTTGTTCTTCAAATTTTTCTTGTATTGTCTTCGTCTGGTGTTCCATTTTCTGTCCCTGTTCCTCTAATTTCCTTTCGAACTTTTCTTGCATAGTTTGCATCATTTCTAATAGTTTCGCCAGTTGTGCATCCATATTGACTTGACTTCTCGTTACAGGCATTCACTATATTTGGAATGTTCTAGAATGTCCAGGAATATGTTTGTAAATGTCACTGTTGACTTCCTTACAATGAAACGAGTGCAGTGATATGCCACACTTGGGTATTTGTCACACTCCAGTATAAAGTTCTAGAATGTTCGAGAATGTCCTTCGCAAATAACACCGTTCACTTCCTTAAGTCACGACGAGTGCGGCGATATGTCACACTTGGGTCTTTGTCTCACTCCCGTACAAAGTTCTAGAATGTTCGAGAATGTCTTTCGGAAATACCACCGTTCACTTCCTTGAGTCACGACGAGTGCGGCGATATGTCACACTTGGGTCTTTGTCTCACTCCCGTACAAAGTTCTAGAATGTTCGAGAATGTCCTTCGCAAATACCACCGTTCACTTCCTTGAGTCACGACGAGTGCGGTGATATGCCACACTTGGGTCTTTGTCTCACTCCCGTACAAAGTTCTAGAATGTTCGAGAATGTCCTTCGCAAATACCACCGTTCACTTCCTTGAGTCACGACGAGTGCGGTGATATGCCACACTTGGGTCTTTGTCTCACTCCCGTACAAAGTTCTAGAATGTTCGAGAATGTCCTTCACAAATACCACCGTTCGCTTCCTTTCGACAAGACGATTGCGGTGATATATCACACTTGGGTCTTTGTCTCACTCCCGTACAAAGTTCTAGAATGTTCGAGAATGTCCTTCGCAAATACCACCGTTCACTTTCTTGAGTCACGACGAGTGCGGTGATATGCCACACTTGGGTCTTTGTCTCACTCCCGTACAAAGTTCTAGAATGTTCGAGAATGTCCTTCACAAATACCACCGTTCGCTTCCTTTCGACAAGACGAGTGCGGTGATATATCACACTTGGGTCTTTGTGTCACTCCCGTACAAAGTTCTAGAATGTTCGAGAATGTCCCTCGCAAATACCACCGTTCACTTCCTTAAGTCACGACGAGTGCGGTGATATGCCACACTTGGGTCTTTGTCTCACTCCCGTACAAAGTTCTAGAAAGTTCTTCCAACTTCCACTTAAACCCACTCACGCACAGGGTTCCAGAAAGCTTCTCAAACTTCCAGTTAAATCCCACTTTGTGAACAGGGTTCCAGAAAGCTCTTGAAACTTCCAGTTAAATCCACTTCTGACACCAAATTGTCACGGGTTTCCCAACCAACTTTTTATTATTCCCAGAAAAACACAATCCGTTAATTAGTCACTTCTTTATTAACTACTGAACACTACTAATTACAGCTCAACTAAACACTTATTTAATTAATCGCTATCTAAATCACTTTGATATCTCCAACTAAACACTTTAATTCAGACTGTAATACAAGACTTATATAAGACTTATACAAGACTCGGCCGTTTATTCTTCTTTTATAGACCCAACGAATATTCCAGATATATTCCAGTATCTCTAGATCCATTTTCTCGTACGACTCGAATGCTTCTCGTCGATTCCAGAATTTTCCAGGCCGATCTCGATCAGCGGCATGTTGTTTGTTTACCAGAATCGCGTAGGGGCGATCGGGGCAATCTTAGGCAATTCGCGGTGCCACAGTCGTCGGTTTGGGAGTGAGTGGGGCAAATTCCGTGACACTATGATAAAAACAATATGGATTATTTTTAATAAATACAATAAATGTACTGGAAGAAACATTACGTAATAGAGTATCTACACTGATTACAATTGGGTGCAATGATGTTTCCAATTCTTGTAATAATCGTTTGAGAAATATTTCCTTCTGGTATTCTTTAACAGAAATCAAACATATCATAAATAACAATAATATAAAGTATAATAAATGTTTGTGCAATATATTATTCAACATTAATCCTTGGTGAAATCGCTGTAGATATGTACCTAACTCCCTTTTTCAATTGTCTATCTAGCGTATTGAATGCAACTGGGGGAATCAATAGATAATGAGCGGTGTATTGTCCACTGATAAATGTAATCTTCTTTGGATAGAACTGTTTTAAGTTGAACCCTTTTACGTCGACAACAATTATCCCCATTTTTATGAAATGCTGTACTTTCCGTTTGACGGTTCACAGACAAATGAAACCACTAATTAACACATATTTCATTAAGTTACTATTTTCTACCGATTACGTATAGCTTTACTTTAATCATTTATTTTTTGGTATATGTTTTTATTCAATTGCATAGGTACCTCTCTCAATGATCTAGCTAATTATTAGATATAGTCCGAAAAGACATGAATGCGATAAAAATATATAAATTATTTATTATAGAAAAAAAATATATACATACAATGTTTAACTTACTTCCTAAATATACTATACTATTATTCAATATACATAAATCTATTTACACAACTTAACCTAAATCATCACACTAATTATTACTATTAGATAGTATGCAACACTCTGTTAGTTTCAGCTGGTTGAGGGATAGTTGACATGAATCGCAAGGATAAATTATGGCTTCCTCTCGGTTGATTGTTCGGTGCGATTCGATACACTGATATCTGGATGTGGGGACAGCATTGATCGTGAACCACTCGCAGCAGCGATAGCAGAGAAAGTAGAGTCTATCACCTGACACTACGATGCAAGACATCATAGGGCAATACTTCATATGTCCCAAGAAGATCTCTATGGCTTCCACATGTATTCCACGAACAAGGCCCTCACCGACGTCATCCGTGGCGTCAGCTTCTACACTCTCATCAGCACTGTCACCGACGACATCCAATCCCGCATCAACTAACTGCTTTATTGTTAAAGCACCAACGTTATGGGGGTCAACCTACATGGACACAAAATATATGTAAGTTATCTGCAATAAAAATTATAAAATTAAATTCAAGTACAGTACTTACCTCGTGATCCTCTTGATCGTTATCTTCTTGAAAATTTGTGGTAGCCAACCACGTCAGGAATTCAAGATGGGGTTGCCCTACAGCCATTTTATTTACTCTTTACTGTTCGAAGATCAAAACGAAATGAATTGAAATAGACGTCCTCTTCATTTTAAATATATTCTGTGACGTCACCCATATGGAAGGGATAATATCATCCTATACTCAAGCGTAATTTGACGTCATCTGTTGAAGGAATAAAACTGGAAACTTAAGGATGGAGGAGTTCAGTGTTACTACGTCTCTTCAGCAGTATACATAAAATCAGTGAGTTAGTTAATTTGTGTTAATAAGATGCCATTTCCGAAAGAATCGGATTCTAAGGTAAAGATATGTGTATATCCATGCAAAATAGAAGACGCAGTGGTTTGTGACAATTGTTACTGTTCGCACAGCAAACCTTTACTCAATCGTTGTACTGGACTTTGCGCTAACAGTTAATTTTGAACAATCATTACAGGTACAAAAGAAAAACCATTTGCAGTGTTATGGCATCTAGAATAAGAACTGGGCACTTTACTCATGTTCTGTCTATTTAATCAATTCTGACCATATAAGCATTTTATCCATAACTTTTTTGAACCCGGGCATACATTCGTGTCCGGAAAAAAAACATACGATTTGAAATATTTTCAAATGGATGTTTCCAGCGCTAGTAATGGGAAGGTAATTACAAAACCTACGGAATTTTTTAACTTCTATCACTGAAAGGACCATTCATCAAAAAATAATTTAAATAAGTTAAAATAAAAATTTTATTTGTCAGACATTGTACAAGTTGTATTTAAGCGAGGGAGTTTCAGCTTGGGTTATAAAAATAATTTTTCAGATGATAAAAATGGTGCAATTGCAGATCCAGAGCCATATACTAGAAACAGAGCTATACCTGTCTTAAAAAGAGTAATCTATTAAAAAATGCATCTTCTATTATACCTGCAGATAGGTTGCTGCTTTGGAATAATCTTCCAGTTTCAGAAGAACCAAATGATTTAGTAGAACATGTCCAGTGATGTCTAATGTAATGTAATACCCAATGTTACTTTAAGTTACTTAATTAGGAATATTTAAATAATAATTACATCCTGAATGAATTTGTAAGTATTTTTTAGTATAACTACCTAAATTTTATTGGTTTAGGATTCCGTAATTAGTTTGTTAAGCTCTATTACCTTGATATCATATACAAACGTTATGTTTGGTATTAACGCAAGAAACTTTTTTTTTATTCTAAAGTATAATCAATGAATTTTTAACACTGAACAATTTTAAAAACAGATAGGATAAGATGTCCAATGGTTGGCATCAACACAGTAATTGACACTTCCATAAATTAATGTCATTATTTATAAGATTCCTTTATATTCTAGACTTTAAGTTGAAATAATGTCGTTAAGATGGCAGTATTTATTAAGTGGATAATACAGATTTCTATGTATCTATGCCGGGTTTCTACAGGCTTCACTTCATTGAAATTCGTGTAAGAGCAAGAGATAAATTATTTCGTGTTTTCATTAGGAACGTGGTTTTTCTAAAGGTATGTAGATATTCTCCATTCATGTTATGCATTGTTGATTCATTTAGAATAGGACCTTAAGGCTTATTAGTGCTGTTTTTAATCAATATTAAGCAAATCAGTGCCCAATAACTAATTAAAAATACCAAAAGTGAAGAATAACTCTAAATACTGCAAATTGCTCAATGAAGAGGCGCTTCAAAATGCTATTGAAGCTGTAAATAATGGAATATCCAAAGAAATGTATAAAATACCACGACAGACCATTCAATACCGATTTGGAACAAATTTAGAAAATCCACCCATAGCCCCGCTCCAGGAAGGAAAAGGATTTCCATGTAGGCGAGATTATGTACAATCAGCAGTAAAATTCTCTCTGGACAAAAATCCTAGAGTAAACCCTTTTAAAAATAATACACCAGGCAAACACAACGTATCTGAAAAGTATATAAAAAGTTATCTTCAAGAAATAAACTCTATCGAAATTCTTCAAGATCCGTCGAGAATTATAAATGTGGACGAAACTTGCTTTTTGATGTGCCCGAATAAAGAAATAGTGTTAGCTCCAAAAGGAACAAAAAATGCATATGAAGTGGATCGAGGGGTGGCAAAATCTAATTTTACAGTACCGTAACATGGTGATACAGTATATTCCGTGTTGGTAGAATAACGGAGTCTGGAAAATCTAGGCCTATCATTGTCAACTTTGTGCGAAATATTAAACGAAATGAGGTTTTTTCTGCAAGGAGGTTACTGAAGAACACTCAAATCTCAGTTTTTGATTATGCAATCGAATGGCTTGGTTGTCTGGCGGTAAAGTGTATGTGTTGCGTGATGGCAAGAAGCAATTAGTAAATTCTGAAATTGATTTATAAATTTAGCGAAGTGGTTCTTCTATATTTCTTAAGAATGTCATTGTTTTTGTTTTTCTTACTGGTTTCAGTTTTTCTTCCTTTCACATTTATAGATAAAATATGTATTTTTTTTCTGTCATAGATAATGTACTTTTACATATTACTGATGTTTTAGTTCTTAATACATTTAATGTACATTCACATTCTTATGCTTTTTCCTTAATTAGTCACCATTAATTAATAGTTACGGGGCTCTGATCTGTTTTGTTCTTGCGGTACATAGAATCTAATAAGTAGTAGTATACGAGCCCAGAGTCATATCATTTGGCCCAGCGGCTATTTTAATTCTTCACTTTACTTTAGAAAACACTGGTAGACACAAATGGAAAATTTATTAATTCCAACTATTTTCATTGTAATTTGAGATATTTTGGAAACATTTTTTATTAAAATTAATTACTTAAATGCTAGAAATGTGCCCATAATAATGTCACGTAATGCGTGTGTGACTCTATAATGTGACTTCCATCAAATGTCACGGAAAGTGTGACTGTCCTGCACCACCTATAAACATATGAAAATAATACCTCTCTTATATTCTTGGGGTACTCGCTTGGCTTCTGCGAGAGGTAAAGAAACTCAACCTTTTAATATAAATACAAATTTATTAAAACCATAACAACAACCATACTTACAATAAAGTGGACCTTTGCGCTGAGGAGTATCTCTTTTAAAGATCAGAGCCAGCCAACGGCTGACCGCCGACTTCTGGCCATGGACTGGCTGGCTTTGGCCCAGTTTCAATAGTATTTATACACATTCGGAAAATGCTGACTCCGTCAGAATTATACTATCTATTGAAACTATGTGAACAGCCAGCAAGTCTATCGCTTGGTTCTTAGAGAGAGCAAGAAGGATAGACATAGTTTGGTTTGATAGTAACCTTGCAACTGGACACTTTTAATTGTTTTGAATTTCACTTGTGTAACATTGACACACTATCGATTGTGAATATGTTTATACTTTTGATTCAATAAAATAATTTGATATTCGTATGTATGCCAAAAAGGTTTTTAATTTAAAATAGTTAAAATATGTGTCCAGCTGTAAACCATCTCTCTAAGATCTTCTTTGTTGACAATAACAAAGTATATAATTTAACAACAAATCATTTCGTTTGGCCCATATAATAAACATAGGTTTTTATCGTCGTATTAGCCTTGAGTTAAACATAACATTTGCCTATTTGTGACTTTGTGTGATTTGTTAGTGACATGTCAGAAATTAGTTGACAATATTTTCCTCTCAAAAATGGTGCGTGATAAAGCTTTGTCAAACGATATGCGTAAAGTTATTGTTAATTTATACAGTGCTGGTCATTCTTGTGGTAAAATTGCTAACCAACTGCAACTTTCACGCTATACTGTGCGAAATATAGTCAAATTATATAAAACGACAGGAGCAGTGGAAGAAAAACCAAACTTGGGTAGAACTTCAAAAATAACCGCGACCGATTTGAGAGGCTTACGCCGTATTTTGAAGCAAAACCGTCGTGCCAATTGTGCCGAATTAAGTGTAGAATGGAATAGGGCAACGGGTAAATATTTTTCAAGATCAACCTGTCTCAGAGCTATCGCACGACTGGGTTATAAGTTTTACAAAGTAAGTAATTTTATTTCATTTTATAGGCACTAACAGCAGACAATTTTTAAATCGTAGGCTAAACAAAACCTCTGTTAACAGGAAAGTAGAAAAAATAGGTTGGTATAGGCAAAAATCATCAGAACTGGTCACAAATGCAATGGAATAGTGCCATTTGGAGTGACGAATCAAGGTTTGAGGTATGTGTCGGAGATTATCGAAGTAGAGTATTGAGGACAAAAAATGAGCCATATCATCCAGACTGTTTGCGCCGAAAAGTGAAATTTCCGGCTTCTGTAATGATTTGGGGATGTATGTCAGCCCAGGGTGTTGGAAAACTGCACATCGTAGAAGGGACTTAATGCTGTTAGATACATTGACATCCTTAGGGACAGCTTAATGCCATCAATTGAAACATTAAAACAATAGAAAATGAGTACGTGTTCCAATAAGATGGCGCTGCCTGTTACACTGCCAAAATAGTCAAGGAATGGATGTTGCAGAATAATATTCCCACCTTAAACTGGGTATCAAGTAGTCCCGATCTGTCGCCAATAGAAACATTTTGGCACATTATGAAAAAAAAGTTGCGTGCCTCACCTGCTAGAACAATTCCTGAATTAAAAGAAAAACTAACTCACATTTGGAACTCATTTACTGCTGAAGATTGTAAAAAGTTAGTAGACACTATGCCAAAGCGAATTCAAGTAGTTCTGAAGCAAATGGGTGATGTTACACAATGGTGAAATCACCAATTTGCGGATATGATTGTTGGGCCAAACGAAATGATTTGTTGTTAAATTATATACTTTGTTATTATTGGCACATTTCTAGCATTTAAGTAATTAATTTTAATAAAAAATGTTTCCAAAATGTCTCAAATTACAATGAAAATAGTTGGAATTAATAAATTTTTCATTTGTGTCTACCAGTGTTTTCTAAAGTAAAGTGAAGAATTAAAATAGCCGCTGGGCCAAATGATATGACTCTGGGCTCGTAGTATATAAAATTTTTGTTTTTCATATATGCCTTCAAATAATTAGTTTTTCGCAATTAAACGTGGGATCTTTATTTGCCGGTTTTGATTTGTTATCGGAATTTGTTGTAGACAATTCATTCGATACTGTGGGACTTTCTGAAACATGGCTTAACCCCGCCTTTCCTAATTTTGGAGTAAATATACAGGGCTATAGTCTAATTCGCAAAGACCGTCTGAGTCGTGGGGATGGGGTAACGTTCTATATTAAAAATCATATTAAGTTTAAAATACTGGATTGTCCTGAATTAAATGATAGCGCTTTGGAAAGTTTATGGATAAACGTAAATATATCAGATAAGAGTTTCTGTCTAGGTGCTGTATATAGACCTTCTTCTACTAATCTTACTTTTTGTTTAGAGCATTTAGAGAATATATTAGTTAATTTTATACCCCGCTTTGATTATATTTTATTTGGGTTGGCATATCAGAGACTCTTATTGATTTATTGGTTGTGTTGTAATTTCATATAAAATACAACTAGTAAAAATAATTATCACATCGTTAGCCGCTCGCTATGTCCGCTCGTTATGACATGTTCTACATAGTAGATAAGTTGAAGGTACCGATCGTGGCAAACTTGAGACAGAGACAATACGTAAAAAGTATCAATTAAAACACAATATGTATAACACGCATTTCTTTTAACTCCATAAATTCACTCATAAATTTCACATATACCCCAGTAATCTCTAGTTTTCAAAATCACATCTCGTTGCTCTCTTGTAATAATAATTCTGTTTTGTAAAAGTGTCAGTGTAAAAGTGCAAAGTGAAAAGTGACGGTTATAAGTTATAACCAAACCAGAACCCCTGAAATTGACGATTATACAGACAACAGACTGTTTACCATAGAGATAAGGAAATATACATAACCAGTGTTTATTTGGAAAAATAAATTATATATTAGACAAAAACTCAAGTGAATTATTGTACAGGGCAGCAACCCTTACATCCCTCGATATGGTGCCAAGGCCACTTGAAACCGCATCAGGTTGTTTGTATCGTGGAGCTTAGTATTATTTTGACCATCGCCCATAGCACGTTGCAGTTATGGATAAGGAAAAATTAATAAGCGCGGTGTTGGTATGGGAGCCCGTATGGGAGTAAAAATCATCACAATAGTTTGATTTTAAATAAACTTTGGAAAGAAATCGCGAAGAAGCGTGGAGTAACAGGTAATTACAATAAAACATATATTTAAACATGTATTTTAATACTACATTATTTCATAGAATAAGTTTTAAAGTTATCCCGTATAAGTTTTGCTTCCTCATTTAGTCTTCCTGCAGGAATACGTGTATTTCTATTGCCTTCGTTAAATTGAATATCATTTAGGTTATCTTAAGGATAAATCATTTATTACAGACTTCACACACTGTTATAAAGGTATGTTTCTGGCGAAAAATTTAAAAAATAACTACCAATATATTATTTTCTGTGTCTTCAATATTATTAAACCTTTTTTCTTTTTTAGGTATCTCTTAGGGGTTACCCTCTCTAAATATTTGAACAAATCATAAAAAAGTCCTTCAACACAAAAGTATAATCCCACCATAAGATCATTTGAATCGGTTTCTGCAGAAAGGGGCTAAGTCACTTTCGGTCAAAATCGGGATTTTCCGCCCAAATATTTTATTTAGGGTATTAAAATCATTTTAGACAGAAAAGGGCTAAGTCTCGCGCATGGTTATACATATAAAATATACTTGAAATATCCGTTTTATGCATAAAGGGTCTCATTCGATGACTTGGCTCCTTTATGCGTAAAACTGTAGTCAGCTGTTTTTAAATCGCGCCATCTAATTTAGTTCGGTGTTTGCATTTACACCGCGACAACTTGTCTTGTTGACGTCTTGTTGATTGAATCACTTATTATAAGTAGTAGCTTTTTGTCAAAAATGGATACAGAATCCACAAGAAGAAAGGCAAATCCGTCACAATATAAAAGAAATATTATCAAAGAGGCTCGTAGGTCTGGAAAAGCATATAAAAGTTACAAAGGCAAAGATGTTGCAGAGAAAGTAGTTGGAGAATCCTGCCGGTAAGTTTTAGGTTAGGTTAATTCGTGTCAATAGTGATTAGTATTTTACGTTATTTGTAGATGTAAACAAAAATGTTTTGAAAATGTTTGTTAAGAAGAGCGACTATCAATGTTTAATAGATTTTACAAACTAGATTCAAAAGATAAACAAGACCTTTTCCTTCAAGGCTTGATACATGTATCTAACGTTAAAACTCATCGAAAAAGAAAATAGCCAAGAACGAACTTATTCATTTACTTACTATCTTCTAACAAAGGACGGAAGTAAAACGAAAGTTTGCTTAAAAGCTTTTTATCGGTATTGTCAGTCACTAAAAACGTATATCGCGTATTAACAACCTATCAATTTTGGGAAAATCACCAAAAGATATGTCGCAACGTTAGTGGCAATGCATTTTCGAACAAGTCAGGTTAGCCATGAGGGAGCATATACAATCATTTCCTATCAAAGAAAGCCACTATTCTGGTCGACCTATAAATTACCTTGATAAAAATTTGAACAACAAAATAATGTACAAGCTCTTTAAAGAAAAATATGAAGTAGGGAAAAAGGTTTCTTATATAACATACTATAACTTTTTCAAAGAAAACTTTAAACTTTCGTTTGGCAGACCGCAAATAGACGTTTGTGCTACTTGTGAACGACTTAATATAAAATTAAGAGACTCAAACCTTAATATCAATGCCAAGAAAGTAGCCGAAGCTGAGCTTACTGTTCATAAAAGACGAAGCAATAAATTTTATGCCAAATTAAAGTCTGAAGCAACTGAAACGGCCAGCAATTCGCATATTTTGTCTATATGTTTTGATTTCATGCAAAACATTCAGCTTCCTAAGACTCCAGTTGGCGATGTCTTTTATTATAATGAATTAACAGTGAATGTATTTTGCATACATAATGTTAAGAAAAATACTGCAGCTATGTACATCTACCATGAAGGGATTGCAAAGAAGTCTCCAGATGAAGTGTGCTCTTTCCTTCTTGATTACATTACACAAAATTCAGATGGCATTACAGAACTCCACCTTTATAGTGACAACTGCTGGGGACAAAATAAAAATCATGCTCTGATACGAATGCTTCTTTGTCTCACCGATTTGAACAGGTTTAAAAATTATTCAATATTTCCCCATAAGGGGTCATTCTTTCCTCCTGCGATCGCGATTTTTCCATGATTAAAAGAAAACTAAAGAAGCAAGATCGAATCTTTACTGTTCATCAATTAACCGAAATTATTGCAAACTCTTCAAACACTAACAAGTTTTTGGTTAAAGAAGTGTCAAGTTCAGAAATTTTTGATTTTAAAACCTGGTGGCCCAAATTTTATAAGAAAAACGTAATTTCACGTGAAACGCGTTATGAGCGCAGAGACAAAAATATGCCTTTAATATAAGTAAATTTAGTCAATTTGTATACGACTCTGAGCAAGTTGGTAGAGTAGTGGCATCTGAGTATATTGATGGGCTCCAACGCCATACTTTTGATCTTAAACAAACTGGGAATTTTGGGAAGTTGCAGCCAACGTTACCGCTAGTTAAAGCTTACCCTGCTTCAAAGGTTCCAATTAAGGTGAAGAAAATAGAAGGCATCAAAAATGCATTCAGTTTGTGGATGAAGATTTTAAGGTTTTTATGAAAATATCATTAAGTGGCCTACTACTAGTAACGAAATTTCTGATGATGATCATATCTAAAGCAAAGATACCTTATTTTCATTTAAGAAGTATTTTTTCTTTATAAATAAATGATTAAACAAAAAATATGTTGCTGTGTGTACTTCTTATATGCAGAAAGGGAACAAGTCAATAAAAAAACAAAAATTTTGTCAATTTGAAAAAATAATAATACGTTTTTCTTAGCAGGACTGCTTTCCATCATGTTACTAATACTTTTAGAAAATTTCAGATCCGTAATTAATGTTACATTAAATTGAGGTTTTTTTATTTTACTCCAATTCGCGTTTTGTACTTAACCCTTTCTGCAAAAACCGATTCATTTGCTTTGATACTAGCTTTCTACTCTCCAAAAGCATATAATTTTGTAAGAAATAGTTTCAATCGATCATCGGCAAATGCGGCCTGCTTAATAATATGCCGCCCCTCTCCCGCACAAGTCTCCGACTTCTGGGCTAATCCTGTGATTAGAATGAGGGGTAGAGATATTATTATATTATTATATCATTACCTCATTTAAGCACTATTAATAAATGGTATGCTTCAATTGACGGTTCTCCGGGATTCGCAAAGGAAACTCTAGTTGCTTTAAAAATAAAACAGAATGAAGCATTGTCAAAAGCGAAAACTATTATGCAATTTAGTTTTAGATGAGATGTCAATTCGACAGCAAGTAGAATGGACAGGTAGCAAACTTTGTGGATATCTAGACATCGGCACTAAAATTCATTCTGACACTCTTCCTGAAGCAAAAGAACTGTTAGTATTTATGTTAGTTTGTCTTAATGGTTATTGGTAAATACCTGTGGGATATTTTTTCTTGGATGGTCTTGCTGCTCCAGAAAAAGGAGAAGTCGTAAAGAAATGCCCTGAATTTGTTCATGAATCTGCAGTTACCGTCACTTCAGTGACATTCGATGGCGCACCAGTGAATTGCCCTATGGCGTCTTATCTAGCAGCTGACTTTAGATATTTAAAAGAACTGAAACCTCGTTTCCGTCATCCTGTAACTGGAGATAATGTATTTACATTTTTATACCCCTGCCATATGATATAATTAGTGAGGAATACTATTGAATCTCAAAAATATATAACAGATGTTAATAATAAACTAATAGACTGAAATTTCATAGAAAAGTTTGTAGATATACAATATTTTGAAGGGTTGCATTTAGGTACAAAAATTTGAATTAGACATCTGCAGTGGGCTAGGCCTTTATCACCAGCTACTGCAGATAGCTTTTTTGAATTTTTAGATGAAATGACTAATTATATTTCTTGTTTAAAATTGGGAAATGTTCCTGTTTTGCAGTCTGGTAAGAAAACAGGGTTTTTAGGTTTTTTGATTCGTATTAGCAGTTTAAAGGGCATATATAATAATAATAATATCTCTACCCCTCATTCTAATCACGAGGATTAGCCCAGAAGTCGAAGACTTGTGCGGGAGAGGGGGCGGCATATTATTATTACGCAGACCGCATTTGCGCCCAGGAACGACTTACGTTGGTAGGCCCTAATCACCATTCAGGAATGAGGGAAACCTGGAAAACCTCATTAATTAGGGGGGTAGTCAAATGCCAACCGGTATCAATCTCTCACATTGATCCCAGTCAACATTCTTCCACCATACCATACCCGCAGAGATGGTGCCAATCTATCCACGAATATAGCTTATATACGGTCTACCGGCTGCGGGGGTCGAACCCATAGCGATCCAGTCACCTCGATTCAAGTACTGACGCCTTAAACCGCGCGACCACTGACCGATATATATATAGGACATATGTTTTAGAACAAAAAATTTTAAAATATATCTTGTTCATCAGAATTTCTCAGGACAACAAAGGAAACAATATGGAAATTTAATTAAAGCCTGGGAAGGTGTAAAAGTCTGTAAGGCAGCTGAAAAATATTTTCAGTTTTTTATGAAAACTACAAATACTTTTAATAATATCAAAATTTAAAAAGTATTTTAATAAAAAACACCTTCAAAAAATTGTCTCTGTTTTAAATTTCTTTGAACAGCATTTATATGATGACGATCCTGTAGACGGACATATTTTATTTAATAAAACTCACATTAGATAGCTATTTTAATTTAAGAATTCACCATGAAACTGTCAAGAAGAACAGAGGCTAGTTGATTCATTATGGCCGCGCGGGTGCTAGCAACCGAGAATAGAAGGGTCATGTCGCTAGTGTTAACGTATGTTGCGACGATACCTAAAAATATAGAAAACCTAAGCGACAAAATTACATCGGAATGTGCAACGACCATACCAGCCCCTACGACCTCCGACGACCCTTCCGGGAAATTCCCCGACAGCCTGGCGCCGGCCTAATTGCTTCTTAACAAGCAATTTACAAACCACCCCTATTGGCCGAAATCCAAATTCTCGCAACCCCATTGGACAATCAGTTTTGGATAAATATAAACCGTCTACCTGAGGGGTTAAAACCGGGCGAATTTCGGTAATCGCTCTCAGTCATCACCGGCCGTTGCCGCGTATAGTTACCTCCGACGTTGAACAAGAACAGTCGTCTTCACGACATTCTCAGTCTTCACCGGCCGTTGCCGTGTAGAATCATCTCTCAGTCGTCGCCACCACTCAAGCAGTTCAGTCATCACCGGCCGTTGCCGTGTATGACATTCTTCGACTTCGACACCTCCTTCGAGCGTACCTACGATACATTTTTCAACGTTTATCGACGCCAGTGCTTCGTTTATCCGTTACCAGTGCCCGTTGGCAACCTACCTACAAACTCCGTTGAGTCCTTCGAAACCAGTGCTTCGAATTCCATCGAATACGTACAAGCCGTCGCTCTGTACGAACAAATCGCAACGTAACTCAAGTGCTTCGTTAAATCAACAACATTTTCTTCGAGAACCAAGAAACATCATACACATACATCGTCGCAACAAAGAAGTCAGCCGCGATTTTCCTATTTTTTGGATATTTTTTAGAGAAAAATATACCTGGCGCCCACTATCATCGTCCATACACTGTACTACCTCGTTTCTGGAAGCCTGGATAGGATCCCGAACCACCATACGCCCTGAGTCAGCCGCAAAACGTCAAAAACGGACCTTTTTCCCGAAATCCTGCGCGAAAACTCTCAGAAAAAGGAAAAGAAGCGTTTACACTAGCTTAAAGCCTACAGCCTCGACGCTACAATACTTATGTTTCTACACTGCCGCGCCGGGCGGTCAGTGCCAATGCTTACTTACGGCCGGTTTCATAATAAGACCGTTAAAGTCACTTTAACTAAAGGACACTTTAAAATAAAGTTGCCTTTAAATCTGTTTGGGTTTCATAAACGTTTATATTAGTTACTTTAACTAAAGACCAAAACGTCATATTTATTATGTTGCGGTAGAACTGGGGAGGTTGATTTTGCTGCAACCCGAAAAAGGCGGACCAATTTCGATGTTATGAACATTTATAGGTTAAATTGCACTAGCGTTTGTCTTTGTCCTTATAAAAGCTCATATGTTTAAGCGTGCTTTCTGGAACGAGTTTTTGTATCACGTTGTCGATTTATTTTTCTTGTTAATATGAAAAGATCCAGATTTACGAGTTTTACAAAAGAAGAGGAACTTTGCTAGTAGAAGAGATAAGAAGAATGAAACATATAATTGAAAATAAAACTATCAATAAAATTTCATAGAGAAAAAGTAATGTCTATTTTATACATATTATGTTAAATTTTCACCGATCTTTCTAATCAATACTATAATTATATTAGGAACAAGCTTGGGAGCAAATTCTGTTGAATTTTAATTCGAAGACATGTAAACGAAGAGAAGTGGATCAAATTAAATCTAAGTATGACAATTTGAAAACTAAAGCTAGGAAACAGGTGACTATGTGTAGAGGAAGCTTATATGGTACAGATGGAGGGCCAGGTTTTGTGGAAAATTTAGATGATTCTGTTCTAAAAATTATTTTATAAATAATTAATATTAATACGGTGGTTGGGCTTACAGCTATATTTGATTATGATAATTGCGTACGGAAAAAGCTATTTCTTGTTTTTTGTTTACATAAAAATAGATTTCTTTGAGAATGTGGTTACTGTCGATCAGCCTGAAAGTGATAACCTTGGAACAAATATTTCTCTCGATTTTATAAAGGTATCATATTCGAACAGCAGCAGACATGGAGCGATGGAAACCAGTACATTGGTATGTTTACATGATAAATGTAATAAAAAAGAAAACTTCTATACTCATAAACATACTAGAATATTTATTACTTTTATATTTTGAAAATAAGAGGTTGGTACGTACCTAGCACCTACTTACTCTAATATTTTACGTTTCTAGCCATCTACAAGCAGTAAACTAGCTATTAGTAGTATCCCGCTAAGGGACACCACAAATACAAAAAGTGCTGCTTTAGGAAAAAAGGTTTTTCAATGTTTTTAAAGCAACGCTGGGTAGGTGGCTGCATAGCAATTGGCGTAAGTTTTTGTCGTAGTAATTTTAAGACCTGCTTTACGATTCGTGAAATATAGCAGCTTGATATGCGGTACCCAAATGCTAATGATGCAAAACTTTCTCCGGTAGCTATGAACCTAAAAACAATTATTTGTTAATAATAATAATATAAGCAGCGGTGTTTTTTGTCATTATTACAGTGAAAAAAGTTTGCCCTAACTTTTTCCAGCGACAAAACGGAATATAACTTGTACGAATTTACACCTTATTTGTTAATATGTAGTGATTTATGTATTCGTTAAATTGTCTTACCGAATTACACTCAAGTTTTTTTTATAGGTGACAATATTTTCTTTTTAGGCGACAGCTGCAAAAAACAGTGGAAAACTATACGAGATGGCTATGTTCGTTTTAAACGTAAAAATAAACTTCCAACAGGGTCTGCAACCCCCAAAAATAGCCGTACTAAATGGTAAACATACAGATTGTTGTCGTTCTTAGATACAGTGTCACAAGAGAGACCTGGAATAAGTAACGTAGAAGAATCAGCTATTGAAGATGACCATGAGTCTACGCAAGACACTATTAGCCTGCTGTACAGGAATCAAACACAGAACAACCAAGCGCTACCATTAATTCCTTCCAAAGAAAGAGACAAAGCACGCCAGTCTGTTTTAAAAAATATCCCTGAACAAAATAATAAAGATGAGATAGCCTCCTTTGCCACCCATATGAAAGACGTTCTAAAAACATTGCCCCCTTTATCACGAATTAAGGCAAGACAAGAACTTTTTCAAGTTCTTACTAAGTATGAGATGATGGCTCTTGAGACTCCTTTCACAGACACATCCACATTTTCTAGTTATGCTACACCATCCCAAGGTGCATCAAGACCCACTACAAGCATGTCAAGCCACTCTAGAGAGTTTGAGATTTATTCTCCAAACAGTAATTACTCGGAGCCAATAGTGACACAGGAGACAGTTTCAATAGTGCAGGTAGACAATATTCTCAACAATTATCCTAACTGCAGCGGAGAACAATTGTTTCTAATTAATCGTATATAAGAAAAATCTTACCTTAATGCCAGGAATAATTTTTCTTCAGGCGTTATTACATTCCTTGTAGGTTTTGGTGTAAGTTCCTGATAAATTAAAGTTAGCAAAAAATTAAACTGTGTTTTATTAAACCGGCAATAATTTCTAAATATGATTTCATTCTCATTTAAATGCCTTTTTTATGAGTGTTCCAAAAGAACCTTCGGTGATCCTGCACCTATACATTGGTAGTACTGGCCTTCTTCTTTTAAAAATAAAATTTAATAAAATTTTGGAACACTGAATAGAGTTAAAACTACATTTTCAAAAAAAAAAATAGTTTGATCAACAAAAGGCATTTAACTAGGTACATAAAAAAATTGCTTATGGAAGTTTTAGACCGACTCCCAGAAAATATTCAATATTTTAAGAATTTGTCTTATATTGCGCCTACATTTTGCCTTCAGGCAGATGTAAATTTGAAAATTTTCCATTTTTACATTTATTAGCAGAAAAAAAATAAATTATCATTATTAGATTCAGTATAACAAATTAGATGTGAGTTAGTCCAAATTAAATAACAATATCCTTTAATCTATAAACGTCTATGGTGTTTTCTGCACGACTACTAGCAGGGCCCGTTCTAGCTTTTGCGGGGCCTAGTGCAAAATAAATTGCGGGGCTGATTTGCAAATGATTTATTGGAACTCTGGATCACATAAGAAAATAAATTCCGTTGTCAGTACATGTATATAAAAGTTACAAAATATAAAAAACAAAAGTAAATATTATCTGTAATAATTAAGGAAATAAAATCTTTGGGAATAATAAATATTACTATTATAAAAAATGTATATTGCTTTAATATTAAATACCGGAAGCCTGAAGTAGAACGGAAAAAGTATTGCATTGCTTGCACCTTGCACTACTAATGTACTGTATACTGATGAGAGTGATAAAACGACAAAATAGGGAATGACGTCGATGTTATTTATTTTGTACCATGTAAGTGCGAGAAGCAATATATTTTATACCTCTAATAAAATTACAAGACGACAAAACACGAAAATAATTTCCAGCAAGCATTTCCTGTACTTTGATAGAACATACATTGGACATCCAATGGATGGACTTTATGAGACATAATTTAAGAGTACATATGTGGACATCCGATGGATGGACATGTTCTGTTATAATTTGAATTTGCCGCTAAAATTCCTGCAGCCCATGTGTATTAAAAAAAAATGGGTTCATAATCCAGATGTACAGCTAACCTCTAAATTGTTCTCACCATCTCACTGATCTCTTTGGTGGCGGTACAGATTACAGGAAAAATATGTGACGCTAATAAATAAAGTGATAGTTAATAATAGTTCAGTAATTTGTGGTGATAGTTGATGAGTAAACCCTGTAGAAGTAAGTAAATTTGTATTTTCTACTTTTAGTCTACTTATAAATAATTCATAACATCTTTATGTAGATAATAATTATGCCACAGTATTATGTACTAACAACCGACAACAGCCTTTTTCGTTTTTAAATGAAGTTTTCATTTTGACTCTAGTTGTTGAGTTTTCTCGATTTTGGTTATTTTAGGTTAGTTCAGTAATGTATAAAATGTGCGGGAAAGTTTACTTTACTGGGGTTGTTCTGTGGTCCTGACTGTGAAATTATTTATTTATTTATATTCATAGTAATACATACCTGACCTAAATGTTTAGACAAAAACTTAAAATATTTAAACGCCACCAGTTTAGAAAAGCAAAGCAGTTGAGTGATTTGTTGGCTGAAGCTGCTTCAAAAATTTCATCTTCTAGCTATAGTAGTATTAGCAGCAAGATTAGCAGTAATGCCAGAGATAATTCGTGTAGTGAAGTATTAGACAATGTGGTTTACAATAAAACACATAATTTTAATTGGCCTGAAACTTCAAGCAATATAACAGCGTTTGAATATGGTTCTCAAGATACCATAAGTATCAAATCAAATGATCATGAGACAGTAAACAGTGATTCAAGTAACCATGATGTAGAGCTTGTTGGCAGCACACACGAAGAACTATTAGACGAGAGTTTCTGCACAAATCGGTCATCATCAACGTTATCCCATAAACTACACTAGCGGAAAAAATTAAGTAGAGTTAAGTATCTAGTTTATGTATCTTGCGACAAAAAATTTTTCCAAGCAACAATTAGCGCAAAATCCTAATGAATATCATGGAAAGAAAACTTTTCGAAACATTTTGCACTCATATTTTTAGTGTACTGACTTCAAAAAAAAATGTCCAACTTAACCACTATATGAATTGGATAGGCTGTTCATTTAGCTTCAATTTCTTTTTTTGTTGGACTCGATACGACCATTCCTCGCTGAGCCTTTGAAAGAAAATGCGTCATTTTCTCTTCTTTCAGCAATATCTCATGAACCAATGGTCGCTCAGAAAATGGAAGGGGGTTTCGGAAACTTGGATCCAATCTCTACAATGTTCTGGCATGTTTTTTTAGGAAAATTTATTTTTTCATCCTTAACATGACTGAAAAAGTTCGACAAACAGGATTTTTTGAGGTCTTTCAGAAAATCACGTGCCACATTGAGATTATTGGGAAAATGACACTAAGTGTACATCTTATAGGCCATTGGACCCCCAAAAGCCCTACAAAGTTTCAACCTGGTCCATCAAGCCGTTTTATTGTTTTATTCGATTGAATTTTTGATAAAATTGAAGGACCGCGTTTTTTGCCGTTAGAGCTCATCTGTAAACAAATTAAAAATAAAGTTTCTCCTAATTTTTTCTACATTTTTATTGTGGAGAGCAGCTTCAGTGAATTTGGAACACCATTCCGCAACCCGAAACAAGCCGATGCATCAATATGGCCCAACGATTGAGGGCTATTATAGAGAGCAGGGGCGGCAAAACCCGTTATTGAACGGATTAAAACACACACACACATACACAAACACTTTTTAAAGGACGAGTTTGGAGTCATAAAATACGGCGGAAATGACCAAATTTTAAGGCCAATTGTCCTGCCCCGCCGGCAACACCTGAGGTCATTTGCTTTGAGGCAGAATAACGCACGCCCACGCACGGCCAATGTCACCAGACGCTTTTTTCAACGATATGACATCACTTTGCTGCCACATCCGTCAATGAGTACAGATCTGAATCCAATCGAGCATGTTTGGGATATAATGGGCCGTCGATTGCAGAGGGAGTATCCAAATTTGCATAACATCTCCGAATTAGAGCGCGCACTTCAGCGAATTTGGAACACCATTCCGCAACCCGATGCATCAACATGGCTGAACGTTTGAGGGTTGTTATAGAGAACAGGGGTGGCAATACCCGTTATTGAATGGATTAAGACTCACACTCGCACACTCTTTAGATAATGAGTTTGGAGTCATAAAATACAGTGAAACTGCCGAACCACCGGCTCTCATTTCTATTAAAGAAACCACTCTTTAGAGAATGAGTTTGGAGTCATAAAATACGGTGGAACTGACGAACCACCAGGTCTCATTTCTCTTAAAGAAACGCACAGAATAAGAGTGCAAAAAATGTCGAAAAATATTCTTAAAGTTAATTAATTAATCCTGGTCATTATTACCACTTCGGAGTAAAAAATGCAGTTCAAAAGTTATTAAAAGAAGAAGAGAATACTAAACAACCAGGAATACATGTAATAGTAATATAGTAGTGCCATCTATCTGATGTATATCACACATTCGCTGTAAAGCAAACTTAGCATCATTTTGTTTCAATATTTTGATGGAAGTGGCCGACTAAAGTGAGATTGTGAACATTTGTTATGTGTATTTGGATAAATTGATAAATAATGGCAGGTGAGTAGTAAATAATTAAAGATATATGGTATATATTCACTAGTGAAGTTTACAAATTGTCTCTTGTAAAAATGTTCATCAAAAAAATGCTTTTTACTTAGTGGTCCTTCCAGGGACCACTAGGTCGCTGCGGACAAAAAATAATATTCAATTATTGTTTCTGTTCATAAATTTATATAGTAAACAGATTGTATTATTTACAGATGACACAATAAAAGTTAAAAAAATCCTGCAGGAAAATAAATGGACTGTTGATCAATTTGAGAATTTGTCAGTTGGTGCCTTTGATGCTCTTATTGAGGAAATACCTTCAAATATCAAATCTGACCTAGGAGATTGTACAGATTCAGACAAAGAAAATGTGGAAGAATCTGTTGGTATCAGAATAGCAGAGAATGTTGCCGATGCAGAAGTTGAAGGAGAAACTTTAAGTCCATATGAGCTTGACAGAAAAAGTAGACATCGATTTTTTTTATATTTTAGATTTAACAATCGTAAATGCATTCATAATATGACGATGTTACTTTTGTAGTACAAAAAATGAGCCAGAGAACAATTTGGAGCTGAGTTACTTGTAAAGTGGCATTATGTCTCCAAGAATCTAGAAACTGTTTTTCACAATTGCACTTGCAAAACTAGTCTTTTTGGCCTAGTGGTACTTTGGAGGAACCACCATTTTTTGTATAAAATTAATAAAGATTTCCATAAAAACTGTATGTTTTATTCTTATTTATTCCTATATGAAACATTCTATGTAAAAATACACATATTTTTAATTCAATTAAATCAGGGCTTAAAGGGTTAAAACGTCCTGATATACAGGGTGGTCCACTTTTTTGTAGTAGGACTAACAGGCGATAGAGAATCGTATTTTAAGAAGAAAAGTTTATATCAATATAAATCCGCAAAAGCTTCGATATTCAAAAGTGAATATTTTTTTTATTTTTTATTTCTAGCGCCTACAGTTTTTGAGATATTTTGTTCACATTTTGTGGTTTAGTTATTTATTGTTGTTTACTTGGATAGGAATGCCAAATCATTGTGAAAGTCTACCACGTGATCATTTTTTCAAGGTCGCGGTCTTTTTTCCACCCCCAATTTTATTTGTGGTGCGCCACTGACAGTGTCCGTTAAAGGAAATCGTTTCCCAGTCCTGTTTAGAAACTTATTTATCCCTTGAATTTTTTTCGTATCTGCACCCATTGTTAAAGAAACAATTGAAAAACTAATATCTGTAATAGGTCAATCCTACTACAAATCCTGTAAAGTCCTACTACAAAAAAGTAGGCCACGCTGTATATTAATTAATAAAATATTAATTTCCAAATAAAAAAAAAGAATATTATGTATTTGCACTATTTGCATACTTTCGCGGCAGTGTACGTTCCACCGACCATGTTTTTCCATATTACCGACCGACACATAGGTAATAGAAAAGACTGCACTTTCAATCAAGATAAAAATTGTTTATACTATATATTTCGTAATTATTTGAACTGAATATAAAACCCCATACACTGCAATGTTCCTTGCAATTTTAACCGCGCGATTAAAATTGTGCGCGCAAGATTGTAGGATTGCGTTGTACATACACTGTCCGTTTAAATTGGATCAGTTTTATTTCAAAATCGTGCTGCACCAGAATGGAACGAAAATTTTTACTAACAGTGGCGGCGGCTTTAGCTGCAAAACAGAAATTTAGAAAAAAACGTTCTAAATGGTCCAAAGATTGGCTTTTAAAAAGACAACAATTTTCACATGTAAACTTGTTAGCTGAATTCAAATTAGAAAAAGATGACTGGTTCAATTATTTACGTATGGATGAAGAAACCTACTTGGAATTATTACGGGTAGTAAGAAGGCCACCCATCTAAGAAAATACATTTCATGTCATGAACGGCTGTCACGTTGAGATATCTGGCTACTGGTAGATATTATGAAGACTTAAAGTATACAAGTATAATTTCATCTCAGGCATTGGGTCAGATTATACCTGAAACTTGCAGTTCTATCTATGCTGTCTTAAAAAAGGTATTTAAAGGTAAATAATATTTGTACTAATATTTATTTATACGAAAACTAAGCCACTAAGGGTAGCTACAAATAAACATGACTTAAAAGTGTATTTTCCATTTGTACAAAAAACTTAAATATTATTCCGTTTGTATTCAAAGTCAAACAGCGCTAACGGTAGTCATCTGAAAACACAGACAAATATTGTCCCACGGAGACAGGATTTGAGGCTGATATTCATTAGAATCAGTTGAAGGTAAAATATTTCCAGTGGGTCGTGCCATTGAAGCCCGCACCGGAAGTAGATTAGAATTAACTGCAGGTTGAACATTTTCACAATTTTCAGCCAATGCGTTGCAAATTTTTATTTTAGAGGAACGTGTCAAATTTCCTAGTTCTGCTTCGAATAAAATATCTGTCATAAATTTCTCTGCTAAAATTCCCGTTTCCTGTGGCAAGTCTCTCAGTTTGTTAGCAAAATTTTTGCCGATTATAACAAACTTATCATCTGTCGCCGTGGCGACCTTTTCTAAAATCTGGTCTGCCTTTGATTTTGCCTTTTTGACCTTGGTGTGGCATAATCAGACTCAACACTTCTTTTAGTTCGTCGGCTAATAGAAGCGTTTATAGAGACTTGAGTGTGGTCTCTCGCTATCGATTGGGTTTGAAGGCGTGGGGGAATATATCATAAAATCTTCCGATTGTCGGGATTCCTCCTAAAATGAAATTATTTCTGTTTTAGTTTCCGGAAAGTGAAGAAGAGTGGAAAATTATTGCCGATAATTTTGAAAAAAAAATGGCAATTTCCCCATTGTCTTCGTGCAGTTGACGGGAAACATTTGCGGATTGTACCACCTCCAAACTCCGGGTCTGCATATTATAATGTCTGCCGAATTTCAGACGGAGGTGTCATTGACAATACCGTATTTTATAGAAAATTAAAAACGAATAATTTAAAATTGCCTTCACCATCCAAAAGTGAGAAGAAAGTGCCTCTGAACTTCCGTTTGTATTTATAGGAGATGAAGCTTTTGCATTGAGGGCAGATTTTTGAAACCTTTCAGCCAGAGGGCCTTAAATTCCGAACGAAGAATATTTAACTACAGATTAAGCAGAGCGCGTAGGATAATAGAGAATGTATTCGGAATCTTGGCATCACGCTTTAGGATATTCCACACTGCAATAAGTTAACAACTGGAAAACACAGAAAAAGTCGTAATGGCCTGCTGTGTGCTTCATAGTTTTATGCGAAGAAAGCGTTTGGGGATGTATTTACCTTTATTAGATTTAGATGAAGAAGACGTGAATGGTGGAGAAATACCAGTAGGAGCTAGACCTGGAGAAAATATTCATTTAAAATGCAACGCAGGTGTAGCCCACAGTCCTCAGAAATTGCTAAAATTTAAAATGCCCGTATTGTGAATTGTACCAACTTTTGTTTCAAATAAAATTTAAAACTATGTGCACGGTGTAAAAGTTATAAACAGGAAAATTTAATGGGCCAAAGAACTCATAAAAATACCCAAAACTACATATTATAAATTTTGTATGTTGAAAGCTTCATTTTAGAGATACAGGATATCAAAGTAAACATTTTTTTAATCTAGCACCCTTTTTCTCGAAAACGAAGCTTTCATACATACAACTTCATTATATGAATTTTTATTTTCGCGAGTTCTATTGCTTACTAAATTTTCCTAATTAAACCCCTGGTATATTCAAAATATGTTTAATATAATACATAACTATTGTATTTGCCTTACCTCTTGTGAATCCCCTTCTAAATATTCGTTCAACATTTATATTGCACTGGCTCTGTCTAGGTGCTTCATGATCCGCCAAAAACAAAAAATATTCAAAATACCACAGGTGTGGTGTATACATTTCATTTGCACCAGCCCCAGATTTTTTTGAAGCATTAACTTTTTTTAATTCTTTTCGGAATGATCCTTTCATAGAATCTATTTTCTTTTTAACGGTAGCTTTGGTCGCTGTAGGGTCTATTTCCAGTAATTTCTTCACTAGCTCATCGTACGCTTTATTTTTTATTATTTTGTTGGAGTAATCACTGGAATTTACTTTCCATAAACAGGAATGGCTTCTATATAAATCAATAAACTCTATAACAAAGTCCTTATTCCAGGTTCTCGTATCCATTTTTCAGCATATACCTAAATACGATATCAAACGAGCGCCCCTTTTGACGATATGCACTGAGAAAATCGGCAATGTTAACAGTGCGGAGCACATACACACATCGTTTTGCCCAAACATACAAAATTTCGCGGTAAAATTATGGGTTCGCGCGTAATTAAAATCCAGGAGTAACATTGTCGGTTTTTGACCATACACGACATCTTGCGCGCACAATTTTAAACGCGCGGTTAAAATTGCAAGGACCATCGCAGTGTATGGGGCTTTTAAAGTACTTAATTAAATATAAATGTTATTTATAGTAAAATATTTAGTGGAGAGTTATAAATAAACAATACGTGATTGATAAGATCCATACAATTTCAAGGCTACAGTTTTACAATTTTTCTATCAAATTGAGTGGAATCTCCCAGTGGAATTTATTACCCATTTCTGTCATTAACACGGGCGTCGATAATTCCGTTAAAAAAGTTGCAAAAATCTCAAAAATAACTAACTTAGAACCCTAAAGAGTCTATATCTGAGAGAAAATAATTTAATTTTGACTAATGTGAAGCAAAAATACAAAGTGTTCCATTTGAAATAATGAAGTTTTCACCTAGATCGAGACCTAGATATTGAAATTAATAAGACGTAACTGGAAAAATTGAACGCGTAGTGTAGTAATTTAGAATGTCTATTAAATACAAAAGATGCAGCAGCTTAAGATGTCATGATATACCAAATATTAGATGCCTAAATACAACAGAAAAATATTTGGGGAGATTCAGTCATCATGACATTAATTTTAAGAGAAGATAGAGAAACATGAGTATACCGTGTACCGCTTTATCCCAATAATAGAAGAAAATCTAATTATCCAATATGGTATACAAGTGAAATTATTCGTAATTTGAAACTAAAGCAATATGAGCTCAAATTATATAAGAAACATGGTTCACAGATAAATTTACAAAACTTCAAACGTTTCAGAGAACATAACAAGACATTAATCAATTCAGCTTACAAAGAATTCATTCGTAAAGCAGAACATTCAATTTCACGTGACAGTAAAAACGTCTTTATACAAAATAAAAAAGGTTGCACTCGTATACCAGAGGTTATGCATTTAGACGATCTAGTAATCACTGACCCTCAGTTGATAGTAGACAGTTTTAGCCGACATTTCGAAAGTGTTTTCTTAAGCAAGATCTAAATGCCAATGATGACAGTATCAATAGTATTTCTTGTTTGAGCATAATATCTCTGTCTGAAGAGGAAATAATATTGGCATTGAAACGTTTAAAGAGCAAACCGACTTGTGGCCCAGACCTTGTGCCTAGCTATTTGGTAAGGGATTGTGCTCATGTGCTGTGTTATCCACTTTGTATTTTATTTAATCTATCTCTGAAGAGTTCTAGATTCCCTTCTTTGTGGAAGAGGGCTAGTGTGTGTCCGATCTTGATGGGGGATCCTTCTGATGTATCAAAGTATCGTCCTATTACCATATTAAACAATTTTGCCAAAGTTTTTGAGATTTCACTGTACAACCGCATCTACTTTTCTGTAAAGAATTTACTATCAATAAATCAACATGGTTTTATATCTCACAGATCCACCACCTCCAACCTGGTTTGTTTTACACAATATATTTCTAATATTCTAGATAACCATGGTCAAGTTGATGTGGTGTACACTGACTTCTCTAAAGCTTTTGATAGGATACATCACTCAGTTTTACTGCAAAAACACATTTGGTTTTAGTGATGAATTGCTTATATTATTTCGTTCTACCTTCACAATAGGATGCAATATGTTACATTCAATGGCTTTAAATCTAAGACTTATGTCGCTGCATAATCGGGGTTCCTCAGGGTTCGAATTTAGGTCCGCTACTATTTCTTCTATTCATTAATGACCTTGACAGTGTGTTGGATTGTGGGAAGCTTTTGTACGCTGATGACGTCAAAATTTTTACTTGCATTTCTTCAGCAGACCAGGCCCATAATCTTCAGGTAGAGTTAAATAAACTTGTAGCTTGGTCTATTAATAACAAACTTAGCCTAAATGTTAATAAATGCAAAGTTGCCACCTACACTCGTAAATCCAATCCTGTTGTATATGATTACCATATTAATTCGCAATTACTTAGTCGTCACAGTTCTACAAAGGATTTGGGTATTATATTTGATAGTACTTTAAGCTTCTCACAACATATTGAATATATTGTCATGGGGCCTCAAAAGCATTAGGATTTATTATTAGAAATAGTAAATCATTTAGAAACCCGAATACATTAAAATTATTATATTATGCTTTTGTAAGATCCAAGCTGGAATACTGTTCTTTAGTTTGGAATCCATATTACACCTGTTATATCAATAATATTGAATCTGTCCAGAGAAAATTTCTTAAATATCTTTCATTTAAATGTGATGGTGTTTATCCGGCACAAGGATTTGATGACAACTTGTTAATATCTAGGTTTAATCTTCATTCTTTAAAGAAAAGGAGATTTATATACTCTATCAGATTTCTATACAATCTCTTGCACAATTCAATTGACTCTCCATATATTCTATCACAACTTTTTTGGTGTCACATCCTTCGATTCGATCTCATATGACGTTTTACTGCCAATCTGCTAGAACTAATCTCATGTTAAAGTCTCCTGTATACAATATGACATCCAATTTTAATTTATTATGTTATATGATATTAATAATGTCAGTTTAAACCAGCTGTTAAGAATTGCCCATGACGTGCAGTTATAATTTTTCTCATACTTAGTTACTTATGTATGTTTAATATTTTTGACAACTACTTATTGTTGTGTTTTTATTGCTAGATCATGTTTTTAACAGTACTTTTTCATACTTTTATATTTTTACTTATCTTACCTATACATTTATTTTTGTGTGTTAGACTAGTTTTGTTGTTTATTTTATAATATTATAATTTCTATTATGGTTCTGTAATTGGGATTTTGTTCTGTTAGACTATTAAACACTATTATTATTATTATACGAATACGCAATTAAAAAATAATTGCATAGTTACGGTAAAAAAATATTTTGAAATCATTACTTAAAATTTAAACCTCTTTTCAGACTGTTACTGACTTTTAAAGTCGAGTATTTTTTTAGTTATTAAAACAAAACATTCAAGAGAATGTTTTGTATCTCGTAAATCATCTATATTTCTATTAGTTTTTATGATATTTCTTGCTGAAATTTACAAAATGTAAAGGATATAAAAATAAATTTGTTAACGTTTTCGAAACAACTAAGAAAGCAGCCACATTAAGGAATAGAATTCACATCAGGCAGTTGTTAAATATGTTTAAACTTATTTTGTATTATATATATTACGTGTAGCATAGTAGATTTATTTGTAAAATTTGGATTCTAGAACATCGTCCACTCATTGTGGTGAATTAAGCAGGCAACCAATGTTGACATGGGGAGGTGGCGCCGAGAAAGGTTTGTTTTCCTTAAAGTAAAACATAATAGTTTTTTATAGAGGAAAAGTACCATGTAACCCTCCTTTTAGATGTTAAAGAGAAATTAGGTTAGGTTACGGTCCCGGCTGCTCTTTAAGTCGTGGCTGGGGGTGGATTCTAATTTCTTCTTCGTCTTCTGCTTCTTGACTCAGGTATAGATTATTGTTTAGAGCTACTTGGGCGCCAGCCGCATAAGCGACAGAAGGGGGAAAAAGACTAGACAGACTTAGACGCTTTCAAAATCCAAATAATTATATTTAGTTAATAAAAATGGCTTACAATAATTAAGCAAATGTTGAATTTATGACTAAGAAAACATGTTAGCAAGTTAAGAATAAATATTAACGTTCTAATAATAATTGGGGTAAAATTGGCAATATAACATTATTAATACATTATCAGCACTCCATGAGCGCTAGCAGCACAAACAAATGACATAAACACTTGGTGTAAAAAATGTAACAGATTTAAGATCGTATTTCAGAAAACAAACAAAAAAATTAGCTCCGCTCCACGATAGGCTTGTATGGTCTTAAAATTTAAGTGCATATAATTTTGAGTGAGATTGACTTGACCAACAAAAAAACATTACTAATATCATAAAAAAAAAATATATCAAATTAATGTTCGAAATAAGATATGCAGTATTTAGATAACCCCTTAATTAAATAGGCCTGTGGTTCTCAATTATGTCATGACAAAATAGAATAGGATACTCTTAAAACAGCTGTTTGGGGAGTTTACAAAAAATATAATTTAGTATACCAAGAACTAAATTTATCGCAAAGCGATTAAATACTCAAGCCTTACACTTGTTCATAATATGTAAAATAAATGGGGGGACTGTGATACTGCTTAAATATAAAAATATAATGTTTAACAAAATAGAAAAAAACCTGTGTTAGCGTGACCCATCACGCTAAGATGACGTCTTCGTGGAGGGGCTTGTTAATACACATCGGGGATGCAATTATGGACGTGACATAGCCTGGCTGTGGAGAGCAGACTCTGGAGGCAAGAGGAAGGAGCAGAAATCCCACACCTTGGCGGGTTGTAGTCGCAGCGTAGCGGCACCACTAAGAATCCAGGAGCTGGGTGAAAGTGGCTTTACCACCTAGTCAAGCATACGTCGGCACGATCCTCGCCAGAGAAACCAACCTCTAGGTTGTGCTTGGAATTTCGAAGGTGAGAGTACGGGCAGAGTGGAGACTTAACTGGGCCTCCGTATGGAGGTAAAATAATCGTAATACTTTGGCAGGCACGGGCAGACAGCTCGAGAGTCTTGGGCAAGCCAGCATCGGTGGCTTGAGGCGTTTTACAAGTAATTTGACGACCACGTGGGTCTCACGCGAATATAGGGAAACACATCCCTAGCAAATATAATCTCTGGATAACATAACCTCTGGATAATATAACCTCTGGGTAATATAACCTCTGGGTAATACCTGGAATATCGATTCCAGTTAAATATATGACTAAATGTAAAAATTATTCAAAGCTTACCTCAGATGTAATAAGGTATTACCACTCAATATGAACCAAACCGGGCACCTTTCAACAGGTCCATCTCTCAAGACAAAATGGCGATTTTCGCCCTTTGGCGGAAATCCCCACTTCTCGTCTTTACAAGAAGTTACAAAAATGCGCGAAATTTTAAAAAAAGTTACTAGTTCTGGTAAAAATCTGATAAAATGAATACCACTAAATCGACTCTAAATTCATCTGTCAACGCCTGCCAAAATAAAAATAAAAGCTAACAATGCCGAAGTCTCATCTTTTAAGTAAGTTAAATAGGATGCCAGAAATTATCACAGCTCGTAGATCAAGTAATGCAACCACGCTACACGGTAAGTTCTACTACATTATCTTAACGTTTAAGTAAATAAATAAGAAACTTCTAACCTAGGAATATCTTAAGTTTCGCTTATCTTTTAGCTAGACACACTACTACCTAAGGATTCTAAACTAGGGAGGTCTCTTGCCAACAAAAGTATCGGCGTCAAGGAGAATGATAACAGTAGCAGCTATACCAATGCCAAGCATGTTATCGCTGCCACGGAGAATAAAACTTACACTAGGGTACAACGCTATTAGTAGTACTAAGACTATGACAGATACAACCATGGGGCCCCGGGGTTAGTAAAATGCTTACACAATTATGGTTAAAAGGACATGTCACAACACAGAAGGTAACCTAAGATACGAGTCGCTTCGAGCAAGGGTGCGTGGACTTAACGTGATGAAGGATTGATCGACAAGCTTAAATGGCAAGACGTGTCATATGAAATATTCAGCGTAAGAAGTATGGAAAATTATAATAAACTAGTGCCTCTAAGTTGTTGTTTTATTTGTCTCTGTTAATTCAAAAATAATTTCAAGATCTTGTTTTGACAAAACAATTATAGGCAACCAAACATACACTGAGCTGCGTTTTATATCTCCTAAATTGTGAACCGTTACAACCATATATGGAATACGATCCTAATATGGCATACAGTATTATTGAACAATCTATTAGTGGCAACACCGCAACGACAATATACGCACACAGCTTCAGCCACGGCCCTATATTAACAGCAATTTTTTGGTCCCTGATATAACTCTTAGTATTTTTGTGTAATATATAGTTTTCCTCACGAAGTCGAACATTTCTAAGGTAAGTTTGTAAGAGTTAAATTTACAGGCTTAAAAGTAAATTTCTCAACTTAAAATAGAATTGTGCATGATACAAGCTTTTAATTTTTGTATTGCAATTTGAGGTTAGTTCATTGTAAACGTTTGCATTTGGTATGTAAAGTTAAAGTTTGCTAGGTACCTAATATGGAATAGTAAACTGTTCCTATTTTAGAATATTCCATATTGGGTACCATTTATTCAATTTATGAAAATATTTAAAAATAGTTATTTTTTACAGAAAATGCCTAAGGAAAAGAACCGTAATTTACAAAATCGCAAACTATGGAACAACAGAATATGCAACGTGCTATTGAAGCAGTGCGTAATCATGACATGGGATACAAAAAAGCTGCTGATGTTTTTCAAGTTCCTCGCAGTACCTTATTTCGTTTGGCAAATAAAGAAAATATAACACCAGCCCAGGCTGTAGAGACAAAACTTGGTATACGCTCAGTTTTGCCACACATTTTATAAAGTCAGTTGGTAGAATATCTGTTACTGATGGAAAAAAAATTCTAGGGATTAACACGAAGCGATGTTAAAAGAATGGCATATCAACTGGCCACTTTAAATAATTTTTCATTTTCAAAAAACAACGAAAGCGCTGGAAGAAAATGGTTAAAATGTTTTTTGGAGCGTCACAGAGACAAGATTTCTATTAGAAAACCAACTCGAACTTCCGTTCACAGGGCTAAAGGTTTTAATAAAGAAAGTGTTGCTAAGTTTTTCGATTTTCTGGATATAGCCTTTGACAAGCATCAATACGCAGGTGACAGAATGTTCAATGTCGATGAGACGGGGCTGTCCATCGTTCAGTCTGTTCTGGCACTTAGAGGCGCCAAGCAGGTTGGCGTTTTAACCTCTGCCGAAAGAGGTTCTTTAGTTCCCGTAATATTAGGCACGAGCGCAGGAGAAACTTTTGTTCCACCATTTCTTATTTTTCCTAGAAAGAATATGAATGTTTTGCTGGAAAAAGGAGCACCTCCTGGTTCAAAAGTCGTGTGCCATCCGAGTGGATGGATTCAAACCCCTATTTTTACACCACAGTGGTTGCAATATTTTATAGATAAGGTGGAGACAACAAAAAACGACCCTGTACTGCTGATGCTAGATGGGCATCATTGCACATTGCCTCAACATTTTTTAAAATATTTATGAAAATTGCAATATGTTTAGGTATGACCTTTAAATTGATACATCAGTTTCCGAAATAAGAGTTGTCAAGGTTAAAAAAAGTTTTTCAAATGAGTTATCATTCTAAAACGTATTAAAGAAATTAGAATTGAAAAATAATGAGTAAAAATAACATTAACTAATTCAGTTGAGTTGCTTAAACTTAAATCCACAAACTTCCTGACAAAAACAAGTCTGTTTTAGAATTTGAAAGATATATAGCTGCATAACTAGCGCAATTGGAGAGACGCGAGTGCCGAGAAACGAGTTGAGTTCGCTTAGTGTCAAGTGCTTAGTTTTTTGAACTTATCTCTGGACCTAGTAATTGTAAAATTACCGAACAAAAACAACAATGTAGTGCTTCATGCTGCAGCGTGCTTATCACCATTAGTGAGTTTTTTTCCCCATTCTGATTAACAGAAAGAAACGTACATTATAATATTACACCGAATATCTGATATCGGCAATTTATCTGAACACTTTTTTTTACTCCTTTTTACTTTATTGGAGTCTCATAAAATAAACAGCTGTTATTGGTTTGGTGTCCGCAACCAGCATTGGCTGGTATGTTGCGCTGGTGCGCAGCAACCTACCCGTAGTGCAAGCTCAACAAGGCCACTAGCAGTGGCGTAACAATAGTTGCTTTTGACTACATGAGCAACAATAATGAAAATAGCATCCTCACAGAAAACCAACCCATAATGACTGGAATTCCCTGGAACATACGCAACAGCCACCAAAGCTACATTTCCCAGAAAAGAACAAGCTATTGTTTTACACTCCGTTGATAACCTCAAACTGTTCGACTACGTTAGATCCATCGGCAACATAGTTGGCCCAAAAAATATTAGCTTCGCATCTAGAATATCTAACAATAGAATATGTATATACCTGAATTCAACCGAACTTGTAGAACACTTAATAACAAACAACCCTACTGTACGTGTAGGAGAAGAAGATCTCAATATAAGACGATTAGTTACACCAGCCAAACGATTGATAATCTCAAACGTAAGTCCATCAATACCACACAATTTAATTGAATCTGCACTAAAAGACATCGGCCTTCAACTTGCATCACCAGTCTCCTTTTTACGAGCCGGAATCCCTGGAGACGAATATGGACATATTTTATCCTTCAGGAGACAAGTTTATTTTATCTCCCCTTCAGACAACTACGAAATCCAAACCTCCCTGATAATAACCTTTGAAAATAATGGACATCGTATATTTCTCTCAACAGATAAAATGGAATGTTTCCTATGTAAACAAACTGGTCATATAGCATCCAAATGTCCAAACACCCATAACATAACACAGCCACTGATAACCAACTCACAGATGTCCCCAAGCATATCTCATTCTGTTAATACAAGCCCCCCGCCTCAGGCGGAAATTTCGCAACATACTCAACCTCTTGAACCAGTAACGATTACTACAACTGCAATTATTCACTCTTCCAACTCCTCAGTACCCGGTCAAAAGAGAGCCTGTCCTAGCTCACGAGACTCTAGTGAGGACTTCCCGTTGACGGAAGCTGTAGAAGAACACACAAATACCTCGCACGTCGCTCCCTCTATGCTACCCCCAGTGCAAAAGCCTCCGCACAGCAAGATAGCAAAACCAGCTAAAAAGAAACCTAAAAGAGACCCCACTACCACAAGCTATAAAATCTCGGAAAGCTCAAAACAAATAATCGTTGAGCAATATAATAAAGCCCCTGACACTTATACACTCCCTGCCGAAAACTTTATTGCCTTCCTTGAGAATACGTTTGGTACAAATCAAGTACTGTCTGAAGCTCAACAATTTACTGAAAATGTCACCACACTCTTGTCTGATATGTTCAAAATATACCCTCACATAACTGAGAGATCCTTAAAAAATCGTTTCACAAGACTCTCAAAAAAACTAAAGCGTGAACTAAATATAGACGATGCAGATATTGAAAGTATAACTTCACTGTCCTCGCAAGATCCAATCGACGAAGAATGTACCTCTGACAGCTCGCAAACATCAAACAAAACCTCTTATTAATAAAATTCTCTCTAATACAGTGGAATTGCGATGGATTCTATAATAGCCTCGAAAGCATTCAAAAACTAATTTCAGATATGGGAGCTGATATTATCTGCTTACAGGAAACAAATTTTAAAGATTCCAATAAGTACCAACTGAAAGGTTTCGAAGGCTACCACCACCGTCTCTAGTGATTACTTCTCGACACCCCTGACGCTAGTTACAAACCTAGAAGCCACTGCAGTCTCCGTATGGTGTCCAAATAAACTAACAATATGCAGCATTTACATCCCTCCAAATTATAGGCTCTTAAGAGTAGAAATAGAAGATCTTGTCGCCCAACTACCTGTACCTTTCATTCTAATAGGAGATTTCAATGCACATAATATAATGTGGGCTCTGAAAGAACTTTTGGTCGTGGTCGTCTAATAGAAGAGATCTTAAATAATTCTCATATAAGCCTTCTAAACACTGGAGCGCATACTCACTTTAATATCTCTACTGGAACCTTCTCCTGCATTGACCTCAGTTTATGCAACCCTGCACTAGTTCTGCACTTAGCTGGAGTCCACTTGACAGTCTGTATGATAGCAATCATTATCCCATCCTTATCTCAAATAATGATGAAGAGACAGATAAACCGACTGAAAATGAAACTATAAAATGGAAAATTAATAAAGCCGACTGGAACGGATTCGCAAATTTCGTAAACAATCAAACAAACAAACTCCATCTCTCAGATAACATTGACGAGGCGGTAGCGCAATTTAACAGCTGCTTAATCACTGCTGCAGAGAACTTTATAGGCAAACAGCGTTTACCAAGGTCACGCAAAGCTGTTCCATGGTGGAACGATAAATGTGCAACTGCCGTCCGTGACAGCAAAATTGCTCTGAACAAATACAGACGGATAAGGAACGAAACCAACTTCGTTAATTTCAAGAGAGCCAAAGCAAGAGCTAAGCACGTGCTCAGAGAGAGTAAAAGAGACTCATGGAACAGATACACGTCAACTATTACAACAGACACTACACCTAGCACAGTGTGGACAAAAATCAGACAAATGCAAGGTAAAAGAACCTACACTAAAATACCAGCCATAATGCACGAAGACACCCTCATTACAAACAGCCAAGAAATTGCCAACACCATCGGGAATCACCTCCATGAAAAATCCAGAAACGATTATGCAATCCAAAACCAACCTATCTCAACAACATCTATTAGTAACTTTGATCCAAACACCCACGACATTGCCTCTCTAAACCTTCCTTCTCAATGCAAGAAATGACATCTGTAATTTCCACCTGCAAAAATTCAGCTGCTGGGCCAGATAATATCCCCTTCATGTTCTTAAAAACTAACATGTTGCAGTCTCAACAAACTGCTGGAACTTTATAATAAAATATGGACCACAGAAGAATTCCCACAGCTATGGCGACAATCTATAGTACTACCAATTAAAAAACCAAACAAAATTGCAAGTAACCTTGAGTCCTACAGACCAATCTCTCTGACATGCACTGCCTGCAAATTACTTGAAAAAATGGTAAACAAACGGCTCCTTTGGTATTTAGAAAAATACGATCTAATTACCTCAACACAATCTGGTTTCAGACCACAACGATGCACAATGGACAACCTAGTAGTATTTCAAAACGACATTCTCAGTGCATTCAAGAAGAAGCAAGATGTGGTAGCCGCCATCTTCGATGTTGAAAAAGCCTTTGATACTGTTTTAAAATCCACTATATTAAGAAAACTAAGAGAATGCCAACTATCTGGCAACACCTTCTCATTCCTAAAAAATTTTTTAACTGACAGAACTTTCAAAGTATTAGCTAACAACACCATATCCCATACATTCACCCAAGTTAATGGCGTTCCCCAAGGCTCAGTGATAAGTTCAACTCTTTTTATCCTTGCCATAAACGATATCTGTCATAACATCCGTAATCCAGTAAAATACGCCCTCTATGCTGATGACCTACTTATATATTGTCACGGCAAAAACATTCAATCTACCGCTTCGTTAATCCAAGATGCAGTTGACCAACTCTGCCAATGGTCATCCATATCAGGACTACGCCTCTCTGCCTCAAAGTCTAAAATTATAAAATTCAGCAGAAGACCATCAAGTCTGGATTCTCCAAGAATAATTCTGAACAACAAAGCACTCTCTGTAGTACCACATTACAAAATTCTAGGGCTCACATTCGATAGTAAATTAAATTGGAAACAACACATTACTGAATTGAAGGCTACCTGCATGAGTCGCCTTTCGATAATAAAAACTTTATCACATCATCAATGGGGTGCGGAAGATAATGTTCTCCTAAGAGTGTATAGATCCCTGATACGATCAAAGCTAGACTATGGCTGCTTTATATACATGTCTGCCTCAAAATCTAATCTAAAATGCCTCAATACAGTGCATAATACAGCCCTCAGAACGTGCTTAGGCGCCTTTAGGTCTAGCCCTGCCGTAAGTCTATACTGCGAAGCAAACGAACAACCACTCAGTCTGAGGTGACAACAATTACGCTTAACATATCTTGCTAGGGTTTCCGCCAATCCTCGCAACCCAGCATACAAAGTAATAAATCCCACTCGTGAACAAATCCCCACACCCCTTCTATCTGACACCGATTTAATGGACACAATATCAATCACATATCCGACCATCCCTCCTTGGCAGAAAATATTACCCCATATAAATCTCTGTCTTAACAACAATTACCGTAAAGGCCACACCTCTAATGAACTTATCAGAAAAGAATTTATCTCAATTATCAACACCTCCCAACTTGATAAAATCCTGTATACTGATGCATCTAAATATGAAAACGGTGTCGGATGCTCAGTAACTTCAATAAACTCCACAGTCTCACTAAGTCGTCTGCCACCTTCTTCTAGTGTCTACTCAGGCGAACTATTTGCCATACTGCAAGCCTTCAAGTCTCTAGGAGCAGGAGATAACAGGGTAGCAATATGCACGGACTCCCTATCTTCCACCAAATCTATTAACAGTTTATATACTCAAAATCCATTGGTCGAAGCTATACATGAAGTGTACAACCATCTGTGTACATTAGGAGTATCAGTCACTATTATATGGATACCATCACATATAGGAATAAAAGGTAACGAAAGAGCTGACCGATTAGCAAAGGATGCCTCTGTGGCTAACTTAACCCAAGAAAGACTACAATTATACCAAGATCTCAAAGCCCACTTTAGGCGCTCTGTTAGAAACGCCTGGCAGAATCAGTGGGAAGGACAACAGACAAAACTCCGCGAAATTCGGCCATATACAAATCCACAACACCTCCCGTATATGCCTAGGAATCAAAAAACTATTATACGACGACTCCGTATAGGACACACATCTCTAACACATAAACATCTAATGCAATCTGAACAGCCCACATTATGCTCCGAATGTCAAGTTCCCTCTCCGTTAAGCACTTACTAATTGAATGCCCACTATATGCATTGCAACGACAAGCCCATAACTTAGAAGAAAACCAGCGAAAACTCCTGAGCGACCTCACCAATTTTCAAGCCTCCTGAACTACTTAAAAGCCACAGGATTATATAATAAAATATAATATCTAACAATTTGTAGTTAAGCTCATATTGTACTTCATATATGAAAATAATGTAAACATGTGAATTGTAAATAATTAATGTACCTGTGTCAATGACCTATGCTGTCGAGACACTTAATAAGAAAAAAAAAAAAACTAGCGCAATTAAATAAGAGTATTCGAAAATCTAGCTGTATTTTCTTTGTTGTACATAATACCAAAGTTATTTTTATTAAACAATCCCGTTTGTAAGTTTCTCCGATTATTGCAAATAATTATTAGCGTTGTTGTCTATTATAAACATTAATACTTTGACCACTTATTTGAGACACCATCAATTTCTAGGTCGTAATATATTTATATAATGTTAAAAAACTTGAGAATCGCCATTAAAAAAATGGTGATGACAAAATTTCCTCAAATATTGTGGAATAAATTAACGTGCTATCAAAACGTGCAGGAAAAGAAATAAATTTGTTGTAATATTTCCATATTAAAAAAACCCCAGTGTATATATTAAACTACTACTACTATTTGTTAACCGTGTATATTTTGTTCATTTTACAGAAAGAAGAATCAAGAAAATGAAGAATATGCAAATAATTTGTAATTTTTATAAACAATTACTTAATGATATATAATAATAATAAAAAATATTGAACTCTTTGTGCACATGAAGACTATTGCTTTGTATTCCCCGATCCCAAATTTTGGAAACTAGAGTCAGAAGGAGCTGCTTGCATTCTTTTGGTTTCTGATGATTGTCTTATGTTCTTAAGATGAGTAAAGAGAGATGGCTCCCAGGTATTTGAGTTAGGTCATTTAAAATACACTGGCTGTAAATCGACAAATAGGTAATACTAAATATCAAAGTTTGAAATAAATCTGCCAATGTCTTAATTGGAAGTGGCATACAGGAGTTCTAAATAAGTGTCACAACAGAAAATTGTAAATTCCTCATGAAAAAGAAACATTTATTTCCCCTTCCATTTTTCTCCGGCTTTTTCGAGATACAGGGTGTCAAAACTTTTGTAAATTTTACTCACCAAGTTGATAAAAAATTAATTAAAATCAATGTTTTGTCAAATTGCGTTAAAATTGTTAATTATGACTACATACCTATTTTTTGAATTACAAAAGATTTTCAAAATGTTAGTAAAATGTTTGTTTTTATTCATAAAGCAATAAGCAATTTTTCTTGAAAACGGTCGACTTTAGAGCAATGAACAAACAGAACTCTATGTGTAAAATTCATTGGCACTTCAGAATTTCCTGTCAAATGTCAATTTTTCCAGTGGCGCAAAAGTTAGGGAGGGGTAAACCCTTACGATACCTTAAAATCTCCACCACTGGCACGTTCAATGAATTCGAGAATAGTGCAAAAAAGTAGCTATTAATAGTGGTAATGTATGTACGAAAGATCAGTCCAATAGTTTAAACGGTTCCTAAGATATTGGCAAAAACCTAAAAAAAATTAAGTTTTAACACCCTGTATCTCGAAAATCAAAGCCCGGAGAGAAAAGTGGAAGAGGAAAGAAGTGTTTCTTTTTTCATGAGGAATTTACAGTTTTCTGTTGCGACACTTATTTAGGAACACCCGGTATATGTGGCTCAATTGCAACCTGGGTTGATCGCTTCATGATATATTTAATGGATATGCAAATTATGTGCAAAAGATATCCTATTAATCTCTGTTGGATATTATTGTATAGATTATTGGATACCCATTGTATATCGCCACACATATCCATAGGATATTTTCTATATCCTGGATATAGACGGACATTTGGATATCCAGAAAATGTGTAGGGTATAATGGGGTAGATTCGGACACGGGGTACCTCCGGACATTTCATGTTTTTATTTGTAGAATGGTACGGAACTATATTAAAAAGAAAAACCAGCCTAAAATAAATAAAGCGATACTGAAGAATGCAATTAAAAATGTTCTTAATCGGTCCATGTCATTCGAACCGCTGCAAATGCCTTTAACATACCGAAATCTACATTACAAGATCATTGTAAAAAAGCAAGAACAATAAATAAGAATACAGTAGATTCAGGCAATGAAAGTGATTCAAGCACTGATGAACAAAAGTCTTCTAAATACGCTTCTCGTCAAGTATTTTCCATGTTAGAAGAAGCTGAATTGGAAACTTATCTAAAAAATTGTTCTAAAATGTTGTACGGTTTAACATATAAAACTGCACGTTCGTTAGCATTTGAATATGCCTCTAAATTAGATAAAAGAACTCCAAAGTCTTGGGAGGAAAATAAGATGGCGGGTTTGGACTGGATAAGATCGTTTATGAAGAGACACCCCTCACATTCATACCGTAAAGCGGAAAACACTAGTATTGCAAGAGCGGCAGCTTTTAACAAGGCCAATGTAGATGAGTTTTTCGGAAATTATGCGGAAGTTCAAAGGCAATATATGTTCTCTTCACATCAAATTTGGAATATTGATGAAACTGGCATCACTACTGTTTTGCAGGCCCCAAGAGTTATTGCAGAAACTGGCTCGAGAAGTGTGGGGCAATGTGTTTCTGGAGAAAGAGGAACTTTAGTAACACTTTGTGGAATAATATCGGCAGCCGGAAATACTATACCTCCTTTATTTATATTTCCGCGCATTCGAATGAAAGAACAGTTTTTAAATGGAGCAGTTTTAGGCGCAATTGGTTATGCCGAAAAATCAGGATGGATGATATCTAAAATTTTCGTAAATTTGTTACAGCGCATACAGAAATACACTAATTGTAGTCCAACAAATCGTATTTTAATAATAATGGACAATTATGAAACGCATGTTTCTCTTGACGCAATAACTTTTGCCCGAGATAATGGGATTGTTTTACTGTCTTTTCCCCCACATTGCATCCACCGAATGCACCCATTGGACAAGGGAGTGTTTGGTCCATTTAAAAGTAGGTGTAAAGTTTCTTATAATGACTATTTTGTCAAATCCTGAAAAGCCCATAACCATTTATGACATTGCACGGCTAACTGCGGAACCTTATATACAGAGTTTTACACCCAAAAATATACAAAACAGTTTCAAAAGCACAGGGATATGGCCAATCAACAGCATGGTTTATAACGATGACGATTTTATGGGAGCATATGCTACAGATCGTCCATACTCGCATGGAACATATGCAAACAGGAATATTATAGAAATAAATGATTCGTTACAGCCACATTCTATATCAGTAGCTTCCACGTCAACTACTGCTATAATTACTAACAGCCGTTCACTGGCAGAAAGTATGGAGACGCTAGCGGATTTTTCTTTGCCACTAGCGTCTACGTCAGCTCACGGCAACGCATAATTGCTGAAATTGTTCAGAAGGCTACAAAACCGAAAGTTGTAATTCTATCAGATATATCATTGACAGACATAAGACCATATCCAAAAGCACCTAACAGAAAATTAGGTCGCAAATCTAGAAAAGGAAAATCACGAATTTACACAAGCACGCCGGAAAAGACGAGAATAGAGGAACTGGAGAAGGAGAGACGGTCTAGAATAGAAAAAACGAACACTAAGCGGAAAATTACTCATATGAATGTAGAAAAGAAACCAGTCGTCACTGTGAAGGGGAAAAGTAAGGGAGAATTTAGACAAAAGACAATCAAAAGGAACCGTAAAGAAGATGACGCAACATCGTCAGATTCTGATGTTGAGTTGCCAGACAACATCAGAAAAGATAAGAAGAAAAGATATGACGTGTCTTCTGACTCTGACTTGGGCATGGAAAGTGATAAGGATGAAATTGACAAACTACTAGATGATGATAACGTTCAAATCAACGATTATGTTCTGGTGAAGTTTTCTACAAAAAAATCAAGCATCTTGTATTACATCGGCAAGGTAGAAGAATTCGACAATGGAGATTATGTGATCAAATTCCTCAAAAAAACGGAGTGCGGTTTTCAGTTTCCAGAAATAGATGATATTGCCTCAGTTTCAAGACAAGATATCGTGTCTAAATTACCTACCCCAACAAATAAGGCAGGAACGTCAAGATCGTCTTCGTTTTTTAATTTTAAAGTAAACTTCTTTAATAAATATATTTGTTTGCTCTCAGTCGTATTGTTTTCTTAGAAATTTCTTTAATATCAGTGTTTAGTGGACTGTCCGAATCTACCCCTACCTCTGTCCGATTCTACCCCACCATGGGGCAGATCCGTACAAATGCAACACTTTACAGGAACAGGAATAACTCACAAGCTAAGTGAAGTTTTGGTTTAACAGTTATTCAGAAGATTGAGGATAAAACGTGCAAAAGAACAGTATATAATTGTTCTCATACATTTCGAGTTCAGAAATATAGTAGTTTTTATAAATCTGTCAGAATCTGCCCCACTCTACCCTATAAGACATGCACTGATATCCATTGGACATATTGGATATCCACAGAAGATATCCTCTAAATATCTAATAAATATACTGTGCTGTCTGGGATCTTTGTTATGACAGGCGAGATATTAGGAGTCTATCCGATTATTTATTGTTGTGTTAATTTAAAAATATATTTTTTGTTATTTTTAGCAATGCAGCCAGCAGAGCATGCAAATACAAAAACAAATGAAACAAACCGGAAAAGAAAAAACTTCAACAAATAAAGTAAAAGCAATTAAAAGAGACAACACAAAAAAAAAGAAAATTGGCAAAAAAATGTTAAAACGATTATTAGAAACCGAGGAAGTAAGGCTTGATAATCGCAAAATGTGCGAGTACTTATTCGACCAATTGGTACAGAGAGAAAACCAAAATACTGATAACGCAAATAACGAATAATACTTATTTTGTTGTGTTGTTGTTGTGTTCGAATTTATTAAATTTATTTATTTACTGCTATTATTATTATTGCTATTATTATATTATTTTACCTCTCTGTATGTCTCTCTGAGCACGCGTTAACAGATGCATGACTAAACGCAGTTAAATTCGATAATTATTCACTGGTATCATATTTTTGTGGAGATCCCAGCCAGCATGTAACGTAACTGGGCACTTTTGTGATGTTCCTGTTGCTATTACCTCACGTGAATTTTTCAAATATTATCCCGTCACGCAATGATGAGGCTAATTCTCTTTAAAAAATCGTGTGAAATTAATTTTTCCGTTATTAATTCAAGTGCGTGGGGAATTTGATAACAAAATTTAATTCCTAAACAAAGTAAATAAATATTAATTTCATCAGGCATTAAGATTGACCGTGACATTAGTGACAGAAAAATTTTCACATATTAATTTAGCTCAAGCTAAAGAATAAAAAATTGCAGATTTTTTTTAATTATCAAAGAAAACAGTGTGAAATTTTCAGCATTATACAGGGTGATTCAGGTTTTAAGGCACAAACTGAAATGGGTGATAGATCTTATCATTTTAAGCAAAAAAGTTTATATAAAACTCATTTATTTTGACCACACAATCACCGCTAAGGATCCCAGTAATACCTGCGACGCCCTGTAGAATTTACCTTTGCTATATTACAGAGAATTAAATTTAGTGTGCATTATAGCTATTTCCGCTATTGTTAGAAGTACGGGGACTGTCAAGCAAACTATAGTATGGTTTTCCCAGTTGGTTTCTTAGTCTTGATGGTGGAATATTATATTGAAATCCAGTAAAGTCCGCTTATAACGAACCCGGCAAGAAGAATTCAATTAGTTTGCCTATTTGACTTCCCATAAACCTCTAATAATAATGGAAATAGTAATAGTGCACACATAATTTATATTTTTAAGATTAGTAACTACTTCATTTGTTTTCAGATGCTGATATTATAAGCATCAACAGAAAACTTAATGTGATTGCACACTTTCTATCACGTCTTGTGAACGACGTAACAGAAATAAGACAGAGAACAACTGAAATTGGTAATCCAAAACCAGAAGAGTCCATTACCGAAAATCTTCCTCTCGAACTCCCTGTGAAGACAATTTCAGATTTAGAAAATTTAGAAGAATATTTAAAATCAGATGCAGGGCCAAGATTGAATTTTGTAAGTAGGCACTATTTTGTAAACTTTACAATGTGCAAAACTGTTTCTAGATGTATTTAGTTATAAAATAATAATAAATAAAGTTAGTAGGAAGTGGAAACTGTCTCTAAGTATATGAAAAAGAGTTATTACAACTTTGGGGTTAATTAACGTTTAGAATCAAATATCTCTCCTCTGAGTTGTCTTATCTCCTCTATACTCTTTCTCTTCTCTTCTCACCATTCTTTTCTCTTTATTTTTTCACGATTACTGCTGCTAAATTTACAAGCTTTTGTTTTTTTTTTAGACAAAAATGTTAAAAAGAATTGGAGGAAATGACTGCAAGGATTTTACAATAAGAATATGCCGCTTCATTTTCAGCAATTTTCTGGGTACAGCATGCTCGCTAACGGGGCGGAAAAATAATTTTCCAATAGGCGAATTAGAAGTAACTCGCATAATTTTTGGTAAGTGTATTATGTTTTGTTAATTTTTCCTAACAACTGTTATAACTTGATTGACAAATTTCATTATTACTTAAATTTCAAACCTACTTGAGCTAAAATGTAAATTAAAGGCTAGAAAGCAATTTTTGACAGCTACTGCACTGCAAAGGGAGACAGGAACAGCGGAATAAATACATGTACGAGATGGATTTATTTTCTTTCGTTATTTGTTAATTTATTAAAATTTTAGGGTTTCTGTTAATAAATTTTTCATTTATTTAACATTTATTTCTGTTTATTTTACCATTAAGAAATATCCCATAAATCAGTTACATAAACATTAGAAATTAATATTCTTAATACTTCCAAGTAGAATGTTAACATTACATAAGTAGTAATATTAGAAACATATCCCTTAAATTCATTACTGATATGTATCAACAGAACATAATGTATATCTTTCAAATGTCCAACAAGTGCATAATAAGTACTTCGTAATGGAATGTTGGTAGTACATTAGCCACAATATTTGACGGACATCTCTTAATTACTTAAAGTGTTTCACAAAGGTCACAACAGTACTTCACCGACATGTACTTTTACGGTGCACCAGGGAGGACATTTGGTGATTGCATGTCCATCTATGCAACATAAACAGTACCTTTGGTGCGACATCGCATGTACTAGATGCTCTTTAAAAGAACATCGTCAGTACGTTGAAGTGCTCGCTGGGTAATCACCCTCAATCTTCAGCGGAAAACCGTCAAATAAAGAAACTATTTCTTTTATGTCAGGGACCTGCAACTGTTGTTGCCAAACGAGGACCAAACTCTTATTTAGTACAGGATGATAATGGAATATCGATAGGCACCCACAATGTCATCAACTTGAAACTATATATAGAACCATATAAGCCATAACTCAAGCGTTGTATACTAAATCTAACTACGCAACTTTTATTTCAGTTAATTTCTTTATGTTCATAGTTCAGTTTCTTATGTTAGATTTAGTAGGGGGGTAGTGTATTTGTGTTAGTGAGTGAAACAGCTACTGTGAGGAGAGAGTACGATGGAGTGCGGGAACTGCGCGAGGCGACAAACACGCCGTAGCAGCGGACAGGAGGAGTGAGGGGAAACATGGAACGCCGCGGTCGAGAACGAGACGAGAAGTTGCCAACATTGCAGATTTTTCTGCATTCTGCAGATTTTTTAAGGTCATTGCAGACTGGCAGAATAATTCCTCAAAATGCAGATTTTTAAAAATTAGATCAAAAAAATTAAATCATAAATTATTAATTTAAAATATGTGGTCACATACTCACAAATATAATATGCATATAACAACAGCAAACATTTTACATCGTGTGAAGCTGTCTTAGCGTCGGAGCTGCTTGACAGTCTAGTGTAAATTTGTCTTTTCAGTGGTTAAGTGTCTTGTTTCGTGTTCTGTACTGTGGTGTTCTATACTTGTATTAAATCTATGGATTTCTGTCAGATGAGCAATGAGAAGAATGAAATACATAAAATACAACATAAAATGTGCATAAAATGAATGAAATGAACTAATAAAAAATGATAAATATAAAGAGCCCGTACCCCATAAATTCAATAGAAATTGGTTGCAGCAGCCTTTATACAGACAATGGCTAGAAGAAGATGAAGGTACCTTATTTTGAATAAGAAAACCTACCTAGTCTAATTTAAAATTCCTTTCATTCGTTCATGAACACGTGAACATGATTACTCAAAATTGTAATTCCCATTGGTGTTTATTTGATATAGAACTTTTTTAGGTGACCGTGGAAAATTCAAATGCAGACTGTGTGGTGGAATAACTTTGTCATTAACTGAAGGAAAACAAGCACTAAACAAGCACATGCAAAGCAAAAAACAAACAAAATTTACAGAAAAGAGATAATACTCAACCAGTAACAAGATTATTCGCTCAAAAGAAGGAAAACATCACATATCAAGAAAATGTTGCTCGGGCAGAGATTAAATTAAGTCTTTCTATGGCTAAAAAAAATATTGCAACTTCAACAATAGGACGAAATGTTCTTCAATTATAAAAAATGTATTGTGTCAGTTCGAGACAGACAATATATTAACAAGGCTTTTAGAAATGGTTTTGTTAGACTCGAGGGATTTATCAGCCGAAAAAATATATGATCAGTTTAAAGCATGTTTTCTCGCTAAGGAAATACCTTTAACAAATATTATTGGTATGGCCTCGGATAGAGCTAACGTTATGCTTGGGGATAAAAATTCATTTAAAACAGCCTTCTTAATGACACTAAAGTTCTAATAGTTTTAAAGTGTATATGCCATTCAGCTGCTTTAATTGCTAGTAAAGGAGGTAAAGCATTACCGAGAACCTCTGAAGATCTCGTAAGAGCATTAGCTAGTTACTTTTCGTCCAGTTCAAAAAGATCAGCTGAACTTTATGAATTACAAGAGTTTTTTAATATGCCACAGAATCGCATATTGCATTTAGCTGATACTCGGTGGTTGTCAGAATGTATCTGTCGAATTTTAGATAACTCGGAAATTTTACACAGATATTTTATAACTGCTGTTGCAGAGGATAAGTTAAAACAGAGTGACTTTATTTTGCAGGGGTTAGCAGATAACATTACCAAGGCATATTTTTATTTTTTAAAATATGTTTTAAATTATTTAAATCAATTCAATGCTCTCTTTCAGGAGAGGGAAATCTTAATTGGCTCCATTCATCGTGAGAGTGTTAGACTTTTTAAGAAATTTGGTCAAAATTTTCTTGATAACAGATAGTTAAATATTAATCCTTTTAACCCTAGAAATATTCTTGACCTAATTAAAATTTATTTAGGTCCCGACTGTGAAAAGTTTATTAACCGAAATGAGTTTGATAATGTAGAGTTATCAAATTTCAGAACAAATTGTCTCAAGTTTTATCAAACCACTTGTAATGAAATTCAAAAAAGATTACCTTTAACCGAGCCTTTATTTCAAGATATTAAATTTATTAATTCAGAAGAGATATTATGTTCATCAAATATTACAATTAAAAATGTAATCCAAGTATTTGAGCCAATATTAGATGATTCAAATCAAATAGAATCTGAACTTAGAAATCTAAAATTCCATTTTGAGAAACATGAAATTGAAAAATTTTGCTCATTAACGCCAGATAAATTTTGGAGTATGCTTGCAAAGGAAAAATCGGTCGCTGGAGAATTTCTATTTAAAAATCTATGCCAATTAGCAGATCTGGTGTTAGTTTTACCACACTCTAATGCCGAGGCGGAAAGAATATTTTCGTTGGTGACCGACATGAAAACAAAAAAACGAAATCGGCTTGGTGTGGATTCTATAAATGCCATGTGTGTGCTCAGATCGAAAATGCAAAATGATAGCAGGAAATGTTCCGATTATGAAATAAGTCGTTCTCATATGCAATTAATGAAAACTGCAAATTTATATTCCTTTAAGCGAAATGTTTAAAATTAAGTAATAATATTTAAAAAAAATAGCAATATTTATTTGTTTTGTAAATATATATTTTCTCTTTATTATTTGTTTTATTTATGACTATAAGTTAAAAAGAATGCAGATTTCAGCAGAATTTGGCTACATCTGGTTGCATAATTCAGCAGAATTTTTTAAATCTCTGCGCAGAGTATTATTTGAAGGAAATTGGCATCACTGCGAGAAAGACAGTGGGGAACGAACCAGTGTAAGGTTCGGACGTGAGTCAATCTCAGTACCCACGATTGTATCTTCGAATACCTATGTCATGTCACAAGACTTTGTTCAGACGGATGTGGTGGACAGAACAAAAACATCACCGTAGTTTCAATGGCCTCCGTCTAGATGAAGAGAAGTGCTCCTCCAATTCTTAACACTTTGGAATTGGTTTTTCCGGTCACAGGGCCCTCGTACATCCCTCCGGACAGAGTATTTGCGAACATAGAAAAAAATATAAAAAAAGACACTATAATACGTCCCGAAGAATACTTCCAAATATTAGAACTTGGAGTTGACTGGTACGCATTTGATTGGAAAACTGCTTGTTCAGAAAATATAAGGCCAACATCTTCTCTGCACTTTAAAATTAACTCGTGTAAAAGAATAATAATGTCTCGAACGTCGAAGGAATGAAATAAACCATAAATAACTCGGTTTTTAAAGATTTTACAACTTTATATGTACTTTTTTATTTTTTAAAAAACATATTACAGAATTAAATAAATAAATACAGTAGTTTATTCTATAAAATGATTAATAATTAGTTGTTAATAACTGTCAAAACCGGACAGATCCTTGTTGGTAAATTCAAAACAGGACAAATCCATCTGATTTTTTTCAAAATAAGGGTTGCTTATTAAAATTTAAGAATGAAATTCTACAAATTGATAGCTATCATATTTTCCAAATTATCATAAAATAGTAGACCATCCCGCTTCTTTTTTGAGAAATGACAGTTTTTTGGACTTAACGCATTTCCGCTTAAAGCGGATCTGTCCGGTTTTGAAACTCGAAGCCTCATATACAGGGTGTTGGAATTAAAAAAAACATTTTGGTAATATCTCTAAAACGCAACATTCAATTGTTTTTATATAGCTCCCTGCTCTCCGATATCGCAAGACTATTATTTATTAAAAGCTTTGCTTTTTACCATTCTTTGTTAAATAAAAGGGTGAAAGATAAGGGGTGTCCGATGTTGCGTAAATTATCCTGTACAAGTACTGGTAAAAAGTTAAGCCCAAAATTATAAATTATTATAACTGAACCACTATAGTACACTACACTACAATACAAAATTTGTTATTTTACGGTGTTACAAAATTTATTGTGGATTTTAGAACTGTAAGTCATCAACAGAGCACGGAATTATCTGATAATGAACCTTTATTAACCAATTTGGCTTCAGGGCAAGATGGCAATAGTACAATTGGTTTTAAGAACAAACTTAAAAAAGACCTTTGTCTTTTCTGTTTTGAAGAAGTTGACCATTTTAATGAACCTTTATTAACCAATTTGGCTTCAGGGCAAGATGGCAATAGTACAATTGGTTTTAAGAACAAACTTAAAAAAGACCTTTGTCCTTTCTGTTTTGAAGAAGTTGACCATTTTGCAAGACACTTAATTTGATATCACTTTTTTCCATAGGTTCTAAGGAACGCTTGAAGGCTTTGAAGTCATCCGAAAAGAGGGAGATTTTAAACATAATCAAATGAGTTTGGAAGACTTGGTGTGTGTTGGAAAATCTAATAAAGCACATGATACCAAATTTATACCATGCCCCTGCTGTAAAAGGTGGTATAGTAAAAAAATCTAAAGAATTATATCAGACAAGATTGCAATTTGCAGTTGTAGAATCGTATCTAGTGATGCGAGCCTGGTACTAATGGATAATACTTACATAAAAAAGTATTATAAAACCAGTAGACATAACTTTAAATTAATATTGGCTCATTTGAAACATGTTTGTAAAATGATTTTGGCTGTGCAGTCTAAACAACCATCACTAACTGAAGTAGTACAAATGCTTAATCCTAAACATTATAATGATATAGTCGAAACTAGACACAGTATGACAGGGCTGGATAATGGAGTGTATAAACAACCATCTGTAGGCCACCTTTCATGTGGAGTATTAGCGACATTATCAAAAATTATCAAATGTGACTCACAATTAGTGGATGTGAATCATAGATTCACTTATCTTCTAGAGAATAGTCAAAATGCTGATATAACAAGAAGAAACAAGAAGTAACAATCAAAGATGTAAGAAAATTGTTGTGCCTAGTACCAGTAACAATTCTAGCTTGTTAAAAGCGTTGGAAGAAAGCATTATTGTACGCTACAAAAAGCTCCAGCATAACTTTGATCTCAAAACTTGGCGAGAATTATCAGGAAATCAACTTTGCAAGATTATGGTGTTTAATAGAAAGCGACCAGGGGATGTGCAGAGAGCTGAATTGCCAGAATATAAAACTTTGGGTGCTATCGATAAAGAGCAGGTACATAATAATATAATAATATATAATAATGTCTCTACCCCTCATTCTAATCACGAGGATTAGCCCAGAAGTCGTACTGAGGGCGAATGAAACTATAAATGTTGACATTAATAATATTGCGGATAAGGCGTACATTGTTAGCGTGACTAAATTCTTGATTAATCTGTTCTCATCCTGTTCTGATTTGTAAAATGAGTTCAAATCGATATTGTTCGGTACCTCAGTGCTTCTCCTGAGAAAAGAAACATCCAAATGTTAATTCTCATGCACTTCCAAAAGCGAATGATAAATATCGAGTGCAAGTGGAAGGTAAATCATGCCTAAAGTCATCAATGAATCACCAAGAAGCTTGGAAATTGAGATTAAAAATTGACAAGCCTATCACCGTAAATATGAAAGTATGCTCACTACATTTTACAGACGATTTTTATCGCGGTAATACAAATTTTTAGGTTATATTCATTTGAACTTTATAACATATCAATTAAAGATCCCGAAGCATCAAAACAAAGAAAATTCTTAAAAAGGACTACTGTACCTTCGAAGAATTTACCTGTAACTACAACTGACCGTGAACCTGGACCTTCTGGTAGAGCCGAAAGGCAACGTTGTGTCAACAAAGAAACTCCAGAATCTCAAGAGTGTTCTTGTGATGAGTCCACAGTTCAAAATTCTAAAGAAGAAATGGAGGCAGCAGAAGGATTATTGCAACTTTTACGGCAACAGCCAAATTGTAATGGACCCAAAACATTTTGTGACTTTCAAGTGCAAGTTAACACTCCAAAAGTGTATACATTGTGTGAACTTTTAAAAACAGACGCAGCTTTGCATAGTTTTACTGGACTAAATAGTGCGAAACTACTAGATGCAATAGTAGAAGCTGTGCCATCTGTATACAGGGGTAAATGAGCACATCGTTTGACTATAAAAGAACGGATTGTTTTGTCATTGACCAAATTAAAATGTGATTTATCATATATTACTTTATCAATATTATTCGGAATATCTTACAAACTTTGGAAAAAGTATATATATATGAAATACTACCAGTTTTGAGTAAAGTTTTAAGTACCACATTAAGGTTTCCAGATCTTTCGGAAATGCAAAAAATATGCCGAAATATTTCGAACAATTCAAAATGTGTGAATAGTTTTAGATTGTACAGAAATTTTCATTCAAAAACCAAAATGTCTTTGCTGCAGGATTCGATTTTATTCCCAATATAAATCTAATACCACTATTAAGTTCATGACAGGTGTTTCTCCTGGAGGTGTTATTACATTTATTAGTGAACCATATGGTGGACGAGCATCTGACAAATTAATATTCGAACAAAGTGATTTAATAGTCAGGTTAGAACCTTCACAAGATGCGATTATGGTAGACAAAGGTTTTATGATTGATGATATTTGTAAACAGTTTAAAATTTAACTTATTGGACCACCCTTTTTAAAACAAAAAAAGCAATTAAGTTCAGAAGAAGCAATATTAAATGTTAAAATAGCAAGTGCTCGGGTCCACATTGAAAGGGCAAATCAAAGAATTAAAATCTTCAAAATTTTAGGAGGAAGATTACAGTGGTCGCTTGTTAAAAAAGTTAAAGATATATTTATTATTGCATGTGCCATTACATATTTGTCTTATCCTATAATGATAGAAATATTTATAATTTGGAACATACATTACATTTATTAGTGAACCATATGGTGGACGAGCATCTGACAAAATAATATACGAACAAAGTGATTTAATAGTCAGGTTAGAACCTTCACAAGATGCGATTATGGTAGACAAAGGTTTTATGATTGATGATATTTGTAAACAGTTTAAAATTGAACTTATTAGACCACCCTTTGTAAAACAAAAAAAGCAATTAAGTTCAGAAGAAGCAATATTAAATGTTAAAATACCAAGTGCTCGGGTGCACATTGAAAGGGCAAATCAAAGAATTAAAATCTTCAAAATTTTAGGAGGAAGATTACAGCGGTCGCTTGTTAAAAAAGTTAAAGATATATTTATTATTGCATGTGCCATTACATATTTGTCTAATCCTATAATGATAGAAATATTTATAATTTGGAGCATACATCTGATAACACAGAGGATTCGTTTAAAGTAAACAAATTTTTTTGAGGATATTTTTTTGTTGTTTCAAATCGACACTGGCAGTGTTTCTTGTTTATCAGTAGATATTTACAAACAACATTTTTCAAATTTTCCAATCAAACCTACAAATAAACATTTTATTTTTTACAATGGGTCTCAAGTAAAACCCGTTGGAGTTGTTACATTGAACATAGCTTATAATAAAAAAGAAATGTTTTTAGATTTTTATGTAATGGAAAATAGTGGTTTCCCTTTATTGGGTAGAGATTTTTTAAGGTTATATAACCTTAGTTTATCAATGATATAAAATTAAAACCATTTTTTAATAAAAAGCACGAATTTTTTATTAAAGATGAATGCATTTTTTGGAACCACAGGATAGTTATCCCTAATAGTTAGAAAAAATATTTTAGAACAATTACACAGTACTCACTTGGGTATCGTAAAAATTAAAAATTTAGCACGTAGTTACATTTGGTTTCCCAACTTAGACAAAAATATTGAAAATATGGCAAAAACATGCGAAGCATGCTTGCTACATTCAAATGCGCCGAAAGCACAAATAGTTCCTTGGTCTTGGCCAAATAAACCATAGGAAAGAATTCATGTAGACTATTTTGATTTTAAAAGAAAACATTTTTTAGTGATATTAGTAGTAGTGCACATTCCAAATTGTTGGAGGTTTTTGAAATGTCAACTATTAATTCAAATTCGATTATTAAAGTTCTCAGATATCTTTTTGCAAGATTTTGTCTTCCCATCACTTTAGTATCCGATAACGGTCGATCTCTAATCTCAGATGAATTTGAAGAATTTTTATCTAGACATAATATACAGCATCTTACCAGTCCTCCTTACTCTCCTTCCTCCAACGGAGCTGCAGAAAACTGCAAAAAATGCCTAGCCTGTCAGAAACACAGAACAAGTTACTGCTACCTGAATTTCAAGGAGTAGATGAAAATGGACGTCCTAAATTGAGGCGAAGCCTTCCTCAAGTTCGAGCCTGGATTAATAGTGAAATAAAACGCATGCAACTTAGTAATTTACAAATTTATGAAGAAAGTATTATGAATGTCTTGATTTTGGTAATTTTCAGGTGCTCAAGGTATTAGAAAACGAGAATGGAGTGATCGCCAAAAACGTAAATGCAGGGAATATTTTCTCGGGTGCACATTGAAAGGGCAAACCAAAGAATTAAAATCTTCAAAATTTTAGGAGGAAGATTACAGTGGTCGCTTGTTAAAAAAGTTAAAGATATATTTATTATTGCATGTGGCATTACATATTTGTCTAATCCTATATTAGCGGACATTAATATTTTCGTGATTATTACAAAGGAATTGCAATTACAAAATATCCTTCTTCTTAAGAATTGCAGTATGCAGTAGATAATATCAAAGAGTTCGAAAACAGGAGTCCTGCAGATATACGTGCTCATATTCAACACTATTTTAAATATTTGTCGACACTTAAACGTATCACTATTAAAATAGTCAGTAATGTTACCCTTACCTGGTGACATAACAAAATTTAAAGAATTTGTTACCAATGCAGCAAATAAAGCAATTGCTATTACAGAAACAAATCCTGCAAATAAAAAGGAATTCAAAAACTTGGTTCAAGCTTCCCTAACTTTAACAATATTATTTAACACAAAACGAATCGGTGATGTTCAGTATACAAAACTGAAGTATATTAATTCGGTTAACCTAGAAGAATGTGAAAATGTTTTATCAGAATTGGAAAACAAATAGCGACCGTGATGCAAGTCCTCAATCTTAGTCGAGGGGAGGCTGAACAATTCGCTCAATTTATGGAACATACTGAGAAGACCCATAACGAGTATTATAAGTTCTTAATTTCTCCTGTTGTCTGTAATTTTTTTATAATTCTTAACCTTTTCAGTACTAACGGGACATATGTGTCCCAGACGTTTAATAAAAATCACTGATGGGCGCAACAGCCATCATAAATGCACCGTTCGCGATCGCAGTAGTTTTCTAAGGTCGCACTATACCCCAAATAATTTCAAGGCGGAATTGTATCAGCTAATCGCCGGTTTTAACCTAATATATTATTTTGTCAACTTTATATTGTGCAAATAGTGGATAATAATTATAAATATGAACCGGTATGTTGATTTAGATTGTAGTGCAATGTGTATAACACATTTCCTCAATAAAATCGTCGAGTCATTAGAAGAGGAAACTGAGGAGGAAAATTTGGAGGAAAACGTTTTGCCACCTGTACCCGCAGCTGTTGTTTGGATAGAAGCCAATGATCTTTTTTTACCAAGAAAAGAAATACTCGTTGAGAAAAAGCCCATCATAATCGCTGACTTCAATCGTGATTCCTCAGTACTAGACGATTCCCTCAAACTCTTTCCTAGAAGTCTTTTCATGTATATTTCGGAATAAACAAACCAGAGGCTGGAATTATTAGAACAAAATAAGAATTAAGTAATCCCAGAGCCCTTTGCAATAATGGTCCTTGTAGGTTGCATGATGGTTATGGCTTACAATCGCGTTCCAAAGTGCATATGTACTGGTCACAAAATACCTCTTTAGGAAACCAAACAATTAAAATGGCCATGGGTAAAGACATATTGCTCATGCTGCAAACAAACCAGATGGCGCCAGTAAAACATATTACGTTGATGAATTAGTTTCCTGTTTGAAGACATCATTTCAGAGAGTGCGTTCAGAGGCCACGTTTCAAAGCATTGATGAAACAATGGCAAAATTCAAAGGTAGGACTTCCCTCAAACAGTACCAACCTTTGAAGTCAATCAAACGTAGAATAAAACTCTGGCAGCGCTGTGATTCTAAGACAGGGTATGTTTATGACTTCAATGTGTATGCTAGAAAAGAAGAGGGCCCTAAAAACGACTATGCTGGAACACTGGGAGAAAGGGTAGTAAAAAACTATGTCACACGATTAGGGGAAAAGATGTGGCAAAATGTTGCGACCGGTTTTTTACGTCGGTGGAATTAGTAAACACGTTAGAATTTCCATGTGTTGGTACCTGTATGAAAAACCTCAGAGATGTACCGAAGTTTGAAGATAAACTTAGCCAAAGAGGAGACTTCAAAGCATTATGCAAAAACTTTGGTTCGTTGGCCATAAAGTGGCAAGACACTAAATAAGTTCTTGTTCTAAGTAATTGTCATAAAAATTCAGTAGCCGAAGTGAATAGAACTGCGAAAGATGGTTCAAAAAATAAAATTCCTTGTCCAGAAGCAATTTCATTCTATAACACTTATATGGATGGTGTAGATCTCGCGGACCAATTTTTAGCATTATATGACCCAAACCGAAAATCTAATAAATGGTGGAAAAAGTTTTCCAGAAGCTGCTAATGTCAGCTGTAGCAAACAGTTGGATAGTATACCAAAAACTATAGCACAAAAATAAACCGTTTATAGATTTTTTGGTGACCCTAGCCGAACACCTAATATGATATGGCAAAGAGAGAGCAGTATTTCAGCGAAGAATAACATCAGGTAGTTATGTCCTGATGTCCAATATGTTGGACATCGAGTATTTACGGTGTTTCTAATTGTGTACTAGATTTCCGGCAGCGAAATCATCGGTCCAACGTATTGGATGTACATACGCAGGCGTTGCGCGCGAATCTGATGCAAAGTCATGCTGTATTGTGGTGTAGAATGTTAGTTAATAAACGCGTTAACAATGGCGGCGTTTCATCGTGCAACAATAGACGGTAAGTACCGTTTTTATGCGATTTAATGCATATTTTTTGTTTTAAACTACTGAGAAAATAGTTTAAGAATAGGTCTAGAATATTTTTAGTTCATAACGTAACTTACTTCATAGGTTAATGTACCCTATCCATTTAGTTGGACAGTAGAACGTACTCCAACATTTTTCTCTAGATGGTATTTTTCTTTTTAGCAATTTTCGGAACAAGAAAGTATCTTCGTCCTGGAGAAGATAATGATATAATTGAACACCCTTTTGATGCCGACTGCCCCGACCTTGAAACTGATGATTCCTCTGATAAAGAGGGTGGTTTTGACATTCCTGAAATTCAACAAGATCTTGAGAAAATAGAAAATGCCTCTGGTGAATCTCTGGATGACGAGCCTCTCAGTGGAAAGTGGAAAAATCGGAAAACTTTATTCCCCCAAACTTCGAATTTCAAGAAGATTTTAACGATGTTGAAACATGATGTGAGTGGACTACTTAAAATGTATTTGGATGATGAAATATTTCAGAACATTTGCGACTGTACTAATGTAAGATTTTTAGAAGAAAAAGGAAACCCAATTAATTTAACATCACCTGAAATTAAAAAGTTTTTTGCCATTTTCTTACTCATTTGGTTTGTAGGCTTCCGTCAATGGTTTGGCTGCTTCCGGCTGTTGGAAGTTGTGAAGATCTCCAAGGTCCCGGTGTATACAGTATACCTTGTACATGTGGCAAGGTGTACATAGAGCAAACGGCTAGACACATCAGCACGAGACTAAAGGAGCACAAGAGCCATCTTAAGAATAACCACGTGGAGAAGGGAGACGTTGTGGAACATAGAGCTAACACAGGACACAGGATAGCACTTGAAGAAACAAAAGTTCTGGTGAGGGAACGGCGATTCTGGCCCAGACTTTACAGGGAAGCCATCGAGATACACAAAAACCCCAGGAATTTCAACAGAGACAGGGGGATAGAATTACCAGGAGTATGGAAACGAATCGTGGGAGCGGAACGCCATACGACCGAATAAGCCTACTGGGCAAAAACAACCAAAGTTAATATCATCGCTACTGCAATGACTAGGGATAGATTTTTTTTAGTCAGGAATAATTTAAAAGTTGTTGTCGATAGTAACGTAACACTGCAAGAAAAATCGTCTGACCGTTTGTACAAGATTCGTCCTCTAATCAATCGGATCCGAAAGGGATGTTTGATATTACCAAGGTTTCCAGAGGTCGCTATCGATGAACAAATTATTCCCTTCACCTGCGTTTGCAGAATAAAACAATTTGTCAGGGGTAAGCCAAACCCCGAAGGACTAAAAATGTTGTCTGTGCTGCCCCCTGATGGGCTAGTACTCGACTTTAAAATTTACCAAGGAAAAAATACATTTTTAAATGAAAATTCAAAAAATTTAGGTATTGGATATTTCACTACAATACCCTTCCTGGAAAACATGTTTGAGAAAAAGATCACGGTCACTGGTACGATAATGAAGTCAAGAATTCCTAGGAGTGTGCAGTTAACATCTGAAAAGACAATAGAAAGACTTGGGCGAGGTTCCTCTGAAATTTCAGTTAGAGCAGATGGTAAAATTTCGGTGGTACAGTGGTTTGATATAAAAAATGTTCTGCTTGCTTCTACAGGCTTACAGGTAGAACCTCAAAACGAGTGTAAGCGCTGGTCTAAAACGGAGTCAAAGTACATAGTAATTCCAAGACCAAATATTGTGAAAAAATACAACTCCTGCATGGGAGGAATTGATTTAATTGACAGAATTTTTGTTCAGTTTAATAGTATGGACGATAAAAATGAACAAGATGGACACTTGGCAGGGCTCATAACAATCAATCATATCCAGCGGCGTCGTTCTCGTATTGCCAATCATAATAGCTTGAAAACACATTGTGCATCTTATTCCTACAAACTTCGCAGTGCTGGCAGTGAAAAAATGGTATGTCTCAAGGCATTTGCTAGTATTCATGGCATAACGTTACCACGCATTAAACAGATTCAGTTATCATTGGTAGAAAAGGGGTGTTCTCCTAGGGATATGAGAGGAAAGCACAGTAACCGACCAAGAAGTTATAACAAGGCAGTTGTCGCTGTAATAATGCATCATGTTTATTCATTTAGCCCCGTGCAATCTCATTATTCAAGACGCAAACATCCTGAACAACATTATCTGGCATCTGATTTAACTGTAGAAGATATGCATAGAACTTTTGCTAAGGAGTTTTTGCTGAACATTTCTTATAAAATGTACTGGCACGTATTTCACACAAAATTTAACATTAAATTTGGTTATACGCGGTCTGACACGCGTGCAGAGTGCGACCGATTATTGGACACGGTCGAACGCTAAAGATAGGGAATCTTCACAACAACTTCTCCAGCATTATTTATTAGTTTCGGGTCCGAAAAGAAAGTCGTTTCTAAAAAGCCCTGCGATAGTAAATCTAATGCAAGTATTGGATATTTTTCAGAAACATGCAGAGAAAATACGAGAGAAAACACTACTTTCCAGTATACCTTAATGGATCTTCCTCTGAACTCGGCAAGTATAATTATTCACTTTCAATATTTACTTTGTGATAGTTCATATTTTAATTAAATTTAATAATTACTTTATACGCTTTGTAATATACATGTATGTGATAGAAGCAAAGAAATTATTCTACTTAATTTGTTCGATTATTTATTTTTCTACTTACAAAAATAATACATCCATGACTATACATATAATAATGATTATTTATCGTTAGCCAGATTCAATCAATTATTATAAAGTCTGATTTTGAGAAATGATAAATTTGTGTGTAGATCATCTGGATATAGATATATTCGAAAGCAATATTATCCCCGATTGTCAGAAAACCCCAAAATCCCCAAATGAAATGGCTGCACCTGACGTAGTATCAACAATCCAAAATACACCCTCAACAAGTAGCAATATTCGACCACGGGTAATGCAAAATACACCAATGAGTAGCAGTATTCGACCAAGAGGTGAAGATAATAATATATGTACGTTAGGTATATCATTTCAGTTCATGTAATATAATTTTTCTGTTTTAGATTATGGAAAATTGAACTTCCGATGTTGCCCTGTTCACCGCGGAGGTAATATTATTGTTCACTGGAAAATTTTGAAAACTGAATTATTGGACATCCTTTTTCAGGGGAGACCCTAAAAAATATTTTATATCAACAACACTTTCTTCGTTCCATGGTCACCGATATACTAGATGAATTACGGAATAGGAAAACTTCTGCAAATGATACATCGAGGCAGCAGTCGGTTTTCCGTGGATTTCATTTACAAATTAATACAGAAGAAGATCTTCAAAACTTAAATGCATTTTTAATTGATGCTCAGAATTTTACAAATGCTGTAAGTTGTTTTGTATACAGATGATAATCATTGGTTTTCTACGAGGTCGGCCGATACCAGACGGCATTGCGATCAACACCCTCAGATCTAACAAATTAGGCATTTATTATTATTATATTACATTTAACACCTTTATTACCATATTAAAATAATATAAGTAACAAATTACCCCTATTTCTGGCACAGGTTTTGAGATATGGTGATGTCGATTACAATGCTTGACATTTCCGACAGTTTCTTAACGTCAAAACTTGTGGGCAATATCCATCTATCCCTCTTATTCCTTTAAATCTAATGATGATAATAATTTGTAGGTAACTAAAATAATGTTTTAGGTTAATGAAGTAAAAAGGTTGGGTGGGAAAGAACTGCCAGGAGTTGGTGAAAAGGATAATGGGCTTATTGATAAGTAATGAACTTGCAGCTACTTATTCTTGGCTAGGGCGCAGAGAGAAACTTTCGTTAAAAAATGTTACGCTAACAAACCTCGTAATTGGTAATTTAATATTTTTTTCTACGTTCATGCAAAAAAACCAAAATGGTTTTTTATTGCACTAGTGCAATAAAATGTTTATTGCATTCATCTGTCACTCTACAATAGCGTTTTGTCATCATGACAAACATAAACGTTCAAATCGATGTCACATTTTCCTAGACATAGTGTCATCTAAATAAAAAATTTTGGTTTTTGTATGAACGTAGAAAAAATTGTATGCAACTCGTACAAAAAGTGCTTGTTGCACTTGACGTGTTGTCCTACTCGGCCTGACGGCCTCGTTGGACAATTTCACGTCGCGTTCAATAAACACTTACTTTTTGCACTTGTTGCATAAATAACTATAAAATACCTATTTATGATTTTATAGTAACGTTATTTTGTTTATAGAGACAGTATTAAAAGCAAGGTAAGTAGTAGAGAAGAAAGATGTAGAAATAGCTATCTCGAACTGGTTGAGGCGGGCACCGGACCGAATAAAGAAAAAAAAAAAATATAAATACAGAATATTTATTGTAAGAGTTTTTAAGAGATTTTATTAAACTTTATTTATGAGAAATGTTTCCTTTAAGGTGTTTTCATTGGGTTTGTTTATGTATCGGTTTGGGATCGTTTGATTGTGCGACCACCATAATTTCAAATGGTCACAAACCAATTGCAAAAACAAACCTACTAAAATCGTCTTTAGACGAATTTGAGACATAAAAGTTACGTACTATATAGAGCCATTATTGGCATAACAATGACCCAAAAATTGCGTACTAGGTACGTACAAATTAGTGGAAATCTAACATCCCTGGTACGTCTCATGTACGTACCGTGGCCGAAAAATGTACGTATTGTGTATGTAGCTACCGTACAATGTGTACGTAATATTGACGTCTTTAATATGTAAGTGTGCTGTTTGGGAAAATGGTTACGCCTACTGACTTCAGCAAGGTATACCTTTTTCAAATAAAACAGGTAGGAGAATCGATTGTTTCGATAGTCAGATGGATACATTAAGATGCAAAAAAGTAATGTCATTTAAAAGAAACATGGTGTGCCATAAGTGGCGCCCTCTACTAGTGACGTCAAAATTAGAAATATATTTGAATTTCTCGTCCGCAAAAACCTGCGATTTCCAAATTTTATGTAAATATTTGGATTTCTTAAGTATTTACAAATATCGAAAATAAAATTTTAACTTTAACACCCTGTAAATCTGTTAATACCTAATCAGTTTTGGAAAAAATGTTATTAGCATTTATTTTCGGTCTAGAATTATCCCCTAGATTTTTTGCTCATCATTTCAGGACACCCTGTATATTATTAAATTAATATTTATAATCATTTACATATAAATATAAAATTTAGTTTATTTTTTTAAACAAAAACAAAACTTTCTCGTCTTAAACTCGATCCTTCTAAAATATCAATTTTGTAGCAAGTAAGATACCTACTTTCAAATTCTACATTATGCACACATTTTCATAGTTAAATTAATTGCATATTAATATACCTTGTACGTTACATAACTATTTAATCGCTCAGTTTTTTTTTATGAAAGTAATGCTTGGAATCTTATTTTATGAATAATTAACTTTGCTACTATTATTTACGGAGTAATAAAAATATATATGTATAAAACAAGTATACTATTGAGTTTATAATAGTATCTAAAATACTTACCTAAAAGCAAACTTAAAATAATATTCCACTTAGAGAAAAACTTCTGTCACTTCCCTTAATGGCACTAATAGAAGCTTAACAAATATTATGTGTTTTGTGTCACGTTGTTCCTTCTTACAACTTCAGCTGCGTTATATCTTGCGTATGAATTTTATTAAAAAGATACCGAGGCAATGAATCAAAGTATGTTCTGTTATCGTGGAAATAACCGCAAACTAGCATTAGCAGCTGCAAAACCAGTGCTGATAACTATGCATGGGTAATATGTAGTAGCATTGTGCACAATGAATGCCAGTCCACTGCTTTAGAAGTGGGGGAATATACAATATACACCGTGTCCAAAATAAAAATCTCTCATATTCTAACAACTGATGCAGCCATACAAGGGGCACAGTCAAAGATTTATTTAATGGAAAATAAAAATATTGCGGGTGTGAAAATAGCAGCCAGACTCTACGGAAACACCCGAATGGTCATACTTTTCGTATGTTCGTCGAGATTTAACATGATTAACATTTAGCATATACAGGATGTTTTAGGAGGAGATGTACATATTTTAGTATGTTATTCTACGTTCAATTTTAACCCGCGAGTGGTCGCTATATGAGATTTTGTCTCACATTTCTGGCAATTATAATACTAATTTCCTTAATAGGACAGACAGCCACCTGTCCCTTCATTATATCTCCTGTTGGTGCTTTGTGAATGAGGTAGTGGGGTTAGGTTAAGTCTTCCACCTTTCAGTTCTATTGTAACATCTATACAGACAGGAACGCGCACGTATTGTGAGATTTTCTCATTGAGCGACTAATAGTGTTAGAAGATTATGTCTGCGATTCGTAGTCAACAATTTTTCTGTTTACTGAAGTTTTGCTAGTTTGTGCATTGTTTATTGTCTGTAACACTTATTCAGTATATTACCATGTCTAGCCGTGGAAGGAGATTGGTTGAGTTAGCTCTTTTGCAGGCTGATCAAGAAAAAAATAAAGGTAAATCTTTCTTATAGTGTTAGGTATAATAACAGACATAATATTTTATTTCATACAGATTTTCAACAAACTGAGCAGATATACGATATTGAAGATAATGATGAGAGAGTAGATGAGTTAGAAAGTGATACCGAAAGTGAACATAGCTCTCATAACACTAATTCAGAGCAATCATCTGCTTCAGATTCTGTGTCAGTAGATGATAGATAATACTTTCCGGAATATACCCATTTTTCGTGGAACAGAATGGTTGAAACACGCTCCAACTGTAAGGGGTCGGACAAGAAAACATAACATAGTATTACATCTTCCTAGTGTGAGAACTATTGCTAGAAATGCAAAGTCTCCTTTAGAATGCTGGGAATTATTTTGTCCAGATAAAGTAATCCAGGAAATTGTCACTTGTACAAATATATATTTGAAAATAATGCGTGAAAAGTATACTCGTAGTAGAGATTGTCCAGATACAAATTTTGAAGAAATCAGAGCTCTTTATTTAGCTGGGGTAAAAAAGAGCCAACATGTGAATATAGCTGAAATGTGGACTGACGATGGCACCGCATCGGACTGTTTTAGAGCTACGATGTCTAACAGAAGATTTTATACTGTACTACGAGCAATGCGATTTGATAATGTATATAATAGAAATGTGCGTAAAATGGTTGACAATTTAGCGCCTATAAGAAGCTTATTTACTGAATTTGTCCAAAGATGCCAAACAAACTATCAAGTTGGTCAATATGTAACAGTAGATGAGATGCTAGGGGCGTTTCGAGGACGATGCAAATTCAGACAATATATCGCCAACAAACCTGCCAAGTATGGCATTAAGATTTATGCTCTTGTGGACTCACGGACGTTTTATACACACAATCTTGAAATTTATGCAGGTAAACAACCTGACGGACCACATAAAACAGACAATCAGGCATCAAGTGTGGTAAAAAGAATTGTTTCGGGAATTTTGACCCTAGCCAAAGAGCTTTTGATTCATAAAACTACTGTTGTTGGAACGCTACGAAAAAATAAAAGGGAAATTGCGCCAGAATTGCTAAACGCTAAACCAAGACCGCCTCAAAGTAGTATGTTTGCTTTTTCAAAAGAACGTGTAATTGTTTCATATAAGCCTCGACAAAATAAAAATGTATTAGTATTGTCGACTATGCATGATGACGACTCAATAGACGAAAGAACAGGAGAACAATGTAAACCTGAAATTATCACCTTCTATAATCTTACAAAAGGTGGCGTGGACGTCGTAGACGAGATGAGGAGTCTGTATTCTGTTTCTCGAATCAGTTGTCGGTGGCCTCTAACTATTTTTTTCTCGATGCTGAATATTGGAGGTGTGAATTCTCATATTATATATAAGGCTAATAATATCAACACAGTATGCTTAAAAGACAGACGTCTTTTTCTGAAAGATTTGGCACTTAACCTGATGAAACCACATATCATAAATAGGATGCATATTAGGAACCTACCAATAGCCTTTCGAACAACTATTGCGAAAATTGCGGGAGTGCCAATAGAGACTGTAAAACCCTTACAACAACAAAATGATGGAGTTCAGTTTTGTGTACTGTGCCCAAGAAGGAAAAACCGGAAAGTAAAGAAAAACTGTAATTCCTAAATCCTATTTGTCCAGAACAAGCGCCTAATGCCGGGTTAAGCAAAAAATTCCCTATAAACTTTGGTCTGGAATCGCTTCGTTTAGGATATACAGGATGCCAAATTTTGAAGAAATTAGTTACATTTTTCTTAATAACTCTCGACTACTTTAAGTTAAATTCATGAAACTTTGTATGCGCATGTTTCTTGGGAAGGAAAATTCTAATTTTATGCACAATTGCACAACTGACTATAAAACAATTTAGAATTTAGTTTATAGTACTGCTTGAAGTGTTAAAAAACGTTAAGAGTGAAGCGTCAGTAAGTCAAAATATCAGTTGAATTGTATAATAAATTCAACATTACCATAGAATCATTTCTTTTATGCAGGGTTATTTACATAACGTTCTACATCGTTATCTTTTTCGTTCTCATATCTAAAGAAACTTCTGATGAACAAGGTAGATATTATGAGATTTTCTTGCGATTTCAAAAAAATGCATAAGAAAATAATAGAATGTTGCATAAATATTCATTAGTTTTGTGGTAATTTTAACTTAATCTATTGTGCTGTGCCAGTAAAAAACTAAAATATTATGCAAAAAGTCAAGCAAATGATATGTAAACATATATAGCTCTAATCAGAAAAATTATAAGGATGCAGGACGGTCCATTAGAATAAAACCGCAATTTTGGAAAATTTTAAAAATAAGAAAATATACTGTTATATAATGGTATATTATTTTTAAATGACATACTAAATGTGCCAGTTTTTATTTTTTATTTATTTTCTTTCTATTTTAAGCGTAGCCTAATTAAGATTAAAATAGAATTAAAAATCAAAAAGAAACAGAACAAATAACTTATTTATTTTAATAATATTAAAATATATTGTATTACAAAATATTTAAACGCTACTTTCTATTTATTTATTCGGAGTACGAGTTTGCAAGATCCGGCACATCATCCTGATTTAAATTTTCCCAGAATTCTCTTCTGCTGTGAGGCATTAGAGGGCAAAGATTTTTTATTATACACATCTTTTTTGACGTTACTATTCCCCACCGTTTTTGCCTTGGAGAAGCTACATCTTTTATTCCTTCTTTTGCCATTCTAGCTTTAAAAAAATTTAATTCTATTCCTTCTTGACTATCTTCTGTCCAATATTTCAGACTATGTGCCTCTTATAGCTACTACTTTGACCATTTTGTTTAAATATGGACGAGGTTCAGTCTTTTTAAGTTTTGCTTGCGAAGTGTGATCTACCCAATCAAATGAGTCTATATTCATTTCTTTTATCATCACTTTTCTTTGAAGTCATTAAAAACATACATATATATTTTTTTATATTTAATCGACTGTTCGATTCGATGGTGAAAACTGTCGGCGCCCATAAAGGAGTGCCCCGGTTCAAAATATTTAATAATTATCTGTTCGCAGTTAATATTGACAGAATTAACTATATAAAAAAAGTCAGTTCGGATTTCGAGGAAGTTCCTGCTGCTGTCATTAGTTTCAAACACAGCAAGAATGAACTGGGGGAATATCCAATTTTACTCGAGGGCACGGTAAATATGACAAACTGTAACTGGAAAAGACCGGGATTTCGAAGTTGTACATTCGGGCAGCTTTTCTTAACTACAGATGAGTTTAAGATAATTTATGGTAATCATAAATTGATTCCAGGCCAGTACTCATATGTAATAAACCAGAAATTAAAAAGTGTAAACAACACTTGCACACTCTATTTTAAACACAATAGATACTGTAAGTTTTCTGATTCTATAAAAATATATGCTTACTGTCAGTTCGAATGTAAGTCTTTTGTAATTGAAATATTTAACGTTTCTTTAGAAGATAAATCACATTTGGTCATCGTCAATTCTTCATCAAAAGACTATAATCGTACAGATAAAAGAACGGCACAATTAAGAGGACTAGAAAGGAAAATGGTTCGAAATGAAATAGCATACGTAAAACCTTTAGAATAAAGGATGAATGACGTCTACCAGTTAAGTTCCAAATCAGTGTCAATAGGCAGCTACAATAATGTAAAATCCGATTGGGTATACAGCATGGTACGTTCCGAGAGATTGGCTCTTAACGATAGAGATAAAGACGACCTTATTGATTTAATTTTAATGAAGAATTTATACAAGTTGTAGGATCACCTCTTCACGTATATATTTTTAGTAACGAACAAATCAATTTAATTAAGTATGTAAAAAAATGATACTATTTTTTTGGACGCAACAGGAAGTCTTATAAGAAAAGTTGAGAAACAAGAAAAAATTTATTATTATGCAGGGGTAGTACAGTTACCATTTAACAGTCGACTATGTCCAGTGATAGAAATGGTATCCTTCTACTCATGACACCGCATCTATTGCTTCATGGTTAATAAAATTTAAAGCTTTCTACATGAACATTTCAAAAATGTGGCCACCATTTCGAAATATAGTAGTAGATTTAAGCTATGCCATAATAAATGCCATTTGTATAGCTTGGAATACTTTAGAATTGAAAGATTATCTTGCAATTTCATTGCGACATTTAAATGAATCATACCATTTTCCAAATGGCTTAATTCATATTCATCTATGTTGCTTCCACACCTTCAAATTAATGGCATCTGAAGTAGACAAATATTTTTATAATTCCAGAACAAACCGCCAAATTAAGGAAATAACCGCTGCTGCCTTCAATATTAAAGATTGGTCTTCGTTTATTGAATGGCACAAACATTTTATTATACAGGGTGTATCTTAAGTGATGACTTTAATTTCAAGGGGTGATCCCTTGTCATATTTTAAACAAAAAAGTGCATATGAACATCGGTCCGCAAGTGCTTCGTTACCGAGATACAGGGTGTCAAAGTTGGGAAAATAAATGGGTAGCTTGCGAAAATTGCGATGATGGATACACCAAATATGCGTAGAAAATGCTGAAAATACGATTTTTTCTGGAAACTTTTTGTGTAAATTCTGTGAATCTATCGATCAATCCATCCATCCAAAAAAATTAAAATTTCATGACAACGGTTTGGTAAATAACGTAAACTATTATAAAAGTTTAATCGTATACGTATATCATGCCCTACACACACTTAAATTAGAACATAAGACATTAGTAATGCCTTATAATCAAGATGGAAATCATTTCTATTTAGCTGTAGCAGATCCTTCGGAAAGAAGTTGTATTTTCTTAAATCCATTCAGAACTACCAAGGCAGAAACTAAAAAATATTTAAATCAGTTTAAGGCATTTCTGAGTAATTTTTATTGCATTTCAAATCCCGATGATAAAATCTGGAGTGCAAACAGCTGGAAATTAAAAATTATTGACCATGTCACACAAAATGATCAGTATAACTGTGGGGTATACATTATATATTTTCTTGAAAGACTAATGTTGCGTAAACAAGTTAACAGTATCATTGTCATAATAGAGTATCGCCACAACTTAAAAAACTATCTTATCAAGTACTCAGACAATGTCACACAAAATTGTCTATACTGTGGCAATTCAAACTCAAAAGAGACGGTAACATGCAATACCTGTAATAGATTAGTACATCTGAGATGTCTCCCAGAAGGTAGAAGATATTCTGATTGCTGCGAATTATGTGAACTTTATAAAATGTCGTAAATTATAATCTGATATCCAGTTTTCATTTTAAATTTTACTTTTGACTTTTATTTGTTTTATGAATTTTAAATTTAGTAATTTCCTTTGTATCCACTAAAATAAGAAATTAAAATAAAACATAAAACAAGTAGCTTTTGTAGTCATAGCTAATTGTCACGATATACCAAATAGCAAATCAATAAGAATTAATGGTAACAGAGCGACAGGTAAACTATTTCCGTTATTTAGTGGTGTTTTATTCACAATCTCAAAAATACAAAGTGTCCCAAAATAGAAGACCATATCATTAACCACATATACTTTGGACAAAAATAATGCTACTTTTCTTATGCCATTTTTTATTTGGGCGTCCCTATTCAATATACAGAGTGTTAAAGATACATTTTATAAAATTTAGGTATGGCTTTCTATTTCGGGACACCCTGTATAGATCAAACATTACCATTGGAATCATTAATTTTTATTTTCTCTTTCTTATCCACGGAAATAACTAACTATGATAGAAATTAAGAATTTTTCACTTTGCCATCGACGGAATAGCAAAATAAAATGTTTAGGGGTGACAGACGGGCAGGTAAACTATTTGGGTACCGTGGGGGTGGTTTGTATTCAATAAATAATAAATTACCCGAATATGATCAACGCACACTTACTAGCATAGGAATTATGAATTTTTTACTTTGCCATCCACGATATAGCAAAATATAATTTTTAAGGGTGGCAGACGGGCAGGCAGACTATTTCGGTACTGGGAGGGCCTTTTATATTAAATAACCAATAAGTTAGCCAAATATGATCAACGTACTTACTAGCATAGGAATTATGAATTTTTTACTTTGCCATCCACGATATAGCAAAATATAATTTTTAAGGGTGGCAGACGGGCAGGCAGACTATTTCGGCACTGGGACGGTGTTTTATATTAAATAACTAACAAGTTGTCTAAATATGATCAACGCACACTTACTAGCATAGGAATTATGATTTTTTTACTTTGCCATCCTTAGATATATAAAATATAATTTTTCAGGGTGACAGACCGGCAGGCAAACTATTTGGATGCCGTGGAGATGTTTTGCATTCAATAATAATGCAAACAATATTAGCCTTGTTCGCGGTGGCGATTCCGAACTAGTTCAGGATTAATTTACGGATGTGCTCAAGCGCAGTTTGAATTTGATCGTCCGAAATGCAAACTGCGCTTGCGCTCATCCGTAAATGAATCCTGAACTAGTTCAGAATCGCTACCGCGAACAAGGCTAATAAATTGTCCAAATATGATCAATGCACACTTACTAGCATATGAATTATGAATGTTTTATTTTGCCATCCACGAAATTGCAAAATATAAATTTTAAGCGTGACAGACGGCCAGGCAAACTATTCAATATTGAATAACAAATAAATTATCCGAATATGGTCAACGCACACTTAGTAGCATAGGAATAATTAATTTTTATTTCCAATCGCAGCGATACACATGTACGCCGCACACGTATGTTTGTGCTTTGCACTATATGTTTCGGTATAGATTGACTCTACGTGAGCATCTGTGGATGGGAATGTGTGGATAGCTTCACTCAAACGCAAAGTTTTAGGAATTGAAAAGATTTTCTAAACACATTTCCTATATCGAAATCAAATATAATGTATACAAGACGACTATAATCGTGCATTTGAGTATAGAATTTACTCTTCAAATTTCCATTTTAAGTAATTACTTTGTATTAATTTGTAAGATATTTCTGAATTAAAAAAAAATCTTTTTTGTTTGCAGGGAGGAAATATTTACAACTCAAAATGTTTAATAAATAACAATTTGCAAGTTCTGCGATGCTGACATTGTTTCCAAACATTTTGCTCGACACCTGGAGAGAGTTCATAGTACAGGAGAGAAGTAAAAGAAATGTTGCGATTAGAAAAAGCAAGTGTCGAAAGGAGAAACATAATAGCACTGTTACGAAATAATGGAAATTAAGACACCGCATTAAATGGTAATATTATTCCTAAAAAGCGTCAACTGGATCGCGATGGGTCTGAGGATGACTATGCTATTTGCACGCATTGTAATGCATTCTTTAAGCGTCATTGCTTAAGCCGACATATCAAAAAATGCTTTGCCAGCCAAACCACAAACAAAGAAGGAAACAATTCCCGCCCATTAAACGAATCTATCGTATATTTAGCTTGCAGAAAAAAATACGGCGATATTTTAAACAAATTATCTGTCACAAAAGTCATTTACCTTTCATTAAAAAATATGTTGATGATATAATTTGTTCAATTCCTCAGGGTGGAGATGATGAAATATTACAGGTATTTAATAGTTATAATTGCCATATACAGTTTACCATCGAAATTGAAAATGAAAGGAGTGTTCCTTTCCTTGATACCAAATTAATCAGGACACCAGATAATAAAGTGATTCTGGATTGGTATATAAAACCTACTAGTTCTGGAAGGTATATTAATTACAACTCCTATCATACAGAAAAAATGAAAATTAACTTAGTATTGGCAATAAAAAACCGTATATATAAAATTCGTCACCCATCCTTGAGGCAAAAGAACATTAATAAGTTGTATGACATTTTAATTAATAATTATTATCCAAAAAAATTATTAAAAAAATATTTGTATAATGTAGTCGTCACTGATGTTTTAGATAATGGAAGAGCGTCCATATCAGAAAATCTTTTTTATTGCTCATAGAGTCAGTTCAGTTCAGATCTTCTTCGAGTGTAGACGTCTTTTCGGTCGCTCCCGGGTCCTAAGTAATTTGCCCACCGTAACGTAGTGCCGTGTCGGTCAACGAAACTATAAAGCGATTGACTAACGTGCCACACGATATCCGGTACTTATCTTAATTTAGCAACAATAAAAATTAAGCATAATTTAAAATCAGACTATTTCGCTCATTTTAAACACAAGTTAGTGCGTAAAACGGCGATACTATCTAAAAGTACCTGGTCTAACGTTGGGCCCAAATAGTCAAGTGCACAACATCTGCGTCACAAGTGGCGCAGGCGACCAGTGTTTACAGTTTTTCGAATTTCCGAACGAACACATATCAACTGGTCTGAGGTGTCTCTTACTGGAATTTGCTTGTTTTTTCCACTTTAAAGTAGAGTGCATCTACTGTGACATGTTCCATGAAGGAAGAAGTGTTTTCAGATCGCAATTATCTGAAATAGTATTTATTTGCAATAAGCAACCAAATCTTATCAGTAGCTGTTTAACGTTTTTACTGTGATTGGGACGGACGATTGTCAACTGGCCTATACTTAGCTTTACTCACAAGTGATTCAAAGCATTAAAATGTCAAAGAATAATACAAATGTGTCATCGATGAATAAATGTAAAAGATGTAAGAATCCTGTTCAAACTGGCCTGTAATGTATTTCATGTGGCGTCATTTCACATAAAAGCTGCCTTAATGCTACAAAAACTGTGAAATGCGCAATATAATAATTATAGAACATGATAGGAAATTTCAAATAATTTTACCTTATAAGTGTCATTTAACAAACTTAATAATTCAACAGGAATATCTGAGTCAGTTACATGCTGCGTCTCAAGCGATTCTAAACTCTTCTAGGCAGCACTTTTGGCCTATAAGTGGCCATCGAGCCATAAGAAGAGTGCTTGCTAAGTGTATGGTTTACTTTATGTTTAATCCTATACATTCAAACCAAAAGATGGGCGATCCTCCCAGCGATAGAATAACGCCAAACCGGTAACTTTATATCTGCGAAACCGACTAGGGTCTTTTTATATTAAAGATGGCAAGCTGCGAAATCGTGCTTTTGCCTATATGTGCATTTTTATGTTTGGTCACTAAGATTGTGCATATTGAAGTAGTTAGGGACTTAAGTAGGTAATTATAGCCGGAACTGAGACTCCCGGGAGGGTTTTGACCTTGGGCCGACCTTGGGTGACGTCATCCGTGATCTGGATGACATTGATAGGTCACGTCAGTGGCTGACATTCATTTGACCTCCACATACGGGAGGAGACATTTGACATTGAATATCTTAATGTATATGTTTGAAAGTTAGAGGATAAAATCATTTCTATATAATACAAGGGCCTGTGGACTAGAATCATATACTAGTTTAACCACCGGCCTTACCGTTGCAGTGTGTACAATGCTTTGACATGATCGTTAATTGCACTAAATTATACCTATTACATCGATTACCTTCATGTATATCTGTAATTATTATAGTAATTAAAGTATGTACATTGCTTTGACATGCTCGTTAATTACAGTAAATTCAATTCAAAAGTTTTCTGGTGTTGTGGTAAGTGTTTTATTGTATACTTAAATGTTTTTAGTGACTTGTTGTTTCAGTGAAATATAATATTGCCGAGATATACACAAACTGTATTGGAGGTGCTTTGTTAGTTTTTAAGTATATTTGATATTGTGTTCAGTTCTAATTTGGGTAAGTAGTACATCTTATGTTTTGTATTCAGCAGGTGATGTTTTTTATAGAATAGCAAAAATGTGGTATGATCCAAAGAAAGCGCTCGTCTTTACAAATTTTTGAAAAGTTGGAGCAAGAAGAACAGCAGAAACAGCAAGAAAAATTAGATGACGAGGAAAGCGACGTTGATAGTGTTGAAAATGAATATGATCATAAGACCGATTCAGAGATATCCGCTGATGACGCAAGTGATACTCAAGGGTTTACTACTTGGTCTAGAGATGGTTCGAATATGTAATTCGGACCATCAAGGACAAAAGGCAAGGACAAAACCGTTTGGAAAGTACACAACATGAGAAAAAGCAGTCGTACTCGAAAACACAACATTGTCACGAAGCTGGCTGGTGTAAAAATGATTGCAAGAAATGCTAAGACTCCTTTGGAATCATGGAGCTTACTTATAACTGATCAAATGATTGAAGAAATTGTGAAGTGTACCAACATATACCTTGAGAATATTCGGTCTAATTATTCCCGTCCTCGAGATGTACTGAATAGTGACAGGAAGAGATTGAAGCTCTATTTGGCTTATTGTATATGGCAGGAGTCCTCAAATCAAGGCATACTAATTTAGATGATCTATGGAATGCCAATGCAACAGCACCGGAATTTTTAAGATGGTTATGTTCAAAAATCGTTTTTATTTTCTGTTGCGAGCATTACGATTCGGCGACATTACTTCAAGAGCAGAACACAAGAAATTAGATAAACTGGCTCCTATTAGAAATATATTTGATTTGTTTGTCGAGAGATGTCAGGGTTGCTATGCGCCAGGGGACAATTGTACAATCGATGAGATGTTAGAAGGCTTCCGTGGACGTTGCAGTTTTCGACAGTATACAGTACATCAAGCTCTATTGGAACATTGAGAGAAGAGTTTCATTATACGCCGCTAGGGACTTTACCTAGAACTCAAAATTTGTATTGTTCATAACTTTTTCTTGCTAGATTGTACCATATATATTTTTTTATTATGATATCGTAAGTGGGCTAGGCTAGCTTTGGTTAGTACTGGAGCATTAGGGCCGTGGGTTATAATAGATTTATACTTGCGTAGTTAGGGCGCCAATTAGTTTAAAAAAAATAAGTGTTTTTTAAAAATAATTACTTAAACTAATAAATTTGTAATTATTATACTATGAATTTAAAAAAGAGACTGATTTTTGAAACTTATATTACTAGGACACACAAAAACACACACATACATAGCAAATTCATCGAATTGATTAATGTAATTGAATAATGATGTAAATAATAAGAATAATTTAAAATATTAAAAATTTAAACAAAGCGTGTAAGGAATATTTCAAGTCGTAATGGCTAAATTTTATATGACATGTGACAACCAAATTACACACAACAATTAGACAGTATAACTTCAAACCACTGTCTACTCTTTGCATACGTATACGTTTGCGTACATTTTTAATTATAGTTAAAATATGATAAATTGACTTGAGGTGGTGTTAAGTTAAATTAGTTTAAATTAAAGGTTGTGAAATATATAAATAAATTTAGCTTAGCTGGGTTTCCTTTTGACTATTGGTGGTGCAAGAGACGTAAATATTCAAATATCCTGCTGGTGATTTACTAGAATCCAGAATCCAATGATTTATCAAACATTTAGGTCTCTAGCGGTTTCAATCTTCTTATATCGTCCTTATAGTCAGAAATGGAATGATATTTAGTGGACAACCGGTATACTTGATATTGCCCAGAGTTTATATAAATTATATATATAGAGACACAGCAATTATTTCTTGATAATAAACTAAAAAAGGCCTACAAATGGAGAAATTATGGAATTAAATAACGAACCAGAACAGAACCATGCTGCTTACCTAGGTTGACGTGCGGCCCTAATCGTGTTGCTATTTATTTGCAAATTGAGATTTCGCACTGAACAAAATAACACATGGGTGATAATTTATCCAATATATTTATGATCACCACATTTGTTTAAAATATTTGTGTGCTCTCAATTCGTGAGTTCTTTAGCAATTCTCGCTAGCGCACCTTTTTGTAAAAGAACCATTTCAAACCTTTTTGCATTTTACTAATTTGAATATCTTAAACAGAGGACAGCACCATGCAGACCATATAGGAAAAGTTAGTTAGACAACCAGTAATGTTTAAATTTTGTGAGAGTCGGTTTTAAGATAATTTAAAGATTGAATTATTAATTATTGAGTAGTATTTTTAAATGCTACAAGATATCACAAACATTTAAACATTTCTGGAAAAAGAAACAATTTTATAAAAATTATGTACTCTTTATTCAAGTCGATAAATGTAACCGTTTAGCAGAAAATCGCTATTAAAGTTTTATTAAAAATCTAATTTTTGACAGATTTTCAGACCTATTTTATCATAATAAATGACCTCTATTCACTTCGATACATTTTCTGACACGTTTTAAAAATGATCGTCTGACACGATGAAAAACACCGATATACCGTTCGAGTCGAGACGTGCTAAAGTACGGGTGCGTGTTTAGTAGGTGTGTTTTTCGACTGAGAATTTGAGTGGTTTGTAGTGCTTGGTTTTGCATCAAACTTACAGAAGTGGTACTTAAATACCCCTTCTACGAGTGTGGAAAAAGGCAGCAAGATCCATGCTGCCGTTAGTGAGTAATCCGCGGCTGAAGTTTCCATCAGCACGTGGAGCACGTGGGAGGTTAGCCGGAAGTCGGCCATTTTGGTTCTTCCCTGTAGGTCCAGGCCTTAAGGAAGTCGGCCATTTTGGTTCTTAGCTGGTGGGGGCCAACGAGGTTCTCGCGAGTGTCGGCCATTTTGGTTCTCGCGCGTGTCGGCCATTTTGGTTCCTGGCTGGTGGGGGCCAACGGGGTTCTCGCGAGTGTTGGCCATTTTGGTTCCCTCGCGTGTCGGCCATTTTGGTTCTCTCGTGAGGAGATCCTTAGACTAGAAATTGGACGGGCAGGACCGCCAATTGAGTGCGCGTGGACGTGGCTGAGTGGTTTTTGCGTGAGTCTGGACGGAAATAGCCGCCAGTTGAGTGTGAGTGAGTGTGCGTGATCTTTCTCTGGACGGTGGTCCGCCAGATTTTTGTGTGAGCGAGTAGTGCGGCCATGGAGCGCTCAGGGTCGTCTGACAGAGCCCAAGGCAGCTCTGCGGGAGTGAGTGCGGGCAAAGAATGGAGAGCTGCTATGGACCAGGAAGTCGAGAAGAGGCTGAGCTCAATGAAGCTGTTAAAGCTGAAGATGGGTCAAGGGGTATCGAACTCAGCACCCACTTCCCCAAATGTTGGGACTATGGACCTGACCTGGGACGAGGACGAAGCCAGGTCGGTCAAAAGGAAAAGGGTTGGAGAGGAGCAAGCTCAGCAGAAAAGCCAGGAGCTAGTGAATAGCGAGGAGAGGATGGCCAAAGTCCTAAGAAAGTCCATCAAAGAAGTGGATGGTGAAGTCAGAACATTGGCAGAATGGACAAAGGAACGTAATACAAAGAAAGAGATAAAAGAAATTGCTTCCAAACTAAGAAGCCTTATGAGTATAGTGCTCTCAAACCAAAATTGGGAGCTACTGCAAAAAGTCGGTACTGCTGGCAGAAGTGACTCCACCATGGGTGAAAAAGTTAGCTACGAAGTAGAGTGCCAAACCTGTATGGGAAGTAGGGAGGTTGGTTGCCAGGCAGATGAGACCACGATAGGGGAAAATGAGCTTCTGAAGATGATAGAACAAAAGAAGAGTAAACAATTGACGAGCGAGGAATTTAAAGAACTAATTGACATGAAATGGCCAGAGGGGGCTTTCAATAAATGCAAATGGTCTAGAGCCGATAAGGAAGAATGGAGCAAGGGAAACAGCATTCTTATATGCAAAAAGACAGAAGACGATGAACACCCTTGGGTGAAGAAAGCGAGGGAAGGGAATCATCTCATTGAAGCTGCGTTTGCTAACGCAGAAAACGACAACTCATTCATAGCGGTCAAAACGGTCACTATATACTAATACCTAGCGTTCAGGACAACCAGTTGCAGTCTTGGAATATGAATTCTGTTAATGGACAACAACAAAATGTGGCGCATCCTGTAGCGTCAACATCACAGCATACCAGTTATTTTCGGGAAACATCCCACGGTGAGGCCACACTTCCACTTGATATCATCAACCAAGCTCTGGAAGAAGTAATAAACGAGGGATGTCAACAAAATCAAAACACAAGTGACGAAGTACTAGTAGACATAATTCAACAAATGTCACCATTGAACGTGGACGATCTCCTAGATCCAAATATGTGGATGGTAGCTTCAGATATAAATAAAAAGAATAAAGAGGTAAGACCCACAAAAAGATGCCGTCACCCTGCCGAAAAAGATGAATCCTCAAAAAAGCAGAACGTGGAAGAAAAACGATCGAATGAACTAAAAAACTTATTAGAAGGGACTTTAACAAAGCATAAAAAGAAACAAATACAACAGAGTAATACTTCAACCGCCATACTAAATGTCAACAACCCGATTATCATAGTCGACGATGGTGTGGAGAATGTCCAGCCGGATACTGAAGTAAGAAAAATGTTTTCGCAAGAAACCGATATAGCAGTATTTGAACAGGCCATAACATTAAAAAAAAATTGGTACATGAGAAAGAAGCGCCAGATCAAGAGTTCGCAAAGATTCAGCAAGAAGCGAACGGAATGCAAGAGGAAATCCATCGTTTAAACAAGCGATTGGTATTAGCAAATAACAAACTAAAAGGAATAGGTTACCGTCGCGAAAGAATTATAAATAAGTTAAAATGGATATCTGAATCACTAGGTTAATAGTTGTATGTAATTAAGCTTTACTTTACGTAAATGTACTCTTAGTTAGTGTTTAGATATTATATTTTAAATATTGTAAAGGGAGAAATAAAAAAATTAATAGTTAATAAATGATTAAAAAAACTCTTAAAATTTAATTGATGCGTTTGGCAGAGATATGAAATAAAATTAAATGCAGTATGTACTTAGTCTAATTCTTTAACCTTTTCACACAATAAAAAGTACTCATAATAATAATGGTACTGCAACAGCCAAATGTAAACACCCTTATTATATAGAAAAGTTAACAATGAAAACGATGTTGACAACATAATGCACAAAAAAAAGTGAGGTGGTAATACTGGGTATAAAGTCAGATGTGTGAGGGAGTATGCAGGTAGAAAAAATTCAACCCAAATTGCGTAGACGCACTGAGCAAATTAAGAGGGAGAACGATAGGAATCAAGCACGCTAAAGACGCTAAGGCCCTTACCAAATTCTTTCTAGCGTCCGCCGAGTGCAAAACTGTATATTCGCATATAGTTAGAAAGTGAGTTAGCTGTGTTCGTGAATATTAAATTATTTTCATTAACGCAACAATTATTATTTCGTTATCGATTTAATAGTGAAAAAAAAATTAAAAAAAAATGGTTGGATCAAAACGAGCGAGAAGATCCGCCACCAAAGCAGCGCGTCAACCTTACCCGCTGGTAACACCTGCCCAGCGGATATTACACCAACAGTGGCTGCAAGCGACGCGTTCAAAAGTGTCACCAAGTGTTCAACTCCCCCAGGGGACGGAAATTACAATGGTACCGGTGGCAAGAGATGAAATTGGTGGTCAAGCAACGATCGGTCAGGGAAGCAGCGGAAATGTGCGAATTTCTACAGTGATGCCACCATTGCTGTCCCCCTTTAGTAGCATTCACTCGGATGACGAGGACGATGAACTAATTCTCGTCAAAGAAGGTGTCCAAACCAAAAAAGTATGCTTCAAGATACCGACAATGGAAGCCAATATGGCATCCACATCGTCGGTGAGAGAGTGTCCACCTAGGAACGAAGAGCAGCAGGTGGGTGTTTCGGTGCAACGGAGCCTACTACAGAACAACTCGAAGTGGTGGCGGAACCTACCACAACGCAAAATGAAGTGGTGGCGGAACCTACCACAGCACAAGTTGAAGTGGTGGCGGAACCTACCACGATATCAACCCTCGATGAAAAATATTTGGAATCCTTCTCAAAGAAGGCTCATATTAATATGTTGCAGGATGTAAAGCAATGGAAACAAGACAATAGAGAGGGAGTGCTGACAATCGGCCGCAATTTTGCGATGCTCGACCACGAAGAGCCAGCGATTCGCAAGAGACTAAGTGAAATACAAGTTATACGCAAAAACATGCAGGGAGAGCTAGACCAACTATTGAAACAACGAGCTATAATTAATAGTATTGTCAACGATTAACTGAATTGTCCTCAACCCCCCTTAGAACTTTAAGTGTCAAAGATAGTTAGATGAGAGTTGTGGTTACGCGAAAATTGGCCATAAGTCATGAAACGTAATCTCTATTTTTTTTTAAATTACATATATGTACAGGGTGTTTGATAGTTAAATAGAATCTCATTTGAAATTTATTACACATCATATACTTATATACAAAGTGTTACTGTTTCCAAATATTAACAATTTTGCATAGTATTGATAATTTTATTAAAACTACAGACGACTGTACTGTACGACTACTTATTTCAAATAGATATTCTTAAACATATGTAAAAAAAAATATTAACAACACACAAGTTAGTCAGATTTTATTTCAAAGCAATCATGATTTTTTAATAACATGTAATAATAGGGAATTGAAAATTACCATTAATAGTCAAACTTTTTAAAATATTTATCCTTATGTATCATACATTTTTTTAAAACAGCGTAACTGATTTTATGGAACTTGTGCAAGAACAATTCAAGAAAATATGTGTAATTTGTAGTTGAACTTATTAAAAGTCTCTACGTTTTCCTTATAATATGTAAGTGGTTTTTAAGTGTCCTAAAATTAGTCTGAAGCATTCGAAATAGTTTTATTCGCTATTAAGGTTTACTACATTCCAATAATATTCATTTCAAATAATTAGTCATGCAGATCTGTAGTTATAATAAAATTATCAAAACCAGGCAAAAATTGTTAATATTCAGTAATGGCCACCCATAAGTAAATATTTCAGTCTCTTTTCTGTATCGTTGCAGTATTATCCTCTGTATAACTTGGGAGGAATGCTGAGTTGTACATAAGCTTCAAAGCATATTAAAACCCTTCAGAACGAAAAGATATTAATTGTCCTTTTTTTATAGAGCGATGGGAAAAGTAAAACACAAAAAGAGGGTTTTTTTTGCTTATTCTGAAGATAATATGCAGAAGGCCATAGAAGCCGTAAAGAATGGAATAAGTAAAAAAAAGGCAGCAAAGGAAATGTTCCTCGAAGTACACTTGTACGGAAACTCTCTGGGCATGTTCCTCTTCGAAGAAAAATGGGACCACCCACTGAATTACCTGAAACAGAAGAGAAAGAGTTAGTAAAGTGGATACTTGCAATGGCAAAAAAAGGATTCCCAGTACATAGGCAAATTTAGTGCAATCGGTAAAAAAAAATTGGTGGAAAATAAAAGAGATGTTCGCTATCTAAATAAGTCTATGACTCCGGGACGTACATGATATGAAGGGTTTCTCAAGAGACATCCTAATATAAAGAAAAAGCAAGTAGAGTCCGTAAGTAAGGCACGTGCTTCAGTAACTAAAGATCGAATTCACAATTGGTTTGACGAAGTTTTAGAATATATTAAAACAGAAAAACTTGAAGATGTGCTTCAAGACCCATGTAGAATATTTAATGGAGATGAGGCTGGGTTTGCCTTGTGTCCTAAAATCGGAAAGGTTTTAGGACCAACACAAAGTAAAGAAGACTTCTACACAAGGGTTGCTAGTGAAAAAGAACAAATAACAGTAATGGCAACAGTCTCTGCAGATGGGACGGTGGTTCCGCCCTTGCTAATATTCTCTGGAATAAAGTTCACAAAAAACATTTACAAAAACCTGGAGGGGTCACCAGAAGTGGAAGAATACCATATATTTGACGTTTTGTTGGCTGCAGCTGAGTTCGGTAGTCCCATGACAAGTTTCGAATTACGACAAGTATCTTATAACCGTCAGACAAGTTATTAGATGATATAGAAATGTTTGATGTAAGGCAAAATTACTTTTACTCTGTATGTGTATTTTTAAACAATAATAATCTCCTATTGCAACAACCTGATCATGATTATGGTACTAGATTTAGGACCCAAAGTTATAAAATTGAGTTCATGCAAAAGACGATAGGTCAGAGAAGTCTCAGTTTCCTGGGGCCAAAAATTTTTAACTCATTACCACCTGAAATTGCTGCAATAAGGAATCAAAATTTATTTAAGAGAAAATGCAAAAGATATATACTATCTCAGAATAGACAAAACATCCATAATATAATAGATTTAAAGAATAACTAAATGCTTTGCCTGCGATGGATGTGTATCTGTAGAGTATTGTAACAATTCATGTAAGAAAAAAAATAAATGTTATACTTTAGAAATAGGTTAGCATTGTACTTCAAATTTGTTTGTTATATTTATGCGTATATATCATATGTGTGTATGTATGAACGTGTGTGTGTAAGTATATTATGATGTCTCTTTATATAACTCTTGTCTTCACGTACAGCATTTCATGCTCTGTGAATGTTTTGATATTTATGGATTTAGAGATTTAACCGTACCAAATTGTAAACATCTGTAAAGATTTTGATTATGTAAATACTCTTTTTCAATAAATATTATTATTATTATTATCTATGGATATTTTTAAGTTGTTCCAGTATAATGTAATAAAACTTCAGTAAATAGTTTTTTTTATATTACTACCGTATACATAATATTTAGGGATCCGTATTTTTTACCACAAAATAATTTACAAGTGTATAAGTATCTAAAGAATATCCCTTTTTTCCAAATGCTGTAATCATTGATTACTTATTTAACAACAAATAAATTCGAACATAACGATTCCTAAAACTTTTTTATTATAATGTGACCGTGTTTGTTGTTGAAAGTCAGAACTGAACTTGCGCCGGCGCAGCGACCCCAATGCTCCAAAAGCATCAACTCAAGTCTAAGTTTTTATCGACAAGTCTCAATACGTAAATGCATACGTAAATTGCATTAAATATATTAATTAGCGTTATTTATGTCCAATAAAATACTTTATACCATTAATATTTGACAATTCAATTACAATTCATAGTTTTAACGTTTAGCGATGTTAGTTTCTTCTGTATACCAGGTTTGGCGGTTTTGGTTTGTCAGAATAGCGTTGTGAAAAGGTTATTATTATATAATTAAATAAATAAAACATGGAACTGGATAAAAAAAGAAAAAGTTACTCTTTTAGTGTTGAAGAACACGCCTGATAGATTTAATCGCCAACGAGAAACATATAATAGAAAACAAGACAACAAACGATGAGAAGGTTTGTACTTTTTAATCATAATACAAAAAATGTTTGTAATATTTTTTAGCAATAATCCAGTGTTCATTATTATTTTTTAGGACCAGAGCTGGCAACGAATTACCACAGCATTCAATGCTGTAGCAGTTCATCGGAGAAATATGGATCAATTAAAATCCAAATATGATAATTTAAAAATCAAAGCTAGAAAGGTAGTAGCTTCTCAACGCACTTATATACGGGGAACTGGTGGTGGGACTCCAATAAGTGAAAAATTCGATCCAATTATTGAGGCTATTTTAAAAATAATTAATATTAAGACGGTGGTGGGATTTGAGAACCTCTTAGACTGTGACAGTGTATGAAATAAGTAAATATGTTAACCACAACACTAAGTAATTATCATTTTTAATTTGTAGGATTTCGGCTCTGAAATAGGAATGAATTTTAATGAATTGCCTAGTACCAGCAGTGGAACCTTTAAGGAAAAATTGATGCCTGATCTTCCAGTAGGTAATACTAATAATAATATTAAATAGATGTTTTATTGCTTTATATATTAGATGACGAGATTAACTGAATTTAATGATGAAGATCAAGCAAATTGTAGCGGTATACCACTTTAATTAATTTCACTATGCACTGAGGGTGAGAAGGTGATAATATCGATGGTTCACAAATATTTTTGTATTCAATTACTTTACAATTTTTAGCAAACTACAACTGAATCATGTACACCCACTGTTACTGCTGATGTAGCTGCAACACCATCATCTGTAAAAGTATGTATAGTGAATTTCATATTAGTTGGCCAGTCTTAATATGCTAAGTTCAATAAAGGTACCAAACAAAAAACAACTTTATACAACTTTCTTTTCCTAAAGTAACTTTTTTAACAGAAATCTAAACGTAAATGGTCATATTATACACCGTATAAATTAAAGGAGCCTGTTAATAAGCAACTGAGGTCTACAATTACTAATCCAGTAATTTTAGCAAAAGAAGATTACTACAGAAAAAAAACTTGTTTATTTTGAGACGCAGACTTGGGCAATATAGGAAGAAAACAGAAGACATGAAAAGACTCATTTAGAAAAATAAATTTTATTAGAATTAGAAATAAAATTAAAAAACAACAACTGAAAAAATATTAAATAAATTTTATCTTGTATTCGGCTTTTTTACTTATTTTCAGTTGGTTAAAATAATTAAAACAGAAAAGATCTTTAAGATAAAAAAAACTACGTTAAGTTATATAGGAGTGTTGGAGCGTTTGCATGCAGTTATCAGGGAGTGCCCTAACACGTGACATGGCCACTCATCAAGTATCGTTGGGTCCCTCATTTTGAAGACCCAATCAAGGCGGTTGGCGTACAACAGTTGTGCAAACACACAAGGAGTAAAGACAAAACATTAAACGATAATGATTTTAACTTAGAAAAGGTTTATTGTTTAGTTAACTGACAGTATAATCGTAAATGTTACAGTAGTTAAATACGCAAATAAATACATTCATTTATTAACAATGAAAATATTGTGGGAATCCACTTAGTTAAATATTAATTTCTTATATATGTACTGCTGAATGAATAACACTCTGTATAGAATATTATATACACATTAGTTAGAGGAGAGAGTTGAGACGAAGTGTGATAAACACGGGAATACGGGGCGAGATTCAACGGGTAGTTAGTTGGGTTTTAAGACTTCGGCAGGTTGGCTGGAAGACAGTGAATGGTGATAAGTGGTGCATCTGTTCTAATTTTACAGGTCAGTAACTTGTTTTTGTATATTGTATTTAAAGATTGAATGTCATTGTGTTCCTTTTATTATTTTATTATCTGTTCAATATTTTATTACAGTTTCAACTGTCTTTTCAGGGCACTGTTATTAAAAATAATTAGATCATGTGTTGATCCAGGCCATCGTGCTACTATGTTACGTATTCTCAGATCTGCTTTCGACATAGTTTGCACATTTAGGGCGAAATAATTTTCCCTGCAACGAAAAATACCTGCATCATCAGTGACTGAAAATTTGTCCTAGCAAAATTACAGTAATCTACAGCCCCAGAACCATTGATATAGTAATATTTATTCATCTGAACACTAGGGGGCGCTGCAAGAGTCAGTTGCTATTATTTGAGAACATCGTTTTACGTGACCAATTTCCTAACCTAATATTGCGCAGTTGAAACGTTTTTGTCATTTGTTTATTTCTGTGTCTAATTCGTAAATTTGAAGCTAGTTTTTGATAAGTATTATATAGTAACAGGACACGTAGAATTTACTACAATTAATTTTCAAAAAATATATGACTAATAAATTATTTATTGTTTACTACGCTCTTATTCCATGAAAAAGACAGTTTGGACAAAGAGCAGATGATGGAGGAGAAGTGAGTATTACTACTACGCACTTCACCATTATTATTTTTTTTAAATTTGAATTTTATGAGACTCATTATATTTGTCTGTCTTAGATTAATTTGTCAAAAATGGTTCGCACTTATATTAGAAAATCCCAAAGGGCTAAAGGTTATACAAAAGAAGACCTCTGCAAGGCGCTAGAGCAATTAAATAGTGGAGAGTGTGTAGCCTATCAAGTAAGCAAATCATATAATATGCCCCTGAGTACCTACATTACTTGTTACCATGTTTAAGGGAGACGAGGGCAAAAATCTAGTTCCCATTTCAAAGATGGAATTCCAGGCAAAGACTGACTAATTTTCTTTATGAAAAGACACAATCTGTCTATAAAAAGCCGGAAAATGTTGAAATAGCAAGAAGAAAAAGTGTAGATCCATTCGTTATTAAGAATTACCTACTTTGAATTAGTTAAGAAAACTTTATCGAATCTAAACATTGAAGATAAACCACATTTGATTTGGAACCTGGATGAGATAAGTTTCTGATCCTAGTGAGACTAAAATAGTTGGCAAGAAAAGTGCTAAAGCAAATAGGACAACGAGTACTACAGGTAGAGAAAATACATCTGTCCTTTTTGCTTGCAATGCCCATTGAATTGAATTGAAAAGAGAGAGGATGTACTGCCATTAACCTTTATTTGCAACTTTGTAATAAGACACGGGTCGAAGATCCTACAACCGCCCTTTGTGAAATGGCAATACATTCTTCCTCGGAAATTTTATATACAGGGTGTTTCAAAATAAAGGCGAAAAATTTCAGGGGGTGATTCCTTGTTGAAAATAAAAGGTAGTTTGTTATATAAACGTTGTGTCACAAGTCAACCATTAGGGAGGTATCGCGTTGCAAAGATGGCGGAAAAAAGAGTGTTTTTATTGTTTTTCACGGAAACAAAAAGCGTGGGAATGGTAAAATTTTGTGGAAGTGTTATCATCATCAAAAGACAGTTGTGACATATGTTTTTCACTTTTTGAATATAATTGGAAAGGGTTGAAATAAACTACCCCTTTCAGTTTTTTTTAACTATACTTTCAAAAAACTTCCTTCACAACGTAGAAAAAAATAAATTAGGTTAAGCCGATTCATTTAGAAACTTTTTTCTCTCTTATATTTTTTTGATAAAATTAACTGTTTCGACGTTAAAAAATTAAATGTAAAGTATTGCACGTCGGGAAGAGGCAGTTTTACTACACCCATTATTAGGAAAACTAGTTGGCTGCTGTCAATTTCCGGATGTTTCCATTGTTGCTTTGACAGATAGCAAATGGTTTGTACTATTTTAACATTTTGAGAGTGGTTTACGGCATAATTTGCCTTTCGTTGTGTGATGTGTTTGATTGCGGAGTACGTTGGGATTCAATACTAAGTTAATACAAAAAAATGGTTATTTTCACAAATGCAGAAATGACAGACATGCACTTTATGTACGGCCGGGCAAATGGAAATTCCTTACATGCTTGTCGCCTTTATGCAGAAGCGTATCCTAATCGTAGAATTCCTCATCACATTAGGTATATTTGCTAAGTTTCATCGAAGGCTATGTGAATCCGTAAAATTCAAAAAAAGAAGTTTTGATACAGGCCAACACCGGGAAGTGCAAACAAATTTATAGTTGCTGTCTACTTATATGCAGTCGCAAACTACAAAATCAAGTCAGTTACTCACAAATTTCTTGTTGTGGGACACACTCAAAATGAAGGAGACTGCGTTCACTCGGTGATAGAAAAAAATATAAAGAGGTCTCTAAAATCTGGTCCTATACTCATTCCTCCATACCAGGTCAATACACCACTTTGGTAAGTACTGCCAGAAAATCAGGGGCCCCTTATAAAGTGATTGAGAAAAGCCACAATAATTTTTATGACCTCAAAGATCTTACGGAACTAACTACCATAAATTTCAGTAAAAACGCTACTAGAGAGATAGTAAAGTTTCATGATATTGCAGTAATTAGAGTTGAAATGAAGCATTTGGTTATTTTTTCTACAAAAATTCCTACGAAGACGACCAGTACACTTCAGTTAACATCAAGGAATGCTAAACTAGAAAAGCGTTGGTACCCTTTCCAAATATTAAATTAAAACAAGCCTATAAGGACTCAATTCCCATTGCGAAGGCAAAATACGATGGCTTACAGAGCTTATTAAAAAACAAGACAATTCCCCAATGTCATTCTTATTTTTACAATAGTTTAAAGTGAATAAGACTAGAAAAATAGGTATACATTTTTCTGAGAAAATTTATGATTTTGTTTTGTGTTTGATTTTAGTTTATGTTCCTATAAGTTAATAAAATTTTCAAGTTTTTATCTGCCGATTTTATTCTTCTAACCAGAATACCTTATACAATATTAGTAGTCATAACTCTATATTTTGAAATATTTTTTGCAGCAAGACTGACATCTCAAAATAAGGGGTGGGTTTTGTAAATAAAAAGGGAAATTTTTCAAATCTGTATCAAAGTACGATTCTTGACAAAGAAACATAATCCATTTACCATATTACCACTTTTGGAGTTTACTCAACTATCCATAAATGACAATTTTTGTTTCCAGGAAAACTCATTCCTCCATTTCTGCAAAACAATCATTCTTGAGTTATGCCACTATTGCAGCCGGTGAGCGATATATTAGATTCTCGTGGTAGATTGTGGGGGGGGGCGGATAGAATCGGACCCTATAAAACCGCAGAACTAGCCGAAGGAGTTAACATTCGTTCAGTCCAGTGTTAGAGTGTTAGCTTCAATTAGTCAAAATAATTAACTTCATACAATGGGTAACAACAGAAACATCAAGCAAAAAACTAGCGGAAACCGAAGACCGCAAACCACTGTTAATACAGCATGGCGGAGCGAGATACCACAGAAAAACATTGAAAACGTGAAGGTATTATCCAATATACTAATACCTAGCGTTCAGGACAACCAGTTGCAGTCTTGGAATATGAATTCTGTTAATAGACAACAAAATGTGGCGCACCCTGTAGCGTCAACATCACAGCATACCAGTTACTTTCGGGAAACATCCCACGGTGAGGCCACACTTCCACTTGATATCATCAACCAAGCTCTGGAAGAAGTAATAAACGAGGGATGTCAACAAAATCAAAACACAAGTGACGAAGTACTAGTAGACATAATTCAACAAATGTCACCATTGAACGTGGACGACTTCCAAGATCCAAATAAGTGGATGGTAGCTTCAGATGTAAACAAAAAGAATAAAGGGGTAAGACCCACAAAAAGATTCCGTCACCCTGCCGAAAAAGATGAATCCTCAAAAAAGCAGAAAGTGGAAGAAAAACGCGACGAACGATCAAGTGAACTAAAAAACTTACTAGAAGGGACTTTAACAAAGCATAAAAAGAAACAAATACAACAGAGTAATATTTCAACCGCCATGCTAAATGTCAACAACCTGATTATCATAGTCGACGATGGTGTGGAGAATGTCCAGCCGGATACTGAAGTAAGAAAAATGTTTTCGCAGTATTTGAGAAGGCCATAGCATTAAAGAAAAACTTAGTACAAGAGAAAGAAGCGACAGATCAAGAGTTCGCAAAGATTCAGCAAGAAGCGAACGGAATGCAAGAGGAAATCGATCGTTTAAACGAGCGATTGGTACTAGCAAATAACAAACTAAAACGAATAGGTCATCGTCGCGAAAGAATTATAATAAATTAAAATAGATATCTGAATCACTAGGTTATTATTTGTATGTAATTAAACTTTACTTTATATAAATGTACTCATAATTAGTGTTTAGATATTATATTTAAAATATTGTAGACAGAAATAAAAAAATAAATAATTAATAAATGATTTTAAAAAAAATCTTAAAATTTAATTGATGCGTTTGGCAGAGATATGAAATGTGTTTAATGAAATAAAATTAAATGCAGTATGTACTTAGTCTAATTCTTTAACCTTTTCACACAATAAAAAGTACTCATAATAATAATGGTACTGCAACAGCCAAATGTAAACACCCTTATTATATAGAAAAGTGAACAATGAAAACGATGTTGACAACATAGTGCACAAAAAAAGTGAGGTGGTAATATTGGGTATAAAGTCAGATGTGTGAGGGAGTATGCAGGTAGAAAAAATTCAACCCAAATTGCGTAGACGCACTGCACAAATTAAGAGAGAGCACGATAGGAATCAAGGCCCTTACCAAATTCTTTCTAGCATCCGCCGAGTGCAAAACTGTATATTCGCATATAGTTAGAAAGTGAGTTAGCTGTGTTCGTGAATATTAAATTATATTCATTAACGCAACAATTATTTCGTTATCGATTTAATAGTGAAAATTTTTTTAAAAAAATGGTTGAATCAAAACGAGCGAGAAGACCCACCACCAAAGCAGCGGAAGAACATCAACCTTACTCGCTGGTAACACCTGCCCAGCGGATATTACACCAACAGTGGCTGCAAGCGACGCGTTCAAAAGTGTCACCGAGTGTTCAACTTCCCCAGGGGACGGAAATTACAATAGTACCGGTGGCAAGAGATGAAATTGGTGGTCTAGCAACGATCGGTCAGGCAAGCAGCGGAAATGTTCGAATTTCTACAGTGATGCCACCGTTGCTATCTCCCTTTAGTAGCATTCACTCGGATGACGAAGACGATGAACTAATTCTCATCAAAGAAGGTGTCCAAACCAAAAACGTATGCTCCAAGATACCGACAATGGAAGCCAATATGGCATTCACATCGTCGCTGAGAGAGTGTCCACCTAGGAACAAGCGTGAGGGGTTGTTTCGGTGCAACTCCATGTGATGGCAGAGCCTACTACAGAACAAGTTGAAGTGGTGGCGAAACCTACCACAACGCAAAATGAAGTGGTGGCGGAACGTACCACAGCACAAATTGAAGTGGTGGCGGAACCTACCACGATATCAACCCTCGATGAAAAATATTTGGAAAAAGGCTCATATTAATATGTTGCACAATGTAAAGCAATGGAAACGAGACAATAGAGAGGGAGTGCTGACAATCGGCCGCAATTTTGCGATGCTCGACCACGAAGAGGCAACGATTCGCGAGAGACTAAGTGAAATACAAATTATACGCAAAAACATGCAGGGAGGCATTAAAAAAAAGGGTACTAATGTGGAATGTTTCCAAAAAATGATTTATAAAATGTTAAATATTGTCCAACAGTTTTGCAACGAAGAAGTACTCGTAATACATATATACACATAAAATTCGTCAAATCGATATAAATTGCCTGTAATGTATGTACAATGTCAATTTGAAATTTGAATCACATATTAAAAACGGAACGTTTCCATTAAGAATGAAGTTTTACAAAAACCTAAGGATAGTTATATAGCAAATCGTTAATACATTTTACATACAAAACGTTACAGCCTCGTAGATTTGTTTATGTTATCGAAAAAGAGTGAAGTGTTCTCCGGCCGATATTTTAATCTAAACACGGACTAAGCCACATAGTGCTGTAGACCTGTGTGTGTAAGCATCTTTTGATCTTTCAAAGTATTGAAAACCTCCAGCAAATTTATAAGACAATATCCGTGTTACATTGAAACTATAGAAAATTTTTATAGAATTCATGCATTCGTACGTGTGTTTGTGCTCCACGTGTGTGTTTGTGTGTCATTCCAAAGACGAGGAGGACGAGAGAAAGGTAAGTGTTTAAATATATATTTTATTGAAGTATCAACTGATCTTCATATGATATTATGAAAATGGATCATGAATATTGCTCATTTTAAATGTATTAAATCGTCAAACGAAAACAGTCTATAGAAGTAAGTCCAATATTTTTGAAAATTATGCAGCGTATCATAGCTATTATTTTATAAGAGATATTATGTAAACGTAGTGCCAGTAAATTTTTCTAAAGGATATCATCTGGGAATTTATTATATGTTATGAACGTTATATATTTACGATATATATTTGTATGTGTTGTATAATTGTATTTAATGCCACATTTATTGTGCGAGCGACCGAAACACTTTTGGAAAATAAATGAAAGAATATATATTGCAATTTCCGATAATATAAACCTGAAGGTTATCATTTAGGAATTTTATATATTTTGTCAATGTTATATATTTACGTTATATATTTATATGTATTGTATAATGTGATGTTGCCAAATAAGTTTTAATGTGAACAGAACATATTTTCGGAAATAATTAGAAAACTCTTTAAGCCACGTGAACGTTTAACTAATATATATATATATATATATTGCTGTATTTTCCCACCCTTGTAATAAACATATTCATATTCAGATATGGCGGAGAATATTGAACGTTTTTTTTTTAAGTTACGTGTATATACAGCAATATATATAATATATATATGTATATATATTGCTGTATAAGTTTTCAAGAAATCACAATAGAAAAACGACACGCCGGATAATTTCGCGGCATAAGAGTTTTACGTGAATCAGCGCGTCCTCTATCAGGAGAAAAATCGGCGCCGCCTCCGGACCACAAATCGAATGTCAATTACCGACTCCCCCCCCTCCCGGGATCCGATCTTTCGGTCATCGACGGGTAACACCTCCTAAAGGTCCCCGTGTAAATGCGGCCCGCTAACGTACCGCCGTCTGTCTGTAACGGGCAAGAACCACCGGAGGCGGCGACTTATCCCCCGAACCCTTAACTGGAGAATTTCGCGCCATAAGACATTTCGCTTTGTAATGGACCACTGGATTTCATTGCAACAAAAAAGAGACCAGAAAAAAATAAGTCCATTTGGCTTTCAAAAACACGCAACAATTGTATCCTATGTTCCAAAAAAGGGTAAGCATGTGGTACTAATATCCAGCAAGCATTTTGATGATCATATTGATGAAAGTACAAAAGATAATACGACCAAATCAGGAGTTGATTTAGTTGATAAAATGTGTGCAACTTTCAATATCCAAAGAAACACTCGTCGTTGACATTAGTAGTTTTTTTACAATGCTCAATATTGGTGGAATAAATTGCCAAGTATTGTTTATGGGAAATGACAAGGAAGTTAAAAAAAGACGTATATTTTTTAAGCAGCTGAGTAGTGAGCTAGTAGAAGAGCATCTGAATCGACGAGCTACAAAAAAAAAAACAGGGAATTTCTTTAGATCTTCAATGAAAGTTAAAAAATTTGTTCCAACTCCCACCACACAACAAGAAGCTGAACCTGGCGCAAACAAAAGAAAACGATGTGTGAGTTGTGTAGAAACTAAGAAACAACGGTATTCAAAATACTTCTGTAAATCTTGCAAACAGTATTTGTGTCTGGAACATGCAATAACTATATGTGAAAACTGTTATAAAACCAAATTTGAAGAATATGATGCTGATATAGACTCTGATTAGCCTTCATCACTTGTTTAGTTTTTGTACTTATTTTCTTTTATGTCTTTCGTTTGGTTTCCATATCAAGCCCATTTATGAAGTTGTTAGAGCATACGTTTTTAATTATGAAATAAAAATCCTATTTAACCAAAAAAATCGACATTATGTGATTTTAATCTAATAGATTCGTTGCGCCTGATGTAAGAATATTTTGCATTGCGCCCGACCAAAGGTTAAAAACTTATTTTAAATATAATAAATTTATGAAGGGCGCCGTATTTCTCGCCCACAAAATGATCAAATTTGTGGCGTTTTTAGGTACTGAAATCTAGAAAAATAAAATTACTCATATTTTGTTTATCCACTTTTACTATTTAAACTCTCCTCAAATAATATAATAACTTTTAAAATGCATTTGTATGACCCACATTATTTCACTATTCTAACCCCACATTTAACAATTATTTTCACATCCTTATAAACAAAATTGAACAATCTTATATGTAGAACTATATAAGTTTATGTTATAACAATGTATATATGAAGTTGAATTTAAAAAAAAAAAATACTTTGAAAGATTTCAGTACCTAAAAAATCTGTTGGATAGATCGCTTTGTGCCGTTATATTGATTTTACTTTTTTACCTCTGAATATTCTCAGGTGGCATGAGATAACATTCTTGTTATTTGCTAAACTCTATATTATTCAATTCTTAAATGTCTAAAATTACTTGTATTTGTAGAAAACAGTATTTCAAGAATACGGCGCCGGACAAACTTCTGTTTTATTGTATCCTATAGGTACAATATATAACTTCACTAAATTTGTTTTATATTGCAGGTTAAAGTAACATCTAATAAATATGTATCTATATTCTTTGAAGTGCATTTATTAGGGTCTTTGGTCCCATTATAGAATATCTGTAAAAGTGCAATATACATACCTATAAAATTCTATTACTTTATAACATAAACGCTTCACCCCATAGACTGTTAATAAATAAGATTAGTAACAAATAATCTTTGTACTTCGAATTGTATTTACTGGAACATTACGTTCAATAAGGTACTAATAAATATTTATATAAGTATATACAAAATGGTTTTAGAAATGTATTATTTTGTATTGAAAATATATTTTTCTTTGTATCAGAATACTATTCATAAATTGTCGATATAGATAATTTTAATGAACTTGAATTTGTTTAAAATATTAACTAAAATTAATTTAATCTGTTTCTTTTTATTAAATCAGTGTATCTGATGAGAAATATTTGTAATAGGTAAGTTCCAAATTTTTACTATGTTTTAGTAAAATATATATAAAAATAAAATATTCTTACAATTTCTTTATTTTATTTTATATTGAGGTTAAAAATTCTTTGTAATAGCACCTTTTGTACTTTGAAACAAATTATAAATATTTGCAGCAATGTAGAATTTTAAACATGTTTTAGAAAATTTGCGTTATTATAATACTGAAAATATTTGTAAATTTTAATAAACAAAATATTTAAAATGATTATTGAAAATATATTCATCACCATATATATATATATATATATATATATATATTGTTATGATATTTATTTGTGTGTGTGTATAAGTATGTAATCTTTATTATGTGTACTATGTGTGAATGTGTCTTTTTTTTAAATAAATTTATGGCGCTTTTAAAACTCTTTCCTTACCTTTATTTATATATTTTTTTAATCTTCTACCCTGGCTAGCTTTGACTCTACTCAGTAGTCGGTTCTTTATAGAGAGAAAACTTCCTTTTGTTTATATTTTGTTTTTTATATTTTATTTAATTATTGTCCAAACTATAGCTTTCAACAAACACAGAATAAAATGTTGAATTTGTTTTCTTTATCTTGTATTTTATTTTCTTTAGAAAGAAACCAAATATTTTTTAATTAACTTAGAAAATAATCAATTATATTCCACATTAAAAACAATTTTTTGAAAAGAAACATGGGCTTTTACTTGTCTACTTTCTTGTGAAACTATACAAATAGTGGTATATTCAAATTTTATAATAGTGTGTCTTTATGATTTAATTTATTTCTATTTTCAATTTTCAAGCTTAGACAACCAACATTTTCTTTGATTGTACCACCAGTTGCGTATCTATCTCAACATACAATTTTCGAGAGGGGGCAAGTAATCTAGGTTATGAAAATAAAAATTGACACTTGTGGCGTGCCCTGTGAAAATTCTGTAAAGTTTTTAATAATTTTGGATGTTTTAGTGGCCTTTATTTTTATTTAATTATGTAGATAATAATAATAATAATAATAATAATAATAATAAAGGACTTTATTTCTGTATAATTCACTCTACAATTAACACACAGTAAAATAAGAACGAGAATTATAATTTTTGTGAATTAAACAGGAAATGCCGAAGGTCAGCTGGATGTGTGTAAACATCCTCTGATATTAACCTTAAGCATAGAGCACAATATCTATCAATCCTAATCTTATAAACATTATGAATAATTTAAACTAAATAGACAAAAAAAATCTAAAGTGAATGGCACAGTGAATAAGTTACACCTACAGAAACAAAAAAAAAACTAAATTATTAACAAGGAAGAAAAAAAAATAAAAGAAGCAAGAATACAAATCTCAGGCAGCCCGTTCTAGTTGGATTTATTAAGAAGCCTCATTTTAAAAGCTTTTTTAAAGTGTAAATCGGATTTTAATTTCAAGGTCTTAGGCAGATTATTATAAATTTTAGCAATTTGATACGAGAAAGAACACTTAAATAATTCTGTACGATGTGCAGGTGGTGTTAGTCTTCCTCTGAATCGGACATTAATATTATGAACATCACTTCTAAACATAATTTTTTTGTATAAGTACTGAGGGGCTTGTGATTTTATTATTTTTAAATATTTGCAAGCAGCATGCAGTAGTCTCCTGTCAGACATATTTAGCCATTTAGCATCTTTTAATTTGTGCGAGATTCTCTGCCCTCCTGATACCAAATATCAGTCTAAGACATGCATTTTGAAGTGTTTGAATTCTTTGAGCATCCCTGTAATCAATACAAGGTCCATATATTACGTCACAAAAATTAAATCTCGACAAAACTAATGATTCACAAAGAAGAGTTTTTACTTTTTTATTAATGTAATGTCTATGACTGTATATAATTTTTAAATTCATATAAGCGTTGCGTATGTTATTGTTAATATGTAGTTTATACTTTAACGATGTGTCCATTATTAAACCCAAGTTCCTTGCAGTATCAACAGGTGCGATCTCTTCATTATTGAATTTTATTTTTATATTTCCTTTTATGTTATCTCTAATTTTTTGTGGTGCAAATACTAGTACAGAAGTTTTTTGAATTTATACTTAAACTATGTTTTGCGACCATTCTGCAATATTCAATAAATCATTATTTATGTCATGCAAGGCTGTAACATAATCTTGCGGTAAGAAAGAATTATAGATCTGTGTGTCATCAGCATATAAGTGAAATTTGCATTTACGAATTACTTTTTCAATAGTCGAAGTATACAGCATAAAAATCATAGGACCTATAATTGAACCCTGAGCAACACCTGATCTTATTTCTAAAGATGTAGATACGTTATCCCCTATTTTAACGCGCTGATATCTATTTTTAAAATAATTTCGGAAAAAATTAATAGAGAGTTCATCAAAACCAAGATACCCAAGTAACGCAAACAGAATATTATAATTCAAGGTATCGAAGGCCTTAGAAAAGTCAATAAGTGTTAAGATTGTTACTTTCCTTTCATCCACAGCTCTTAGAATATCGTCAGTGATGTTCATCAACGAAGTTTCGCAACTATGTTGAGGTCTAAAGCCCGACTGGAACTGTGAAATTATACTGTACTTATTTGCATACTCGTGAACTTGAACATCAACCACTCTCTCCAAGACCTTCGACAATGTTGGTAAGACACTTATAGGGCGCAGATCTTTAAAATTTTGGGGATTACTATTTTTGGGAATGGGTCTTACGAAAGCTATCTTCCAACAATCAGGAAAAGTGCCCTGCAAGAGGCAAGTATGAACAATGTGTGTTAAATAAGGGATTATAAAATTACAATATAACAACATTTTAATATTCAAACCATCTTGCTCTTGAGCATTAGTTTTGATATTATATAATAATTTTTGTACTTCATCCTCGGTAACTGTAGAAAATTTCAATGGTTCAACAATTTCCCTAAAAGTGTTGTTTAAGTAATAGTTAACGACATTTTGATCACAAGGTAAGTCAGGAGTAGTAGTAAAATAATAATTATTTATATCATTTACATTTTGTAAATGTTTAGGTAAAACAGATTCAGATTTATCAGAGTTCAGCCTTAACCTTTTCCAAACCGTGTTTATACCACCACGTTTGAGTTTATATTCTAAATAGGTTTTCTTTTCACGTCTACAAGCTAAAGTAGTGTAATTTCTCAACATTTTGTAATAATTATAGTGATGCTCACTTCTACTAAGCCTCCATCTACTCCTGGCTTTATTTCTAAGCGACATCAGTAATCGAATGTTGTCAGTAATCCATGGGTTGTATTTTTTTGTAATTTTTATAACTCGTAAGGGTGCATATTTATCAAATAGTTCAAGCAAACTAGTATTCAAAAAGGACACTTTATCGTTGATATTATCTAAGTCAAAAATAATTTCAAACGGAATAGTACTCAACTCTAACAAGAATTGATTGTAGTTAAAATTTTTAAAACAACGTATTGACTTATATTCAGGCGCAACCTTTTGAGTGGTTGTTAAGACACAGTAAGTCAATTCATGGTCAGACATATGATCAACGGTAACAACATTAACTGATTGGATTATACTTTCATTGGTAGCTAATACTAAGTCAAGTAGGGTAGCAGATGTAGGTGTAATCCTCGTTGGAGAATTGACAAGCTGTTGCAGATTTAAACTTTCAAAGAGTAAATTTAATTTATGGGACGCAAGTGTGTCAGTCATCAAATCAATATTAAAATCACCTAGGCAAAGTACCTCATCACAACTAAATAGTAAATCCGCAAAATTTGATTCAAATAAATCTATAAAAACATCAGTGGAGAAATCGGGAGGTTTATATAATACGCCTACTGCATACTGCTTTTTATTTACTTTAACTTTAATCCATAATTGCTCTAAGTTATTATCTGTATTTATAACCGCAAACGACATACAATTCTTAATATAAATACACACCTCCTCCTCTTCCAGTAGTCCGATCTGACCTTATTAAATTATATCCTTCTATTGCAACAAAATTGTTACTTATAACATTCGTGAGCCACGTTTCTGTAAGACACAGAATATCATATTTGTTTGTTAAAACAAGCTGCCTGAGATCGTTAAACTTAGGAACAAGTGACCTTATATTCAAATGTGCCAAGACTAAATTTTTATCTTCAGTATTCATTGAATGAAAACACTATACAAAAAAATAAAAATTATAACTAGGTAACTTCTAACTTTTCAATAAATTCGACTGAAAAGAAAAATATAATGCAAAACAACAAAGAGAGCATGAACGAATAGTGGCTATGTGGCCATCCTACATAACAGTAATATAATAAAGGTAAGCATATTAGTATACAACAAATTAGACATTATCTGACAAGTTGTTTTCATCATCCAGGTCTTCTAGAGTTTTAATTTTTTCGTTGCCACCTCCATTATCACAAAAGACATTGCCATCCAGACTCCATGCCTTGTTCTTGCCATACCTCTCTTTAGCTTTCTTCAGTAGCGCCGCGTTAAATAACGTAAGATCATCACAGAAAAACAACCCAGAACCTTTCAAATTCTTTTTATTTTCCATAATATAATGTTTGTCATCATAGTTTTTAAATTTGACGATAACCGGCAGTTTGCTGCCATTACCTCTGACACGGTATATGTAATCAAAATTGGTAGCATTTAAGGTTAATTTAAACTTTTTGTTTATCAAATTGATTACTACCTCATTTAAATGTTTATCATGTTCATTTTTTAATCCAATTATTCGTATATTATTTCTTTTTTGCTGTTGTTCCGTTTGGTTAACTTTTTGTCGTAGATAACAAGTCTCTTTAGACAGGTCTTCAACGGTTTTTTCCAAATGTTTTATACGATCCTCTATTTCACCTTTAACTCGCTTTACAACGGCATCAGCAATGGAACTAATAAAATCCTCGTTTTGCGAGAGAGTTTCGTTAATGGATAAGTCCTGCTATGTTTACTGACTACCTAGGTTCAGTTTCTAAATTAATTCCTTGGTTGGAATTTTGCTACCTAGCTTATTTATTTGTGCACAAATTAAAATTGTACCTGGTACTTTTAATTTTAGTTCAAATCTCCTGGGAACATGGAAATACCCGCTGTGGATTCCAATTACAGATGAAACTGGGCCTGGCAAAACTGGGACTGCTGGACAAATCCTTCAGAAACTTCTTCTGATGGGGATGATGTCCTTACTTTGTTCTCTCTCTGGTGAGTAATGTTTTGGATGTTTTTCTCTCAAAATTCTTGAATTTTTCTTAAATTTTGGGGACGCTAACAAAAACGACGCTACCCTTTTCTAACTTCTTCGTAACTAATCAACAACTTTTTTGTTTCTCCAGTCTATATGGATTCTAGATTTTTAGTTTCTGTGTTAAGCCACTTTCACAATATTTTAATATATCGTTTTTGATTTTTATTTTCTCACATCACTGCACTTCTTAATTAGTAATTACATATTTAAATAATGTCCATGTTTTATAATTTACAAATTTCTTTATATTTAATAGGGAATATTAATTAATCATCTTTTTATAGCTATGGCTATCTTGTCCATGTGGGTACATCCTTATTTTTGACAGGTGTCAAATAATAAATATTTTTTATAGGAAATTTTAAAATCTGACGTTTAAATTTTATTTATTTGATCAAAATCTTTTTATATCTGACTCGGATGCTAACGATATGCACATTAGTGTCATCCTTATTTTATTAGCTGTCAGTTGATATGCCTAGCTCTGGGTTCGTTGTTGTCAAGCTTTCGGAAATGTTTATTTCCCTTCTCAAGACATAAAACGTGATATTAAATTATTAAACCATGTAACAAGAGAAATACCAGGCTGTGGCTTAAATTTTTACACATAACCATAAAATACTACTAAAACCATTCTAACTAACGTCACATTTTTAAAAACAATATACGGAAAAGGAGCATTGCCTGTGAACAGTGAACTTCACTTCACAGAATTTTGAACGCGTTTTAGAAATTTAGCATTATTCTATACTGACAACTATTTGTAAACATAACTATAAGATATAGCAATATTTTCTTTGTTGGTCAAAAAAAAAAAAATAAATAAAATAGTTTGTACTCACCACTCAGGTTTTGATTTTCAAATAATGAATTTCTGTCAACAATTACTTAGTACCCTGTAGATTCCATATGCACCCCATGAACATGCGCACTTGCTTGTAGTACGGACTGTCACCCTTGGCAAACATGCGCGTCTGTGATGGCACGCTCAGTGAGGTATGCGCATTATTAAGGGTTGGGGGAGGTAGTTTCAAAGAAACAAAAAGAATTTGATTTTTTAGAGAAGCTCATTTTTGTGCCGTCTTTACGTTACAACAAAGTACTCGGCGTTTTTATTGTGTTTTTCTCGTGTTTAAAAATTTTATTTTTCAAAAAATGAAGACCAGTGTTAGTCAAAAAATTAGCACCCACAATCACGCTAATATTGCAAGTAAGCCCCAATTTATGTCGGAGCAGGAGCGCGAAACCGTACAAAAAATGCTATGTGAATTGAAACCTGCCCAAGTTTCGGAAAGTTCGCAAAATAAGGTGGTTATATTATCCGAAGACATTGTACAACGGGCCTTAAATAATGCGGGCATATCCGTCGGAGATGGAGGGCGGAAGCGGAAGGACAAGTACAGACGTTCTTCTAGTTCCGACAGCTCATCGAAGAAATCTCGTCCTTCCGCATCAACTAGTGAGCGTCCATCAAAAAGCCATCGTCGTAGTGCCACACCAGCGGCGACACCCACCGCCACAGCCAGTTGAAGCACCTCCTACAACAACCCATTGTGTCGGAAGCGGTGGAGAGAAAGGAGCAGCCCTAGGACCAGTTGGCGAAACCTATTGTGTCGGAAGCGGTGGAGAGACAGGAAACCTATTGTGTCGGAAGTGGTAGTGCGACAGGAGCAGCCCCAGGACCAGGTGGCGAAACCTATTGTGTCGGATGCGGTGGTGAGACAGGAGCAGCCCCAGGACCAGGTGGCAAAACCTATTGTGTCGGAAACGGTGGTGAGACAGGAGCAGCCCCAGGACCAGATGGCGAAACCTATTGTGTCGGAAGCGGTGGTGAGACAAGAGCAGCCCCAGGACCAGGTGGCAAAACCTATTGTGTCGAAAGCGGTGGTGAGACAGAAGCAGCCCCAGGACCAGGTGGCAAAACCTATTGTGTCGGAAGCGGTGGTGAGACAGGAACACCCCCAGGACTGTAGTTGATAAATCATTAGAAATCATAGATAAATATATGAAATAAATTTATATATTTATTTAGGATTTCTAATATATTCTATATTAGATTAAATTTATTTAGGATTTTATTAATATTTAGAACAGTTTTAATAAAAAATTAGTTCTTCACTATATATAATTAATATCTCTACCCCTCATTATGTATATATACAAATATTTTTAAAGATAAATAGGTTATTTTTTACATATAGTCGCTTGGATGCAGAAGTAGCCCATGTCCATTTTTGAATAATTTGATATTTTAAGTCCATTTGAAAGTAAAAGCACCATTATATTGGATGCAAAAGTATCGTAAGTCCATCTTTACAGCTGGCGCTCATATCGGTCAAATATCGAACTAGCCTATGTTCAGTCACGCTGTTAGTTTTAATGCAGAATCAGTCTATCTACAAGCGCCGCAGCGAACGTATCGGATCTCCATTAGCTTCGAAAATAGACTAGTTCTGCATAAGTTTACCGCGGACATAGAATAGTAGCTTGGCTTGGAAGCGGTGGTGAGACAGGAACACCCCCAGGACCAGGTGGTGAGACTGGAGCACCCCCAGCACCAGGTGGTTGTGGAAGCGGTAGAAGTGTCCACACTACAACACACTCCACAGGTGGAAGAATTGGAAGCGTCGCCGTCGGCGGTTCCACACATCATCGACCAGGTGGAAATATTCCAGGCAATATCTCCACTTGGTGAAGATGTTGTGGAAATAATAGATGAGACCCCACCTAGGGAGGAGGGGGATAATGGTGTACTCCGCCACCTGGGTATGCCTATTAAAACAGACGAAATTCTGATTTTAAATAGCTTTAATAGAAAACGCGAACTTCGACAACTACTGCGAAATTATCGTTCGCTTGTTGTGCAACAGCGTCTCGAAGAATTCGAACGCTCTAGAGAAATTTTCGAACGCCGTAGAGAAAGTCTCCGTAGCGCTATTGTAGATTTAGAGGTAATTGATAAATCATTAGAAATCCTGGATAAATGTATGAAATAAATTTATATATTTATTTAGGATTTCTAATATATTCTATATTAGGTTAAATTTATTTAGGATTTCATTAATATTTAGAAAAGTTTTAAGTAATTTTTTTTTTAATAAAAAATTAGTTCTTCACTATATATAATAATATCTCTACCCCTCATTATTTATATATAAAAATATTTTTAAAGATAAATAGGTTATTTTTTTACATATTATGTATTGTAGAAATAGTAATATATTTTTTTATTTTTAATAAGAAATTCGTTCTTCACTATATATAATAATATCTATACCCCTCATTATGTATATATAAAAATATTTTTAAATATAAATAAATAAATATTTTTTTATACAGGGTTAACTATGACTTAGTACAAATATTTTAAGAGGGGATAGGGAAAAATAAGAATTAACGGAATCTCCCTTCAAAAATTCCAAACTTATTTATAAAGCCAAACAATTTTTTTTTCAAAACTATTAAATCCCTTTTTTTCTCATATATTTTCAGGTATTAACAATATTGTGTGAAACTAACTACTCAGTGGACAAAAGCCCCAACCTGCGTTGAATTACACCCACAATATCTACCCATATATTCCTTATTATTAGCTTTTGTAACATTTTTTACTGTTTAAGAAAGGTATTTTAAGCTAATATGTATCAAATCTCCTACAATTCCTATCAATGAAATACCTTTCTTAAACAGTAAAAAATATTAAATCCCTATTTATCGCCGTCACTGACCTGTCAGCCGCGAGGTTAGGTATAATCTGCCAAAGTCAAAGGTGTCAAACATAGTGACAGGTCACCGCATTGACACGATTCGAAAGAAAAAAAAACTACAAAATGTAGATTATTATTTAATGATTTAATGAGAAATACGGTATGGTAGCACAGAGAGGCAGCACCTCTTATCTTACTAATATTTCTTTCCAGGATTGATACTTGGAGAGATTTGAAGAATGTTTAATCATCTGTTTTCTTATTTGTTTAATTTAAAACTTGCAAAGATTTTTGTACTTGCTGTGGACCTCTCCTTCCCTCGATCGTTCTTTTTGTGTAAATCGAGGTAACTACTTGGTTTGGCTATTACTTACGTCGGGAAAAAGCACAGAGGATAACAACATAATACACGCAAATGGACATAAATGCATAAAAACACTGTCACACGTTTACCGCCACGGCATAAAACAGCTGTTCGATGTGGTTCAAAAAGTATTCAGCATAATATTTTGTATACTCGGGAAACGTCTTTGACGCTGTTGCACGATAATATGCATTTGTCATACTCCCATAAATCAGCACCTTATCCGTCATCTAGGCATTTGAATACAACATGTTTGTAAATACACAAAAAATACGCAAATTAAATTAGCGAAAAACAAGTACTGAAAAATTATTTCAAACTAATCAGACTGTAACCGTATACTATACATCTAGAGACGACATCTGTAGGTCACTAATGCCAGATGAACTCTTCTTCTTTTTATGGCCTACTCACGGCACATAAACAAGGAGAAGAAGATCATGTGTTATTGTGTAATTAAATTCTGTTAATACCAATAGTAGCAACAATATTAACAGTAATCGACGATGTTTGCATAGAATAATTAGTAATACTTTAAACTATTAGATCCCAAGATGTTCACAGTGTTCTGTAAAAATTACCCTTAGATTATAGCTAACTTCGCGTTTCTGCATGGTTTGGAGCATGGAAAGTAGGCAACTAGCAATGCAATATTCATAACCTAGAACTTACTGTTACTTTAAATCAGCTAAGTGACTAATTTTAAACGTGTTATAGTAATTAAATAAAGTATTTTATGTCGGATATGTTAGTGGATAATTATGATGAATCTGCAAGGAATGAAAATGTAGTTTTGGCAGTGTGCAACGAAAGAACGAAGATCCAATACAAAATACTGCAGCTAACCGGATTAGCTGGTATCTATCAGGTACTTAGACATTATTATTTTAATAAAAATGTTTATTTTCGTCGTTTCTACACTTGACAATGTTGATAAAAAGGACCGCATGGTTGTTGACATATCTAGCCATGTCGGATGATGATTAATTGTCATAGGCGCCGACTTTCCGTAGGAAGAGAGGGTTTTGCCCCATTTTTTAAACATCGAGCTAAAATTCCACAATAAATTTTTTATTGTCTTTTAGACCTCCCTGAGCACGTGGTTAAAATTTTTGTACTTAGTCATAATTAACCCTGTATATGTATTGTAGAAATAGTAATATATTTTTTTAATTTTTAATAAGAAGTTCGTTCTTCACTATATACAGGGTTAACTATGACTTAGTACAAATATTTTAGGAGGGGATAGGAAAAAATCAGAATTAACGGTATCATCCTTCAAAAAAATTCCAAACTTATTTATAAAGCGAAAAAAAATTTTTTTCAAAACCTTATTAACCCCTAATTTCTCGGCGACTATGCCGCCTGTCAGCTTCGAGGTTAGGTATATTCTGCCAAAGTGAAAGTTGTCAAAGTTAGTGACAGAGCACCGCATTGCCACGTGTAACGATTTACGGCGCTTTTAAAGAAAGTTTTATTTACAAAATACTAGATTATTTAATGAGAAACACGATATGGTACCTAGCACTGAGAGTAAAACCCACCTTACTGATACTTCCAGGACTGATATTTGGGGATTTCAAGAAAGTTGAATTATTTTCTGTTTTCTAACTTGTTTACATTATAACTTGTCGTTGTAAAAATTGTTGTACTTGCTGGGGACGTCTTGGTTTCCCTTGACCATTTCATAAATAAAAAAATACTTTTTTTCTGTAGGTATATCTATTGTAGTTTAAAAATGCTTTATTTTTATGTCACTAAGTAAAAGAAGTTTCATAGAATTTTAAAAAGTATGAAATTGGTTCTTTTTATTTTCAAGTTAGGTACATACGTATTTAAAACTCCAGCACGTGTAAAACAACATTCGTGGACGTTGTACAATTCGTACAAATGTACGAGGATTTGGCATATTCTGTCTATTTGGAAAACGTCTTTGATATTCTGCAGCTGCACGATATGCACTTTCGTCGCACTTCCCATAAATTAGTACCATATCCGTAATTTCCGCGATTACACGAATTTGAATGTGCGAATAGCAAATACTGAAAACTAATAATAGTAACGATATTAACAATTGTTAGGGTAATATTTTCTTTGTTAATTAAATAAATACCCAATAACGTTTTACTACTTTCTTTAATTCGCAATTCCTATCTTTACAACAACAACTCAACTCTGACTGACACACCTCTTCCTCTTCTTCTTACATTCTTTCTGATCTACATTTTACAAAACATATATTTATGCCTACTTACTAAGAAATTTTTATTAGCAAAATAATTGTCCACACAATAATCGACCATGTTTGCATATAATAATATTGTAGTATTATTAGCGTTCACAGTGCTCTGTAATATTACTTTTCTGACCACTACTGTTTGACATTTGTAGAGCATTAGACACAATGCAACCAACAACACAGTATAGGTTTATATCGACTGACAAGCGCTATGTGCGTGTAACCCCATGTCACGGAGGAAATGTCAAAGCAATACTAGAATGAAGAAACCCACGATCGTACATAAAAGAAGATAATATTGATTATATTGATTGCCATAAGAATATTTATCTGAAGAATATTAAGTTCTCGGTGTAGACGGACCGAAGACTGAACGGTGGCGTTGACAATGTAATTTTAGTTTTCCGTTTTTAGTGACAGTTTCAGTTTTAAACGTTTTATTCATTAAATAATGGATGGTTGCGATATATTGGGACATGTGTAGTTTTCCACAATTTTCTTTAAACGTACGTGGATATATTTCCTAGAGTTGAGAGCAATGCAGTGGAGTGACCGTTATCGGACAAAATTTTATAAATTAAAAACTGCCACGGGTGTATTCGAAGTTTTCTGTTAGTATTTCTTTCACAATAAATTTTCTTAAAATAAATGGGCAATTTTATTAACTGCATCTACGCGAAGTGTGTATTTTGTGACGAGTAATTCTGACGGACCTGTAATGAGTGAAATGAAGTTTAGGCAGTTTGGAACGAAGGAACGAAAAACGAATGCAAAATACTGTAGCTAACCGGATTAACTGTTATCTATCAGGTACTTAGGTATTATTATTAATAAAAATGTTTACTTTCGTTGTTTCTACATTCGGCAACGTTGTGAGAAACGACCGCATGGTACCTAGTTGCACAGAACATATACCTAGTTGACATATGTAGCCATCTTGGACGATGACTGATGACATAGGCGCCGACTTTCCGTAGGAAAAGAGGGTTTTGCCCCATTTTTTTAACATCGAGCTAGAATTCCGAAATAAATTTTTTATTGTCTTTTAGGCCTCCCTGAGCACGTGGTTAAAATTTTTGTACTTAGTCATAGTTAACCCTGTATAATAATATCTCTACCCCTTATTATGTATATATAAAAAATATTTTTAAAGATAAATAGGTTATTTTTTACATAGGTATTGTAGAAATAATAATATATTAAAAGTATATTATTTAGGAATTTAGATGATATATTTTTGTACGTGTAAAATTTAAATATGTGTATGTTATAATAAATGATTCTATTTATGTATTGTTAAAATAAATTTTAAATAAAAATTATTCTCAAGTATAAAATATTATTTTAAACAATATTCCATATCAAATTTTGCCAATATATTTCGAAATTTTTATAATTTAAAATTTTAACTTCAACGATTTCTTAAGTATATGAATACTAATTTTGAAAATATTATTATAAACTCAAATATTGCGCTAAATTTCAACAGACCAGTTTCTTAAGTACTCATATGAATGGTCATTTTTTTAAATAAAACAGATATGAATGGTAATTTTAAAATAAAACATATATTGTTAAATAATTAATCTACTAATTTTCAACTTGTTAACAAAAATAATTTCTTAAGTACCTATATGAGCGTTGATTTTTTTAACGTAAAAATAATCAATTAACTATTTCAACGCTTGTGAGATGTAACTGGTCTGCTACTTCCTGTTCGGCCTAAGCGGCTCGACTTGCAGAAAGCGACCTACAATATCGTAGGTACTTAACCGCAGACCTCTCGCCCCGGGCGATGCGCCGTTAAATCTATAAATGATACTGCAGGAAACAACTACTCCGCGGGCTAATACCCCGACCGGCATTGAATTATACCTGCAGTATCTGTGTGAAACAGCCAAGAACCCTTGTCGGTCACTCCACCAGACATAGACCGGTTTCGGGCTTGTTAGCCCTCATCAGTATGCCATAGGTGAGATGACCGACAATTGAACTGGCTGTTCCTTCATATGTAGTTTCACATATAAATCGAGTGCAGGTGAGATGTAATGCCGGTCGAAACCGGTCTATGTCTGGTGGAGTGGCCGACAAGGGTTCTTGGCTGTTTCACACAGATACTGCAGGTATAATTCAATGCCGGTCGGGGTATTAGCCCGCGGAGTAGTTGTTTCCTGCAGTATCATTTATAGATTTAACGGCGCATCGCCCGGGGCGAGAGGTCTGCGGTTAAGTACCTACGATATTGTAGGTCGCTTTCTGCAAGTCGAGCCGCTTAGGCCGAGCAGGAAGTAGCAGACCAGTTACATCTCACCTGCACTCGATTTATATGTGAAACTACATATGAAGGAACAGCCAGTTCAATTGTCGGTCATCTCACCTATGGCATACTGATGAGGGCTAACAAGCCCGAAACCGGTCTATGTCTGGTGGAGTGGCCGACAAGGGTTCTTGGCTGTTTCACACAGATACTGCAGGTATAATTCAATGCCGGTCGGGGTATTAGCCCGCGGAGTAGTTGTTTCCTGCAGTATCATTTATAGATATTTCAACGCTTTTTTTCATCCATCTGTTTCTTTTCTTTTACATGAAAACAAATAAAATTAATTTGAAAACTTTTCCTGATATTTATTTATGTTGTTTTGATTCAACATTTTCTTTTGTTCATCCACCTGTTCCTTTTCCTTTACAAGTAAACAAATAGAAATTAAATTTAAAAAACTGTTTTTATTTATGCTGCTCTACAAATAATTTTTTTAAAATATAAATCTTTTACAATTTGATGAAATAGGTTTTGAAATTATTAATTTTGATTATGTAAATGTTGTAATTTGAGATATTTGGAAGCAGAAAGGTTTTTTCGTTAAATCAAATAAATACAGCAGTGTTTGTGTAATTGTAAAATAAATGTATTTGTAAATATTAAAGGCTATTATTTCCTACATGTATATTAAATTCTAAAGTATTAAATTAAACTATTAAAATCTAACACTTGCACTATTTGTAACGTTTTTTTTTCTGAGTTGTTACATAAAACACAAGTTTTCGTTAGCCTCATTTGTACTAAAGGAAGCCCCAATGTGTGTGGGATAATTCCAACTCTGCCATTTCTATAACTGTAAAGTAACATCTGTGGTATATTTGGTATGTAGAATTGTTACTGCAATCTACTGTTATCATTGACGCTGTAAAACAGTACACACTTTCCTCCAATGAAATTTCTCTCGTTGTAACATGTCGTATTCGAGCGATCATTACGTCGAATTGATCGCTAGCATCTTCTTGAATGCCTTCGTCGACGTAGCCTTCCCTGGCATCATTATGCTCCAACGCACCTTGGTCGATATGATCTGCAGCATCGTGCCATTCGTCATCATCGTCTTCGATGTCTGTAGCCACCTATGCAAAGAAAAATAAAAAAAAATTATATATTATCAATAAATATAATATCAGATATTTATATTACCTCGCCTTCGATATCGTTATTCAGCACATCGTCTACACCCTGGACAATGTTGTTGGCGTCCACAAACTCCTAAGTAAAATAAATTTAAAATTTATTACAATAATAACAATTTAAAGATTATTTAATACCTCCTCCTCTGCTATATGTACAACCAACCGGATATCTTCACCATCATCAGATTCAGAGTCCGTTGAAACATCCTATACAATTATTTTTTAAATAATGTAAATATAAAAACGATTAATCAATATTTACCTCTTGTTCAAAGAGAGCAAGTCTCTCTAATAATGCATAGTTAGGTCGTCCAAAACGTGCCATGGTTAGTGAATGGGTGGATATTAATATTTTATATAATATTTTATTTACAAATGAGTTGCAAACAAATACTAAATTGAAATAAACCTCCTCCGTAGATTATATAGTGCCTCTGACGTTGTCTACGTGACGTCATATCGTGTTAGTCAAATTTTTGTTGTCCTTCAACGTTATCTAAGATCAACTTGCTAGTAACAATATTGTGTAGAGGTCATTCGTAACAAATTCATGAAGGTCATTAAGGACATGTCTACTATATAAAATTTAATTTTGGTGGCGTTCGTTTGAAGGTCACCTATTACTATATCTTTCACATCCATTAGCGGTCGTTCATGAAGGTCATTCACGGACATGTGCACTATATAAAATAGAGGTCAATTGAAGGTAACTTATTCCTATCACCTTGAAATTAATTAGCGGTCATTCGTGACGTCATCATGAAGGTCATTCAAGGACATGTGCACTATATAAAATAGAGGTCAATTGGGGGTAACTTATTCCTATGATCTTGAAATTAATTAGCAATTGTTTGTGACGTCATTCAAGGTCGAGTGGTGGGAGGAAGAGTTTCAGGACCGGTATAAAGACCCTACTGCGATCATTCTATTAAAAATTTACAATAAAAATTAGTGAAAGTGCAAAAGAAGAAATTTTTGTGAATCAAAATAATGTAAGCACAAGTCCACAAATTTATTCTGCTATAATTATTAGACAATACTCTTATGCCCGTATGCACCGTTTGCCTTCTAAAGCTATACTTTTGGCAACACAGGAAATTTATCGATCAGGATGAGCTGTTTTAAGTCAAAGCAATATTTGTAACCCAACTTATTCACGATTTGTATTTTTTATCTTATTATACCATAATATGCAAAATAAACATATGCTACGTGACGAAACGAAAGAATATTTTAGACGATGGTCTTTTGTAATGGTTATATGGCTAAAACAGGTAGGTAAGTGAAAAGCTGGGAATAAATTTGAGTAAACCACTAAATTTTTGGTATTCTAGAATATTGCTAATTTGTTTTGAACTTTGTGACTAGTGTTTTCGTGAACTATATTTACATAAAGTTTCGTTATAGTTGTATACTTACAATGGAATACAAGAAGAGATCTCACAGTTTCACCAATGCTGAAAAATCATTCTTGTTTCGTCTAATTGCAGACAAATATGGTGGTATTTTGGAGGATAAAAACAGACAGGGCGTCACTCCAAAAGCGGGACTTTGCTTGGAAATGCATCGAAAGTGAGTTCAATGTTGTCAACCCATCAAATATATTTCGATGTGCAGATACATTTAAAAAATTGTACTCCAACAAAAAGAAAGATATGAGAAAGAAGATTGCTGAAGAAAGAAAGGACGTGTTATTGACTGGAGGTGGGCCACCAGCAAAAAAATTTAAAACCGATGATGAGGCAGATGCCCTTTTACTCGTAAATGTAAAAACATTGCATGCCCTTATCAATCCATTTGATAGTGATTTCTGTACGTCTGTACCACATGAATCTATTAAGGATCCTGCAGAGCTGGAATATGAATTAGAGAGCCACAATTTGGAGGTATGAATCTTTAAATTTATCCAATTATGTTAATATACACATAGTGGTGATAAATTCAGTTCAAATGTGGTTTATTGTCGAAAGAATTCCCTTATTGATAAAGACATCGGTCACTTATTTAGCTTGTTTCGTGATAGTTAGAGATATACACAGCTATTTTTATATATTTCATTATTATTCTAGGTTGATGTAAATAAAGCCTCCGCCTCGAAGGATACCCCATTCAGTTGGAAGTCACACACACCAGCAGATTTGCAAACTAAAAAGAATCTGGTACTATCTGAAGTAAACATTTTTTTATTTCTATTTATAGAATGTAGTCATAGAGTAGTTAAACTTTTTTTTGGTCACTTTCTGAGTCAAAATTGGCAATAGACAATGCTAAAGACCACGCCATCTCTATAAAGCCACCGTATGTTTAGTTATTTCGCAATCAGAGTTATTTGTACATATTTTTATCTTGTTTCAGAACACCCCTTCCCGGACTAGTCTTCGAAGACCAACAACTAGTGTGAAAACTCTTACTTAATCACAAGTTGCTGAAAAATATAATATTCTTTTGGATCGTCGATTTCTTTTAGTGGAGCAATAAATTGAACAGGGAAGAGCAGAACTTTTACTAAATGTAAAAAAGGAAACTTGAAATTGAATTATTCGAAGAAGAGTTAAAAGCCAAAAGAAGTAATTAGAAACCATATTTTAAAATAAAAAGTAAATAAATTTTTATTTTTTATTTTTCTCATAATTTATGATCCTGAAAATTTTAACGAATTAAAGAAAACTATCAGTGATCGTTTTAAACCAAAGAAGACGCTTGCATCAGTTCATTCAGAATTAAGTAAAGAATTGCTGTATTTATTGTTTTTGTCCAAACCCAGACGGGCGATCGTAAACTGGACAGAGTTTTGATTTACATTTATTAAATTAAATTCTGGCAATGTAATTCAAGTTCATCGTCGAATAATAGATGTAAGAGATGCAGGAATCAGGTTCAGAATAAAGTGTGTTTTGTGTGGAACCATTTCGCACAAAAGCTGTTTAAATGCTTTGAAAAATGTTAAATTCTTGAGTGACTACTGTAAACTGCTGCACCGAAACTTGTGATAACCAATAAATTAATATTCCATATATTACTCAAACTCCAGCATCTGTAAACGAGTCCCCTATAGCCTCAGATCGCGTTGAGGAGATTTAAGTTAAATATCTAGAGGAATTAATCCTACAGAAAGATCTGACAATCGCAAATCAAACCATTGCTATTAATTCACTGCTAGAACAGGTGTCTTACCTCAAGCATTAGTTGAAAATTAGTGGAGAATGGGTTCAACATACTACTCCCGTGGAATTGCCAACGCAGAGTTACGCTAGTAGGGCTGCAATTAACCATACTGATTCTAAGAATCAAGCGACAACGCAAATTAAATCTTCATCTTATACTGTTACACCAGCGGCTGTTTCTCATGTCATTCATGTGGAAGAAGCCTCCAGAATATGTCAGGATGATATAGATTTGAATCAGGATGATCCAGTTATCCCTTCGCACACTCGGATCGGAATAAGATATGTCAAAAAGAAGATCGAGAAATATTTTAATCGAGAAATATTTTAATCGGGAAATCAAATGATTTATCATCAAACATGTTACTGAAGTCAGCTATAACTATTAGACATTTCCAACCACCACCAACTGGGATCCATCTACTAGTGAAGTGGCGTTATTGGAACATTTGAGTCAATTTGTTTCGGAAGTCCAGATTGAAAAATTAGTGTCAAGGCCGCCATTAAGGTATGCGTTTTTTATAGTTTCCGTTCCTAGCGTGGACGCTCATAAAATCACTAGGCCTGAAATCTGGCCTAACGGAGTGGTGCTTAATCAGTTTTTTCGATCGCCTCATGGTAACCCATCCAATAAGTCTGAGGCACATCAAGAAACATTATCTGCGCACTAATAATTTGTCTTTTGCTTGCTCTGTGTTTGGTATTAATGCCCAAAGTCTAACAAATAAGATTAACGAGCTTCTTATTAATATTATTGTTCCGATTTTTTTACATGTTTTATGACAATTTCATTGTGTATCAATTGTTTTTGTGTGTATGTTTTTTATTATTATATTTGTTATTTTTCTAATGGACTGATTATGACTAAAAATGTACATCCCATGCATGTATGACTGGTCAATAAATTATTATTATTACTGAGTTCTCTGTCGTCGCCGAGTGTGGATGTGTTTTTCGGTCGGTCCCGGGTCTGCAAGCTAATTGTTGGTTTTTAAGTGCCGTGTCGGTCAACGGATATACAAAAGTACCAAATGTACAAAACTGCTACAGTAACGTGTGATACCGCATCCACATATTTATTTTATCAGTAATTAAAGTCTACATCGCGTATTTTAAACACAATCTAGTGCATAAAACGACCAAAAATAGTTCAGTAAAGTACCTGCGTCGAATGTTGAGCTTCGTTATCGGCCCAAAACGATAAAATTGCCAAGTGTATAACATCTGGGACTCAAGTGGACCAGACGACTGTAGGTAAGTTGGAATTGAGCTCTCTCTGTGGATTGCTTCTGACTGATTAATTCGACATTTTAATTCAAATTAAAGGTGCTTGCTCCACCAATTCATTGCTGGCTACATAAAGTAGTATCTGTGGTAGTGATCAGTGCCGTTTATGTGTTTTCTTCTATTGTACAATCCAGCCTCATTTGGAGAGGAAGAACAGTCATCTCAAGTGTGTTTACGGTTTTTTATATTACTTCAGACGGACGTAGGTCAACTGGTCTAAGGCAGTTTGTGTAGTGATTTAATAATTATGGAGGAGGTAACAAATACTCAAGGATATAGCAATCAGGATACTCTAAAAATTTGTAAACGCTGTAGTAATCCTGCCCCTAATGGCATTTCTTGCATTATCTGTGGTACAGTGTCTCACAAGAGTTGCCTCAAGAAACTTCAAAAGAAGATAAAATATATTACTTTTATTGATAGTGATAAAGTTAACTGCTGTCTTGAAGATTTTTCTTTTGAATCATCTGTAGCACCTGCAACTTCAGTTTTAGAAAACGACAAGTCATCAGACACTGAAATTTCACACATTAATCACCTACGTGAAATTATAAAAGAAAAAGATTTCTCTATGAGACAAATGGAACTAGTTATACATAATCAGAATATAGCTATACAGGCTCTGAAGGATCAAATAGATTTATTAAAGTCGATAACAACTGATAGTTCTAAGTTTCCGCCTGTACAGGCTCTTGCTATTAAGAAGGTGGTACAGAAGCAGACTCCAACTGTGATCAAGGATGATAATATTAAAGGTAAAACTTCTATAAATAAAGCAGGACCATCATCATCAAAAGCTGTCATTACATCTTCTCTAGTGTCAGCTGCGGTTCATAATGCTAATGCAAGTCGTGCCATTTCCATGGAAAATATTTCAACTAATAGGCATGTGAAGTCTGTGGAACGTCCTGGTATTAGGTTTAGGACCATCCTCATGGGTAGTATGTCTAACACAGTGGTATGCCCCATCAAGGCTACGACGGTTACTCCAATGAAGCACTTTCATGTCACTAATTTGGAAGCAACTACAGACGCAATGTGTTTAAAACAGTATTTATGTCAATTTGTTCCTGACGTTGATGTTGTGTATCAGTTCGTAACCCAGAGAGGTATGCATCTTTTAAAGTGACAGTGGTGGCTGAATATGCTCAGCATTTGTTAAATAGTGACATTTGGCCTCAAGGGGTATCAATAAATCGGTTCTTTCTATCGCGTATTCGCTTTATACTCATTATTTCCTATCTCCTCTTAAAATTAATGACATTATGACTGACTTATCCTGTATTTAGCAATTCGCTATATTCATTTGTTCCTGCCAGTCACCGAGTGGTAGTATATCACAGCAACCAGAAGCTAAAAAAACGACAAATTTGCCAAACATGAACTGTTAGCCAATCTAAAGGATTAAGAACAGGATACACGGTGTTTAGTAAAGAATGGGCCATACTTTAAGGCTAGGTTCGTATCGTTGAAGTATTCGCCGGCGCTGATGATGTGATTCGAGTCGCTACTGTGCGCACTAATAATGTAATATTTTAACGACCCACTATCAAACTATGTCCGTTACCCACTTCTAATGACTGAAAAAACGCTTACGCCTTTTTGGGGAGGCGGTATGTTTAGTAATAGTAGCAACTTTAACATATAATGGTAGTAATTAAGTCTTTTTGTTTTCTTTAATATCAGTATTTCAGGTTGCCTAAATATAAGTGTAAATGTACGCATATTAAATTTTTTTTATTTTATCATTGCGCGTTTTTGTGGTAAAAGAAAAACAGAACAGGTCTCGCGAATCGAGAGAATGTAACAATTAACGCTTCCTATAAAAACCGCTAAAATTAATTAGTGCATGTGTTAAATTTAAAATTACGACTAGTAGAATTTAATTTAAGGATCCATTTTATGAACACCAGGCCGACACATCACGTCAAGAGGAAACATCAGGTGAGTGTTTCTTTGCCACCCGCTTTTTTTTCTTGTTCTTGTAGCTAATCGCTTTCGCTTCGCTTTAGAGAATATTCTTCGATTTTAGATGGTTAATAATTCACAAACACATACGAAATATTAACACATCCAATAAGACATTAAAAAATATTATTATCGTTCATATGTTGCTCCCATTTTTTAAAAATTATATCCACAGACATAAAAAAACATATGACCGATAAAAATATAGTCGTTTTCTATAAAGAAATAATGGCTTCGGCCTTTAATATAACCGATTTTAAGATTATGTCTTCCTGGTTTTACCACTTGACTGTCTTATTAACATCAAAATTCTTCAACGATAATGTAGAAGCGTCACTTAAGAGTATACTAAAAATACCCGTTGGAAACCAAAAGGAAGAACCACTGCAGGAAATTGATAACTCGCCTTCCGGAATGGTGAACGATGATGATGGTTTAATATTTTCCAGTAGTTCATATTACAGACCTTTCAAAAAAATACACGATGAAGCGCAAAATGATCAAAACATCCAACAATTATCATCGCAGAAAAATAAATACTACAATATAGAATTTTTTAATTTTAGATAGTGGCCATATGTCTCCAGCAATCAACAATTCTTCCTTAAATGTTTATTATATTCCACATCACTGTATAATAAAACCTGAAAGTGCCACGACTAAACTTAGAGTAGTGTTCGACGCAAGTGCAAAGTGCCACGGATCTTCTCTAAATAGTATATTAACCAAATGTAGCGGCAAATTCTAATTCATGATGCTCATAAGAACTTTCAAAGAATAATCTGGAGGTTTTCTCAAGATGAACTTACCCAAGATTATGTTTTAAATACTGTTACTTATGTGTTATGAGTTTCTTCCGCTCCTTTCCTCGCGATTAGAACTCTATTACAATTGGCCAGGGATGAACGTTATCGTTTTCCACTGGCTTGTCAGGTTCTCGAAAATAGTACTTACATGGATGATATTGTCTGTGCAGCTAATTCTTTAGAAGAAATTAAAAACAGAATTAATATATTGTAACCTCGAAATTAGGTTATCGTTGAAACACGTCACGTAGACAAATAATCTTTATTGTCACTCTTGATAAATACAAGAAATCTGCTTCAACAAATTTCGCAACTGTCAACGCTTTACTTTGACGTTTGTCACTCGCGTTTGGCTGCTCAATACAAACTGACCCCCCGGCCGAGAATGATCTGCTTATATAGGTTTTTACAGTTCTCGAAGTTTCTGGGATTTCGAGAACGTGTCGAGAAACTAATAGAATATAGCCTGGAATATTCCGGAAAACGTCAAAATAAAGGCATCACAAAAATTGTAAATTCTAACATAAACAGAAACGTAATTTACAAACTAATGAGGTAGGTGAGCTTCAATTATAAATTCTAACGAAAACAGGAACATAATTAACCAATTAAAAAGGTAGGTGAGCTTTCGTAACATTGCCCCCCTCTTAGAACTGATCGTCCCGATCAGGTTACTCCATTGTCCGCATGGCCTTCTTGATAAGGTGTCAAACGATCGATGTGGACAATCTTCATCTTGGCTTGGAGATTCCTCTGGATCCTGTAAACTACGTCATTCAATCGTGACACGACAGTATAAGGGCCTTCCACGATTTCTGCAGCTTCGGAGATTTACCCTTGCTTCTTTTGGGTTATACAGCCACACTTTCTCAAGCTCTTGAAACCCGCTGCTGTTGGCACGCAAGTCGTATCTGGTCTTCATTCTGTCGCTTTCTATTTTTATCTTCTCTCGTACTTCTTCATGTACCATCTTTATTCGATCTTTCAGATGGCTGAGATAATCATCTAAGTTTTCCTCGTGTTGCGGTCGATTCATAATTAGATCTATGGGTAGCCGCAATTCTGTGCCGAAAATCACGTTGGCTGGTGTTTTACCCGTGGTCTCATGAATTGCTGCTCGGTAAGCCAGTAAAAATGGAGGAAGACAGGTATCCCAGTTGGTCTGTTTCTCGTTGACGGCCGTTCTCAGGAAGTTTTCGATGGTGCGATTGAATCTTTCCACCATTCCATCATATCTTTCATCATTTCGTCTTGGTTAGTCTTCATTTCATCCTGGCTGTTCTTCATTTCTTTTTTTAAGTCTTCTTTCATTTCGTCCTGGCTGTTCTTCATTTCTATTTTTAAGTCTTCTTTCATTTCGTCCTGGCTGTTCTTCATTTCTTTTTTTAAGTCTTCTTTCATTTCGTCCTGGCTGTTCTTCATTTCTTTTTTTAAGTCTTCTTTCATATCTTCTTGACTCTTCTTCATATCTTGCATCATTCCCATTAACTGTTTCAATGTTTCCTCCATTTCTGCTGCTCTCGATCTCGTTACCGGCATTCACTTATCTACTCCAAATGTCTTCTTTGTGGAACATCCCACTTCTGACACCAATGTGGACTGATAACGAAAAAACAACTGAACACAACAAAATACCTAAAGTTGATAGAGGCGAGATGTGCCCCTAAATCTAGGGGGACGCAGTCCTCTTGTAGAGCAAGAAGAGCTCTGGAAACACATGGACAGCAAGTACCTTTAATAGCAAGTCCCATCCAATCAGGAAACAAGAACGAAGACGTTAGGGAACACACAGGTATCGTTGGTGGTCCAGGCACCAGCAAAGACCCAACGTCCCCCCCTTCTCCTTCACCACCCTCCTCCCCCCCAATATTGCCAAGTTCATCCCCACCTGGTTCACATAGTTCTGGATCTATTGGATCAGGATCAGCAGACCACGACGAGGTGCCAGTTTGCTGGTACTCGGATACCCTCCCAGTTAGGGTAGTGGCTGTCTCAACGTGGAGACAGCCTTATGAACGTGCCATTGCAATACCCTACAGCCCGATGTTCACCTCCTATGCTCAGAGGCACTCCGAACCAGCAGCGACGTGAGCATTGGGGCTGTAACAAGAGGTCCAACTGTGAGAGACGCGACAAGTATCATTTCACTCGTCAAATACCTACAGACATCGAGTTCGTCTGTAATGGAAGTGGCTGCCATGGTCCGGTGTTTATGTATGGCACTATCCATAAGCAAATCAAATTACGAGTCAGAAATAATACAATACAGAATAATTCGGGGATGGAAACAAACACTTTATCTAGGCTGTGAAATTGTCCAGAGATAGACAACACCCCAAACATTATAAACATAATAGCAATCCCACTAGACTTGTTTGTCTCATTCATGATAGACAAGCAACCACCACTAGTAAGTAACGACAATTATGACTACTCAAAAGCAGACATAGAATGGACTGCCATACCCATTCGTTCTGAGTTTATCAGACAAAGAGGTGTCACCCCCTACCTAATGAGTTTCCTTGACTCCGGTTTCTGGGCGGGCTCAGTTAACCACGTCATTGAAGGGTCTCTAAATTCTGCTGATAATACCCATTTCCAAAAACTTGTGTGCGACTGATGCCAGCGGCCAACAGCATTCACATCCCTGGAGCCACCAACATCCTCTTAGTCCTTGCTGATTACGCTGGTTCAGCGTCACCAGCCACAATCAGGATAGGGGGATTGAACATCCCAGTGTTCAGAGGAACTACCATACCAGCAGGGCAAGTTCCCAACTACTATGACACATGGCGAACCTGGTGGTCTAACAACAATATAGGAAACATAGAAAGAGACTGTGCCGCCGCACAAACAGATATGCCAGTACTTGGGAGTTGAGAACGCTTGCCTGATAGCTAACAGTGTTGCAGCCGAGCTCTACACAACTCTCTATCAAGGCATGGCCGTTCACCCAACGACTAACCGTCCTGGATACGATTGGACTATACCCGCGGACGGGGCATGGTCCATATTTGAAGATGATTTAATAGCTAAAGGAGCAGAGTCAAGACCAACCACTGGTCGGCTACAGAAGAAGTTGCCAGCATGACGTCCGGTAGAAGGAGGCTTGTTGGGTATAACTTCTCCTCCGTATCTGCGTGGGCACGACCTCCTACCGGTTGTGCTCTCACTAGATTTCAACCATCAACCTGGCCTACATGTGGAGAGATGAGAGTGTGGGCCGACGACTCCCCAGTTAGATACAATGCCGCGTATACGATCTCTACGCTTGAGTCAGTTATGAGAGTGTCTGTATACGTAAAGTTGATACTCACTCAGATTAGCCTTATTTTTGACTCAGCGGGGGGAATTGGGACGCATATCCATATGTTAGGCGGAGCCCAGTCGGCCCAGACATCTCTCCTCTTTTCCCAGACTAATATTTCGTATGCTACATGGACCGGATTTGATACTCGCAAGGACGACGTCTTTTCTACCGACACCATGGAGAGGTTGATATCCATGGCAACTGCTAACATTGCAAAGTATACCCAAGTTCAAGCTTTAGTGCAGGGCTGGGACGAGTGGGACACGTTATTTATGAGTATTACGGCCTAGACCCATTCGACAACATCCAATGGGCTAGTAACTTCCCCTTCCACACCACTTCTCAACTCAGTGGTCAAACAAGATCTCCTCATAGCTGGGGAAGTAGGTAGAGACATTTTTCCGCCACAACGGTGCCAATCATCAAGGAATCATGTTGACGGAAAAGTCCCTACAATACCGGGCACTGATGTATTGTACGATAGACGCGGATAGATACTTTCCCATCCTGGCCTATAGGGAAGAAGACCGGCCTTTGGTGCATATGCGTGCCTGGGTTGACCAGTTCAGCTACATTTCTTTAAGTGCCTCAGGCACAATGATTCTGTCCAACGCATCATTCCTGGAATCCCAAGAGCTCGTACTGACTATGGTTGATAATGGCTTGTCATACGCCCTCTGTTGAGTGCATACATCATCGGGTCGGCTTACACGCACAAGTGTGTACTGTGCAAGCGAGCTCCCGAAGAGTAAAGAAGTGAGGTTCTGCCCCAATCTTGTATCGCTACCATCAAAGAGAAAACAAAATATTATATTAAAACCGCAATACAAACTAGGTTCAGTGAGCGGCCACTGAGCATAACCACCTAAACTAGTTGGAGTGGACCAACAAATAACCGCAATATAAACTACGAATCGTGTGCGGCCACGATTATAACCTACTAATGGCAACGGAGAGTCAACAATGGAAGGAAGAAAAATCTTCCCAACAGACGGGTGGTATTCAGACAGCGAGGGTTCCGGAGACGAGTTTAATACAGTCGTCTTCGGCCCAACTGGCTCTTCTAGAGAGTTGGATCTTGAAGCCTTTGGCCGAAGTAGGGCCAACGACAGTGTCGTTAGACAAGGCAGATTCCGGGCAAGACTACGCCCACAGAGCCGGTTCAAAATCGCAGTCGTATACTACATGGGATACCTACTCTCGCTCTTATGTAGCCTCATACTATTTTACTGGCTTAGGAGGAGACAGACGACCCAAGAGGCAAGCCCACCACCACAACACAACCCACGAACCAGATATTCCAACACAGGTAGAAATGGAGAATTGGACACTGCCGGACAGGAGGATGTACCAAGACGGGAAGAAACTCTTTTTCAGGGGAGTTGGACTGATAACGAAAAAACAACTGAACACAACAAAATACCTAAAGTTGATAGAGGCGAGATGTGCCCCTAAATCTAGGGGGACGCAGTCCTCTTGTAGAGCAAGAAGAGCTCTGGAAACACATGGACAGCAAGTACCTTTAATAGCAAGTCCCATCCAATCAGGAAACAAGAACGAAGACGTTAGGGAACACACAGGTATCGTTGGTGGTCCAGGCACCAGCAAAGACCCAACGTCCCCCCCTTCTCCTTCACCACCCTCCCCCCCAATATTGCCAAGTTCATCCCCACCTGGTTCACATAGTTCTGGATCTATTGGATCAGGATCAGCAGACCACGACGAGGTGCCAGTTTGCTGGTACTCGGATACCCTCCCAGTTAGGGTAGTGGCTGTCTCAACGTGGAGACAGCCTTATGAACGTGCCATTGCAATACCCTACAGCCCGATGTTCACCTCCTATGCTCAGAGGCTGTCCGATCCAGCCGCGACGGGAGCATTGGGGCTGTAACAAGAGGTCCAACTGTGAGAGACGCGACAAGTATCATTTCACTCGTCAAATACCTACAGACATCGAGTTCGTCTGTAATGGAAGTGGCTGCCATGGTCCGGTGTTTATGTATGGCACTATCCATAAGCAAATCAAATTACGAGTCAGAAATAATACAATACAGAATAATTCGGGGATGGAAACAAACACTTTATCTAGGCTGTGAAATTGCCCAGGAGATAGACAACACCCCAAACATTATAAACATAATAGCAATCCCACTAGACTTGTTTGTCTCATTCATGATAGACAAGCAACCACCACTAGTAAGTAACGACAATTATGACTACTCAAAAGCAGACATAGAATGGACTGCCATACCCATTCGTTCTGAGTTTATCAGACAAAGAGGTGTCACCCCCTACCTAATGAGTTTCCTTGACTCCGGTTTCTGGGCGGGCTCAGTTAACCACGTCATTGAAGGGTCTCTAAATTCTGCTGATAATACCCATTTCCAAAAAACTTGTGTGCGACTGATGCCAGCGGCCAACAGCATTCACATCCCTGGAGCCACCAACATCCTCTTAGTCCTTGCTGATTACGCTGGTTCAGCGTCACCAGCCACAATCAGGATAGGGGGATTGAACATCCCAGTGTTCAGAGGAACTACCATACCAGCAGGGCAAGTTCCCAACTACTATGACACATGGCGAACCTGGTGGTCTAACAACAATATAGGAAACATAGAAAGAGACTGTGCCGCCGCACACAAACAGATATGCCAGTACTTGGGAGTTGAGAACGCTTGCCTGATAGCTAACAGTGTTGCAGCCGAGCTCTACACAACTCTCTATCAAGGCATGGCCGTTCACCCAACGACTAACCGTCCTGGATACGATTGGACTATACCCGCGGACGGGGCATGGTCCATATTTGAAGATGATTTAATAGCTAAAGGGAGCAGAGTCAAGACCAACCACTGGTCGGCTACAGAAGAAGTTGCCAGCATGACGTCCGGTAGAAGGAGGCTTGTTGGGTATAACTTCTCCTCCGTATCTGCGTGGGCACGACCTCCTACCGGTTGTGCTCTCACTAGATTTCAACCATCAACCTGGCCTACATGTGGAGAGATGAGAGTGTGGGCCGACGACTCCCCAGTTAGATACAATGCCGCGTATACGATCTCTACGCTTGAGTCAGTTATGAGAGTGTCTGTATACGTAAAGTTGATACTCACTCATGAGATTAGCCTTATTTTTGACTCAGCGGGGAATTGGGACGCATATCCATATGTTAGGCGGAGCCCAGTCGGCCCAGACATCTCTCCTCTTTTCCCAGACTAATATTTCGTATGCTACATGGACCGGATTTGATACTCGCAAGGACGACGTCTTTTCTACCGACACCATGGAGAGGTTGATATCCATGGCAACTGCTAACATTGCAAAGTATACCCAAGTTCAAGCTTTAGTGCAGGGCTGGGACGAGTGGGACGAAGACGTTATTTATGAGTATTACGGCCTAGACCCATTCGACAACATCCAATGGGCTAGTAACTTCCCCCTTCCACACCACTTCTCAACTCAGTGGTCAAACAAGATCTCCCTCATAGCTGGGGAAGTAGGTAGAGAGACATTTTTCCGCCACAACGGTGCCAATCATCAAGGAATCATGTTGACGGAAAAGTCCCTACAATACCGGGCACTGATGTATTGTACGATAGACGCGGATAGATACTTTCCCATCCTGGCCTATAGGGAAGAAGACCGGCCTTTGGTGCATATGCGTGCCTGGGTTGACCAGTTCAGCTACATTTCTTTAAGTGCCTCAGGCACAATGATTCTGTCCAACGCATCATTCCTGGAATCCCAAGAGCTCGTACTGACTATGGTTGATAATGGCTTGTCATACGCCCCTCTGTTGAGTGCATACATCATCGGGTCGGCTTACACGCACAAGTGTGTACTGTGCAAGCGAGCTCCCGAAGAGTAAAGAAGTGAGGTTCTGCCCCCAATCTTGTATCGCTACCATCAAAAAGAGAAAACAAAATATTATATTAAAACCGCAATACAAACTAGGTTCAGTGAGCGGCCACTGAGCATAACCACCTAAACTAGTTGGAGTGGACCAACAAATAACCGCAATATAAACTACGAATCGTGTGCGGCCACGATTATAACCTACTAATGGCAACGGAGAGTCAACAATGGAAGGAAGAAAAATCTTCCCAACAGACGGGTGGTATTCAGACAGCGAGGGTTCCGGAGACGAGTTTAATACAGTCGTCTTCGGCCCAACTGGCTCTTCTAGAGAGTTGGATCTTGAAGCCTTTGGCCGAAGTAGGGCCAACGACAGTGTCGTTAGACAAGGCAGATTCCGGGCAAGACTACGCCCACAGAGCCGGTTCAAAATCGCAGTCGTATACTACATGGGATACCTACTCTCGCTCTTATGTAGCCTCATACTATTTTACTGGCTTAGGAGGAGACAGACGACCCAAGAGGCAAGCCCACCACCACAACACAACCCACGAACCAGATATTCCAACACAGGTAGAAATGGAGAATTGGACACTGCCGGACAGGAGGATGTACCAAGACGGGAAGAAACTCTTTTTCAGGGGAGTTGGACTGATAACGAAAAAACAACTGAACACAACAAAATACCTAAAGTTGATAGAGGCGAGATGTGCCCCTAAATCTAGGGGGACGCAGTCCTCTTGTAGAGCAAGAAGAGCTCTGGAAACACATGGACAGCAAGTACCTTTAATAGCAAGTCCCATCCAATCAGGAAACAAGAACGAAGACGTTAGGGAACACACAGGTATCGTTGGTGGTCCAGGCACCAGCAAAGACCCAACGTCCCCCTTCTCCTTCCCACCCTCCTCCCCCCCAATATTGCCAAGTTCATCCCCACCTGGTTCACATAGTTCTGGATCTATTGGATCAGGATCAGCAGACCACGACGAGGTGCCAGTTTGCTGGTACTCGGATACCCTCCCAGTTAGGGTAGTGGCTGTCTCAACGTGGAGACAGCCTTATGAACGTGCCATTGCAATACCCTACAGCCCGATGTTCACCTCCTATGCTCAGAGGCTGTCCGATCCAGCCGCGACGGGAGCATTGGGGGCTGTAACAAGAGGTCCAACTGTGAGAGACGCGACAAGTATCATTTCACTCGTCAAATACCTACAGACATCGAGTTCGTCTGTAATGGAAGTGGCTGCCATGGTCCGGTGTTTATGTATGGCACTATCCATAAGCAAATCAAATTACGAGTCAGAAATAATACAATACAGAATAATTCGGGGATGGAAACAAACACTTTATCTAGGCTGTGAAATTGTCCAGGAGATAGACAACACCCCAAACATTATAAACATAATAGCAATCCCACTAGACTTGTTTGTCTCATTCATGATAGACAAGCAACCACCACTAGTAAGTAACGACAATTATGACTACTCAAAAGCAGACATAGAATGGACTGCCATACCCATTCGTTCTGAGTTTATCAGACAAAGAGGTGTCACCCCCTACCTAATGAGTTTCCTTGACTCCGGTTTCTGGGCGGGCTCAGTTAACCACGTCATTGAAGGGTCTCTAAATTCTGCTGATAATACCCATTTCCAAAAACTTGTGTGCGACTGATGCCAGCGGCCAACAGCATTCACATCCCTGGAGCCACCAACATCCTCTTAGTCCTTGCTGATTACGCTGGTTCAGCGTCACCAGCCACAATCAGGATAGGGGGATTGAACATCCCAGTGTTCAGAGGAACTACCATACCAGCAGGGCAAGTTCCCAACTACTATGACACATGGCGAACCTGGTGGTCTAACAACAATATAGGAAACATAGAAAGAGACTGTGCCGCACACAAACAGATATGCCAGTACTTGGGAGTTGAGAACGCTTGCCTGATAGCTAACAGTGTTGCAGCCGAGCTCTACACAACTCTCTATCAAGGCATGGCCGTTCACCCAACGACTAACCGTCCTGGATACGATTGGACTATACCCGCGGACGGGGCATGGTCCATATTTGAAGATGATTTAATAGCTAAAGGGAGCAGAGTCAAGACCAACCACTGGTCGGCTACAGAAGTTGCCAGCATGACGTCCGGTAGAAGGAGGCTTGTTGGGTATAACTTCTCCTCCGTATCTGCGTGGGCACGACCTCCTACCGGTTGTGCTCTCACTGATTTCAACCATCAACCTGGCCTACATGTGGAGAGATGAGAGTGTGGGCCGACGACTCCCCAGTTAGATACAATGCCGCGTATACGATCTCTACGCTTGAGTCAGTTATGAGAGTGTCTGTATACGTAAAGTTGATACTCACTCATGAGATTAGCCTTATTTTTGACTCAGCGGGGGGAATTGGGACGCATATCCATATGTTAGGCGGAGCCCAGTCGGCCCAGACATCTCTCCTCTTTTCCCAGACTAATATTTCGTATGCTACATGGACCGGATTTGATACTCGCAAGGACGACGTCTTTTCTACCGACACCATGGAGAGGTTGATATCCATGGCAACTGCTAACATTGCAAAGTATACCCAAGTTCAAGCTTTAGTGCAGGGCTGGGACGAGTGGGACGAAGACGTTATTTATGAGTATTACGGCCTAGACCCATTCGACAACATCCAATGGGCTAGTAACTTCCCCCTTCCACACCACTTCTCAACTCAGTGGTCAAACAAGATCTCCCTCATAGCTGGGGAAGTAGGTAGAGAGACATTTTTCCGCCACAACGGTGCCAATCATCAAGGAATCATGTTGACGGAAAAGTCCCTACAATACCGGGCACTGATGTATTGTACGATAGACGCGGATAGATACTTTCCCATCCTGGCCTATAGGAAGAAGACCGGCCTTTGGTGCATATGCGTGCCTGGGTTGACCAGTTCAGCTACATTTCTTTAAGTGCCTCAGGCACAATGATTCTGTCCAACGCATCATTCCTGGAATCCCAAGAGCTCGTACTGACTATGGTTGATAATGGCTTGTCATACGCCCTCTGTTGAGTGCATACATCATCGGGTCGGCTTACACGCACATAGGCTGTGAAATTGCCCAGGAGATAGACAACACCCCAAACATTATAAACATAATAGCAATCCCACTTCTGACACCAATGTAACCTCGAAATTAGGTTATCGTTGAAACACGTCACGTAGACAAATAATCTTTATTGTCACTCTTGATAAATACAAGAAATCTGCTTCAACAAATTTCGCAACTGTCAACGCTTTACTTTGACGTTTGTCACTCGCGTTTGGCTGCTCAATACAAACTGACCCCCCGGCCGAGAATGATCTGCTTATATAGGTTTTTACAGTTCTCGAAGTTTCTGGGATTTCGAGAACGTGTCGAGAAACTAATAGAATATAGCCTGGAATATTCCGGAAAACGTCAAAATAAAGGCATCACAAAAATTGTAAATTCTAACATAAACAGAAACGTAATTTACAAACTAATGAGGTAGGTGAGCTTCAATTATAAATTCTAACGAAAACAGGAACATAATTAACCAATTAAAAAGGTAGGTGAGCTTTCGTAACAATATTTACTTCGAAGTGCAAGTTTTGAACTTCACAAGTGGAATAGCAATAAATCCGCGCTTATAGCGGAAAAAGAAGACGCCGCTTAGGTAAGAAAGCCACAGCCCGTTTTCTTTTCTTTTTTATGTATTGTACCTCGTTCTATTTATTGGCGACACATAGAATCATATGTAACAACTGAACTAGTTTAGATACAGTCCATTTCGTAACAATTGGATATACAGAAATTACCAATGGAGAAAAGGAATTTGAACGAGCTTGTAAAGGAACAGGGTAAAATAGGGGATATCGTACCGTCGGTTAAATTGTACCATCTAAATATTTCAAAACTGGTGATATTAGTTAGTAATATAACACCCAGAAAGCGTTCTTCTCCATATGCAATGTATCCATTTGTGGTCTTTGATTAACAAAAGGAGAACCCTAAGAGAATTTATGGATCGTGGATATCGGAAGACATGAGAAAAGCCATTGTAGATTACAGAAATGGACAATGTGGATTTAATGAGCCTTGCAGAGATTTTAACATCCCTAAACCTGCATTAAAACGACATTTGAATTGTTTAAATATTAAAGCAAATAACTGTGTCAAATCGCTTGGTCGCCTTACCGTTTTACCAGAATTAGTTGAGGAGCAATTGGTTTCCTATATATTGAAATTAGAAGAGTGCTTTTTCGAGTTAAACATAACTGAAGTTAGGAAACTAGCTTTTCAAATAGCCGAGAAGAACAATATTAAACATAATTTTAACCAACAATTATTTGGTGTTATGCCTTTATAAAGAAACATCCGGACATCAGTTTATGTCCAGTTGATTCTTGTGAGACCAAACTCTACTATGAAAGAAGACACAAAGTATTTGACATTTACGAGTACAGCCCTTTTCAACCCTTTGAACATGTTGGGTCTTTGCAAAATAGAATCTCCCCATGTTTCCCAAAACTGCAATATGATGGAGGAGACAAAAGAAGTTGTCAAACATAGCAATCTATGGTTTTCGGAGAGATCCACAGAAGGAATATTGATGGCACTATTAGGAAATTCTAGAGACGAAGGATATATGGCGTGCCTTAGGAAGATTTACATGGTCCTGTTTTCTTGGAAGAAAAATGATGCCGTTGCTAATTGGGACATTGAAAGTTTTTGCAACAAGACTAATGAATGTTTACTAGACAATCCTCTTTCGATGCATTTCCACAATAATGTTTTAGAGATAATCAAAGAATATTGTACGGATTCTACTGTTATTTAATATACTTTATTAAAAATGTAAGATTTTGTTGTTTATTCCAATAATGTTTCTGACTCTGGCTATATTAACTCCGAACTTTTTGTAACATGGCTAAAACACTTTATTGCTTTTGTGAAACCCACTATCGAGAAACGAGTTTTGCTTTTATTGGATGGTCACACCACCCACTTACAAAATTTAGAAACATTTAAAATTGCTAGATCCCATGGAGTCATTCTTCTTCAATTGCCGGGACATACTACCGCCCTCATCCTTGAAATGACATATGTTGTGACATATGTAGTGAATTCGGGATTGGAAGCATTTATTAGACATAATTAAACAACACAGTTGTTTGAGTGGCCATACGGAAGCATGTGCTGTGTATGAATTTTGGAAAAAAAATGATACTAAACTATCGACAAGGAACTTGAAAATGAAATGCACAAAGAAGCAACATGATCAGCTAAGCATTGTTGTGAGGTATGCAGTAAGAACTAGATCGGAAAATGAACAGCCAATTGATATAGAAGTAAAAGAAGTGTCTACATTATTTATCGACAAAAATATTGATTTTAAAAAATGTGTGGGGAAAGGTTATGATGGAGCCAGTGTGATGAGTGGTGTGTATAATGGTACACAAAAACATATTAAGGATATCCAGCCTAACGTGGAGTACGTACATTGTGCCACTCATAATTTAAATTTGGAGATAAATAATGCCGTTAGCAGTTGTGTGAAAATACAGATTTTTTTGCAACGTTGCAAGATTTGTATAACTTTTTCTGAAACAGCATCAAACGTTGGGATCTACTGTCAAAATTCACTGGCGAATCGGACACCACTCTAAAAAAACTAAATCCGACTAGATGGTCCAGTAGGGTCAATGCGATATCTGCAATAAAACTTCGTTTTTTTGATATTATCAAAGCATTATCAGAAATAGTTGTAAAGAGTCCTAATAAAGATGAGCGTAGTGAAGCAGATAGTATTAACCCTTTACGGCATTTTGACGCATATATGCACCATGCAAAAAAAATAGCTTTCCATTCGGTATAATCAAAATTATGCAACCAAGAATATATTAGAGAGCATTCCGTAGCACTCTTTAACTTTTAGTATTTTAATTCTCCGAGGTTGGTAGTATTTAGAATATGTCTACAATCATCTGTTTTATAGCAGTCTATGAGCTAATGCGCAGGTGATAACATTTTGAAAGTTTGTTAGTGTAAAGTGAAGTTAATTTTACTATGCTTCACTAAATATAAACGATATAGGGGTTTTTTTATTTGTTGCATATTTGCATCATTTTACCCATTTGTTCGATGCAGTATTCAGCTTATAAAAGAGAAGAAGAGAGACATTCGCAACGATAAGTTTGTAACTTATATGACAAAATGAAAAATGGTGCACATATGCAACAACCAATTTTCAATGCATTTAGTGGAATATTTTTTCTTATTTAGATTACTTTGAAATGTAGAGATTTGAAGGACAGAAGAAAACCTCTTACTCAAAAAGAGTTGGAAGAGGCAATTTTGCATTTATCTGACAGCGCGGATGAATTTGATTCTTCATCAGTTGAAAATGACGACTTTAATTTTGATGAAAATTTATTATCAGAGGCAATAACTGGTGAAGACAAAATTGATATATTGCCCTTAGAAGGTTCTGACGAGTTTGATATCGAGAATATGCCTGTAGTATTTCTTGAAAAGTCATCATCAAATGAATGTATACCCAAAATTTCAGTGATCTCAAATATAATTTTAAATCATCTGAACCATTTGATGAAGTGGTAGCAAGGGATAATTCCTACTCTACATACAGTCACGATGGAACTAAAGCGAAGAATGAGCCTCACATCATAACTTTGTTCTACATCACCGAACACATGTTTTCATTCATCAAGCACTGTTACTGAGATTCAGCAACTGAAAGAAAAATATTCTAACATTACTTGGACACCTGGAAATATTTCCAAATTTAATGCAGAATTTTTGGGTCAAGAGGATTTACCTAACATTTTCTCAAATTTTTCTTCAGCATTGGAATACTTTAGAGCAGGGGTGGGCAAATACTTTTAAGCAAGGGCCAAAATTAAATTTTCAAAATCTCTCTCGGACCGGAGGACTATGTGCCCAGTAAAATATGTAAAATAAAACCAATGTTTTAAAATATTACTTACAAAAAGTCAACTTTTTCAATTTATTATTATATTTGCAAAATAACAAACATTAGTTTCAAAATAAATGACGAGTATGCGACCAGTGCTAAATCAAAATAAACAGTACGCGTGCTGCGACCTGTCATCCCTCAAAGAGTGAGAGGAGTGCACGTTCAATTCTATACATTAAAGTAGGGATATTGTTACGGCTGTTTGAAATTATAATACTCTCTATTATTTATATATTTAATTATTTATACATATGTACACTACGCACACTAATACTGTTAATTCCAACAAAATTTGCATAAGAGATTTAAAAAATTGCATGCGGGATTTTTCAACGGGCCGGATAAAGTAAGCAAAAGGGCCGGATCCAGCCCGCGGGCCGGCTTTTGCCCACCCCTGCTTTAGAGTGTTCTTTTATGACGATCTTTAGAAACATATTTCTGAGCAGCAAATAGAGGAAGAAAATCTAATTTAGACAAAATACTGCAAGAAAAGAAAGATCGATCACCAACATCTTATACACCTCCGCCCGGTGTACGTACAGATGAAACGGGTCACTGGCCTATTTGGATGGAAAAAAGGTTAAGGTGCAAATTTCCTAATTGTAAAGGATATACTTTTGTTCAGTGCGAAAAGCGTAAATAAAAACAAAAACTGTTTTAAAGCGTTCCATACATAATATTCTTTATCTTTTATATAAATTTAAATAAACTGTTTAAACCTACAGATACTCTTGAGTTATTTGTTTTTCATTTTACTTCTACTGTAAATATGCATCATTTTGTATTATCCTCCATATTAAACAAATATAAGATTTTTCAAAATTGAAAAATGTTGCATATGCGCAACGATATATAATATTAAAATTAATAAAACCGTAGCAATAAAACCGTAGCAAATAAAGATTTTTTTCAAGATTTTTCTCATATTCGTTGGGTTACAATGATCATAATACAATTTTTTCATTTATTTTTAAAAAATTGCGCAGTAAAGCTAAATGCTTTGCGAATTCATTCACAGTGTATTGAATGACATCAATTATACATCCAAAACTTTACAAAAATGCGACATCAATTTGGGAGAGGCAAGTAAAGCTTTAGCAGAGACCAAAGCAAAGTTGCAAATTTATAGAAATGATTTCGAATTATTCAAATGCAAAGCCAGTGAAACTGCAACAAAATATGGTATAGATACCCATTTTCAAGAAAAAAGGCAAAGGAAAGTTAAAAAACATTTTGATGAATTAGCTGCTGATCACCGATTTCCAAACAGAGAAGAAATATTTAAAATTGAGATTTTCAATAATGTACTAGACACATTAATCGCTCAATTAAATACACGTTTTACTGGTATGAGTGCAACATTTTTATTACATGTTGATGAAGCAACTTTATTACAAGTGTGACGAATTCCAAAGAAAATATTCAGATATAACAGGTCCTAGCTTTTCACTTCACTTTATTAATATTTACCACCTAGTTTTACCTCAATTAACTCAAGCATGGACTGTTCACCAATTGTGTAAGGAAATAATGAGCAAATATGTAGTGGTAGAATGCGACATAACGGAAGTATTTACAGCAATGTTATTATTCTTTACAATTCCTGTCACTTCTGCAGCAGCTGAAAGGTCATTTAGCAAATTAAAAATAATAAAAAATTATTTAAGAAATAGAAGATACACTAATACATTAACAATAAACAATAATATATAATACATATAACAAATAATATACGAGCAATATACGGGGCGTCCCTAAAGCACGACGCCACACCGACACAGGCGACACCATAACCCAGAAACGCCCCGCATAATAAACAATAATATAACTTAAGAACAAAATTTAAAATATTCAGCTACAGAGTAAAATACCGTGGCCACGAGAAACTGTCTTAAAGATATACATAAATATGAAACACGGCAAAATGATATGTACTGCTTACCCTCTACCTAACTATAATACTACAAGACGTAGCCCACCGTTTACTGTAGTAAGGATTTTCAACCACTTACCCTCCAGAAAAAATTGTAGCACCAATACAAATATTTTTAAAAAACATTTAACCCTCCGTTAGGCGCGCCTGTATCAAACTGATACATGGCTTCGCTTTATGCAGATTTCTTAGAAGTACGAAAACTTAGGATATAGAAATTCCCAGTAGTTGTCGGGGGATGTATTTCAAACGACTTCCTGGAATTACAAACCCTCACCATCAGTTGCAGAGCCCCTAGCTACCTGAAAGGGACGAGCGGTCGTATTTGTATCAGTCTAATACATGCGCGACTCAATGTGTTTGTTTTGTGGATTCCTTTTCAGTCACGTTCATGACGAGTTAGGTAGTTACAAATAATTTGTGGAGCTTTTAGGCAGTGGTGTGTTTTTTAATAGAACTGAGTTTTCTTGAAGAAAATAAAGAGTACTAAAAATCATTATGACCTTTCGAAGCAGGACATAGAAGAGTTAAATCGTCTGACTTTCGAAGAAATAGAGGAATTCTATAGCATACAAGCAGAACAACACGTTAGTGATACTGACGAATCTGAGACGGACGACCGTGTAAAATTAAGATCTGTGGATTCCGATACTGATCATGAGATCAGTGATCAGGAACTTTCTGAGGAAGGTAGTGAATAAGAGCAAGAGGCTAACTATTTTCTTGGTGATAGAAAAAATATTAGGTGAGTAGGTGTAATGTTATGTAAAAATAATTATTTTAGGCAAAGACGGAACACGCTGGAGTAAGACTCTCCCCCGACAAACGCGAATGAGACCCCACAATATCCTTATGAAGTTACCTGGTGTTATTGGTCAGGCTGCATTGAATGCAAAAAACAGAAACGCATTGTTGGGATTTTTTATTCAGCACCAACATTTTAAATTTAATTGTTGCCTTTACAAATCAATATATAGATACAGTAAAAGAGATTGTTGCCCTACAGAAAAATCCGCGAAACCGCGAAAAAATTCGCGGGCATCCAAAAACGAAGCCGAATCAACTGCAATCGTTCATCATTTCATCATGGAACGCGTCCTGTATTGCTCTTCCCCAGGGGTATATCTGGCCAACGGACCTATCAGGACGAACTACCCCATCCGAGCCACCCCACTGGCTCGACGCGCCAGATATATTCTACCAGTGTTATAGATGTGGATGCCTTCCATTATCAAAAACTATAAAAAACGAAAATAAGCCTAGAAAATGCCAAATTCTCAGAACGGTAGCCAAATCGCCCCGACAGCCTGGCGCCCGTTAGATTGGAATTTGATTACACTTTAATTTATACCTGAAGCGACCCCAAAGATTGGAATTTAATTACACTTTGATTATACCTGAGCGGCCCCAATTAGCCTGGAGCCAAAAATCTACAAACCCATTGGTCAAACTGCCCAGGTATAAATATAAACAGGTACCCAGGAAGGGTTAAAAACCGAGGCAAAAAAAAAATTATCAGTTTCTCACCGGCCGTTGCCGCGTATCATCAGTGCATATTTTCTGGCGCCTCTGGATTGAGACCCGAACCACACACCTTCCTACGCCAAAAAGGACAAAGAAAAAGGACCTTACCGTTTACACCAGCATCCCAGAGGGGTTAAAACGAGCGTCCGCGCAGCCCTCGCTCTCAGATATCCGCCAGACGTTTCACCGGTAACATCGCAGTGCCGCGCGAGTGTTCATTCAACAGTGCCCTTTTGCCAAACTCCATCTTCATCATTGCCAGTTGGCAACATACATTGTTACGTCTAGTGCCAGCTCCGTTGAGCAAAAAACAATAATCATCAAGTGTTCCATCGCTCCTTCGAGCCCATTCGTCGCCGTCGCGACATCCACATCACGGCCGTTGCCGTAAAAACAATTAGTACGAAAACCAAACCAGGGCGTTGCCGGTCATCTTGTAAACCTACGCGCTCCGACCCACGCCATTGTAATCCTACGCGCACCGACCCAAGCGGTGTATTCCTACGATATCGCCGCCATCTTGGCATCCACATCGACATTTCCGTTCACCATAGCCTCCGTCGAGTGAAACCAGTGTTACGAGATTGATCAAGTATTCTTCATCAGCATCTTCTGGAAAAAACATTTCATCATCGCCCGTGGGAAACCTACAGTGCTACGTTCAGTGCCAACTCCGTGTCGAGCAAAGACTGTAAAAGACAATAAAAATCAACCGCGTCCACAACAAGACACCGCTGCTCTCATCCCAGCCGTGTTTTTCCAGGCAATCAACCGCGAAACGCACATCATTGGAAGTATAAACCGCTTCCTGGCGCCCAATAGGCTCGCGAACCAGAGCCTATTACGTTTACAAAGGTGCCACTACCAAACATTCGACGGGGGTGGTGCCCAAACCAGTCAGAGGGTGCCCGCAAAATGTCACTACTATGCAGGGGGCTGATACCAAGCAGGGGGTTGCCCCTACAGACCCACTAGCAGTTGCGATAGATGAGGCTCAGATCCAGTTACCCACGCCACCGTCAACCATGGTGGCACCAATACTTTCACCGATTACTGATGATTGTGAAATTGCTGCACCTGGTGATTCAAAAATAGCTGGTACTGTGTGGGAGTCACCGTTGTTGACAATAGCGGACATAGGACCATCTACAACAGCTGTAGGATCGTCTCAAGCAGATGTACAATCACCAATGGATGGCTTGATGATGTAAATTTTTATAGATTATTATGCATACATAAAACGTAATTATTAATTACTTACAGATAATTTTTCCGGGACAATCACAAACTGTAGTTGTTGACGAGCCAGCTTCGCAACATGTGAATATAACCGCCGAAGTGGACGCCCCCGCCGCGATAGCCCCAGAACCCCATGGTCTTGTTGGGATCACATCTGCGGATATGGACCTAATCACACGGATTAGGAATCTCAGAGGGGGGATTGCTCGCCAATTAGAAAATGCCGACATCAATATTGCGCGGTATCATGGTAACATCACCCGTCTCCAACAGGAGATTGATAAAAACAAAACAATATTATCCAATACCGTACAATGTCGAGGTGGTTTAAAAAAACGATAGAGTGGCTAGATAGCTCTTAGTATATATATATTAGTAATGTATGTGTATGTATTAATCTAGTTATACATGTTTACTTGGCTTATATTTGATATTATACAATAAAAGCATATAAATTATTACTGTCTTTAAATACCCGATCTGTAAAATAAATAAAGCTTATATTTAAAAACATATATTATAGGGGGTATATATATAATATAATAAATATTAGTGAAAGTGCAAAATGGGAAATGGGAAATCGGAATACAAAAGAAATTTTAGTAAATCAAAATGATGGAAGCACAAGTCCACAAATTTATTCTGCTATAACTGTTTCTAGAACAATATTTGAATGTCACAAAAATGTTGAAGAAGCGAATCACCACAAGTGTTATTAGAGACATAAAAGCACAAGCAACAGTTTAAATCACTTCTATAATCGTTGCAAAAACATTCTCGCAATAAATTTTCAACAGTTTCCGACAACAAACACAAATTTATGCCCACCCTGAACCACTGCCAGTTAGCATTCTTCTACAAAATTGAGACCACCTCCAACCAGGCCTAGTAAAAACCATCCCCGACGAGACCCAGCATAAACTACGCTACTTACTTAAAGTAGCGCATAAAAAAAATATATACAATACATTAATTACAAAAGTTTTACATTAATATTTCGTCGCCTCAGAACCAGACTAGTCTAAGTCCACTTTTTTCTGAAAATAACATTTTTGTGCCAAATTATTCCACGTCCTTAACGCTATCCGCCAGTATATTCCATGTTAAATGAATTCCATGAAACGTCAATAATTAGTTTTGTAAATAAGAGGTGCCTGTTTTATTCTATGTCCATTCAACCTTGTTAATGTTCGAACCGTATTAGTCTATGTCCGAGCGCCCAATCAGAACCTTCAGAATAAGCGTCACGTGAGGACATAGAATAAACTAGAACAAATATTTTGATCATAACAGTTCGACCAGTCACCTTGTTTGTGCTGGTGTGTTGGGACCAATTTTTTTTACGATTCAAGCAGTGAAAAATTGCGGATCATATGAGTCGCTTGCCGACCCCTTTGAGAACTCCGGGTCAGAATATCAGCCCTCGATAATCGGGGAAACACCAAATGAGTGAGTTACTTTTGTAAAAGTTCTATAGGTTAGAATGCATGTTTGTTTTCAATTGTTTTAGTGACGATGTAGATGATATTTCTTCTGATCTCGTCGTTGAGTCGCAAAATGATGGCAGTGCAGAAAATGAAATCGACATTCAAAATGAGGGCGTTGTCACAGATAGTCCAGGAAATACAGAAAATGCAGCAAACAGGTATTTTGAATTTTTAATTAACACTGAAACAAACACGAAAGCTTAATATTTTAGCACAACTGGTACCTCGTCTAAAAAAAACAAGGAAACGGAAGGGCGATCCTGCAAAATTGAAGAAAAACATAAGAAAAAAATTACGACAAAGTGGCCACGAATATGAAAACTGCCTTGGTGATACTCTTGTGGGAAAGATTCCTGTGAGAAATTGTTTAAATTGTCGCTTTAAATGCCTTGACAATTTTAATCTGGAAGATGTATAGCTAATTCATAAAGACTTGTGGAGTAACAGAGACAGCGAAAAGGCCTATTTTTATGACAAAACAGCTGAAAGATTTTTTGTCGAGCGCAAAAGGAACAGAAATTTGTGTCAGAGAACAAAGACCTACTCTTTCAAATACTTTTTCGAAAAAAAAAACAACAAAATACGTGTTTGTAAGCGATTTTATTTAGGTGTCTTAAGCATTAGCCAGATAAGAATCTCGTACTTTCACAGTCATAAGCGTAAAGGAATAACAGGAACTCCTCAAAGTGATAAAAGAGGTTCTTAATCCGCCTATAGGCAACGTGAGCTGGGTTGTGTGTTGTGACATAAAAATGTTTTTATCATTGCGGAGTAGAATTCGCAAAGCGGCTAATTGTTGTTTTATCATAATGAGAGTGTCGACGTAAAACGACGGCATTTTCATCCGCCTATAGGGAACGTGGGGTGGGGTGGAAAGAAAGCAAAATTTTACATGCATTAATACATAATAATATAACATAATTAATAAAAAATTGTCGGTTTTGAAAGTGTAAAATGTCAATGTAATTATATACCTTTTGTGGGAAAAAAAGGGTATGAATGTGGAATGTTTGAAGTTTAAAATGTACAGTTAATATAATGAACCTTTTTGCAGAACTCGTAACATGTAAAATTATTTTTATTAAATATTAAATGTTTACAATTTTGCAACAGAAAACAACCCTTCATGCATATATTCACATACAAATTTTCAAGTCGAGATGATAGAAATTGCCTTTCATTTATGTAAAATCTCAATTTGATATTTGAATTACATATATAAAAAATGGAGCGTTTCCATGGAGAATTAAGTTTTACGAAAACATAAGGATAGTTATGTAACATTTCGTAAAATTGAAATATATTTATCGAAAACCGTTACAAATAGTAAAATTTCTTTCATACTTTTTACATTACAAACGTTGCAGCATAGTGGATTTGTTTATGTTATCCTAAAATAGTGAAGCATTCTCCGCTCGTTATCTTAACCCAAGCATTGAACACGAATCTAGCCACAGACAGCTTTCACGCAGGTGGAAGCCACCGTGGAGGTGCCCGCTGCCCAGACGTTTGAAGTCTCTGATGACGGTATGGACGCCGTGCTACTTGCGGCGTACCCGCCCACGCAGAAGCAAGACACCGTGGAGGTGCCCGCTACCCAGATGTATATAGTACCTGATGACTGACGACGGGATGGACGCCATGCTGCTTGCGGCGTCCCGCCCACGCAGAAGGAAGCCACCGTGGAGGTGCCCGCTGCCCAGCCGTATGAAGTACCTGACGACGGAATGAACGCCAGCTCCGACCCGGACAACGTCACAATTCCCGTGGATGAAACATCCCCACAACCGGGACCGTCGGAGACGGTTGTGGCGGCCCTCCTTCCTACGGAGACGGTTGTGGCGGCCCTCCTTCCTACGGAGACGAGTGTTTCCAAAAGGGAAAGGGAAAAAAAACGAAGAAGGTACCTCGCGCAGCGGCCCTGTCCCCGCCACCAGGACCTTCAGAAGAGGTGTATGAAGATCCCAAACAGAAGAAAAATAAGAAAATACTACTGATAAAGAAAGTTGAAACCGACGCCACAATTCCCGCGGACGAAACCGTAATCCCGTTTCACCCTGTAATATTCTTTTATGTAATATAGTTATTTTGTAATGTTTTACTTTGCTGCGATAAATGACCACAATTTAATAAAATACCTACTGTTTTCATATATTTTTTTTGTTGATGCTTATAGCTGGTCTGGTCCACTGTAATATTCCATTTCTCATTTCTTATTCCGATTCTGTCTTCAGCCAGATAAAATACTAATCTTAGGGCAGTATGACTATAGCGCTTAGGTGAATGAGTAGCGGTGAAGTCCCAAATAACAGGAAAAATATAATATTTAGATATAACTGTTCTTCAACTCTAGATATGCACTGTTGCATAACTGAAATTTCTTTTACAAAATGGAATTAATTTATTTTTTAATTTCAGAATTTAGACGAAAACGAAGAATTCGTGACTGATGACGAGAAAGATGTAACGGATGAAGGTGATGAGGCAAGCGAAACCACTATGTCATTTAAAGCTCCAACAAATGCCCTTAAACGTAAGTCGTGCAAAGGTAAAGTGAATGCAATAGAAAAACAAATGGAGGAAGCTTATAACATGAAACGAATGATCGAAAAACCTGAAGATGACGAATGTTCACTATATTGCAATTTATTGTGTAAAAAATTAAGAGGTTTACAACAAAATACACGAGAAATTGCAATGCTTGAAATTTACAAATATATTCTGCATCTAAAGCAAAAAGAAAATATAAATCAATCCCCTCAAACTTCCTTTTATCATCCCCCAATATTTCCTACTAAGCATTCCCATTGTTTTCCGCGGTCAGCTCCGAGCATAACTTCACAATTCCCATCCAATTTTCAACCAAATTCTCATCCACAAGCATCCACTCTCTCCTACAGCCATCTCTTTCTCTGCAACCATCTCTGTCTTCACAACTGTCATCTGCAACCATGCAAAGTTTAAATAATTTTACACAACAGTCACAAAATTTCAACCACATCATTATCCTGAAGCATCTCTTTCCCCGCAACTACAAAGACAGACAGACAAAGCCTTAACAAAGACACAGGAAGAAATTATATTGAAACAATTAATTATCTGTGCTGATTGGGGTTATCATCTGGATAAGTATGACCTTAAAGCAGTGGTGAAATTATATCTTGATAGAAGAGGCAAAACTATAGTGAAATTCAAAAACAATTTACCGGAGAAAGATTTTGTACATTGTACCCTCTAGACGGACAAGTCCTAAATCGTCTCCCAATTGCCCCTACTGAAAATGTACAGGCCATTGAAAAAAATGTGAACACTTAGTTGTGGACATGCTGAAATCCATGAGATATTCAGATACACCTATAGAACGAAAGAGACGCAAGAAGATCCTGGTAAAAGCGTAATTGGGCCAAATTTTCGTGATGAAGAACATGAGTTAAATGAAGAAGAAGAGTGCCTGAATTTAACGAAGTTAATGAGGAATTACCCGAATCAAAAGATGATGATGAGGAAATGAATATCCCTTTGGCTCAGATTGCTGAAACTTAAGCGTGTGAAAAGGAATCCATCAATCGCGTTTCTTTCAAGAGTAGATTCTTTAAACATATTATTCCAGTTTCAAAGCAATGTATCCAAATATCGGACTGGCTGCTGGTTGCTTTTCCAAACACATTTAAAAAAATCGTAATATACAAATTTTATGTTGGGAAAGTGTTAAAGAACATTGATAAAAAAGACGATATTTGTAGAACTTTTTTGACATCGTCTAACCAAGCAATTTTCAGGATACATTCCTGGCTTTCCGTTGGAACCAGGTATTTGCTATGATAACATTACGTTCCAAAGCAATTCAAAGAGAGAAATTTTAAAATTTCCAATAAATCAGAATTACAGTTACAGTTCCTATTGTTGTGTATGTACCTTTAGGTAGTGGTTCTATTATGTATTAACTTAATGCCCGTGGCGTCATCTAGCAATGACTGAAAATAGACATTAGTTTGGTAAAACGGCGCTGCGAAAGAGAGTGAGAATAATGGCGAGACTGGACGGTCGATGCCCATATAATTAACATTTTGTGCTCATGTATAAAATAAATAAATACAATTACTATAATCGTGTATACAGTCCATTAAAGACGATACCCTACACCTATTTTGCTATAAGTCTATTTGTTTCTTTCCTAAAGTTAAGCTGACCTAGAGACTTAATATAAATTTGTTCCTAACGTTATCTATCATAAATAAGTACATACCACCGAATGTTATAATTGTTAATTCAGTACCAATAGGTAATTTTGTTATCGAGAAAAAAATTAGGATCGTGGGATCACAGGATCACATTAAAATGTTTTATTAGAATGACGAGACATAAAATACGGCACGCAGGAAAATGAACAGATTTTCATATAATCCTGAATAATTCGAATAAACTGAAGGTTAAATATGCTACCTAAGTATTCAGTGATTCAGTCAGCCTTGGATTAAATGTCTTATGCCCGTACCAATAGTCGATACTCGAACTCATGCTTGAGAACGACTCGACCGAGTCGTACTTACATCCCAAGTATAGCTGGCGTCTAATAATGGCCTTCGGCAATACTCGGCGGAGTATCGTTTTTTGAGTCTTACTTTAGTAATTTTCATTTATTGTAGTTGGCGTACTGGAAATTTGGCGCGAATTATTATTTTCTGTGTCAGTTGAGTCATATAAATCTTGACTTGTATCTTGTGTGCGTGTATTCTGTATTCCAGTGGTCTATTATTGTGTTACATTTTTTGTTGGTTTAATTTTATTTACAATTTTAGGTACCAAAAATATTATTTGAAAGTAAGTAATAAATATCATATTCAATACCCATACATTCACATATGTATGTATATTTTAATTACCTATTTGTTTTTTATATTACAGAATGGAAAAAAAAGTGTGGCGTATACTACCCGGGAAAAAATACTTTTGGCGTCTTTGGTTGATAAGCATCATATTGTAGAATGTAAAAATACGGATGCGGCAACAGTTCAAACCAAACAGGGTGCCTGGGATAAGATAGCGGAGGAATATAATTCTCAAGCCCATATAGTTAGTGTAAAGCGAAAGGCTTTACAATTGAAGAAATTGTGGAATAATTTGAAGCAGAGGTGAATAAAAATTATTAGTTAACATTAATGCATACTGTGTTTGATTTATTATAGTACAAAAAATTATTACTACCGAGTACAGTACATTATAAATTCAAAATTTTTGTAGGAAGCGTAAGGAGGCAACCAGCCAGAGATATAATATGCTGCTAACTGGAGGTGGTCCCCCCGCAAAAAAAGATGAAGACCCTGTAATGGAGGCTGTAGCTGTCTCGGCTCCAGCCTCCATAGGATAGTACAGCTTCATTTGAAAATCGGCCACATACATCAGCTAAAAAACAAATGATTTAAAGTGAAAATAAATAAAATAAATAATCCCTATCAATTTATTTACCTGAACAGATATAAAATACATTTTTACAGATATTATAAACTTGAACAGATATTAATATATACTTATTTACCACTATCACTTTTTAGCTTGTGAAAGCAGTGCCGATTTCAATATAGGCAATGATGATGCTGGGGACGACGAAAAGGACAAGACATGTCACATCATTACAAATGGTATGTATAAAATAATTTTATGGCTCCTGAAATGCGACCGTAATTAAAATATTTTACAGATACCTCTCAAATTCCCTTGAGTGCAAATAATTCGGTGGCTACTCCTGCTGTTACAAACTCAACAACCGAAACATTTTCTCCTCGTCCTGGACCATCTACTTCTAATTATTATTCTCGTCCAGCTGCTACTAGTAAGTTATTGTATAAGGTAAGTATTTTTTCAGATTTCAAAATTAAAGTTCAATAGACAGAATGTTGAAAAATGTATGTGAAATGCACTGAATTCTATGTTACAGCTGTTACGCCACGGAAGGGAAAATACTTAATTTTCGACACAGAATGCAGTCTCCGTGTCAACAAAATGACGGAAGCTATCAAACAGCAGGCAGAACTGCACGAAATAAAAATGCGCATCGAAAAAAAGCAGCTGGAAATAGCAAATGAAGTTTTCGAGATGGAAAAGGCAGAAAAAGAACTAGCTCGCTTAAAGTTAGATATATTTAAAAAACAAAATAATTTATAAAAATATAACTTTGAACTTTAATGTGAGTTTTATTTTCTACCTGTTACCGTTTAAATATTTACAATGATTAACTGAGCATAAGATTAAGTAAATTGTTGATTATATGATTTAAAAGAAATCACTGCTATCTACTTTTTAAATTTAAAATCGCATCACGTATTTTTTGCATCATAGTAACAGAAAATATTTAATTGTGGTAGTTTTATGTTTTTTGAGAAGTGACAAAAATTCAAATAAAATATACAACTTAACATTTTTAAATATTAAAAGGTAAATATACTGTATGGGTAATATTAGATAGTTACTGTTTCGAGATATTTTTAAATTATCTAGAAATAGCTTAATTTTAATATAATATCATTACAAAATAATCACTAGGGCTAAGAGTAACTTAAAATTATATTAAAAAATTAAATGTGTACTCATATTTAAATTAAAAAATGTTGATTTATAAAGGCTATATTTCACCGGGACACCATGGCGGCGCAACCAGTCGCCGCTACCAACAAAATGTATACAGCTCTAAGAGAGTTACTCACCTGGTGTCCGTTTGGTTGCGCAACCAATTTGGCGGCGCGACCAGCTCGGACGCATGCATAGAATGTTACTGGTCGCGCCGCCACGCTGGTCGCGCCACCACTGATTACTATAGCGCTGTATGGTGTCTCACTCACTCGGCCGCCAGTCCGGCCGCCAGCCCGCCAGTGACGCCTCCACCTCATTACATGCAACACGTGTGCACTGTTGTGTTTTGTTGCTTATTTTAATTAGTTGTTTGTTAATTGTATACGATGGATAATTTCGATACAGAAAGGTTTATTATCGAAATTCAAAGTAGACCATCAATTTGGGATAATTCCTCATCAGATTATTCCGATAGAGATTTGAAAAAGAAATGTTGGGAGGAAGTTGTAGATACAGCAGTAGTGCTATCTCTTCGAGGTCCATTTTGATAACTGTCTCAGTGTGGTGTGGCGACTCTGGTGTCTGTATGGTGTCTAGTTTGGTAGCTTACGGACACCACGGTGGCGCGACTGGTTGCGCCCCCATGGTGTCCCGGTGAAATATAGCCCTTGTTGTTAGACCTCTTCCATACCCCAAATAATCTCTCAATGATGTTTCGGGTTCTTATATGTGCAGTGTTGTACCGTCTTTCTTGAGCTGTTGCTGTAATAAAAAACTTAATTAATCTGCAGCAAGAACAAATTTGCTGTGGTACCTGGTTGCAATACAGGAGTTAATAAGTAAGGTCTGCATGGATATCCATTATCACCTAGCAACAAACCGAGTAGGTGTCTTTGTTCAAAACGAACCCGCAAAGCGCTACGGTCAAATATCACACTGTCATGAGTAGACCCAGGATGCCTGATAACAATATCTAATATTTCCATACGTGGTCCAGCTGCTGCCCAAAAATGAGAACAAATTTTTAATATATTCTCACATAAACTACGAGTACTAACCTGTACATTAACTGAAAAGTATCCTTTCCTGTTACGAAAAATTTCTGCATTGTCACCACCTGGACTTGCTACAGGAATATGTGTACAATCTAAACAAGCAGCAACTCCTGGAAACCGTACATCCTCCTAAATATAGATATATTATCTCTCTGGACATTTTCTGTGTCGGGAAATGTTATATAATGATGGACACGTTCTGCCAATAATACAGACACTCTTCGAATAATCAAGCTAACACTCTGTTGGCTGACTTCCTTAAATCACCAGTGACGGTCTAGAAAACTAAAAAAAAATACTGAATGAAATACATATTTTTCTAAAATATTTGAACATTATTTCTCTGGAAGTTGCCTGTGGCATAAAATCTTAAACATAATAATAGTTGTAGTACTGGTTGAAAAGGTAATCCACGGTTATTTATTTTTTCCAAGTGATTTGCTACTAGTGGAAGTACAATGTTTACTACAGTATTTTTAGAAAATCTATATCTACTACAGAATTCACCATCACTGTAGAATTCTATGGGATTTTCAGTATCACGGATGTACCGTTTCGGTATTCTTTGAAGATTTTCTGCCTCCACAAAATCAATAAACTCCAAAAATTCTAAATTGTCTTCACGATCCATAATATAGGTTATTCGTTTCACAGCCGGTACGTAAACAATAAACTCAAAATCTTAACCTCGAAACTACAGAAACTGACACGGAGAACGACTCAAGGTTGCTCTCCTGTCGACTTGAGCACGGGCGTTAGCTAAGCACGGATGGAGTCATACTCTGCGACGAAGTACGAACTATAATACGTAATTGTTTACTTGAGTCGTACTCAAGTATGAGTCCGATCGAAGCATCGGTACGGGCGTTAATCATCTAAATCATCAGGAACCAAAATATATAATATAGCATTTAAGAGAGTTGATATAGGTACACTGTATCTAAAATGTCATATGAAGAAGAACAATTATTCTAGATCTGTGGGAAGCTTCGAAAGGGAATGATTTTATCCCAGATGTGGAGTGTAAGGTATCAGATATAGATTTACCTCCTGAAAATAGCGATCAGAATACCGAGTCTGAACAGTCCGATCCTGAAATAAATGGAATAACTCGAACACTTAGCAGCCGTTCCTGAAGTAGAAAAAGAGCATACCTCCCAAACAAAATGGTCAAAACACAAAAATGTACAGCTCACTAAGCCTAGAGCTAAAAACCTCATTGTAAAATTATCAGAAGTTGTTCTTTTTATATGTTTTTAGGTATTAACAATATTGTGTGAAACTACTCTGCGGACTAAAGCCCCAACCAGCGGTGAATTACAACCACAATATCTACCCATATATATTCTTTATTATTAGCTTTTGTAATTTTTTTTTACTATATTGGAATACTACAGCCTTATTCATAGAAATCTACTTAGTATAATACTAAAAGCCTATTATCTAGTAGCTACTAAGAAGCTCTTAAACGGTTCGTATTCATAGCTACTTGTTAATTGCGTTCTCAACGACAGAAATGTTTGGCAACGCACCATATTTACGAAGTCTGTGGTTTGTTTGACTACTTGGAAATATTTTTTATGGTTCACAGCTGATCATCATGGTATAACACAACCCTTTTTAGGTAAAATAGTAAAACGGGTTGTAATTGCTATAGCCAGACATGGAGAAAGATTTATTTCGTTTCTGGACTATGATGAACACCAGAATATTAAAGCAGATTTTTATCGAATAGCAGGTTGCCCAGGAATTGTTGGTGCAATAGACTGCACTCATATAAAGAAAGAAGAAAAATCCAGGAGGTGACCATCCCGTTTTGTTTATAACCCGTAAAGACTATCATTCGCTTAATGTACAGGTATAGAAAATGTGTTGTATTTTAATTTGTTAGGTTGTGAGTAAATGTAGAATTAGAGATATTGTAGCGCGGTGAAGGGGTAGTAGGTACACATGATTCAAGGTCAATTCTTACAAAGCAATTTTTCTTAACTTTCCGAGGGAATGAACTTTGATGGTCAACAATGACTTGAAAATTCATTCCGGCCTACTCCCCTCACTTCGGGGGACTTTGGGAGGCTGGAGTCAAATCAGCGAAATACCACGTACTACGTGTAACAAACGGTACTATTCTGACATTTGAGGAACTACTGACATTGGTTGTGCAGGTCGAATCAGTATTAAATTCAAGACCAATGTCTGCCCTTTCCTCTGATCCCAATGATCTGTCCCCACTCACCCCTGGACATTTTCTCATTGGGCGTCCATTAATAGCCATCGTAGACGAATACCTCGCAGATATTCGGATGTCCAGATTATCCAGATTTCAACACATCCAACAAATGTTACAACATTTTTGGGCCAGATGGTCCAAAGTATTCATAACTGAACTGCAGCAACGGGCAAAAAACAAAATACACTGTCCTCCTCTCGAAAAGGGTTCGTTGATGCTTATAAAAGAGGATAATCAACCTCCATTAAAATGGAAGTTAGGTAGGATAGTTGAAATTCACCCCAACGGAGTTACAAGAGTTGTTTCCATCTACACTACTAATGGAATCACAAAACGAGCCTACACCAAGATTTGTCCACTCCCCTTTGTGAAGGAAGCCATTGATTAGTTATTGTGTTTCAGTTTAGTGCTTAGAAAAACTATTATTTTTCAAGGTGGGGGGCATGTTTGGGTTTTACGTTTCTTACGTTCCTTTGAAGTACTGTTTACTTCGGACTCAGCGTGTGGGGACTCGCAGCTCATTCGTGGCAGCCCGGTGAAGCAGTCTAGCCAGAGCCAGCAGACAGTGCACGTGTATCTATCAATGTATGTAACAGTTTATGTACAATATATCGTTAAAATCACATTTCATTATTCCAAACAGAGGTGTCGGTCGTTCAGTAGATTGATAACTTACCGGAAGATGGATTTCGGAAAGGCTTTCTAAAAGAGTTGTCTCTCTTTCAAATTTCCTCACTTCCGGCTTTTGAACGCAGGTCAAGAGGGTTCGAAAGGAAATGGTGCTGATGCTAGTACAAATTTTCAAGTGATTATCTATAATCATCCATTTTGGGAGTAATTTTTGTTTTTGTTGATTGTTTTCTGAAATTTATGATGTGTGAATAGTTCATGCAAAATCACATCTTTTACAAGGATTAAAATGCATCAACTTCCGAACATCTCTGTCGTTCTTGGAACACATGCTATTGTATTTTTGGACATCTATTTGTATTTTGGGAGATCCTTCCAGTGAAGGTAAATCATTCAGTTTATCGTATTTTTAGTTAGATAATTTTTTCATTTTATTTCTTTAATTTCTAAGGGTTTCTTTGGGGAGTGGACGCGTTTGTAACGAGGTTAGGCTGCACTAGGTGTACAGCTTGGCTCAAAATCGAATCCGGCGTACTGGTAAAAGCCAAGCGGCAGCCAAATCTCCGTCTCGAGAGTTTAGCCGTTGGGAATTTTCCATCACTCCACCACACTGAGACTGCAGCGCATTCTTCACTGCAGCGTATTCATCACTGTACCACGCTGAGACTGCAGCGCATTCTCCACTGTAGCGGATTCGTGACTGCAGCGCATCCATCACCGCAGCCATTCTGAGACTGCAACCCATCTAGAACTGCATCGGAGCCACTTTACGCAAGTTACCTAAAAGGAAATATAAACTTATCTACTATTTCTCTATAAATATTTTTTTAATAGTAATTATCACATTATTATTTAATTCTAAGATTGCTCTAGCGTGAATAGTTAGATTGATACTTACCTGATTGCATTTCATAGCTAGAGTTGATAATAAGTTCAGATTTCATTGGTATATATATATTTTCTTCCAATTAAGTTTAGAGTGTTTTTAATATATATAAGTTTAGTAAGAGATTCAGTTTTAATAATAATTTATATGAGAGTATTTTTGGCAAATATTTAATAGACTATTTAATTAAAACAAAATAATAATAATAATAACTGTGAGGCGGAAATTAATCCATAATTATTACTATATCTGTTTTTTTTTTAATTTATTTTCCATCGATAAGCATATACCGGGTGTACATAGATATCTGACTCATCTACCTATATTTTTTTATGCTACGTATAGTTTTAAAGAATCGCTTAAGCTGAAGCCATATCTTATAAATCTATCTACTACGCTGGGTATATGTTATTTAAGTGTTGATTAGTTATTAATTTATGCTCTTTAATTTTTTTTTAACAACTGCAATTTTTTTATCAATTCTAAAGGACCGGCGTTGTATTATTAATGTCGTGAAAATGGCAAAGTGTGTCATCTTTCCCATAATTTTTGGTGAGATGGCACGTGTCTTCGACTTCTGGGCTAATCCTCGTGATTAGAATGAGGGGTAGAGATATTATTATTATTATTATTATTATTATTATTATTATTATTATTATTGTTATCATTATTATCATTATTATTATTATTATTATTATTATTAATTAATAATTATTATTAATGGCTTTATGGTTTAAATTCATTCATTTATTTTTAGAATGCCACGTGTTTGTCAAAGAAAAATATACCGCGGATCCACGTACACTCAAGAATCGTTAAAACGAGCTATAAAAGGCTGTAAAAGGTAAACATATAGGCCTTAGAGCAGCAAGTAGAGAATATTCTATATCTCTATGAACCCTTGTAAGAAAAATACAAATGAACAATTCCACTATTGGCCCTATGGGACCTCAGCCACATCTAAAGATCGATGCAGAAAAAAACTAGCCGTTCATATTAAAGAAACTTGGCTTTGCCCCCACACGAAGAGATGTTCAGGAAATGGCATTTAATCTGGCAGAGAAAATGGGAGTAAATCATAGGTTTAACAAAGCAATGGGAAGAGCTGAAACACATTGGTTTGTGTCCTTTATGGAACGTCACACAGATCTAAGTGCATGAAAAGCAGATGTTTCAGTTAACAGAGCAAAAGGAATTAATAGAGAAGAGATTACTAATTATTTCAATCTTCTAGAAATACTTCTTACTGAACAAGATTTGTTGAATGAGCCAGGACATATCCAACATGGACGAGAGCGGTCCGCACGTTATTACTGCCTCTAAAAAAGGTGAGACAATTAGCGTCGTTGCATGTTGTAACGCCGAAGGAAACTTTTGTCCACCGTATTGTATTTTTAAAGGCACTTACAAAAAGGCAGAATTTGAAGATGGTATGCCACCAGGGTCAAAGGTAGTTATGTCACCTAAATGAGCCTACATAAATAGTGAACTGTTCTATGACTGGTTTTCAGAACACTTTTTGCCTAGAGAACCCCTGGAAAAATCATAATAATATTAGATGGACATTCGTCTCACTTAAATGATCCTGAAACTCTTGATTTAGCCCTTAGAAATGATATCGAAATTCTGTGCTTGCCTAGCCATTGCTATTTGCAACCTTTAGACAGAGCGTTCTTCAAATCCTTAAAATCATTTTTTTACCAATCCGCTAATAACTGGATGAAAACTAAGGACAGGGGCAATATCCTGTTTAAGTTTTGGGAAGCTTCTGAACGAGGCTTGGATCCAATCAGCAACCGTCAAAACTGGCATTTCAGGATTAAATTCAACAGGGATCTATCCTTTTTGTCCAACGGCAATTCCCGAATATGCATTTAACTTATCTGATAATATGACTTCATCTCAGCCGGTGAAAATTAAATTTTAAAATCTTCAAACATTATTTTCTTGAAATTTTTGTTATGTAACACGATAATTTTTTATGATGTATGTAGAATGACACGTTCTTTCAAATGGCATGATCAAAATTTGGGGTTGCTATTTAAAAAAATGGTCGATGACGTCACAAATATGGGTCGTATGTCAAAAAGTGCCTTTTTAAAAAACAAAATCGACGTGCCAGGGGATTTTTTCGAAAGCACTGTATATATGTATGCTTTATGAAATATTCAGTTATATAAATATCTTTAGTTGAAATGGATCTACAGCAATTAAATAAAGAAACATAAATAAAGATTTAGTAGTAAATCAAATATATAAAATTGTGAAGTTAAGTCAGCAAGACCAAATATGGTGACAGTATTAGTAGTAGAAACCGAGGATTTTTCCACTTATTTAGCATGGCAATTTTTCAATTATTTTGAAAAAGAAGGTATTGACAAATTTAAGGACAGTCGGATGGAATATCTGGTTAGGACCCAGGCTTGACAACAGACATAATTATGAGGGAAGAATGAAAACTAGAAAACAGGTGGAAATTGAAAGTATTATTAGGAAATATTACACATATTTGAAGTAGCACATTAAAATACTACATAAAACAAAAATGGACATAAAAATTAGAAAAAAATTTAATATGAACCTATAGTTAGTTCTCTATATCCGATGTATTGAAATAAATCATTATGAAACTTAAAACTCTTTCCTTCATAATTTTTAATTCGTCATATAACTTAACATTAGTGAAAAAAAAATTGTGAAAAGGGGTATATTAACTGTCAGATCATTGAAATTAGTGTTGCCTCCAGTCAAATCGATCACTCTGTATAGTTTCTTTTGATGTTTTAGATTGAAAAAGTTCATAGTAGGTAATATAAAAGGTTTTAAGTTCATTTAACTTATTGCAAACTTTGGCAAAATTTCAGCAACATATTCTATCCATGCAAATAATTAATTGAGGTTTGATATGTAATAATTTTTTATTCAAAGCTAAGGAAGTTACAGTGGTGTAGGTACTGGAGTCAGCATGTATATTTTTTATGAAAACGAACTATGACACTGATATTACCAATTTTTTACAAAAAAGTAGTATTGTCAAATTTCTTAAAAGCAGGTGGCCAGACTACTACTTTTCGTTATGACTTGTATTTTAAAATGCCATTACTAGGAAACTAGCATGAACTATGTTCCTTCTATTGTTATAATTAGTGCGTTTATTGATTTAAAGAGATAACATTAAGCATGTTTAACAACCCTAATTATCTTAAGATCTGCTAATGTTACACTTTACTAAAATAATTTTTGTTAAAAATGGATCACAAATTCTAAATATATCTTGAAATTTTAGAAAAGTTCCCATCGAGTAACTACACCATGTTGGAAAAATATCACCGCCCCAAATTTTGTCTGTATTTAAGTTATATGTATTTAAAATTGTAACTCCCTTTTAAGTTTTGAATTATGAATTGTTATATAACAAACCCCCAATTATTTATAATTATAGAGAGTTCTCCGTCGTCGTCTTTGAGTGTGGACGTCTTTTTTGGTCGGTCCTGGGTCGCCAAGCTAATTGTTGGTTTTTAAATACCGTCTCGGTCAACAGATATATAAAAGTAAAACCTGTTACACTAACGTGTGATGCCGCAACCACATATTTATTTTATCATTAAATAAAGTCTACATGGCATATTTTAAACACAATTTAGTGCATAAAACGGCCAAAAATAGTACAGTAAAGTACCTGCGTCGAATGTTGAGCTCCGTTATCGGTCCAAAACAATAAAATAGTCAAGTGGACCACACCGTAGTCGTTTTACAGGTTGCTTAGATTCCTTTAAAAAATTATGATGGATTTACATGCCAAATCTGCTACATATTGTAAAAGATACTCAAAACGTGCTCCTAATGGAGTCAAATGATGGCAACTTAATAACATGTTGTGATGAAACATCAACTTCTGAGGACCAGCAAGATATAGATAAGTTGAAGATTAGATATCTGGAGGAGAGACAAAATGACATGCTTATACATAACCAAGGCATTTCTATTAAACCTCTAACTGAGCAGTTGGCTCTTATGAAGCATATTGAAGCATTTGGTAATGGCAATCAAATACATATTGAGCAGAATGTTGGAGATAAAACTCATGGTAGAAATAAGAAACTGGAACAGAAGGCTGTATATTATGCAAAGTTCATGTTATGGTGCAAACTAATTGACGTCAAAGCCAAGGATGGAGACGTGAACTTAACAACAAAAGAGAAAGCGATTAGAAAAGTTGTGTCAGAGGAAAGCTTCAATGTACCTCAACCACTCTTTTATTATCTTCCACAAATTGGCAACTACACTAATAGTATGGGAAAAGAGACACGTCTCAAAATTCCAGCACTACCAACAACTGTAGTAGCGAACTTCGGAAACTCATGCGGCTGAAGTCAACACCGACACTCACAACTTAATAATAATGAGTATGAGTATACTAGATGAATAAAGTATAATAACTGACTGCATGTAAATTGTTTTGTTACATACCATATACCAAACTAAGCCTTAAAACATTAGCTTACTTTACCGTTTATGTAGTACGACTTAATTGTATTATATTTTGTCTGGTCTGTGTTTACTTATACCACAGCTTAAAGAACAACGTCTAAGTATTCTATATTAGAAAGGTATTTTGCCTTGAGTGGCTAAAAATGTGTCAGTTGGCTCTCCCCATCTTCAAAGAACCTTACCCTCCCTTTGGAAGCGTAGACGGTTTATGTCAAATCGATATGAAATCATCCCTAGAATTTGATGTCTTCGTTTGTCAGTTTAGTTTCAGGACAATCTGTATTTTTGTGTATATAATATATTTATAAATGAGGAACATTTCTGGTGATATTCAAAATGAGGCAGATAACTTATCTGACATCATTCAGTCAAATGAGGAGAATATTTAAAATGTGACTGATGGTAACTTTTCACACATCATTCGAATGCGGAGAATTTTGATGATTTTCAAAATATAGATGATTTTACCTGATATCATTCGGATCGTGCATTGTATGTGTCAGTATCAAAATTACACTGTAAAAAGTATTATTGTTTGTATTGCAAAAAATGATTACAAATTTATAAGACACTTAGTATCGATTCATAAAGACAAGAAAGAAGTAGCAGATATTCTACCCTTTCCAAAAGATAAACCAACTTACAAAATTTAAAAATTAGCCCTGCACAATAAGGTTACCAATGTGAAAAACTTTTAGGACACCTAGAAAGGCAGTTATCGAAAATAAGAAAAGAAGCTCAGTTTCAACACAATACGGAACCAGATATGAATACAGGTAGTGTAGTCAGAGGAATGTTTTACTTCAGAGTCGAAGATTTCAATGAGCGTAAGAAAAAAGCAAGTGCCCAACTCGCAAGACATGACATTATTACATCACTAATTTTATTTGATAACTTCTGTATATTGTATGATAACAAGCTAACAAAGAAATATAGAGGACTTCAGGCAGGTATAAAGCATCACCCATGGCTTATAACTTGGGTTTACATATAAAATCTATTGTTAGAAACAGAATGTATAAAATAAAAAAATATAGAGAAGAATGGATTCAAAACAGATCAATAAAAAAAAATCCATCAGGATTTCTTGCGACTTTCACAAGCGAGTCACATTTTGTCAATGGGCAGGTGCATAATACAAACTGATGTGAACTTTTTTCATCAAGTACTATTTTCGGATGAGTTATGGAGAAGTGAACAAGCACAACCTGTATTATTGTTCTTCAGAAAATCCAAGATGGTTGCGTGAAGTATAAATACGGAGACGATAGACGGTAAGTGTTTGGTGTAGCATAATTGGTGATAAATTAATAACACCTGTGTTTATTGATGGTATTTTGACGGGAGCAATGTACACTAAGTTTGTAGATCATCAGTTATCGCATATTCTTGAAGACATACCACTACAAATCAGGAGGAACATCTCGTACTAGCACGATGGTTGTCCACCACATTATGCACAGACATTAGGTGCAGTATTGGACAGAGACTATCCTGGACGGTGGATTGGACGAGGTGGTCCAGTACATTAGCTCGCTTGATCCTCTGATTTTACTTCCCTAGTTTTCTTTGTGAGGATATCTTAAACTAGTTTTCCAAGAGATACACCACACCAGAAAATATGCGTGAATGCATGGTAGTGGACAGTTTTGCAGTACGCATTAACTTTTAATTTTTGGATGCAATAAATAGCAAATAAATGTTACTTCCTTTTTGCAATAACTTAATATGCAATCAAATTCTGTTGCTTCTGCTACTGAAGGAATTGTTCAATAACATTCAGAACCTATGTCAAAATAGGTGGTAAATCCCTAATGTATATTAGGTTAAACTTACACAGTATTAATTAAGCTAAAATAACATAGTATTTCATTTTACCCTGAACAGAGTACATCAGTCTTAGGATTACTAAAACAATAATATATTTCTAGAATGGCTGGGTGTTATAAAAGAACAACTCAAAGACAATTCTGGGACGAAGAAGTAAGGAAATGTTCTGGCTAAAAGCTTCCAAAGCTTTAAGAGTCCCACAAGCCACCTTAAGACGTCATGCGGGAAATAAAAATAAGAATACTACTTCAGGATTGAAAAGTTTAGGGCGATTCACAATAACTTTTTCAACAGAGGTTGAGAAGTAATTCGTAAACCATATTGTTAAACTTAAGAGCCTGTTTTTCGGAATTACAAGAAATGAATCGTGCTCACACCTCCCACTTGTTTCATAAACAGCACTCAACCATCCCTTAGGTGAGGCGGTGAAATACTGAGTTTGTGTTGGCAACGTTTACACATCCAACCGATCTGATTGGTTGTGGTATCGACCATGCGCATAGGTATAGCGCGATGTTTAATTATTTTATTTCTTTATTACTTATTGTGCCGATATAAAATTTTAAATTTTGTTACAAGCTGCATTATTGCAATTTATGTCGTGTTGAGTGCATTATCAGAGCAATATTTTTATTTTAAAGAATGGATAAAGTTGTGTTCAGCGAACTAGACAAATTATTTTTAGTGCAATTAGGTACTAATGAAAAAGATATTTTAGAAAATAAAAAAACTGATGGCTGCACTTTAAAATTAAAAAATGAAGTATGGGAAAAAATTGCTTCAATTTTTAACAGTCAAGGGTTGTCAAAACGTTCCAGTAAACAGTTGAGAAAGCGCTGGGAAAATATAAAACAGAGGTATGTTTGTTGAATACAATATATTTTATATATTAGAAAATATTTTTCTTTAGAAAGCGAAAGTTAAATACCACTGTAAGACAGCAGCAACTTATGACAGGAGGTGGTCCTTCTATATAAATAAAATACGATCCTGTCATAGACTTTGTGGATGGAGCAGCTCAAAATTTAGACGTGGAATAAATTGTGCTTGGGACAGTACGACAGTTTTCTATATAGTGATAATATTTCAGGGACAGTATTAATGTTAGAGATCCAAGTAGACTAACACAGAAAGAACTGGAAGCTTTTGCAAAGGCGATTTTCGAGGAGTCGGAAAAGGAAATAGTTGGCGGTTCTGATGATGATGCTTCAGATGAAAATATTGTAGTTAGTGAGCATAACACAAGTTCTGAAGAGGAAGCGGAAGACAGCGACAGTGAGAGAGTAGAGCAAAAAGAAACAGAGACTAGGGATCCTTGTTTTTTAGGCAGAGACAGTGGCGGCTCGTGATGAAGTGAAACGGGTGTTCTGCAAATATTTACTCACCTATTTTTTGAAAGTCAATTCAATTCTGCGATCCTTCATAGAAGCAAACTTGTCTATAACCGTCTCGTTGAAGCCATCCATTTGTGAAATAAATATTTTTTCAATGGAAAGCATCGATAGAGCCTTCAAACGACCCTGGGACATTGAATTTCGAAGTCTTGATTATTTTTAAAGTTGAAAAGCGTATTTCAGCTTCTGATGTTGACATGGGTGTTGTTGCAACCATTTCTAATTTTTTTTTTGTTTCCCGAAATGTTTCGTCTACATTATTTTGTGTTTAATATTAATTGGCCCTATAATAAAGCTAATTCCATTGTATTATGTAGATGGCTTTTGAAGTTGTCGTGCTTTTTTATTTTTTCAGTGCACCAAATCTGTCACCCCTACCTCCGTCCTTGCTTTATTACCGCCAAAAAGTAAACAAGGAAAACAAAATAACGCATTTTATTTTGTTGCACCCACAAATCCAATTGTTCTTCGAATAAAATAATGTCTCTATTAAATTGACGTTTATATGCTTTTCCGAGGCTAACACCTGCAGTCTCAATAACAATATCGGGCAATGTTTTTTAAATCAATTTTTCTTCATAAGAGTATTTAAAAAATCGCTTCACATGAACTAAATTATAAACTAAATCCATTGTCACTAATATAAATATTAATAATTAGTACAATAAATCACTATACAAATTCACAAAACACCAAAACAGTATTTAAAATCTCAACACGAAATACGAAATAGGTACGATTTACGCCCGCAATTCTACGAGTAGTACATTCACTGATGTTGCCTTTGCTGCGAAGAATGCAGCTCACTGACCGTGCATATGCGAGCGTCAATAATTGTGAATCGCCGCGTGAGTTGAAGGGGAAGACGGATGTCCTGAACCGTGCACAGAACTACTTCATGTGGCCCAGTCAATGTACCGCGACGCGCTCGCGTAGAGACCCCGATAATTCATCTGGTCTACTACTCAATAGATAAGGGCGGGCAGAATGCGATTTTAACTTAAAGTTATTTCTTAATATTGATTGTTATCAAAATTGCGAAAACCTACAGTCTGATTTGAACCAGTTAGAAGCTTGGTGTAACGATAATGAATTGTTTTTAAATACTGCAAAATGCAAAGTTATTTCTTTCAACAGAAAACGCACAGAATATTTATATGATTATTCCATTAACAACTCAGTACTTGTCCGTTCCGATACTGCTAAGGACCTAGGTATTATTTTTGATCGAAAGTTTTCTTTTAATCAACATATATCATTAAAGATGGCATAAGCTACTAAGATAGATCATTTACAAATATCAATGCATTAAAACTTTTGTATTGCTCTTATGTTCGTTCTAAAATTGAATATGGGTCCTTAATTTGGTATCCTTATTATACCTGCCATAAGATAGTGATAGAGAGAATTCAGAAAAAGTTTTTGAAATTTTTAGCATATATAAATACTGGGATTTACCCTGAAATAGGTGTATCATATAAAATGCTGGCAAATGAATTTGATTTGGATAGTTTGGATTTAAGGCGTAAATTGGCTTGTCTTATTTTTTTATATAAATTATTACGAAACCAAATTGACTGTTCTGAATTGTTGAGTAAGCTAAATTTTCATGTCGCTAGATTATGTGTTAGATATAATCTCACATTTCACTGTGGAACAACAAGAACCAATGTACTACTTAAATCTCCAATTTATGTTATGTCTAACAATTTTAATAGAATATGTCCGTTTTTTGACTGTAGCTTGAAACAACTTGTTCTGATTGCTATGGAACATTTAGATTCTGATGTACAGTGTGTCCAATTTTCGTGGTAATCGCATGGTTTCTCCTATTTCCAACGGAGATAGGGACTTGCAAGTTTCACATTCCTGATCTACTTTTTTGAGAAAAGAAGGATGGCGCAAACAGAATGTCCGTATCTTCTTTTGTTTCTGAGATACAGGGTGAAATTGAAAATTTACCATTTTACGGCACATACCGTATCTTGCTTATCCTGCAACATATCAACAATCTGAAAATGGCTCCTTATAGAACTTTTTACGTAGAATCCATTGGCGTACTTAGTTTATTTGTCAGGGTGCTAATTTTTGAGAAAAATAGGTAACTTAGGTTTTTTAAATGGAACGCCCTGTATATTTTTACACCGTTCGATTCAGCTCGATTTACTCTTTTCAAAAATATAACATAGTATGTAGTTATTTTTAATGCTTTTGCCATAATCTGCAATTAAACTTTTATCTTGTTGATCAGCTCTATTGACCCTTAGTAGGCTATGGCAGCTAAACAAAAACTATTCTACTAGTACCTGTCAAATTTATTGTGTTTATCCAGTACAAACGTAAAGCTTTTCACAAATTTCTCTTGATCAATAATACAAGTATGGCAGTAAACCAACGTTTTGAATATTATGAAAAGTATGATATGCTTCGTTGTTTCTTGAACGTCAAGAAAATGCCGATGATGCATCTGAACTTTATTTTAATAGGTATTTATTACTAAATTTCTACTAAACTTACTTAGTAACTTACATTAAAATTTTTGTAGATATCCAGAGCGCAGGCAACCAAATAAAGTGATATTTTTTAAAATGAAGTCAAATTTGTTAAATTATGGTTCATTTTGTAAACCCAGACCTAAAATGTATAACAAGGAAAATAATGAATTTTACAATATCAATGTATTGGCTATCGTAGAGGCCGCTCCCAAAACTTCTTGTAGAGAAATACAAGAGCATGTAGGTGTGACAAAGTCCCGGGTACAAACAATATTACATAAAAATAAATTCAAGCCTTATAAATCAAAAATAGTGCATAGGTTACGCCCCGGTGATGCAGAGCGACGCATGAATTTTTGTAGATGGTATCTGGAAAATATTCAGAATGACATAAACTTTTGCAGAAAAATCATTTGGTCTGACGAGTCGTATATTAGCAGTGCTGGTATTTTCAATAGACACAATACTAGGCACTGGTCTCAAACAAACGAATTTATTACATTCACCCGTGAACAGCAAGGCAGATTTGGCTTCAGTGTATCTTGCTTTATACTTGGACCAGAATAAAATACGAAATTTTCGAAGAAAGACTGTCTGCCGCCCGATATTTACAAATTTTAAGAAATAATTTGCCAGATTTGTTGGATGAGATCCCCTTGGGACATTTGCCTGAAATATACTTTCAGCAGGATGGGGCTCCAGCTCACAATTCTCACAATGTGACTCAATATTTAAACGACAATTTCCCGGATCACTGGATTGGTACCAGAGGACCCGCAAACTGGCCTCCTAGATCACCTGACCTATCTGTGCTCGATTTTTTTCTTTGGGGTTTTATAAAAAATAAAATTTATAGTGTGCGTCACGAGACTAAAAATGATCTTAGAGTTGCAACCCAACAGTCCATAAGGTATACAAAATCAAATAAATTCTACTTTAATATATCTTATAATTCATTAGCTATTAAGAAACATGGCAGAGCCTCCTTCACGGCATCTAAATTCAAATGATAAAGTAACACAAACTTTCACGTCTAAAATTCCTGTATCAAGATTTCCATTTGACAAGATAAAATCTACAACTACAGATAAAGGAACATATACTATAGATGAAATTAATACAGAAGGTAATTCTGTAGAAGTCAAATATTGTGAACAATATGTAAATATCGGTGGTTGTGAGTATGGAATCAAATGCAAGTATGAACATCCATATGAATATAGCTATGATCCAGGATCAGCTTTAAGAGATGATATTATTATTGGAAAGTTAAACACAATATTACAAAATCAAGATTACTTAAAGAAGAACTTAGCTACATGTGGACAATGTGGTATTAATAAAGCATCTAAAACAAAAAACACATTAAGAAATGAAGATGATATTAGTAGCCACAATATATATGATTCAGAAAATCCATCATAATCTAGAGGAAGAGATAATACTCCTAGATTTAAAAGAGGGAGAGGAACAACTCATAATCACAGAGGTTCAAGATCTGGGTATTCTAAATCTAATGAGAGAAAATATAGTAGACGAGATAATAGATCTGTTTCTAGAGATAGATCTCATGTAGAAAAGAAAACATGTCAATTGATGGAGAGACTTTCGCTATATAAAATGTAGAGCAAATTTAAAACACAAACTGTGGAACATTTCTATTGGGATCATTTTATTTTAAAATAAATATCATATCTTATTATTACTTCATTATAGTGTTAATAAATTGTATTTCATAAATAATATAATTTACAGGCATTTACAGAATTGTAAGAGCGGCCTATTATCATTATTAATGCCTTGAATAGTATAAGAAAAAGATGTGAAATGTGTATTACGAAAAATGGAAATGTGTTTGAACAGTATTTAAAACATAATGTTAATTAGAGTAGCAAAAAATTATTTAGTTAATTTGTTATTTGTTTATTTTATTATTTGTTAGGTAGTTAGTTATTTGTTCTCTTATTTATTTATTTATTCTCTTTATCCTTTTGTTATATCCTTAGCCAATATAAGAAATACAAGTTCATCTGTGGTTTACTTAAACCTACCAGTAAAAAAAATAATAAAAAAAGATATTATTATTATAATTAAAATAATCTATTGAATACATCATGAAATAAGCTACAGCCTGAAACTAGATCTCAACAAGAGATCACAGAAATTTACACCAACATGAATATTATTATTATTTTGTTATTTGTTAGTTGTATATACCGGTTTGTTTATTTATTTGCATATTCTTTTACTTTAAAAACTGTTTACCTTATTTATTTACTTACTACATTTCATATCCTGTGCCTTCATATAATATTGAATTGATATTGAATTTCAGACAGCATCTATAAAGTATTTTTTGATGGTTAGTTTACCTCGATAATATCAAAATCGACTTTAATTGCAGATTATGGCGAAAGCATTAAAAATAACTACATACTATGTTATATTTTTGAAAAGAGTAAATCGAGCTGAATCGAACGGTGTAAAAATATACAGGGCCATTTAAAAAAAACCTAAGTTACCTATTTTTTTCAAAAACTAGCACCCTGACAAATAAACTAAGTACGCCAATGGATTCTACGTAAAAAGTTCTATAAGGAGCCATTTTCAAATTGTTGATATGTTGCAGGATAAGCAAGATACGGGATGTGCCGTAAAATGGTAAATTTACAATTTCACCCTGTATCTCAGAAACAAAAGAAGATACGGACATTCTGTTTGCGACATCCTTCTTTTCTCAAAAAAGTAGATCAGGAATGTGAAACTTGCAAGTCCCTATCTCCGTTGGAAATAGGAGAAACCATGCGATTACCACGAAAATTGGACACACTGTACTTAACTAGTTTGCTTATGTAACCTGTTTCAATTTGAATTGTACGTATCTGTTGTATTCTACATCTTTTTTTTACATTTATATATGTATATTTTTCTTCTTTATTTGTTCTTCTTTTCAGTACTTTTTTGCGTATATGTATGTATAGGTATTACACTCTACTAATATTTACTTTTTTTGTAATTTTGCCCTGTAAATGGATATTCTGTTGGGCAATAAAGCTATTATTATTATTATTATTATTATTATTATTATTATTATTATTATTATTATTATTATTATCATCATTATCATTATCATTATTATTATAATAGATAACAAAACTCTATGGAGAAAGCATCCTTCAAAAAGTAAGTTCGCAAAACGTGCTCAGAAAAATCTAGTGCGTGTTTTCCCCCGCCCTTTGTTCAATAGATAAGAGGCAACAGACTCACTGGCAGTATTTCTCAAATTTATTACACCTGATATGATAGATGAAATCGTAAAATGCACAAATATATTTATTGGACAAAAACAGGAGTCTTTTGCTAGAATTAGGGATGCAAAAGAAACTATAAAGGAAGAATTATTGGCATTCTTAGGCATTTTATATTTTTTGGGTGTTAAAAAACAAAGTAACACAGATTTTCGCGAAATTTGGGATGCAGATACAGGTAACATAATATTTTTGCTTAGAGCAATTCGTTTTGATGACACAACTAATAGACAGGAAAGAAGGCAGAGCGACAAACTTGCTCCAATTAGGGCAATTTTAGATTCCTTTGTATCAAACTGTAAAAATTATTATATACTGGGTGAATACATGACTATCAATATATACCCTTCTATGTAAGTAATATTGAACTTTATTGCGGCAAACAACATAATGGACCCTACATACAATCAAATACACACAGGAAAAAATAGAAACCTTACCATCGATAACTGGTACAGCAGTTACCCATTAGCTAAAGAATTATTGAAGTGTAAAATCACATTTGTCGGCACAATAAAGAAGAATAAAAGAGAGATTCCAGTGTAGTTCTCGTCTAATAAAACTAGACCCGCTCCATAATCGATATTTGCCTTCCAAGACGATGCAACTCTTGTTCTTTTTGTCCCAAAAAGAATAAAGCTGCCAGTTGTAGGCCCCCGGTCACCCGGGGTCTGAAAGAATAGAAAAGAAGCAGAAGTCGACATGCTCCATAATGTAATGTAATAATCCTAAAACGACGGCCTTTTCACTCGCCTATACGGAACGTGAGGTGGGGCGGAAAGAAAGCATTTAACATGCATTAATACATAATCAAATGTAATAAGTGAAACCTGACGACAATTTCACTCGCCTAAAATTAAGCGTTTCTATCGAAGAATACGTTTGAAAAAAACATAAGGATGCTTATGTAACATTTAGTGAAATTGAAATTTATATGGAAAACCGTAAAAGATAAGTTTAATGTATCATGTATTTCTAAAATGTTAAAGTGGCGGTTTTTCAAAGGCGAGTTTAAATATCTTTAGAATGCATTTCATATAATAATGTTTACCCATCGCCGGCCTTAATCCTTTCTACCTGCGAACCCTAATCGATAACGACCCATAGGTGTATATGAGTGTAATGAGAAAATAATAAACATTAAAAAATATATTTTTCACAAAGTCTATTGTACCTATTACAATCAATTGTTATATGTTTGAAAATGAAAAATGTCAATATAATTATATACCATTTGTGGAAAAGAAAGGGTAGAAAAATGGAAGTTTTAAAATGTACAGTAGACGTAATCAATCTTTTTACGGAACAGGACACATTTAAAAATACACTCAGGTGCAAAAAAATGCAACAGTCAAATTTTTGGTAAAGTTTGAAGATACAACTCTTTTGTTTTTAGGCTGATTTTCATAATTTTTTAATAAAACTTTAGATAAAATGATCAACTTTAATCCACGTATTTAGTCGTTTGATAAATGTTGGCCTTTTAGTCATTATACAGGGTTAATTGAAAGGTTGCTTCATGACCTAAATTTTAAATCGCCCTGTGGAATAATTTCGTTACCAAATTTATTTAAAAAGTCAATATTCATTAAGAGCCATTCATTTCCTACAATTTGTTTTTTGGTTCATGTCTTTATGTGCATTGGTTCATTTTTAAGAGCAACATAAACATGTCACTGCTTTAAAAGAAATTTGTTTATTATTTAACAAACCAATTCAACTTCAACTTAAGTAACCTAAGAAAACATTTTTTTTAAGTTAACCTAATATTTTGTATTGCCACCTCTGGCTATAATAACTGCCTGCATACGGCGGTTCATATTGTCTATTAAGTTACGAATAGCTTCTTGAGGAATATTTTGCCATTCCTCCTTGAAGGGCTAGACGGAGCTCATTTACCGCAGCGGGAGGTACTTCACGATCTCTGACTCGCCTACCTAGCATATCCCACACATGCTCTATGGGGTTCAAATCATGCGAACATGCTGGCCAGTTCATTTTGTTGATTTCACCTTCCCCCAGGTATTTTGTGACATATCTTGCTGTATGGGGCCGCGCATTATCTTGCATGAGGATAAAGTCATTACCGACAATTACAGGGTTTAAGTTTAAAAAAAAAAAATGTTTCTTTAGGTTACTTAAGTTGAAGTTGAATTGGTTTGTTAAATAATAAACAAATTTCTTTTAAAGTAGTGACATGTTTATGTTGCTCTTAAAAATGAACCAATGCACATAAAGACATGAACCAAAAAACAAATTGTAGGAAATGAATGGTAAATATATATATATATATATATATAGAGATAGAAAACCATAAAACATAAATTTCAGTGTAATATATTTGTAAAATGTTGAAATGGCGGTTGGTTGGCTGTAGAATACAATTCATTAATTACTCATAATCCTTCACAGACCTGAATCCTATCTACCTGCGAGCCGGTGCCATTAATAACCCATTTGTGTTACTGTTGTGCCGCCGCCGCCGCCCTTAATCCTTTGTACCTCCGAGCCGTAACGATTCATAACCAATTTATAGTTAATTGAATATTAAATATATTTAGAGTATAAATACTCGTAACCGACAGAAAATACTTCATATATTTCCCTGTGTGTACTTGCGAAATGGATGCGGATACCCGAAGTGTAATAGAGTTTTCCGACGAAGAAATGGAGGAGCATTTAGTAGAGGCGGCATTTCCGCCGACGCAAATGTTAGTCAGTATGGAGGTTGCCGCTGGGCAGACGTCCCCGCAACCGGGGCCGTCGGAGATGGTTATCGCGGCCGTCAGCTCCATCCCGGAGGACGTCGACATTCCCGCGGTCGAAACGTCCCCACGAACGCAATCGGGATCGTCGGAGGTGGTTATTCCAGTCGTCAGCTCCATCCAGGCCCTTCCAAAGAGGTTTTTAAGAAACGTAAACAGAAGAAAAAGCCTTCATTATGTCGAAATACCGGCGGCCCCATTTTCGCCGTCGCCTTCTAGTTCCGACAGCTCTTTGAAGAAATCTCGTCTTTCCGCATCAACTAGTGAGCATACATCAAAGAGCCATCGTCGTAGTAGCCACACCAGCGGCGACACCCACAGCCAGTTGAAGCACCTTCTACAACAACCAATTGTGTCGGAAGCGGCGGTGAGACAGGAGCAGCCCCAGGACCAGGTGGCGAAACCTATTGTGTCGGAAGCGGTGGTGGTTTTTTCTTGTTTTTTTTTTGTGTTAAATTCTGTTTGTGCTTCGTGCAAGACAATTGTCCCGAAATAAATAAGGTGAAAAAGGAGGTAAGAGAAAAAACGAATTATTTTTCTTTCTTGTAATAATGTATAAACAATAAAATGAAACGTTGAATAATACAGGGTGACAACGGAAAATAGAAATACGCTATAACTTTTGTGACTGCTGATAAAAATTTAAAGATGGCTGTTTTTCACGTTTTTTTAAATATTGTACCTTAAAATTCAGAAAAAATACTCTATTACAAAATTAATAGGGCTCTACATTTGAAGAAAATAGTCTTCAAGGAAAAACAACGAATCGAAATTTTTAGTGGTAATAACTACAAAAATGTTCAAATTTAGAATATTTCCCATAACTACAAACAAAAAAGAAAACAATTTCTGCCAGTCGCGGCCTTTGTTTTATTTTAAAAAATGTAAAAAAAGTAAATACATCCAGAAAATGTGTAAGAAAATTAGTCCCATCAAACGTAAATGGATCCGCTGAAACCAAAAATTAAAGAAAAAAACAAGGTATCCCATTAAAAAATAATGCAATTTTTGGGTGGAAAAAAGTTCGTTATTAATAAAAAAATATGTAATGTTATAAGCAGTAATACTTTTTACGGCGTTTTTTTAAGAAACATTTGATTCACCATAAATGGCGTCCAACGGTTATTTGGGATAAATTCTTCTGCCAGGGTACATCGAACACATTGTATAAAGGGTACATATATTATAGAATAGTGGACAAGAGTTACAGCGTGTTCCCACTATTCCTTCTCACCCGGTATATAATAGTTCTATTTTAATTTGAAACTGAGAGAGCCACCGAAATTGTAATGTTTGAGTGGAAAAACCCCGATTTGTGACGGCGTGCGTGGCCATCTGTTTAAGCCTGCCTTGGGGTATTTGCCCTTAAAATGTGTTTTATGGTAGATATTTATTACTATTAAAATTTCTCTAATCCGAGTACACACAGTTTTGTTAATGAAATTACTTGCCAGGTCATACTTTTCCAATAGATAAAATAATTGCAAGTGTAGAACAAGGCCTAACATACGTTAGTAATGAAAATAAAATAGAAACTAGAAATAAAATTTGTAACATACTCACAAATTACAAAAACAAACTTAAGAACACAAGCAATAGGGCAAAACATCAAATAAATCACTATATCAAAGAAACAAAACAATTTTTAAATGACAATCCAAACATATTCATATTAATAGCAGATAAATGTAATAAAACCGTCATTATGTATAAAACCGATTATGAAAATAAAATGAACTACATGCTTAATGATAAAACAACATACAAAAAAGAAAACCAAGACCCAACAACAAAAATTCAAAATAACCTCAATAGTTTAGTTAACTCGTGGCTGAAAAATGCTTTATTACAAAACAAGAAAAAAATAAACTCATATGCCATAACGGCCACCCCCCTTTTATATATGGTCTACCAAAACTGCATAAAGAAAATATTCCTTTAAGACCAATAGTAAGTAATATAAATAGTCCAACATATAACTTATCGCAATACTTATCAGACATATTAACAAACATTTTAGGAAAAACAGAATATCATGTCAAAGACTCCTGGCAATTCTGTGACTTCATTAAAAAACAGACAGTTCCGGATACTCACATAATTATGTCACTTGATGTTACTTCATTATATACAAACATTCCAATTGATCTAGCAATAGAATGCATAAAAAACAAATGGTCCGAAATTACTCAATACACCTCCATAAACCAAAATGAATTTATTAAAGCCATATCTTTATGTTTAAATTCTACTTACTTTACAACCAAATTTTTTCTGAAATTTTCGGAATTGCAAAGGGGTCACCAATATCAGCAACTTGCAAATTTAGTAATGGAAGACCTAGAAAATAAAGTAATAAAATCCCTAGATTATAAACCAACCTTTTACAAAAGATATGTAGACGACTGTATAATTTGCTTGCCGAAAAATAAAATAGATTACACAGTGAATATATTTAATCAATATCACACCAAACTTCAGTTTACCACAGAAATAGAAAAAAACAACACATAAACTTTTTAGATATCACAATCAAATATGGTAATAATGGCATCATCAACACAAACTGGTACACAAAAGAAATCTGGTCTCAACGATATTTAAACTTTAATTCTCAAACATCCAATAGTTACAAAAAAAGCGTCATTAATAGTTTAACGGATCGTGCAATTAATCTCTCCCACCCAAAGTACCGACCAGACAACTTAAAGAAAATTAAAAAAGTCTTAGAAACCAACTCATACCCAAAGAAATAAATAGCCAGTAATAAAAAAAAGAATTCACAAAATATACAATAAAACAAAAACTCAGCCAAGTAATAGCCAAGAAAAATATATTTCAATGCCATATATACCAAACGTATCTGAAAATATTTCAAATGTTTTAAAAAAACACAACGTAAAAATTGCTCACAAACCACACAACACAACAAAAAAATTCTTTACAAACCTAAAACCAAAACTACAAACAGAGGACGAAACCAACACAGTATACAAAATAGACTGTAACAACTGCAACAGTACATACATAGGTCAATCCAAACAATATTTACATAAACGAATATACGCACATAAAGACAACACAAAAAACTTAAATCACAACGCAACAGCACTTACGAAACATTCCTTAGATAATAATCACAGTCTCAATTTTAATAATATAGAAATCCTTGATAAAGAACCAAACTACCAAAAAAGAATAATACATGAAATGCTACAAATAAAAAGGCACAAAAATTCAATAAATAGCCGAACTGATATAGATAATTTAAGTGAAACTTATTTTAACATATTGGAATAAACATAATTTCATAACGGGGTGAATTGATAAATAATAATTTTTACATCTATCCATAATTTTTAAATATTTAGTTTGTCATTATATAAAAAAATATATTTCCACATTTAGAAAACACGCTCTCTGAAAAATGTCTTGCATACCATTACTCTTATCACATAGTTAACATAAACAAACTTCAAAAACTTAGCAGTCAAAGCTTAAAAATAGACACATAGTTCAGTTTCATTAATACCATAGAATAGAAAGCATGTAAAATTTTAAATTGTACAATATACAAAACACAAAACAACTGTAAGTAAACCATTTATAAATAATAGTAAAACTCAAAGTACATTATAGAAATTTTATAGCCCTGATGATGGTTAATAAACCGAAACGTACGCAGGAAAATAAGCTGTTTTATTACGTTTGACCGAAATCCCAAGAAAACAGCATCTCTATATAGTTAATGAAATTTAGTTTTATTGAGATTAGTGGAAATCGGTTTATTCATATATATGTAGATGTAGAAAAGTTGTCGAAAAAATATTTTCCAAAAATTAATTATGGCAGTTTGCTGAAAATAGAAGTTCGGCGACATCAAATAAAGTTGATGCTTTCTCATTTTGCAGTATCATATAGACATTATTCTGTAAATATTATGAAAATATCATATTAAATGTATTACCTAAATAAATAAGTATAACAATATGTATTATTAGTGGTAGACTACTTGAAACTACCACTTTAAATTCGCCATACCTACAGGGTGATGACTATTTAGACAGTACGGGGATCTTGGAAGCGGTAATGTATAGATAGAGGGTGGCTTAAATTTGGAAAATGCAGCACAGTTTTATGCTTTGGTACTTTGGCGTGTTTTGACGTGTTTTTTTGGTAAGTTTCGAATTTGTTCCTATATTCCGTTAAACGAATTATGTATTTTCCGTTTTCGGATCAATTTTTTTCTTAAATGTTACAAGCTTACCGCATCGCATTGCTTGAAAACTAAAATAAAAACATTTTCCTTTTACTTTCATGACACTTGTATTTTTAAACTAAATGTTATGAAATGTGGTACTCTTATATTATTGCAAACGATTGTACATATAATTTCGAGGTAATTAATTATGTACATTACACCATAAATTGACAGTAGCAATAACTTCTGTTTTCATGGCTTCCTTAGGTCATGTCTTCATCCGGTGAAGAATCTGATTATACGTCCGACGAGTCAGGCAGTAGTGTAAGGTCTCAGGACATCCTCACGTCTAACGGTAAGTAATAATTATGTACACAAGTGTATGTAAATTTTAATTTTGGAGTCCAACTTCCAGAATATAGGGTGTTACAGTAATTATTTTAAATAAAATGATCGGTAACTTCGGAATATTAAGATAATTAAAATTTCAGACATCACTTTGTCATAAGTTTAAATTAAATTACAAGTTGTAAGCATTTTATTTGAAAAATTAGCATAAGAAACGGCCCATTATTTCAGTCCAAAGAATTTGTGGTCAACAATCAACAACCTCTTACTTTGTAACACCCTGTATATTAATAAAACAGTCAGATTCCACAACACCGCGTTTAGGTGTGGGTGTAGCAGTTGTGATGCTATACACTTTAATTTTCTTTCTTCGACAGTTCCGTTTTTTAAAGTGAAATACGACGTGGACAGCATTTTGGTGGCTAGTAGGAGATTGGAGACGTTCAAATGCGGTCCTAACGTATTCAAAATCTCAAATTCTGATTTGCCGTGCAAGGTTACAGAAAACAAAAAGTTTATAGGATATGACGAAGAACAGATTTTCATGTGTATTAAAATCCCCCAAGACGAAACGTCCATCACCCGCCAAGGACCGCACAACTGGAGGAAAATCATGTTAGAGGATTTGGTTTATCCTGCAGTGAATGCAATGCCCGAAAAACTGGACACGCGGACTTACAATAATTTCCAAGGTCCGTGCAAATGGATTCCGTCAAAGTCGAACGTGTCGGTATTTCAGAACGATTGGCATGTATTTGCACGAAATGTCAGCGACAGGGTGACCACTATTAATCAAAATAGACACGTTCTAATATTTTTCCTCAGGGCCAACCATGGATTATTAGCCGATCCCGATCGAGCGTCTGAATCGTTGGAACGTATGTGCCATCTAGGGTCCCTCCACATTATGAAAATTCAACTCCACTTCGGCGGCGTGTTGTCCTCTCCTTTCCCCGAAGGGCGCTGTACTCCTGCATCAAGAGTCCGCGCAGGAAAATCTTGGCATTACTTCTAGGAGGACTACTTTTTTCCACCCCTATTTTATCCACAACTATCGCTATTTTTCATCGCACAACACCGAATTGTGCAAATCCCTGTCAAGACATTGTTCCTTCGTCCAATGCTATAATCCCAAAATCCACATTGTGAAACCATATGCTTCAACCCCAATGTTTCTAGCGTACCTCTGTCGGGTACGAGACGACCAGGAGACGAACCGCTGCAGGAATCACCAGTTGCGAGAACAAATTCAACGATCCCTGGATAAGCGGTCGGTCAAAGTACCCAATTTTCTACGCACCGTTCGGTCCCACGTTCCCCTACGGCTCGAAATCGTACTAATGTACGGTACCGGTGGGGAGGCGGTAGATCAAATCTCAACACGTACTTCAATTAAAAAAGTCGTTAGAATATTTCAAGACTACGTATCTTTCATTCCCTCTGAGAAGTGGAAACCCTTCGTTGATCAGTCTGCTTTTGCCATTCTTCGGAAATTGGAAGAGTGCCAACAGCGACAGGTCATGTACGGCTATAGAAGATTTTATGTCGCCTTGCACTGTGAGACGTGCCTAAACTTTTTTATAGAGGGAGCACATTATCAAAGGAAAGTGAATTTCAGATACGTGCAGGCGTTCATGTTTCGTCGGTCGAAAGACGTCCTTCCACCACGCATTTTAACACCATATGGACCGCCTGCGGAACTCTATTCTATTCACTTCGACGTCCATCTACCTGCTATTCTGAGAGCCCATCCACTCGAAAGATGAAATGAAGATCTTTTGAATCGGTTCGAATTTCCCCATCCACAGTTTTCATCGTATATTGTTATTCTTTTAGCGACATATCGCGATTATCGGCAATTTCCCTTCCTCACCCATTCTGAGGTAAAGGGTTCCTTACCATCGAGTTCCGAAGAGTTTCGTACAAAGCTTCTTATCGCCCTAAACGCGTTCCTGACAGCCTTCGCCATGAACGGCAAGGCCCTTCATTGTCGAAACACCGACCTCGGATCAGCGGTGAGGGAGACAAGGAATTTTCAAGGTGCGTTTACAATTCGGAACATCAAAGACAATGGAGGTACCGTTCTCGCACACCTTCATTGTTATGATTTAAATTATATAGTGCGAGCCATTCTTGCATCAGATTCTATATTCGCTTCTCTGTTCACTGTCGCTTTTAAACATCTCTTTCCCGACGAGGTCCTCTCCTTCGTGCCTAAAGCTGTTCAAGGTCTACAAATATTCGAGGCATTTCCAGCCACACATCTGTCTCCATCTCTTGGGGCACGGAATCGGATCAGGTGTTTCACATCTCCTTCCCTTCTGTCTTCTTCTTCTACTTCTTCTTCTGCATTTTCTACGTCCACCAAGAGGGCTTATGCCAGAAGCGCTGTCGCAGGACCTGCTCCTCCTCTACAGATCCTATTCCGTCGACATCTACAGCTCCCATTCCGTCGACCTCTACAGCCACCGCTTTCCGTAACCCTTTTTTTTTTAAAAAAAGGAAAACGACAGGTTTGCCGCCAACCTCCAAATCCCCTGTTCAAATCCCGCCCACCTCCGAGGCCCCCCTCGAAATCTCCGCCGCCGCCGTCGACCTTTACAGTCCCTTCCGTCTCCAATCCGTCTACCTCTACAGATCCTATTCCGTCGACATCTACAGCTCCCATTCCGTCGACCTCTACAGCCACCGCTTTCCGTAACCCGTTCGGACAGCGAAGCCGAAAACGACAGGTTCGTAATTTTTTCAAAATTTGAGATTTTTTCAGAATTTTTCATTTTTCTTAATTTTGATTTTCTCAGGTTCGTTATTGGATCATCTCGATTCAATCCGCAAACCGCCCCAGCGACCCACAGTACGGAGAAACTTCAGTCGCTGCAAGGCCACAGATCGTGCACTGTACCTTTTTCTGTCACGACACAGTACCAAGGTGACGGGTAAAACGATTTATGCAGATTTGATTAAATTGGACAAAGAAAATTTTGGAGGGGCGAAGGATAATGGACTCTTTAGCCACTTCCGTACTCTGTGCGTGAATAAGAAGTTGGAGCGGTATCTGTCTAAAGAAAAAGCAGATATACTTTACGACAAGATGAAGAACCAGTACGCCCATTCAAAGAAGAAGAAGAAGTGAACGGGATCGGCGGGGCATTGCATTCACTGAACTATTAGCAATATTACTCAGCCTGTATCATCGGAATGGTTATGAAAAAACCGTTGTAACAGTAATCTGTCTAAAGAAAAAGCAGATCCCATTTTCAGCGAATATGGTTTTATTTTGGAATGCATAAGATTTCATGGGATTTCTTAAATTTATAAAAATAATATTCGTCGAAATTTACAATTCACAGGTGGATTATGGATTCTTGGATGGATTATTCATTCGTTGATCGTGACAATACGTCGGACCACGAGATGCCAACGTCAGGCACCACTACAAATAGCGACACGCCCACGTTGCCAAGTAAGTAATAAAGAAACATTTAAAAACATATGATCGGCAACCGAAAAATTTAGATTTTTGTTTATAAATTTGAAACCTTTTTATCTTGTTTCAATTTATGTTCATTCTAAAGTCTTTGAAAATGTACCATAAGAAAAGGCCCATTATGTCGGTCCAAAGAATGTGTGGTCAACAATCAACAACCTCTTTGTAATAACTTTTTTTGTTTAAAAATAGCCCGATTCCACAGCACCATGTTTAGGTGGGGCTGGAGCTGTTGTGATGCTATGTAATTGAATTTCCTTTATTCGACAGATGATTTTATCAAGTACGATTACGACGTGGACAGCATGTTGGTAGCTGCTTGGACGTTGGAGAGTATCACATGCGTTCAGAGCGTATTTAAGATTTCAAATTCAGATATACACCCCCAAGTATCGACGAATAAAAAGTTCTACAACGTTTTGTTTAAAGAACAAGAAGATCCCTCCAAATCGTACGTGATGGAGGTGTTGCTGGGGGGATACGACGAAGAACAAATTTTCATGTGTGTGAAAATTCCCTTTGGAGAAACCTCCAGCAACCGCGAATCAGTAAATTGGAGGAGATTTATGCTTGAGAAGTTGGTATATCCTTCAGTGAAAGACATGCCCGCAGGATTAAGCACGGGAGATTATAGTAACTGTTCGACTCTCAAATGGATTCCTTCCAAATCCCATGTGTCGATTTTCAAGACAGATTGGGAGGAATTTGCCAGCAGAGTGAGCAGCAGGGTGGACGCCTTCAACAGCGATAGTGACAGGAACTTTGTACAAATTGGTGATTTTTTCAGAATTTTTCATTTTTCTTAATTTTTATTTTCTCAGGTTCGTTATTGGATAATATTGGTTCTATCCGCCAACCGCCCCAGCGACCCACAGTACGGAGGAGCTTTACTCACTGCGAGGCCACAGATCGTGCACTGTGCCTTTATCTGTCACGACACAGTAGCAAAGTGACAGGTAAAGCGATATATGCCGATTTAATTAAAATGGACCAGGAAAATTTTGGAGGGGCCAAAGTAAATGGATTGTTTAGCCACTTCCGTACTCTGTGCGCGAATAAGAAGTTAGCGGTATCTGCCTAAAGAAAAGGCAGATATACTATACCAGAAGATGAAAAACCAATACGCGCATTCGAAGAAAAAGAAGTGAGCGGGATCGGCGGGGCATTGCATTCACTGAAGGTGGGGGTCAAAAGGAGGTTTTAGTCGGAGTAGCGCCCGACACTATCGTTAGCGATCAACACTAAGCTACGATGCCAAGCGGTTTCCCCTCCAAACAAAAAAAAACAAAAAAAAAACAAAGGTTGTATTTCACCTAACAAAATGTTTTCCAAGTTGTTACATAACATTTCTTGGTTTCGTTTGTTTAATAAGATTTTTTGTCATGTTTTCAAAATTTACTTTTTTACTTTTTATTAAAAATTTTGATTTGTTAAAATTTGTGATTTTGTGACATTTTTTATTTTTTACAAATTTCTGATTTTGTAATAATTAAGATTTTTCCAATTTTTTGAAAAATTTAGATTTTTTCACAATTTTTAACTTTTTCTACATTTGTGAATTTTTCCAAATTTCTGATTATTTCATAATTTAGATCTTTCAATTTTTAATTATTTCCAAATTTAAATTTTTTCACCATTTTTTATTTGTCTTAAAATTTTTTGATATTCTCAAAATCTGATTTTTTCTAAATTTAGGATTTTTTACAAATATCAGATTTTTTCTTTATTTTAATTTTTTGGAAATGTATAATTTTTTAAAATTTTTTTATTTTTTCCAAATTTCTGATTATTTCATAAGTTAGAACTATTAATATTTAATTCTTTCAAAATTTATACTTTTTCACAATTTTTCCACATTTTTTATATTTCCATAATTTTCATTTTTTCTAAGCTTTTTATAATTTATAAATCTTTGTTTTTTTCGACATTTTACATTTTTTACAAATCAGATTTTTCCATAATTTAGATAAAGATATTTCAGAAAATAAAAAAACTGATGACTGCACTTTAAAATTAAAAAATGAAGTATGGGAAAAAATTGCTTCAATTTTTAACAGTCAAGGGTTGTCAAAACGTTCCAGTAAACAGTTGAGAAAGTGCTGGGAAAATATAAAACAGAGGTATGTTTGTTGAATACAATATATTGTATATATTAGAAAATATTTTTCTTTAGAAAGCGAAAGTTAAATACCACTGTAAGACAGCAGCAACTTATGACAGGAGGTGATCCTTCTATATAAATAAAAGACGATCCTGTCATAGACTTTGTGGATGTAGCAGCTCCAAATTTAGACGTGGAATAAATTGTGCTTGGGACAGTACGGCAGTTTTCTATACAGTGATAATATTTCAGGGACAGTATTAATATTAGAGATCCAAGTAGACTAACACAGAAAGAACTGGAAGCTTTTGCGAAGGCGATTTTCGAGGAGTCGGAAAAGGAAATAGTTGGCGGTTCTGATGATGATGCTTCAGATAAAAATATTGTAGTTAGTGAGCATAACACAAGTTCTGAAGAGGAAGCGGAAGACAGCGACAGTGAGAGAGTAGTGCAAAAAGAAATAGAGACTAGGGATCCATGTTTTTTAGGCAGTTTGCAAAACGTGCTCAGAAAAATCTAGTGCGTGTTTCCCCCGCCCTTTGTTCAATAGTGTAACCTCGAAATTAGGTTGTCGTTGAAACACGTCACGTAGACAAATAATCTTTATTGTCACTCTTGATAAATACAAGAAATCTGCTTCAACAAATTCACAACTGTCAAATACTTTACTTTGACGTTTGTCACTCGCGTTTCGCTGCTCAATACAAACTGACTGCAGCGGCCGAAATTGATCTGCTTATATAGCTTTTTCCAGTTCTCGAAGTTTCTGAGATCTCGAGAACGTGTCGAGAAACAAATAGAATATAGCCTGGAATATTCCGGAAAACGTCAAAATAAAGGCATCACAAAAATTATAAATTCCAACGTAAACAGGAACACAATTAACAATCCAAAAAGGTAGGTGAGCCTTCGTAACATTGCCCCCCTCTTAGAACTGATCGTCCCGATCAGGTTACTCCACTATAGAACCTCCTTTACTTAACGTGCAAGTACTACAATGTCGACACCATTCTTCTACATCGGTACGACTTCCAAGCCAATAAAATCGTTCTCTGACTTTATTCAAAGTTTTATTTCTTCCTAAATGCACGCCACCTATACCACTATGAAGAGCTTCGAGAACTTCTGGCACTCTTTTTCGGGGTAATACAGTTTGGTAAATCCTCTCTTTACCATTAGGACTTTCCAGTACTCTTTTCAATACGCCATTCTGTATTACTAAAGAATCCCATAGGGTCCAATAATTCTTCAAAGACGAAGATCTGTTTGAAATGTCATTCCAGTTAGGTCTATCCAGGTTTTTAATCTTCCACTGGTATATATCTCCGAAATCTGAATCTTCGCTCTGTTCTTTAGCAAGGGTTTCATGATCCCATTCATTCGGGTTCTGCAACTTAGTTCTTTGGCACAAAAATGGGTCCTTTTCTTTCGCTTCACTCAGTTCAGTGGTTAAAGTTACTACGCTACTTTGTACTTCTTCCACTGATGGTTTTGCCCTTTCTATTTCCTTCAACTGAGTTTCTAACTTGCCTTTATTGTTATTTAACTTTCGCAACAACTGATCTTTATGTTTTAATTTTGTCAACAGTTCCTCTTTTTCTTTAATCAACTGGGCTTCTTTTTGTTTCATTTGATCTTGAATTAATTTTATCTGCTTGAAGAGTTCGGCATTAGTAGCTTCCAAAGTTTTATTCTGGTTGTTCAGGTCAAATATCTACAGACAGCAAGTTCGTCTGTGATGGAGGTGGCTGCAATGGTGAGATGCCTATGTATGGCATTGTCTGTTAGTAGGTCGAATTACGAGATGGAAATCATCCAGTACAGGGTGATTCGGGGATGGAAGCAGGTACTCTACATGGGCTGTGAGATCGCACAGGAAATAGAAAACATTCCCGACACTATAAGCATAATGGCCATTCCTTTAGACCTATTCGTTGCTTTCATGATAGATAAACAACCACCCCTAGTTAACGATGGAAGCTTTGACTATTCAAAGGCAGACATCGAATGGACAGCAATACCCATCCGGTCCGAATTCATAAGACAACGAGGAGTCACCCCATATATGATGAGTTTCCTGGATTCGGGGTTTTGGGCAGGCTCAGTCAATCACGTGATAGAAGGCAGTTAACATCCGCCGATACCACCCACTCACAAAAGACCTGTATAAGGCTAATGCCATCAGCCAACAGTGTTCATATTCCAGGACCCAAAAACATATTGTTGGTTATTGCTGACTATGCTGGATCGGCATCTCCAGCAACAATAAGAATAGGAGGTTTAGACGTCCCAGTCTTTAGAGGGAACACCATTCCAGTAGGACAAATCCCAAACTATTTTGACACCTGGCGCCGATGGTGGGCAAATAACAACATAGGCAACATAGAGAGGGATTGTGCTGCCGCCCATAAACAAATATGTCAATATTTGGGTGTGGAGAACGCTTGTTTGATAGCAAATAGCATGGCCGCCGAATTGTACACCACACTGTACCAAGGAATAGCCATCCACCCAACAGTTAATCGCCCCGGGTATGATTGGGATACGCCCGCAGATGGAGCATGGTCGATATACGAGAACGACCTAATAGCTAAGGGAAGTAGGGCCAAGACAAACTACTGGGCAGCAACAGAAGACAATGCAAGTATGACATCAGGCAGAAGAAGACTAGTGGGTTACAACTTCTCCGCCGTATCTGCCTGGGCTAGACCTCCCACCGGTTGTGCTTTGACAAGATACCAACCTTCAAACTGGCATACCTGTGGGGAGATGAGGGTATGGGCTGAAGGCTCTCCCGTAAGACACAATGCCGCATACACAATTTCAACACTCGAGTCGATCATGAGGGTATCTGTCTACGTCAAACTGATATTAACCCACGAGATCAGCCTCATATTTGATTCAGCTGGGGGGATAGGAACACACATCCACATGTTGGGTGGAGCTCAAGCGGCACAAACATCCCTTCTCTTCTCACAAACAAACATCTCTTACGCCACTTGGACCGGGTTTGACACAAGAAAAGACGATGTTTTTTCAACAGACACCATGGAACGTCTCATCTCTATGGCCACAGCCAACATAGCCAAATACACCCAAGTCCAAGCTCTCATACAAGGGTGGGATGAATGGGATGAAGATGTGATATATGAATACTACGGGATGGATCCCTTTGACAATATCCAATGGGCCAGCAATTTCCCTTTGCCACACCACTTCTCCACACAGTGGGCAAACAAAATTTCCTTAACAGTTGGAGAAGTTGGGAGAGAAACATTCTTCAGGCACAATGGAGCAAACCACCAGGGAATAATGTTGACAGACAAATCCCTGCAATATCGGGCTCTCATGTACTGCACAATTGATGCAGACAGATACTTCCCAGTCCTAACATACAGAGAAGAAGACCAGCCGCTGATCCACATGCGTGCCTGGGTGGATCAGTTCAGTTATATTTCCCTCAGTGCTTCGGGCACTATGATTGTATCCAACGCTTCCTACCTTGAGTCCCAGGAACTCACATTGACTATGATGGACAATGGTCTATCATATGCACCGATATTGAGCGCATACATTGTGGGGTCAGCCTATACCCATAAAGATCCAAATATACAGGCGATGAGAGTCAGCGACCTGATTTATCCAGATCCCATAAATTGGGGAAAGATCTTAGAAGGGGCAAAAAACTATCTACTCTATCCAGCCCTGGCAGCCGCAGTGGGTTTCGTCTCGGGTGGTCCCGCGGGTGCCCTGATAGCAGGGGGGACAACCCTAGCAACGAAGTTGATAGAACGACACGCCCCAGAAGAGAAACAGGAAGGGTTGAAAGAGATAGTACAGTTGGAAAAGAAAGCCCTGGAAAAGACATTCCTGACAGAGCAACCTATACACACAAAGACCACACACCCACCGACCCGGCCAGAGACAGGCCAGAAGCAGAACTCAGACAAGGACCAGGAGAAACAAGAACAACCCCCATCCTATCAAGCACAAGTTCAGGAAACTCCGAAGTCGGACCTGGGCGCGGCACCGATAGAGTAAACTATGGTACCTACACACTGGAAGGGACCCACTCAAGTGGCCTCCGACTGTCCCTCCCAGTCATGAAAACAAAAATACCTCTTCTCGGGCAGACCATGTATTGTGGGGTAGTCACAGACGAACTTCTAAGCTGTGTGCAACAGCCCAAGGTTTTACGCCCTACACCAGATGGTCTGTACAAGCTAAGACGGTATTTCAAAGATGTTCCAGCAGGATGGCCCTAAGATCTGTTGTTTATGCTAACCCGTGGATATCAGTCTACAACTTTGATAAAGAGTCAGAAATGTCCACCACTTGGATGACATTCGTCAGCAGGCTAATCCCACTTCTGACACCAATGTAACCTCGAAATTAGGTTGTCGTTGAAACACGTCACGTAGACAAATAATCTTTATTGTCACTCTTGATAAATACAAGAAATCTGCTTCAACAAATTCACAACTGTCAAATACTTTACTTTGACGTTTGTCACTCGCGTTTCGCTGCTCAATACAAACTGACTGCAGCGGCCGAAATTGATCTGCTTATATAGCTTTTTCCAGTTCTCGAAGTTTCTGAGATCTCGAGAACGTGTCGAGAAACAAATAGAATATAGCCTGGAATATTCCGGAAAACGTCAAAATAAAGGCATCACAAAAATTATAAATTCCAACGTAAACAGGAACACAATTAACAATCCAAAAAGGTAGGTGAGCCTTCGTAACAATAGATAAGAGGCAACAGACTCACTGGCAGTATTTCTCGAATTTATTACACCTGATATGATAGATGAAATCGTAAAATGCACAAATATATTTATTGGACAAAAACAGGAGTCATTTGCTAGAATTAGGGATGCAAAAGAAACTACAAAGGAAGAATTATTGGAATTCTTAGGCATTTTATATTTTTTGGGTGTTAAAAAACAAAGTAATGCAGATTTTCGCGAAATTTGGGATGCAGATACAGGTAACATAACTAATAGACAGGAAAGAAGGCAGAGCGACAAACTTGCTCCAATTAGGGCAATTTTAGATTCCTTTGTATCAAACTGTAAAAATTATTATATACTGGGTGAATATATGACTATCGATGAGATGTTGGTACCTTATAGAGGCCGATGTGGCTTTATTCAATATATACCCAATAAGCAAATTCTGATTTGCCGTGCAAGGTTACAGAAAACAAAAAGTTTATAGGTCAATTACTTCCAAAACAAGATCCTAAGGAAAAATACTACGTGATGGAGGTTTTGCTAGGGGGATATGATGAAGAACAGATCTTCATGTGTATTAAAATCCCCCGTGACGAAACGTCCATCACAAGTCGACCGTGTCGGTATTTAAGAAAGAGTGGGATGTATTTGCACGCAATGTCAGTGACAAGGTGGACACGATTAATCAGAATAGAAACGTTGAAATATTTTTCCTGATGGCCAATTATGGATTATTAGCCGATCCCGTTCAAGCGTCACATTCTTTGGAACGTATGTCCGATCTACCAATATCATGAAAATTCAAATCCACTTCGGCGGCGTGTTGTCCCCTCCTCTCCCCGAAGGTGGCGCTGTACTCCTGCATGAAGAGTCCGCGAAGAAGAATCTTGGCATAAGTTCTGTGAGGACTACTTTTTTTCACCCCTACTTTATCCATAACTATTGTTATTTTTCATCGCACAACACCAGATTGTGCAAATCACTGTCACGCCATTGTTCCTTCGTCCAGTGCTATAATCCCAAAATCCCCATTATGAAACCATATGCTTCAACCCCAATGTTTCTAGCGTACCTGTGTCGGGTACGTAGCGACCAGGAGACGAACCGCTGCAACAATCATCAGTTGCGAGAACATCTGGATCCATGAAGAAGCGGTCGGTCGTAGTACCCAATTTTCTACGCACCATTCGGTCCTACGTTCAATAAAATAGTTCATTTTGACGTGATTCTAATCTGGGAATTTTGAAATCAATTTTAGACAACAACGTAGGGCAATCAATCATATAATTTAACAGTTTATATAGGAAACATAATGTTATAATTGCTCTACGCTTTTCTAAAGACACCATATTTAACCTTAACAATAATAAATTATTTGGATAACCTCGCTCAGGGTAATGATTGTCAATTTTTGATATAACATATTTCATAAATCTACGTTGAACTTTTTCAAGTGCTTGTGAGTGTATATCATAAATGGGATTCCAAATAATAGCCCCGTATTCAAGCTTTGCTTGTACCAGAGAGAAGTACAACATTTTCAGAGTTTGAATATTTCTAAATTGTTTGCAATTTCTTACAATGAAAGCCTCCGGATACCCGGAGTCGGGAAGTTGAAAGCCTCCGGTCACACAAAGAAACAGAAGTCGAAAGACAATGATGCATTGCGTAATGTCGTAATGGTTATATCATTGCGAAGTAGAATTCGCCAAGCGTCTAATTGTTGTTGTTTTCCATATTATTGAATAGTATTGAAAACGTTCAGGAAATTTATAAGACAATTTGTGTGTAACATTAGAACCGAAAATTTTTTTTATAGAATTCGTGCATTCGTACGTGTGTTTGTGCTCCACGTGTGTGTTTGTGTCTGTCAATCGTAAGACGAGGAGGACGAGAAAAAGGTAAGTGTTTAAATATATAGTTTTTTTGAAGTATGTACTGATCTTCATATGATATTATGAAATTGGATCATGAATATTGCTCGTGTAAAATGTATGAAATGGTCAAAAAAAAAACAGTCTATAGAAGTAAAGCCACTATTTTTGAAAATTATGCAGCGTATCATAGCTATTATTTTATAAGAGATGTTATGTAAACGTAGCGTGAGTAAATTTTTCTAAAGGATATCATATGGGACTGTATTATATGTTATCAACGTTATATATTTACGATATATTTTTGTATGTGTTGTATAATTATATATAATGCCACATTTATTGTGCGAGTGACAGAAACAGTTTTGAAAATTAAATTAAGGAATATTTATTACAATTTCCGAAAATATAAAGGTGAAGGTTATCATTTAGGAATTTTATATATTTTATCAATGTAATATATTTACATTATATATTTACATTTAGTGTATAATGTGATGTTGCCAAATAACTTTTAATGTGAAAAGAAAATATTGTAGAAAATAATTAGAAGTCTCTTTAAGTCACGTTTATTAGTGAACGTTAAACTAATATATATATATTTATTGCTGTATATTCCCACCCTTGTAATAAACATATAGATATTCAAATGTGACGGACAATGTTGAATGTTTTTTTTAAGTTACGTGTATAATTCTTTGATGCTTTTGGCATACATTTTATATATATATTTAGTACAGTCGACTTCTTGTCCAAATTGTGTGTTACCATTTTAAATTTAGGATAATAAAAAATGAGATCATAATCGGGAAATTATTTATATTCTATCAATGTAATATAATAAAATACTTTTGGAAAACAAATTAAAATATCTTTGAAACACCCATAATACTTAACGTTCATATAGTTATGTATTTGTATTTTTCCTATGTTAGTGAAATGGAGTCAAAGGACAGAAATATTAATGTGGAGTTGGACACGGAAGAAAGGGATGAAAATCGTGGCGAGTTGAATGTTCCGGACGACGGAATGGACGACGCCATGCTTGCGGCTTTTACGTACGAAGTTCCGGACGACGGAATGGACGACGCCATGCTTGCGGCCTTTACGTACGAAGTCCCGGACGACGGCATGGACGAGGCGATGCTCGCGTTACCATTAACGCAAATGATAAACGCCGGGGAGGTGGCCGCCGCCGCCACTGGCACCGTAGAAGTCCCCGACGACGGAATGGACGAGGCGATGCTCGCGTTACCATTAACGCAAATGATAAACGCCGGGGAGGTGGCCGCCGCCGCCACTGTCACCGTAGAAGTCCCCGACGACGGAATGGACGAGGCGATGCTCGCGTTACCATTAACGCAAATGATAAACGCCGGGGAGGTGGCCGCCGCCGCCACTGTCACCGTAGAAGTCCCCGACGACGGAATGGACGAGGCGATGCTCGCGTTCCCTTTAACTCAAATAGTAAAAGCCGGTGAAGTGGCCGCCGCCGATGAGACACACCAAATACCACCACCGGCGAGAGCATCGGGAGAGATTTTAGGAACAGAGGAAAAGAGAAAAAGGAAGAAAAAGGTAAGATTTAATTTGGTAGAAACGAAAGAAGTAATTCCTGCGGACGAAAAGTCCCCGCAACCGGGACCGTCGGAGAGGGTTATGCGCGAAAGAACTCTGTCCCCGCCGCCAGGACCTTCAGAAGAGGTGTTGGAACACCCTAAAAAGAAGAAGAAGAAGCATGTGAAAATGTCAGAAGTAAACATGGAAGGAGCAATGCCATCGGAAAAGGGAGAGGACAAAGAAAAAGAGGAGAAAGAAAAGAAAAAGAGTAAAGAAATGAAGAAAGAGGCAAAAGAAAAAGAGGAAAGTTTTACTGAAGGGGAAGTAAGTAGGAAAAGGAAGAAGCCACCTCGCGTAGCGGCCTCATCCCCGCCGGCAGGACCTTCAAAAGAGAAATCGAAGGAACCGGAAAAGAAGAAGAAGAGAAAGAAGAAAAAGCACCCGACAGAAAAAGTGGAGGAGGGCAAGAAGATTGTAGAAGAATACATGGAAAGAAGAAAGGAACAGGAAAAGGGAGAGAAAATAAAAAAAGAGAAGAAAGAAAAGAAAAAGAACAAAAAAATGAAGACGCCAGCTCGCACAGCTGTGTCTTCCCCCCTGCCAGGACCTTCGCAAAAGGTGGTGGAAGAAACAAAAACAAAGAGAAAAAAAAAGCATGGTGTAAAAAAATTAAAATCGGACGACCCTCGTAGTCCTGGGATGGCGGAGGACCGATTGTCGCCGTCAGCGGGGCCGTCGACAAAGTCCGATCCTCAAAAGATTATAGATACATTTTTAGATAGAAAACTGAAAGAGTTTGAAGTAGAGAAAAATGAAAAGGAGGAAAAAGAAAAGGAGAAGAAGAAGCAGGAATGAAAACACACGGTAAGAAATACATAAGTTGTTACGGTTATAATTTTTATTTTAAATTTTACAATAAATTGGCATATATTGTTGTTGTTGCTAAGAATCACAGCTATATATTGTCTCATATACAGTATGAGCAGGGTGAGTAGTCTGTGCCAGTATCCTGAAATAATATAACATTAAAAACAACAAACATAAACAAAGTTATCGTCTACCTTTTTCCGCTTCCTAGCACCGCCTTCCTAGTAATTGGCCATAAAATTTAACATTTCTTTTCTCAATTATTCTGCTTGTGATAATAGATTTCATTGATAGTTGATGGCTTTCCGGTATTGTGAACTCGTAGAGTCGTTTCAGGTTAGGTCTTCTCGAAAATATTTTCAGCACAATCCATGTTTAGACCTGGAAAACTCCACTAAATTTCACCTTTTGCATTGCTTACTATTAATAATTCTTACCTTAAATTGCATATTTTTCACTTAAACTGTTAGACTGTCAAATTTATGTCGTTCAGGTTAGATCAAAAATTCCCCTAAATATTCTTGTGGTTTTTTTTTGGGGTAATTTCCGCCCACGCCGGCGAAATTCAACCATTTGCTTCCTTTCCATGTGCCTTGCTGGAAGTGCACTGTCGCTCTGCGGATTTTCTGGAAGCTTTGAGCTATTACTTGTCTCCGTAATTTGTAAGATTGTTGACAAAGTTTCAGTATTTTACTGGATTTAAGCTCTGTATGAGTTTGCTATTATTTCTCACCTGCTGGCCGCATGTCAACCAAGGTAAGACAGACTTTTTTATGCAATCCGGAATTTTTATCTTCTTCTCTTTAAATATTTTCAGGCCAAAAATAGAATTTAGTACCTAAATATCCAAGTAGTGCATGTTATACCTTCTAATGCTTAAAACCTGGCATATTCCTTCTGGGCTTAGCTGTTCTACACAACGCTTCAACCCTCAACATACCTTGCTTGGTACTGGCTCGGTGCTGCTTACCCTGTCATAACTCAGCGCATGTAAACTACCCTCAAACTACACATTCCTCTACCGAGGCCAAAGCTATATCAGAGTTGTCCCGGACCAGAGAGACTCCACAGCACCAAAGACAGTAAGCTTAAGTTAAGAGTTTTCTGTGCATGTACAGCTTTCTATTTAACGCATTTAATAATTGTTTGGTAGTATTGCTTTATTCATTGCTTGTGGCTTATATAATTTGTACTCGCCTGCACGACAGTAGCTCTGAAAATCAAAATAAGTTTACGTTATATATTTAGAACACGTTGAGTATTCATCGTACTATTATATATTATTATTATTATTTACTTACCTTTAGAGTTCTTGGGGCTATGTGAACCAACCACCAGCGCTGTTGGATGGGGATAATTAGTAAACTCGTTTTACTCATTTTGTTGCTATAAATCATATAACAAAACCTTGTTGGCATTTTCTACGTTGTAGTTTATTTTATATTGTATTTTTATACTGTCACCAAACATAACCATTAACCACAGCTGATTTATTTATAAGTCTGTGACCACAGAGTAACTCTATGACTAGAAACTAGAACCGTAGACTGTAGCACAGAACCCCACTTCTCTGTACAGAGAGTTCAACAGGAGCAGAGCAGAACTGTGTAGCTAAGTTGCTTGTCGGGCCAACTGACCCGCTCCGCTACTGTAGAAATATACTATTATCTAAAGTTACGTGTTGCCTTTATTAGCCTTTTTCCCGTTTTTTTTTTTGTCAACTACTAAGGCTAGTGAACTGAGTTCCATCACTCGGGGCAGATTCACCATCTGGGGTTGAAAACGGGTGGCGCCCTTATAGGACTTTTTAATACCCACGGCCATCTCCACTGACAAAGCTAGCGGCCAACCCCCCATTTATGGAATTCAGTCACAGCACGTTTAAATAATTCACCCAATAAATAAATTGCCCCACCATTCGCCACTAAAAACCTTTGCAAATTTACTAGTATCATTTTTTTTCTCTATCCTGATAATTTGCAAAGGAAATTGCGTGGCAAAGTGGCGCCCAACGTGTGTACTGTGCAAGTGAGCTCAAAAAGAGTAAAGAAGTGAGGTTCTGCCCCCGTTCTTGCATCACTACCATCAAATCGAATAATATACATTCATAACATAACCGCAGTATAAACCAGGTTCAGTGAGCGGCCACTGAACATAACCACCTAGACTAGTTGGAGTGGACCAACAAGCAACCGCTATATAAACTACGGATCGTGAGCGGACACGGTCAAAAGATACCCATGGCAACAGAAAAACAACAATGGAGGGAAGAAAGATCTTCCCATCAGGTAGATGGTACCCAGACAGTGAGAGTTCAGGAGATGAACTTAATACAGTCATCTTCGACTCAACTAGCCTTGCTAGAGAGTTGGATATTGAAACCGCTGGCCGCGGTAGGGCCAACGACAGTTTCACTAGACAAGGCAGATTCATGTCAAGATTACGCCCACAGGGCAGGGTCAAAATCGCAATCCTTTACTACGTGGGATACGTATTCACGATCCTATGTAGCATCGTACTATTTTGGTGGCTTAGAAGGAGAACAGCGGCCCAAGAGACAAGCCCATCACCACCGCATGACTTACGAGCCAGACGTCCCAACACCAGAAGAAATGGAGAGCTGGACTTTACCAGACAGGAGAATGTTCGGGGACAGGAAGAAGTTATTCTTCCGGGGAGTGGGCCTTATAACGAAGAAGCAAATGAGTACGACGAAATACAAAAAAACTAATAGAGGCGAGATGTGCCCTTGAATCGAGAGGGACACAATCCTCCTGTCGCGCAAAGAGAGCATTAGAGACGAAACAATACTCAAATCAAACAGGTGGATTAAAAGCGCCTCTAATAGCAAGTCCTATTCAAACTGGAATTAAGACCGAAAACACGCGGGAACATACAGGAGCCGTTAGCGGCCCGGGCGCTGGTAAAGACCTAACATCCCCTCCCTCTCCCCCAATACAACCGAGCACTTCTCCACCTGACTCAGACGGCTCCGAACCTAGCGGGTCAGGGACAAGAGACCACACTGAAGTACCAGTCTGTTGGTACTCAGATACTCTACCGGTTAGAGTAATGGCTGTTTCAACGTGGAAACAGCCATATGAACGGGCAGTTGCGATACCATATAGTCCTATGTTCACTTCCTACGCACAAAGGCTATCAGACCCAGCAGCGACAGGAGCGCTGGGCGCAGTGACAAGAGGCCCTACAGTAAGAGACGCCACAAGTATTATATCGCTTGTTAAGTATCTGCAAACGGCGAGCTCATCTGTGATGGAAGTGGCCGCAATGGTCAGATGTTTGTGCATGGCACTGTCCGTCAGTAGATCAAATTATGAAATGGAAATAATACAATACAGGGTCATCCGAGGGTGGAAACAGACACTCTACTTGGGCTGCGAAATTGCCCAAGAAATAGAGAATATCCCCGACGTCATAAGTATAATGGCCATCCCATTGGACTTGTTCGTATCTTTTATGATAGACAAGCAACCACCATTAGTCAATAACGGAAGCTTCGACTACTCAAAAGCAGATATAGAGTGGACAGCTGTACCTATTCGATCTGAATTTATTAGACAGAGAGGAGTTACTCCCTACATGATGAGTTTCCTCGATTCGGGTTTCTGGGCGGGTTCCGTTAACCATGTGATTGAGGGATCTTTAACATCCGCTGACGCTTCCCATTCTCAAAAGACTTGCATAAGACTGATACCATCGGCTAACATTCCGGGAGCCAAAAACATTCTATTAGTTCTCGCTGACTACGCCGGATCAGCATCACCTGCCACGATAAGAATAGGGGGACTAGACGTTCCAGTCTTCAGGGGAAACACCATCCCAGCAGCCCAAATCCCCAATTACTTCGATACCTGGCGCCTATGGTGGTCAAACAATAACATGGGCAATATAGAAAGAGACTGTGCTGCTGCCCATAAGCAGATATGCCAATACCTAGGCGTAGAGAATGCCTGTCTAATAGCAAACAGCGTAGCCGCTGAACTATATACAACACTCTACCAAGGGATGGCTATCCATCCAACAACCAATCGACCTGGATATGACTGGAATATACCCGCAGACGGTGCGTGGTCTATATTTGAAAACGACCTGATAGCCAAAGGGAGTAGAGCTAAAACAAATCATTGGGCGGCCACAGAGGACAACGCTAGCATGACATCTGGCAGAAGGAGATTGGTGGGATACAATTTTTCCGCTGTGTCTGCTTGGGCGAGACCACCCACTGGTTGTGCCCTAACAAGATTCCAACCATCCACCTGGCACACTTGTGGAGAGATGAGAGTGTGGGCCGAAGATTCCCCAATCAGACACAACGCTGCGTATACAATATCAACGCTTGAATCAATTATGAGGGTATCAGTATATGTGAAACTGATACTGACCCATGAGATTAGTCTCATATTCGACTCAGCTGGAGGGATAGGGACGCACATCCATATGTTGGGTGGGGCGCAGGCAGCTCAAACTTCCCTCCTTTTTTCTCAAACCAATATCTCATACGCTACCTGGACTGGATTCGACACGCGAAAAGATGACGTCTTCTCAACCGATACCATGGAACGTTTAATATCTATGGCTACAGCTAACATAGCTAAGTATACCCAGGTCCGAGCCTTGATACAAGGCTGGGACGAATGGGATGAGGACGTAATATACGAGTATTATGGAATGGACCCTTTCGATAACATTCAATGGGCCAGTAATTTCCCTCTCCCACACCACTTTTCCACCCAATGGGCGAATAAGATTTCCTTGATAGTCGGAGAGATCGGAAGAGAGACGTTCTTTAGACACAACGGCGCGAACCACCAAGGGATAATGCTAACAGATAAGTCCCTACAATATCGAGCACTTATGTATTGCACAATAGATGCTGACAGGTATTTTCCAGTTCTGGCCTACCGGGAAGAAGACCAACCACTTGTACATATGCGTGCTTGGGTAGACCAATTTAGCTATATCTCACTTAGTGCCTCGGGCACTATGATTATGTCAAATGCATCACATTTAGAATCCCAAGAGCTTACATTAACCATGGTAGACAATGGTCTATCATATGCTCCTTTACTCAGTGCATACATTGTAGGCTCAGCCTACACACACAAAGACCCTAACATACAGGCGATGCGGGTCAGTGACTTGGTTTACCCAGACCCGATCAACTGGGGAAAGATTTTGGAGGGAGCAAAAAAACTATCTGCTCTATCCAGCCCTGGCAGCTGCAGCAGGTTTCGTATCGGGTGGGCCAGCAGGTGCTCTAATAGCGGGGGGAACAACTCTGGCTACAAAGTTGATAGAGAGGCATGCTCCAGCAGAAAAACAGGAAGGGCTGAAGGAGATAGTCCAGTTAGAACGAAAGGCCCTGGAAAAGACTTTCTTAACAGAACAGCCCATACACACGAAAACGACACACCCGCCGACACAATCAGAGACAGCCCAGACACAAAGTTCAGACAAGGAACGGGAAAAACAAGATCAACCCCCGTCTTACCAAGCACAAGTCCAGGAGACTCCCAAGTCCGACCTGGGTGCAGCACCCATAGAATGAACTACGGCACCTATACACTGGAAGGGACACATTCAAGTGGCGCCCAACCGTGTTTTTTAGATTTTCTATCATTTGTAGTTTATATGTATATTTTTTTTGCAAATATATACTGGTTTGTAACTGTGGAATTTATCTGGTGGAAAGCATTAATTTTGACTGTGACAGAGACAAGGTACTTGTAGGCACAGGAAGTATACATTTATACATAACAGTTTCTTTAAAATTTACATACTTTTACGGATGTTTATGGGAAGTATATAGCTGTGACAAGCAAAAGAAAAAAAAATCGAAATAATAGTGATTATCATAATTTTGCTGTTTAGATTTCTATTATAGAGTAATAGATACTTGTTATTTAATTTTTGTGTGTATTTAATATACAGGGGTAATCACAAAATTCTTATTTAATTAAATACATTTAATTTAGTTGTTTTCCTGGTAGGAGAAATTTATATATACATGATATATGTATGTGTGTGTATATTTTCTTCTCAATATTTTGTCTTATATACAGGGCGTTTATAAATTTTGTTACGATCTGAAAATTTATAAGGACGTCGGCAAATGCTTATAGTATTTTTTTAGTTTATAGCGATTAGTTTAACATACAGACTTTCTATACAGGGTGTCTATAAATTTGCTTACAGACATAAAATTTTATGAAAATTTCAAATATAATTTTCTTGATTGTTACATTTAGTTGCTAGCTCACTACGATAGTGTCCTATATAAGGTGTCGCGAATTGTGGATCCTAATTTGTAATCTGTGAAATACTTCTTTTTAGCGGTGTACGGTTAAGTAGCCACCGGTTTCCAGTTAGATTACTAATTGTCGTTTGGATACAGATTTCGGTCATTTTTTTTCTTTATTCCTTTCTTTTTTTTATTTTAGTTTAGGTCGGGTTTTTGTGAGTTATTTACTTCCGTTTACTTATTAGTGGGTGGTTGACTTTTCTTTAGCGCATCATGGAAGTAAATCGCCTTTTGGATTCTGAATTAACTTATGAAATATCAATACGTGGTTACTCTGTGGGTCCAACAGTTCAAGAGAAACGTGCGGCTTTACGAAAAATTTTTCGGTTAGAACATGAAGGTGCTATATCAGCTCCTGTAGTTGTAGACTTAAATGCAAGAGAAGAGTTGGCTATATGCCACTCCAAATTAATAGCACTAGGCTCAGAAATCCGAGAATTTAACTTTGCGAATCGTAAGAACGAATTTGAAAGAATTTATACAAGACTGCTTCATGTTACTTTGAGGTTAGGACAGATAATGCCTGAAAGTGAGGATCAAACTCGGCAACGTAGCGACTTAATTTCGATAGGCCGTCGGTTAATCGGTGATCTGAACCTGGCTTATGACGGTGTTCCATGTACAGAAGTCCAAATCCAGTTATAAATCGTAGTCAACCCGAGATATCAATTTTAGATACCGCTAATCAGTACAAGGTCCAAATCCGGTTATAAATCGTAGTCAACCCGAGATATCAATTTTAGATACCGCTAATCCATTACTTCCCGAAATTTTACACGCGAATATCAGTAATTCCGCGAATAGAACTAACGTACAACACTCACCTATATCAGGTGAACTAGAAAACGGATTTTTTTCTGTTAGATTAGGTCGTTACTACGCATGTTTTTCTGGTAGGTTAGGTCGCTACTGCGCATGTTTTTCTGTTAGATTAGGTCGCTACTGCGCATGTTTTTCTGATAGGTTAGGTCCTTTTAAATATCCCGCCAGTTTGAACTTAGATTAGGTCGCTACTGTCAAATTTCAAATCAGTTTGAATTTCCCGCCTAATTTTAAATATCCCGCCAGTTTGAACTTAGGTTAGGTCGCTACTGTCAAATTTCAAATCAGTTTGAATTCCCGCCATAATGCTGCAATCTGATTGGTCGAGAGGCGAGGGTTTGAATAATGCTGCAATCTGATTGGTGTGTGGTAGAATGAAAAGTAGAAATATTTGTTGTACATGATAATTTGTTTGAAATATTTGGAAGATGAGATGTTTATTGGTAATATGCAACTGTGGAACACGAATAGTATATTAGTTGTTAATATGTATATTATTGGAAATAGTAACAGATAAATACGAATTATATGGAGTATATATATATATACCGGGTGTTTCAGAATTGAATGTCAATATTGAGTATGATTTTAAGACAAAAGTTTCATATAAACATAGGTCCGTTTCTGCTTTATTTTTGATTTACAGGGTGATAAAAATTTTTTAAAAATTTAAATTTTTTTAAATAACTCCTAAACTGCGTTAGATTTTTTTGTGGAAAGAATTTTCAGTTTTTAGCAGCGGCGTCGCTATTAATTTCACTTTCACTATTTTCAATGAAAAAAATTATACGCCACTGCCTTTTTCAAAAATAAAAAATATGTTCTGAAAGGCTCATCATTTTGCAATAAGAAAGATTTCTTGACATTTTTCGTATTTTGAGGGAAACCCATTTTTTAAAAAAAATATTGGTATTAATTATTTAGTTGAAGAATTTTTCAATAAAATGTATTCAGGGCGTATGTTAAATTAAAAAAATATGTAGTGTTTTCAGTTGCAAATAAATTGTGTGACCTTCCTGTTATGGAAGCACAAGTTTTTTTTTATTATTATTATTTTAGGGTCGTGGTTAAGTTATTAGTGTGTCTCAAATATATAATATATTTTTTTTTGACAAAGTTGTTGTCTTGTAAGCCAATGGGCGCCAGTCGATATACTCGACGAGGAGGGGAGGCAAGATAAGCAATTGTGTAATAATAATATTAATTAGAAATTTAATTAAGTAAATAGTAAAAAGGCACAATTATCACACTTAAATCATATATAAATATAAATAATTACCAAAATTTGTTAAATTATTAGATATAAAATTACCTAATATGAATGTAATAGAAAATCATAATATTTAGATTATTACTTGTTTTAATAATTATAACATATTTTTATTTAATTATATTAAATAAATTATGTATAAAAATGTATAGAAAAAAGCAATGCTTAGGTAAGTATTAGTTTTGTACTAATTATTATTTTGTTTATACCAATTAACAGCTGTTATCTGGTTCACATTAATAACTATATTAAAAATGTATAAAGACACAAGTAATGAAAATAATTAAACAAATTAGTAAAATATTAACTCTACACTTTAGTAAACTACACCAGATACACCAATTAACAAAATTTACAATAATAGTTTATAAAAAATAGGAGAGGGTAGGTAAGTAACACAAATTTTTCTTTATTTGATGAACTGTGAAAATATTTGTTCTCTCTTTTCAGATATGCTGCTTGTTACGCAAGATCGTACTTACAGTAACTCCCAGGTGATTGGTACTTAGAAACAGAAGCCATGGAGTTGATAACAGCAAAAAACACGAAGCCACAGCTTACATCATGAAACTCTCTCCATATATGGAAATTCAGTTGCTCAGTTATTAACTAGCATATCATGCAGAATTGTGGGAAGAATATTACAGCTTATATCATTATCATTACGTATACAGCATGGCAGATGCAGTGGGCATTTGTTTGTGCGTGAATTATCTTTCTGGGTGTAATAAAAAAGGACCTACAATATAATTTTAATATTTAGATTCAAATAAAGAGGCAAAAGTTTGATTTTTAAACAAATAATTTATGTTTGCAAGATTATTATTATTATTACCTTAGTTGTTATAAGGTCCTCACTCATACGCACTTCAAACAAATTTTCACTGCCTACTCGCCGTGTCTATCTTTTCGAACCTCGCGTTTTTGCCCGTTAAAAACTTATCGCTAATACTCTGTCTCTTCATTATAGAAATATACAATGTGATACATTCTAAAGTGTTACAATTGTTCTTTATTTTGTTACTGCAAAACCGTTGAAATGAGCATTTCAGAACATATTTTTTATTTTTGGAAAAGGCTGTGGTGCATATTTTTTTTCATTGAAAATGGTGAAAGTGAAATAAATAGAGCCGCTGGTTAAAACTGAAAATTCATTTCTTTAACAAAACATGTGTCTTTGCATCTAGTTTACACCCACCAAGTTCCACAAAAATATCTAATGCAGTTTAGGAGTTATATAAAAAAAACATAATTTTTGATCACCCTGTAAATCAAAAATAAAGCGGGAACAGACCTATGTGTATATGAAAGTATTGTCTTAAAATCATGCGCAGATTGACCTCCTTCAATATTGACATTCAATTATGAAACACCCTGTATGTATATGTGTAATGAAATTTTAGTGTAGGATATTTTATGGTTGCGGTATGGTAAATCATTAGAAATGGAAAATAGTAATATATAATAATTTTCACAAAGTCCAGCGTACCTGACGTAATAAATTATTATGTATTGTGAAACGTATAATTCCAATGTAATTATATAACATTTAGAGGAAAAAAACGGTGTTAATATGGAATTTTTAAGTTTAATGTGTCGAAGGTGTACCACGTTTAGTAGTAATAAACATTAGCGGAACATAAATTTTGCAAAATTTAGAATATTGTAATGTTTAATTTGGTTTTTTTCAAATTGTCAGAGACCAACACGAATTATATGATACCCAGTCTACCTCAAAAGCCCCTCTTGAAATCCCGCCAACCTCTCAAGCCCCCACCTCCGAGGCCCCCCTTGAAATCTCCAACGTCCCCACGCCGCCGCCGTCGACCCTTACAGTCCCTCCTTCCAATCCCTCTACAGCTCCCATTCCGACGATCTCTGCAGCCGCCGATTTCCGTAACCCGTTCTTGAGAACAAGACCGCAAACGACAGGTTCGTAATTTTGTACAAATTTGTGATTTTTTCAGAATTTTTCATTTTTCTTAATTTTTATTTTCTCAGGTTCGTTATTGGATAATATTGGTTCTATCCGCCAACCGCCCCAGCGACCCACAGTACGGAGGAGCTTTACTCACTGCGAGGCCACAGATCGTGCACTGTGCCTTTATCTGTCACGACACAGTAGCAAAGTGACAGGTAAAGCGATATATGCCGATTTAATTAAAATGGACCAGGAAAATTTTGGAGGGGCCAAAGTAAATGGATTGTTTAGCCACTTCCGTACTCTGTGCGCGAATAAGAAGTTGGGGCGGTATCTGCCTAAAGAAAAGGCAGATATACTATACCAGAAGATGAAGAACCAATACGCGCATTCGAAGAAAAAGAAGTGAGCGGGATCGGCGGGGCATTGCATTCACTGAAGGTGGGGGTCAAAAGGAGGGGTTTTAGTCGGAGTAGCGCCCGACACTATCGTTAGCGATCGACACTAAGCTACGATGCCAAGCGGTTTCCCCTCCAAACAAAAAAAAACAAAGGTAAGTATTTCACCTAACAAAATGTTTTCCAAGTTGTTACATAACATTTCATGGTTTCGTTTGTTTAATAAGATTTTTTGTCATGTTTTCAAAATTTACTTTTTTACTTTTTATTAAAAATTTTGATTTGTTAAAATTTGTGATTTTGTGACATTTTTTATTTTTTACAAATTTCTGATTTTGTAATAATTAAGATTTTTCAAATTTTTTGAAAAATTTAGATTTTTTCACAATTTTTAACTTTTTCTACATTTGTGAATTTTTCCAAATTTCTGATTATTTCATAATTTAGATCTTTCAATTTTTAATTATTTCCAAATTTAAATTTTTTCACCATTTTTTATTTGTCCATAATTTTCATATCTTCAAATTTTTTGATATTCTCAAAATCTGATTTTTTCTAAATTTTGGATTTTTTACAAATATCAGATTTTTTCTTTATTTTCATTTTTTGGAAATGTATAATTTTTCATAAGTTTGATCTATCAATTTTTAATTCTTTCAAAATTTATACTTTTTCAAAATTTTTCCACTTTTTTTATATTTCCATAATTTTCATTTTTTCTAAGCTTTTTATAATTTCTAAATCTTTGTTTTTTTCGACATTTTACATTTTTTACAAATCAGAATTTTCAAGAATAGAATAAAAAGAAGAATAAAAGAGACATTCTAGGAGTTCTCGCCTAATAAAACTAGACCTGCTCCATCATCGATATTTGCCTTCCAAGACGATGTAACTCTTGTTCTTTTTGTCCCAAAAATAATAAAGCTGCCAGTTGTAGGCCCCCGGTCACCCGGGGTCTGAAAGAATAGAAAAGAAGCAGAAGTCGACATGATCCATAATGTAATGTAATAATCGTAAAACGACGGCGTTTTCACCCGCCTATACGGAACCTGAGGTGGGATGGAAAGAAAGCAGAATTATCCTTCTATTCTATTATTCTATTTTTCCTTCTCACCCGGTATACAATAGTTCTATTTTAATTTGAAACTGAGAGAGCCACCGAAATTGTAATGTTTGAGTGGAAAAACCCCGATCTGTGACGGCGTGCGTGGCCATCTGTTTAAGCCTGTCTTGGGGTATTTGCCCTTAAAATGTGTATTATGGTAGATATTTGTTACTATTAAAATTTCTCTAATCCGAGTACACACCGTCACCAAGTTTTGTTAATGAAATTTAGTTTTATTGAGATTAGTGGAAATCGGTTTATTGATATATATGTAGATGTAGAAAAGTTGTCGAAAAAATATTTTCCAAAAATTAATTATGACAGTTTGCTGAACTTTCCAGAGGACGTTATACAGGGTGCTGAAAATAGAAGTTCGGCGACATCAAATAAAGTTGATGCCTTCTCAAAATCGAATCTAATCAAGATGACATTTGCAGTATCATATAGAGACATTATTCTCCAAATATTTTGAAAAAATATAATATTAAATGAATTACCTAAAGGAATAAGGATAACAATATGTATTAGTGGTAGACTATTTTAAACTACCACTTAAAATTCGCCATAGCAACAGGGTGATCACTTTTTAGACAGTCAGTACGGGGATCTTGGAAGCGGTAATGTATATATACAGGGTGAATTAAATTAGGAAAAAGTAGCACATTTTTATGCTTTACAATTATCTGCAACGAAATATGAGATACTTTGTCTAGTTCCTGAGCTATTGGCTGAAAACCAAAATAAATAAATTTTTGATAACACATTTACTTTTAAAGTAAATGTTATGAAATTTGGTACTCTTATATTATTGCAAACGATTGTACATATAATTTCGAGGTAATTAATTATGTACATTACACCATAAATTGACAGTAGCAATAACTTCTGTTTTCATGGCTTCCTTAGGTCATGTTTTCATCCGGTGAAGAATCTGACGAGTCAGGCAGTAGTGTAAGTCTCGGGACATGCCCACGTCGCCGTCGAACGGTAAGTAATAATTATGTACACAAGTGTATGTAAATTTTAATTTTGGAGTCCAACTTCCAGAATATAGGGTGTTACAGTAATTATTTTAAATAAAATGATCGGTAACTTCGGAAAATTAAGATAATTAAAATTTCAGACATCACTTTATCATAAGTTTAAATTAAATTACAAGAAAAGACCCATTATTTCAGTCCAAAGAATTTGTGGTCAACAATCAACAACCTCTTACTTTGTAACACCCCGTATATTAATAAAACAGTCAGATTCCACAACACCGCGTTTAGGTGTGGGTGTAGCAGTTGTGATGCTATGCAATTTAATTTTCTTTCCTTTTTTTAAAGTGAAATACGACGGCGACAGCATTTTGGTGGCTAGTAGGAGATTGGAGACGTTCAAATGCGGTCCTAACGTATTCAAAATCTCAAATTCTGATTTGCCGTGCAAGGTTACAGAAAACAAAAAGTTTATAGGTCAATTATTTCCAAAACAAGATCCTAAGGAAAAATACTACGCGATGGAGGTTTTGCTAGGGGGATATGATGAAGAACAGATTTTCATGTGTATTAAAATCCCCCAAGACGAAACGTCCATCACCCGCCAAGGACCGCACAACTGGAGAAAAATCATGTTAGAGGGTTTGGTTTATCCTGCAGTGAATGCAATGCCCGAAAAACTGGACACGCGGACAATAATTTCCAAGGTCCGTGCAAATGGATTCCGTCAAAGTCGAACGTGTCGGTATTTCAGAACGATTGGCATGTATTTGCACGAAATGTCAGCGACAGGGTGGCCACTATTAATCACCACCATGGATTATTAGCCGATCCCGATCGAGCGTCTGAATCGTTGGAACGTATGTGCCATCTAGGGTCCCCCCACATTATGAAAATTCAACTCCACTTCGGCGGCGTGTTGTCCTCTCCTTTCCCCGAAGGGGGCGCTGTACTCCTGCATCAAGAGTCCGCGCAGGAAAATCTTGGCATTACTTCTAGGAGGACTACTTTTTTCCACCCCTATTTTATCCACAACTATTGCTATTTTTCATCGCACAACACCGAATTGTGCAAATCCCTGTCAAGACATTGTTCCTTCGTCCAATGCTATAATCCCAAAATCCACATTGTGAAACCATATGCTTCAACCCCAATGTTTCTAGCGTACCTCTGTCGGGTACGAGACGACCAGGAGACGAACCGCTGCAGGAATCACCAGTTGCGAGAACAAATTCAACGATCCCTGGATAAGCGGTTGGTCAAAGTACCCAATTTTCTACGCACCGTTCGGTCCCACGTTCCCCTACGGCTCAAAATCGTACTAACGTACGGTACCGGTGAGGAGGCTGTAGATCAATTGTCGACACGTAGTTCAATTAAAAAAGTCGTTAGAATATTTCAAGACTATGTGTCTTTCATTCCTTTTGAAGTGGAAACCCTTCGTTGATCAGTCCGCTTTAGCCATTCTTCGGAAATTGGAAGAGTGCCAACAGCGACAGGTCATGTACGACTATGGAAGATTTTGTCGCCTTGCACTGTGAGACGTGCCTAAACTTTTTTATAGAGGGAGCACATTATCAAAGGAAAGTGAATTTCAGATACGTGCAGGCGTTCATGTTTCGTCAGTCGAAAGACGTCCTTCCACCACGCATTTGAACACCCTATGGACCGCCTGCGGAACTCTATTCTATTCACTTCGACGTCCATCTACCTGCCATTCTGAGAGCCCATCCACTCGAAAGATTAAATGAAGATCTTTTGAATCGGTTCGAATTTCCCCATCCACAGTTTTCATCGTATATTGTTATTCTTTTAGCGACATATCGCGATTATCGGCCCACCATCGAGTTCCGAAGAGTTTCGTACAAAACTTCTTATCGCCCTAAACGCGTACCTGACAGCCTTCGCCATGAACGGCAAGGCCCTTCATTGTCGAAACACCGACCTCGGATCAGCGGTGAGGGCGACAAGGAATTTTCAAGGTGCGTTTACAATTCGGAACATCAAAGACAATGGAGGTACCGTTCTCGCACACCTTCATTGTTATGATTTAAATTATATAGTGCGAGCCATTCTTGCATCAGATTCTATATTCGCTTCTCTGTTCACTGTCGCTTTTAAACATCTTTTTCCGACGAGGTCCTCTCCTTCGCGCCTAAAGCTGTTCAAGGTCTACAAAAATTCGAGGCATTTCCAGCCACACATCTGTCTCCATCTCTTGGGGCACGGAATTGGATCAGGTGTTTCATATCTCCTTCCCTTTTGTCTTCTTCTTCTTCTGCTTCTTCTTCTGCATTTTCTACGTCCACCAAGAGGACTTATGCCAGAAGCGCTGTCGCAGGACCTGCTCCTCCTCCTCCTTCCGCCGCTCCACCTTCTGACGCTCCATCATCCGATGATGAGGAGGACAGGAAACTATTAACAATATTACTCAGCCTGTATCATCGGAATGTTTATGAAAAAACCCCTGCTCAAATCCCGTCAACCTCCAAATCCCCTGTTCAAATCCCGCCCACCTCCGAGGCCCCCCTTGAAATCTCCAACGTCCTAACAGTAATACCGCCGCCGTCGACCTGTACAGTCCCTTGTTCCAATCCCTCTACAGCTCCCATTCCGTCTACCTCTAGAGCTCCCATTCCGTCGACTTCTACAGCCACCGCTTTCCGTAACCCATTTTTTTTAAAAAAAAAGGAAAACGACAGGTTTGCCGCCAACCTCCAAATCCCCTGTTCAAATCCCGCCCACCTCTGAGGCCCCCCTCGAAATCTCCGCCGCCGCCGTCGACCTTTACAGTCCCTTCCGTCTCCAATCCGTCTACCTCTACAGATCCTATTCCGTCGACCTCTACAGCCACCGCTTTCCGTAACCCGTTCGGACAGCGAAACCGAAAACGACAGGTTCGTAATTTTTTCAAAATTTGAGATTTTTTCAGAATTTTTCATTTTTCTTAATTTTGATTTTCTCAGGCTCGTTATTGGATCATCTCGATTCAATCCGCAAACCGCCCCAGCGACCCACAGTACGGAGAAGCTTCAGTCATTGCAAGGCCACAGATCGTGCACTGTGCCTTTTTTTTATTAAATTGGACAAAGAAAATTTTGGAGGGGCGAAGGTTAATGGACTCTTTAGCCACTTCCGTACTCTGTGCGTGAATAAGAAGTTGGAGCGGTATCTGTCTAAAGAAAAAGCAGATATACTTTACGACAAGATGAAGAACCAGTACGCCCATTCAAAGAAGAAGAAGTGAACGGGATCGGCGGGGCATTGCATTCTCTGAACTATTAGCAATATTACTCAGCCTGTATCATCGGAATGGTTATGAAAAAACCGTCCTCACAGTAATTTGTCTAAAGAAAAAGCAGATCCCATTTTCAGCGAATATGGTTTTATTTTGGAATGCATAAGATTTCATGGGATTTCTTAAATTTATAAAAATAATATTCGTCGAAATTTACAATTCACAGGTGGATTATGAATTCTTGGATGGATTATTCATTCGTTGATCGTGACAATACGTCGGACCACGAGATGCCAACGTCAGGCACCACTACAAATAGCGACACGCCCACGTTGCCAAGTAAGTAATAAAGAAACATTTAAAAACATGATCGGCAACCGAAAAATTTAGATTTTGTTTATAAATTTGAAACCTTTTATCTTTATATGTACCATAAGAAAAGGCCCATTATGTCGGTCCAAAGAATGTGTGGTCAACAATCAACAACCTCTTTGTAATAACTTTTTTTGTTTAAAAAATAGCCCGATTCCACAGCACCATGTTTAGGTGGGGCTGGAGCTGTTGTGATGCTATGTAATTGAATTTCCTTTATTCGACAGATGATTTTATCAAGTACGATTACGACGTGGACAGCATGTTGGTAGCTGCTTGGACGTTGGAGTTGCGTTCAGAGCGTATTTAAGATTTCAAATTCAGATATACACCCCAAGTATCGACGAATAAAAGTTCTACAACGTTTTGTTTAAAGAACAAGAAGATCCTCCAAATCGTACGTGATGGAGGTGTTGCTGGGGGGATACGACGAAGAACAAATTTTCATGTGTGTGAAAATTCCCTTTGGAGACACCTCCAGCAACCGCGAATCAGTCAATTGGAGGAGATTTATGCTTGAGAAGTTGGTATATCCTTCAGTGAAAGACATGCCCGCAGGATTAAGCACGGGAGATTATAGTAACTGTTCGACTCTCAAATGGATTCCTCCCAAATCCCATGTGTCGATCTTCAAGACAGATTGGGAGGAATTTGCCAGCAGAGTGAGCAGCAGGGTGGACGCCTTCAACAGCGATAGTGACAGGAACTTTGTCATATTTTTTGCGAGGGCCAATCACGGCCTAGTAGCCGAGCCCGCCGCTGCGTCCGAATGCTTCAGGCGCTTGTGCAACGAACACTCAGATAATTTCATAAAAATACAACTCCACTTCGGCTGTCGGTTATCCCTCCTCTCCCCGAAGACGGGGCCCTTCTCCTTCATGAAGCGTCCGCATCCAAGGAGCTTGGAACAAGCTTAAAAGCTCCCAGGACTACTGTCTTTCACCCCTACTTCATCAAAAACTTTTCCTACTTTTCATCGCACAACGAAACATTGTGTCAATCAATTTCACCCTCTTGTTCCTTCGCCCAGACCTATAATCCCCAAATCCATACTTTGAAACAACATTCCTCAATCCCAATGTTTCTTCCGTATCTCTGTAGGGTACGTAGCGAGCAGGAGACGAACCGCTGCAACAATCATCAGTTGCGAGAATATCTCAAGCGCTCCCTGGCGAAGCGGTCGGTCGTCGTACCCGATTTTCTACGGACCATTCAATCCTTCGTTCCCCTACGCGTCGAGATCGTAGAAACGTTCTATGACGCGAGGGAGGCGTTGCGTCAAATGTCTCGACTTAAGTCCATAAAACGATTCGTTAGAAAGTTGCGACCGTCTGTATATTACGTTTTCTCTGATGACTGGCAACCCTACCTCGATACCACCGCTTTTGCCGTTCTTCAGAAATTGGAAGAGAGGGAAAGGCAACCGGTCATCACCGACTATAAAGATTTTTATGGCGTCTTGCACTACGAGACGTGCCTAAATTTCTTTATAGAGGGAGCTCATTATGAGAGGAAAATAAATTACAGATACGTGCGGGCCTTTATGTTTCGTCGGTCTCCTGGCGAACATAAGGTTCATCTTTCTACATCTGGACCGGATGCGGAACTCTATCCCATTCACTTGAAGTTCCATATCTCCGATATTCTGAGAGACTATCCCCTCGAGAGAATAGACCAGCTTTTTACTCCCTACTCGTTGCCCCATTCTACATTTTCCAAGTACATTATAACTCTTTTGGCGACTTATAAATATTTTAACCAATTTCCCTTTATATCCCTATCTGATCTCGAGGGTTCCATCACTCATAGTTCCGAATATTTTCGTCTAAAAGTTATTTGCGCCCTAAACGCTTTTCTAACAACATTCTCCATTAGCGGCAAGGCCTTTCATTGTCGGGAAAGTGACCTGGCAGTCGCGATTACGGCGAAAAAATTTTTCAAGGTGCATTTCTTATTCGGAACATCAGACGCTATCGAGGCACCATTCTGGAAAACTTTTATTTTGCATTTCAATTCGATTATTTGGTTGGACTTATTCTCTCTTCAGAGGCGATTTTGTGTTCTTTATTCACTGTCGCCTTTAAACATCTCTTTTCCAAGGAAGTCGTCGGCTTCTTACCCTTAGCTGCAAAAAGTCTCAAAAACTTCGAGGCATTTCCAGCCATCCATCTTTCTCCATCCCTTGGGGCACGGAATTGGTTTCGTTGTGGCTGCGTCTTCCCGTCCGTCTTCTTCTTCTTCTCCTACTTCTTCTTATCCTACTTGTTTTACTTTTCCTCCGACTCGGAAGAATCCTCGCGCTCCTTCTCCTTCTCCTCCTCCTCTCTCCATCGTCCGCCGATAAGGAGGAGCAGGAAGCTTTACAACTCTTACTCAGCATGTATCGTCCGAATATTGAGGAAACTACCCAGTCTACCTCAAAAGCCCCTCTTGAAGTCCCGCCAACCTCTCAAGCCCCTCTTCAAGTCCCGCCAACCTCTCAAGCCCTCACCTCCGAGGCCCCCGTTGAAATCTCCAACGTCCCCACGCCGCCGTCGACCCTTACAGTCCCTCCTTCCAATCCCTCTACAGATCCTATTCCGTCGACCTCTACAGCCACCGCTTTCCGTAACCCGTTCGGACAGCGAAACCGAAAACGACAGGTTCGTAATTTTTTCAAAATTTGAGATTTTTTCAGAATTTTTCATTTTTCTTAATTTTGATTTTCTCAGGTTCGTTATTGGATCATCTCGATTCAATCCGCAAACCGCCCCAGCGACCCACAGTACGGAGGAGCTTTACTCACTGCGAGGCCACAGATCGTGCACTGTGCCTTTATCTGTCACGACACAGTAGCAAAGTGACAGGTAAAGCGATATATGCCGATTTAATTAAAATGGACCAGGAAAATTTTGGAGGGGCCAAAGTAAATGGATTGTTTAGCCACTTCCGTACTCTGTGCGCGAATAAAAAGTTGGGCCTAAAGAAAAGGCAGATATACTATACCAGAAGATAAAGAACCAATACGCGCATTCGAAGAAAAAGAAGTGAGCGGGATCGGCGGGGCATTGCATTCACTGAAGCTGGGGGTCAAAAGGAGAGGTTTTAGTCGGAGTAGCGCCCGACACTATCGTTAGCGATCGACACTAAGCTACGATGCCAAGCGGTTTCCACTCCAAACAAAAAAAAAACAAAGGTAAGTATTTCACCTAACAAAATGTTTTCCAAGTTGTTACATAACATTTCTTGGTTTCGTTTGTTTAATAAGATTTTTTGTCATGTTTTCAAAATTTACTTTTTTACTTTTTATTAAAAATTTTGATTTGTTAAAATTTGTGATTTTGTGACATTTTTTATTTTTTACAAATTTCTGATTTTGTAATAATTAAGATTTTTCCAATTTTTTGAAAAATTTAGATTTTTTCACAATTTTTAACTTTTTCTACATTTGTGAATTTTTACAAATTTCTGATTATTTCATAATTTAGATCTATCAATTTTTAATTATTTCCAAATTTAAATTTTTTCACCATTTTTTATTTGTCTTCAAATTTTTTGATATTCTCAAAATCTGATTTTTTCTAAATATTGGATTTTTTACAAATATCAGATTTTTTCTTTATTTTCATTTTTTGGTAATGTATAATATTTTAAGAATTTTTGATTTTTTCCAAATTTCTGATTATTTCGTAAGTTAGATCTATCAATTTTTAATTCTTTCAAAATTTATACTTTTTCACAATTTTTCCCCATTTTTTATATTTCCATAATTTTCATTTTTTCTAAGCTTTTTATAATTTCTAAATCTTCGTTTTTTTCGACATTTTACATTTTTTACAAATCAGATTTTTCCATAATTTAGATAAAGATATTTTAGAAAATAAAAAAACTGATGGCTGCACTTTAAAATAAAAAAATGAAGTATGGGAAAAAATTGCTTCAATTTTTAACAGCAAAGGGTTGTCAAAACGTTCCAGTAAACGCATAACGTCATGTAAGTGACAATGTGATATGATTTTTTAATTACATATTTATATCAGTGCGAGTTTTCATTGTGAATTGGGTTTTCGGAGAACATATAAATACTTATGTAAATTTTGATGAAGGTAAAAATATATATATATAGATAGAAGACCGTAAAACATAAATTTCCAGTGTAATATATTTGTAAAATGTTGAAATGGCGGTTGGTTGGCTGTAGAATACAATTCATTAATTACTCATAATCCTTCACAGACCTGAATCCTATCTACCTGCGAGCCGGTGCCATTAATAACCCATTTGTGTTACTGTTGTGCCGCCGCCCTTAATCCTTTGTATCTCCGAGCCGTAACGATTCATAACTAATTTATAGTTAATTGAATATTAAATATATTTAGAGTATAAATACTCGTAACCGACAGAAAATACTTCATATATTTCCCTGTGTGTACTTGCGAAATGGATGCGAATACCCGAAGTGTGATAGAGTTTTCCGACGAAGAAATGGAGGAGCATTTAGTAGAGGCGGCCATAGCCGCGTATTGCGCGCGGCATTTCCGCCGACGCAAATGTTAGTCAGTATGGAGATTGCCGCTGGGCAGACGTCCTCGCAACCGGGGCCGTCGGAGATGGTTGTCGCGGCCGTCAGCTCCATCCCGGAGGACGTCCCCATTCCCGCGGTCGAAACGTCCCCACGAACGCAACCGGGACCGTCGGAGGTGGTTATTCCAGTCGTCAGCTCCATCCTGGACACCGTCGCAATTCCCGCGATAGAAACGTCCCCAGAACAGGCAGGACCTTCCAAAGAGGTTTTTTAAAAACGTACACGGAAGAGAAGAAGACAAAGGAAGAGAAGATCTCGTGCAGCGGCCCTGTCCCCGCCGCAGGCAGGACCTTTCAAAGAGGTTGTTAAAAAACGTAAACAGAAGAAAAAGAAGAAGAAGAAGAAAAGGTATATATCTAGTTGGGGGTTTGTAGAGGTATCAGTATTTTTTGCTGTATTTGATATATTGTTTGAGCTCAGTTAAGAATTTTTAAAATGGCTTGTTTAGGACACGTTAATTACAACCTGTCTATGTCTGTTTTAAATAATTTCTGAAATATGTTCTATAGGATATGTGGGGCGGTGATGAAGTACCCAACGATGTGGATATCGCTAATGAGGGGTGGGCTGCTGATGATGCCGCTGATGACGCCGCTGATGTGGGTATGGGTGCCCCCATACATGCTGATGAAACCATGGGTATGTGTACAGCAGTTATACATTGGGGGTTGATGTGGGTGTATAATATATACACATATATATGTGGTTTATGGCTCACATCAAACCCGCCGCCCCACAACCAGCAGGCGCCTATGGTGGATGGTGATATAGATGATGGTGTTGCGCGTATACGAGAGGTATTCATGTTTAAAATTTGTGATTTGACTAGTTCTTATGATTCTATTGTATACAGACAGCCGATGAGTCTGACGTTGATGAGGGGGTTGACGAGGACGTCCCCGATGAGGTCGATATGCGAAGAGCACGGCGTGTTGTTATTAGAAACGGCTTTCTAATGGATGCGGGTCGTGGTGATGCTCGTGGTGATCGATTGCATTGTTTCCTTGTGTCAATGATCGCAGTGTATACAGACCCGAGAGATACGCATTTATTATGCTATAGATGTTATCTAGTATTACTTGATCTATCGGGTCTGGATTCGACAGACCACACGCATTTTGAGATTCATTACACAGCAATGTATGAAGATGGTCCCGAGCATTACTGTTCGTCATGCAGGCTATCTCTCGTACAGATAAAATTAACACGGACATGTATAATATGTAATTAGTATGTGTGTGTGTTTAGAACTATGTACTGTGTTTAAGAATTGTATATATTAGCGTATGCTATTGTTTAAGATTGTCGATTGTTGATTGTGGTTGTATCATCAGTATTTTTTGCTGTATTTGATATATTGTTTGTACTCAGTTAAGAATTTTTAAAATGGCTCGTTTATGACACGTTAATTACAACCTTTTGGAGATGCTCGCAGCCATGGAATTTGATGTAAGGATGTTAAATATGTCTGTTTTAAATAATTTCTGAACTATGTTGTGGATATCGCTAATGAGGGTGGGCTGCTGATGACGCCGCTGATGTGGGTATACATGCTGATGAAACCATGGGTGTGTGTACAGCAGTTATACATTGGGGGTTGATGTAGGTGTATAATATATACACATATATATGTGGTTTATGGCTCACATCAAACCCGCCGCCCCACAACCAGCAGGCGCCTATGGTAGATGGTGATATAGATGATGGTGTTGCGCGTATACGAGAGGTATTCATGTTTAAAATTTGTGATTTGACTAGTTTTTATGATTCTATTGTATACAGACAGCCGATGAGTCTGACGTTGATGAGGGGTTGACGAGGACGTCCCCGATGAGGTCGATATGCGAAGAGCACGGCGTGTTATTAGAAACGGCTTTCTAATGGATGCGGGTCGTGGTGATGCTCGTGGTGATCGATTGCATTGTTTCCTTGTGTCAATGATCGCAGTGTATACAGACCCGAGAGATACGCATTTATTATGCTATAGATGTTATCTAGTATTACTTGATCCATCGGGTCTGGATTCGACAGACCACACGCATTTTGAGATTCATTACACAGCAATGTATGAAGATGGTCCCGAGCATTACTGTTCGTCATGCAGGCTATCTCTCGTACAGATAAAATTAACACGGACATGTATAATATGTAATTAGTGTGTGTGTTTAGAACTATGTACTGTGTTTAAGAATTGTATATATTAGCGTATGCTATTGTTTAAGATTGTCGATTGTTGATTGTGGTTGTATCATCAGTATTTTTTGCTGTATTTGATATATTGTTTGTACTCAGTTAAGAATTTTTAAAATGGCTCGTTTATGACACGTTAATTACAACCTTTTGGAGATGCTCGCAGCCATGGAATTTGATGTAAGGATGTTAAATATGTCTGTTTTAAATAATTTCTGAACTATGTTGTGGATATCGCTAATGAGGGGTGGGCTGCTGATGACGCCGCTGATGTGGGTATGGGTGCCCCCATACATGCTGATGAAACCATGGGTATGTGTACAGCAGTTATACATTGGGGGTTGATGTGGGTGTATAATATATACACATATATATGTGGTTTATGGCTCACATCAAACCCGCCGCCCCACAACCAGCAGGCGCCTATGGTGGATGGTGATATAGATGATGGTGTTGCGCGTATACGAGAGGTATTCATGTTTAAAATTTGTGATTTGACTAGTTCTTATGATTCTATTGTATACAGACAGCCGATGAGTCTGACGTTGATGGGGGTTGACGAGGACGTCCCCGATGAGGTCGATATGCGAAGAGCACGGCGTGTTGTGATTAGAAACGGCTTTCTAATGGGTGCGGGTCGTGGTGATGCTAGGGGTGGGCGAATGCATTGTTTCCTTGTATCAATGATTGCAGTGTATACAGACCCGAGAGATCCGCATTTATTATGCTATAGATGTTATCTAGTATTACTTGATCTATCGGGTCTGGATTCGACAGACCACACGCATTTTGAGATTCATTACACAGCAATGTATGAAGATGGTCCCGAGCATTACTGTTCGTCATGCAGGCTATCTCTCGTACAGATAAAATTAACACGGACATGTATAATATGTAATTAGTATGTGTGTGTGTTTAGAACTATGTACTGTGTTTAAGAATTGTATATATTAGCGTATGCTATTGTTTAAGATTGTCGATTGTTGATTGTGGTTGTATCATCAGTATTTTTTGCTGTATTTGATATATTGTTTGTACTCAGTTAAGAATTTTTAAAATGGCTCGTTTATGACACGTTAATTACAACCTTTTGGAGATGCTCGCAGCCATGGAATTTGATGTAAGGATGTTAAATATGTCTGTTTTAAATAATTTCTGAACTATGTTGTGGATATCGCTAATGAGGGTGGGCTGCTGATGACGCCGCTGATGTGGGTATACATGCTGATGAAAGCATGGGTATGTGTACCGCAGTTATACATTGGGGTTGATGTGGGTGTATAATATATACACATATATATGGTTTATGGCTCACATCAAACCCGCCGCCCCACAACCAGCAGGCCCCTATGGTAGATGGTGATATAGATGATGGTGTTGCGCGTATACGAGGTATTCATGTTTAAAATTTGTGATTTGACTAGTTCTTATGATTCAATTGTATACAGACAGCCGATGAGTCTGACGTTGATGAGGGGGGTTGACGAGGACGTCCCCGATGAGGTCGATATGCGAAGAGCACGGCGTGTTGTTATTAGAAACGGCTTTCTAATGGATGCGGGTCGTGGTGATGCTCGTGGTGATCGATTTCATTGTTTCCTTGTGTCAATGATCGCAGTGTATACAACAGACCCGAGAGATACGCATTTATTATGCTATAGATGTTATCTAGTATTACTTGATCTATCGGGTCTGGATTCGACAGACCACACGCATTTTGAGATTCATTACACAGCAATGTATGAAGATGGTCCGAGCATTACTGTTCGTCATGCATCTCTCGTACAGATAAAATTAACACGGACATGTATAATATGTAATTAGTATGTGTGTGTGTTTAGAACTATGTACTGTGTTTAAGAATTGTATATATTAGCGTATGCTATTGTTTAAGATTGTCGATTGTTGATTGTGGTTGTATCATCAGTATTTTTTGCTGTATTTGATATATTGTTTGTACTCAGTTAAGAATTTTTAAAATGGCTCGTTTATGACACGTTAATTACAACCTTTTGGAGATGCTCGCAGCCATGGAATTTGATGTAAGGATGTTAAATATGTCTGTTTTAAATAATTTCTGAAATATGTTGTGGATATCGCTAATGATGGGTGGGCTGCTGATGACGCCGCTGATGTGGGTATGGGTGCCCCCATACATGCTGATGAAACCATGGGTATGTGTACAGCAGTTATACATTGGGGGTTGATGTGGGTGTATAATATATACACATATATATGTGGTTTATGGCTCACATCAAACCCGCCGCCCCACAACCAGCAGGCGCCTATGGTGGATGGTGATATAGATGATGGTGTTGCGCGTATACGAGAGGTATTCATGTTTAAAATTTGTGATTTGACTAGTTCTTATGATTCTATTGTATACAGACAGCCGATGAGTCTGACGTTGATGAGGGGGTTGACGAGGACGTCCCCGATGAGGTCGATATGCGAAGAGCACGGCGTGTTGTGATTAGAAACGGCTTTCTAATGGGTGCGGGTCGTGGTGATGCTAGGGGTGGGCGAATGCATTGTTTCCTTGTATCAATGATTGCAGTGTATACAGACCCGAGAGATCCGCATTTATTATGCTATAGATGTTATCTAGTATTACTTGATCTCTCGGGTCTGGATTCGACAGACCACGTTCATTTCGGTATTCACTACACAACAATGTATGAAGATGGCCCCGAGCATTACTGTTCATCATGCAGGCTATCTCTCGTACAGATAAAATTAACACGGACATGTATAATATGTAACTAGTATGTGTGTGTTTAAGAACTGTGTATTGTGTTATTATATGTTTAAGAATTGTATATATTAGCGTATGCTATTGTTTAAGATTGTAAATATGTATTAGGTTTAATATTGTTTTATGTGATTATTATTGTTTATGTGTTTGTAAATATCTTGTTTAGTTTTAAATAAATAATAAATTATTTATACAACTCATGATTTCTATAATGTAGAATACCCTATAATATCTAGTAAACACACGCAATATGGTCTAAATATGACTTAATTCATTTAGATATATGAACAAATGCACATCATGAAATACCATTTTCGACTGACTTGAGACCCTAAGGTAAGCACATCCATTCAGTACCTATGATTTATTTATATATTATAATTGCCATATTCTGTGGGTGAATGTGTACATATGCAGAAAAAACCGTGTGGCTGTGGAGAAAGTGAAAAAGAGTAAATGTGATAAATGTTTAAAATTAAAAATCACCAATTTCAGCATTGGTAGAGATAAGTGTTAAAATCGTAGTATAGAATCATCCACACAATGTGCTGCTGATAGGAGAGATACACTGTTATGTGAGATGACTGGTTATTTTTACCTAAATACAAATATTGTTTGTTGCATCACAAATAAACAATATATATTTGATTTATTTAATAGATGATATTGTATTTCATGTACTTAATAAATTATATAAAAAACTTATTTTGTTTTCTTTTATTTCCAACCACCCCGAGCATATTTTTATGTGTTTTTTTTCTCAGTAAATAACCATATTAAAATACAAATTTATATAAAAATTCATATAGTGAATTAGATAACTACCTGTAAATACAAATACTGTTAACTATGTAATATTTTAAGCACCTATTGATGAAACAGATGGTGCCATCCATCTATGTTATCCACTTTTAAACTATGAGCTGTAAACCATAATGGTGCATAGGCTACCATCATGTTATATGAAACCTTATTCAGATGTGGCTGTATCACTGTTTACATAACCTAATGCCGAGCCCACATTAAGCCGACAAAACAGAAACTTTATGTTTTTCAACAATTTTACAACAAAACGAAAACATTTTGGCGACTTTCGTGTCTCAGTCCCGTCGCTTGTCGGTAAATATCAAAAGGTTTTTGTTTTGTTCGCTATATTGATAACTACGTCGTTTCAGTGTGGACGTGCAAACAAAACAAAAACATCGTTCGTGTTTCATATATGTTAATTCAGTACCAAATTGAGAATTATGGCGGAAAAAACGAAGTGGACGGTTGAAGATACGTGCAAATTAATCGAAATGTATCGAGAAACACCACTGTTATGGGACCCGAAAAATTCTGAATATAAAAATCGTTATAAAAAGGCTGCCGCCTTAAAGGAACTGGGAAGATCCCTGAACACGTCTGCCGATGAAATTTGATAGAAAAATAAAAAATATTAACTCTCAATTTCAAAGACGCGTTCTTTTTTATTTAAATTAAGCAAAATATAATAACAACCAGCCATTACTACAAAATCTTCATAGTTTTCTGCTTCAGCATTACGAAAACGAAACATCTTTCCAGTGTGCACTGCTAAAACAAAACTGAAACGTGTAGTATACTGTTCCCGTTTTGTTTCTAGATTAACACTTTGCAGTGTGGACGTGGTCTCAAAATTGTTTTGTTGCTAAAATGTTCGCATAAAGTTGTGTTTTTGTTTTGTTGTGTGTTTCTGTTTTGTCGGCTTAATGTGGACCCGGCATAATGTTTCGCATGTTGCATACGATACGCCACGAAACAACTCATATAGTATTTATTTACTGTAGAATACAATATATTATACAATTAGTGTTTCATCCACTTATTATTATTATTATTATTATTATTATTATTGTATTTCCTTTACAACACCATATTCAATTCAACGCTAAATTTGTTTTTTATTTATTTATTTCTATTTTTACCATAGCATTATCGAATTAAAATTTCAAATATTTTATTTTTATTCACTCAATTGTTAATATATACCCCCTATAATACACCCGTGGTGGGAATATAAGATGGTGTGCTCACCAGACAGAAGAATTTACGTTTCGACCGCGCATGACGTCACCCACGAGTATTCTTTTAACCTTCGAGCGGGCGCGCTGTCGTAAATTTTATGACAATTCCCAGTATTTCTGTTCCTCTTAAAATTTTCAATTCTAGGAACGTGTTTACCTCTTTCTATTCCTAGAATATATGTTTGGGTAGAACTTAGCAAGGAAAATTATTAAATTAGTTTCAAGGTTTAGTCTATATTGAGACATCTGTCTGAGAGGACCAGTCTGACGTAAACTTTACGACGTGCGACTTTTTGTGTAAGTATTTCACAATTTTTACTCATACTCATTTTTTTTTATTGTATTGATTTATTATTCATTATTACATTATATTATTATTATTTCATATAATTTTTTAATATTAACAGATTTTCCCTCAAAATGTCGTCTACAAACCCACGTTCTAGAGGCAATGTACCACTTTCCCAGGCTGAACTTGAACGTATTGCTCAACAAATAGTGATTTGAGTGACGAAGATATTGTCATAGAGAATAGCGATAGTTTGTCAGAGCAAAGCGCTTCAGAAGAGGAACTTGAAGAAAATCCTCCCAGCAGAGAGTACTTTGTTGGAGAAGATGGGTCAACTAAATGGAGTAAGTCGACTTATGCTACTTTTTCTAAAACAAAAAAAAAATTACAGTAAAATCGGCTGCTGGTGTAAAACAATGCGCTAAAGATATTACTACCGAATTGGAGGCTCTTCTAAAGATAGTCGACCTAGACATGATAGATGACATTGTAACTTTCACGAACATGTTTATTGATGAACTGAGACGAAAAAAAGAATATGCTAGAGAGCGAGATTGCAAGAGTACAACTCGCAGCGAATTTATGGCCTATTTGGGATTATTATTCTTAATTGGAATAAAAAAATCACATCATGCCAATGTGAAAGAAATTTGGACCAATGACGGAACTGGTATCGAAATTACAAGGGCAGCTATGAGTTATAAGCGATTTTTATTTCTAACACGATCCCTAAGGTTTGATGATAGAACGTCGAGGACAGAAAGACGTCTTACTGATAAATTAGCTGCTATTCGCACATTTTTGGATGCATTCATAAAAAATTCCAAAGCCTGCTACAATCTAAGTGAATACACAACTATAGATGAGATGCTCCACCCTTTCAGAGGGCGTTGTAGCTGGATTCAATACATACCAAGCAAGCCGGCGAAGTATGGAATTAAAATGTATGCTTTGTGTGATGCCACTACTTTTTATACATCTAATCTTGAGGTTTATTGTGGTACTCAACCGGACGGCCCATTTAAAATATCCAATTCGCCCATTGATATTGTAAAACGACTTGTTGTTCCCATTGAAAATTCCAACAGAAATTTAACTACAGACAATTACTACACCTCCATTCCTCTGGCGGACTACTTGCTGTCACAAAAAATAACTCTGATTGGAACGCTAAAGAAAAATAAGAAGGAAATTCCAACAGCATTTCAAGCAGACAAGAGGAAAGAAATTTCTTCAGTTTTATTTGCATTCCAAAAAGACAAAATGCTCACATCCTATGTTCCACGTAAGAATAAAGTCGTGATACTCCTTTCTACCCTACATGATACAGAGGAAATTAACCCTGTAACTAACAAACCTCAAGTAATTATGGATTACAATGCTACAAAAGGTGAGGTAGATACAGTTGACAAAATGTGTGCAACGTATTCATTTTCACGAATAACAAAAAGATGGCCATGTGTTATCTTTTATAGTCTGCTGAACATTGCTGGAATAAATGCCCAGGTGTTATATTCATTTGCTAAACCAACTTCTGTGAAACATCGAAGAATCTTTCTAAAAAACATGGCACTCGATCTAATGAAAGAACACCTCACTTCGAGAGCAGAACTCAGAAATCTTCCATCTGATATAGCTGCATTTCTGAGAACAAACTACAAAAAGCATGCAGAAGAAAGTGATGAAGTTCAACAAGCTTCCAAACGCGGTGTGTGTCGTTTATGTGTTTTAGATAAAAAAAGAACCTCTGCATCCATGAAATGTAATACTTGTAATTCTTTTACTTGTAAACGTCATTCTATAACTGAAATTTTATGTATTAAGTGTCAAGAAATGAACTGTTCACTTTCACCATAGAAGTAAATTTTTATATAGGTACCTACTCTGTATTATTTTGCTTCTTCAAAATAAAATAATTATGGCTTTTAATAATTGTCCTAAGGCATTGGCTATACCAAACAATATAAAATATTGATCATATTTGATACAAATATTGATATATTGATACAAAATGTTGAGTAATCACTCAGCGTAAAAAGTACGACACGCGCCTGCTCCTGTGAAATTAAATGGCGCGCCTGCTCAAAGGTTAAACGGCTGCACAAGCAAGCATAAGCTTGCACCATTGCATTAAGTTATTAGTTCTTTCTTTTCGTGCGTTTGTGTGCCAGTGTGAAACGTATTTGCTTGGTCTGTTTTCGGTTTTATTTGTTTTATTTTTCGACTAGTTATACATACAATAATTATAACGGTACAATATACATAATACCTGTAAAATACTACATAATGCCAAACTGGCATAACATGAAATCAGCAGATCAAATTTTATAGTTTTCCGAAGAATCAAGATCTAGCAAGGCAATGGGCCCACGCTTGTAAACGTCAGGATACGAATAATTTAAAAAATGGTATGGTTAATAATAAAAAATAATAAATTAATTGAAGTTTTTTGATATAATTATTTTATTTTGGCTGCTATTTGTTCCAAACATTTTGAGAGCAAATGTTTTTTCGTACCTATGAAATACAAACTTCTGAACGAAATGCCACCAAAATCGTTTAGAAATTTACACGATGACGCAATTCCAACTTTGTTTTTACCCAAAAACAATACTATAGTAGCATCGGCATCAACTAGTAATATCAGTACTAACAGATCGAAAAGAATGCAAATAAAGGATGATTTTGAGAGACGACAAGTTATTATTGCCGATTTGTTGTCAAATTCCAATGATAATAGTGATACTATAATGGAGAAGACATCAGGATCTCACTCATCACTTGCGAAGGCTGGGCATAATAAGGAAAATGTTCAACCTTTTCCAACAGAGATGTACGTATAAATATTTTTTCGAAAACTGTCATCAAAAGTTAACATTTTCGTTAAATTTTCAGTTGACAAAGTGAGTCACTGTAGGCACTAGGTGATTATAGAATATATTTAGATATCTATAAATATATAACTAAAGAAAAAATAAAAATGTAGATAGATAGATTATTTTTATTTAGATAGATTAAGTTGTTGTTAAAATATTCAAAACTTGTAATTAACTATAGATATAAGAAACCCTTCGTCATCCCTATTGTTTAAATAACCCACTAATCCGTGGTTTTGTCATGTTCGTGAATTAAATCGCCATGATGAACCCCTTGGCGTAAGGTGTTCCTGTATTATCCTCTTAGAAATTGAAAAAAAAAAAATGTTATAAGCAAATTCCATAAAAAAAGGAAAGCTGAAAGAAGTTAATAAAACAAGTAATGTAAGAAAAAAATATAATATAAAAAAGATAGAAGTTAAAAAAATATATATATAAATACTAAAATTCAGCTGTAAGATTGTTACAAATAATTAATTGTGATGTTTTTTTTGCCTTGCCTTTAATTTTGATAGTTGTTTATTTCTTAGAAAAACTATTGAGTCTTCTTAAAATAAAGATGGGGGGAGAAATTAATACGGACATTCCTTTCACATCTGAGGTCTCGCGAGTTTGTAATATATAATTGGCAAAAGTTTCCATATTCACTTTTATGGATTTATGGACCCTTATGACATCCTCCAGCAAACTTATTTTCTCTTTCACTCAATCGAAAAATTCATCAAAGTGTAAGTTTCTCTTCACTATGCACTCTGTAGCTTATTATTCTACACTTAAATGCTGTGTTGATAATTTGTACACCATCAGATTTAGGAGTACATGACATTGTTCTATGTTCCAATGTATTTCACTGCGGGGTATAAACTTATTACAACATTTAATTGTTACAGGTTCATCTACACTTATGGGCTGACAAGACTGGCTTTCATGACGACGCAAATTAACACTGCGTGTAAAACTTTTACCACAGACGCTGCATAAATACATCTTTTTTTAATTTTATGTAACTCTCGGTCAACACCTTATTCACAAATGAGTTTTCTATCTACCTACTCATTCCTTTATATTCATGATGAGATAGGAGTTGAGCATGCGCTGTAGACTCTAGTATTACAACATCGAGCAAGATTTTTTCAAGTTCAAATAAAACTTACCAACTGATGTGACCTTCAATCGGTAGAGGGTCAAAATAAAAGTTACCAACTGATATGATCTCCAATCGGTAGAGGTCAACTAAAAGTTATCAACTAATGTGACCTTCAATGTTATTAAATGTCATCCAATAGGTCACAGCAAAGGTCATTTCAAAGAGGAAAGTGGTTAGGGGGGACTCAGAACCGGTGAAATTACCCTACTGGTACAACAACTAAGATTTTATGCTATGTCAAAATTTCGATGTCTAAATTTAAAACGAAAAAGTTATACGTATTGTCACAAACCTCATCTACTGTCATTAAAAAAAAAAGTGAAATAACTTCGAAACATTATAGCATACAAATACAAATTTATTTTCGGTGTCTACTTATAATTCGAGGAGTGTTTTAAAATCAAATATAAAATTTTACAACGTAATTATTTTAATATTTGAAATATTTCATACAACGACCTCTCAATTTAAAACGTTGAATTAAATCTCTTCCACAATCCACCAGTAAATAAGGCGCGAATTGGTAAAACGAATCAGTTGCTCAACGTCCGTGTCTGGAGGAAGTAGTAAGTTCCTGGTAAAGTTTCATTGCATGTTTCTCGATACTTTCAGCATTACTTGAACCATAGCTGCTTCTATTCTTGCAGTAGCATGGAGTTTTGTCAGAGAATGTGGAATGCCCACATTGCAAAACACCTTGCAAATTCTATCGAGACAACAGCTTCCGATTTAGATGTACAAACACCAAAGTAATTTTCAAGAAAAAACGCAAGAAGCAGAGTCTTTTGTAATTTTTCAGTAAGCGCCCGAAAGGGCACATTCTTTGAAGAATCGAAGTTAAGTCTGGATAAACTTTGCAAGTTTGTAGGTCTATGGCTCATTTTGCCATCTCCTCGACACGTTATACTTGAAAATGAGCGCAACCTTTCTTGAAGAACTGTAGTAGATTGGTGTACTTTTTGCAGAGAGGTCTATCTAGTTTGCATGTTAGACGTGTCTGAGCAAATAGGAGAACCTAATAAAATCGTAGAAATAGATGAAGCCAAAATGAGCAAAAGGAAATACAATAGGGGTAGAATAATTGAAGGTCAATGGGTTTTTGGAGGGATTGAGCGTAATTCAAAGAAGTGTTTTCAACATGAAACGGTGAACCACTCCAAACATTTTGTAGACCCAGACAGTGGTGTCCATACTCAGAATATTGAAAGGCTATGGAGGGATATGAGGGGTAACATTCCTCGATTTGGTCGTCGGGAACAGCATTTCGATGGCTACTTGGCGGAATGTCAATGTCTTTTTATCACTTTTTTAAGTGTATTGCACATGTTTACCCTCTTGCAGAATCAAATTCTGGGGAGTCATCAGACAGTTTTGATTAGGTTATTCCTGTTGTAGACATACGTTTTTTTATATATTTGTTATTGTTATTTTACTCCTAATTGTTCAATTATATTTGCCCCTATTAGTGCTTTTTCTTCGTCTTTATCTTCTATTTATTTATTTAGATATCCAATTTATGACAGCTTTCAAAAGTAATTCAACTAGAAAATTTAATATTTAGGTATATAGAGTGATTCAGTTAATATAATACAAAACAATGTTTCTCGGCTCCATCTGCTTTTTAAATCAGGGGGCACACGAAGTTTAAATGCCGATTAGGTTTACACTGTTGCTTGTTGATTTTAAGTGTTTATTGTGACAGTATGTCTGTATCTGAATACTATTTATCTCTCCAAGGAGAAGTGAAATCGCGTTACGACGCGAAAACGCAGATTATAGACAATATTAATTCCTATTCTCTCACTGAAACAGAACTTTCTGGAAATTTAAGCTTGTTGCCAACTGTGGCCATTATGGACATGGTGAATTATTTAATTTTGAGCCACAGCTTCTATACTGGACAACAGTTAAAGGCCTACAAGTCTCTACAGGCCTACAAATATTATGAGGCTGGGTTTGTTCAAAATGTCATGGCTAAGAGAATAAATGAAAATTCTTTTGTTGTTGTTGGAAATGTAAGCTATTGCTCCATTTTAAACTAAAAGTTATACCTAACTTTTACAAAATGTTCTAAGATGCCCAAGATGAAGTGTATTAAGTTTGTTTTTTATGGTTTTAGGTAAAACATTCCCAAAAAATAAGAGAAAAGCCGCTACATGCATGGGTTGTCTTATTACCAGATGGAGCTATATAATGTGGTCATTGCACTTGTATGGCAGGCTTGAGTGAAGTCTGCAGTCATGTAGCAGCAATTCTATTTTTTCTGGAAGCCCGTCCTGCAAACGAAGAGGTTTCTTGCACAGAAACTTTAGCTCAGTGGCCAGTACCATCTACTAAAACTGTAGACATGGTAAAAATACGTGACATGGACTGGGCTAGAAAAGGTAAACCGATGGTGCTTTCCAAACGTAATGTACCAGCCTTGGAAATAAAGAATTAACTGGAATGATTCGAAGTTTTCAAGAATTTGGGATTACACCAGCCATTGCCAGAGTTTTGAAGCCATTCCCATCAGAAATGTACCAGCCTCCAAAAATTTTGCTCAATGGTTTGGAGACTCTTTTTGATGATGGGTTAAGTGGATGTACATATAAAGAGCTTGTAGCACAACCCATTTATCGATGAGCTTAGATGACATCCAAGCAATAGAGTTGGCAACCCGAGATCAAGCTCAAAGCAATGTTTGGTATAAATATAGATCCGGCAGAATGTTGTGATTTTGGATGTGTTGAGGTGAAGTGTCCTATTTACTGCAACAGTTGACCTTGGCAGAGTTTGCGGAGAGGAAATATACTTGTTTAATATATCACAACGATGATGAATTTTCCTTAGATAAAAATCACATGTACTATTATCAAGTACAATTACAGATGTTTGTTACAAAGGCCACATACTGTCATTTTGTCATTTGGTAAAAAGATTATTTGTTCATCCTAAGAATCAATTTTAATCAAGAACTTTTTAAAGAATATTTAAGTAAAGCATTAGATTTCCATAAATATGTAATAAAACCCAAACTGCTATCGAAATTTTTTGGTGGTGCGGGAATGGTTGAGATAAACGAATATACGCACATAAAGACAACACAAAAAACTTAAATCACAACGCAACAGCACTTACGAAACATTCCTTAGATAATAGCCACAGTTTCAATTTTAATAATATAGAAATCCCGGATAAAGAACCAAACTACCAAAAAAGAATAATACATGAAATGCTACAAATAAAAAGGCACAAAAATTCAATAAATAGCCGAACTGATATAGAGAATTTAAGTGAAACTTATTTTAACATATTGGAATAAACATAATTTCATAACGGGGTGAATTGATAAATAATAATTTTTACATCTATCCATAATTTTTAGAATTAGTTTGTCATTATATAAAAAAATATATTTCCACATTTAGAAAACACGCTCTCTGAAAAATGTCTTGCATACCATTACTCTTATCACATAGTTAACATAAACAAACTTCAAAACCCTTAGCAGTCAAAGCTTAAAAATAGACACATAGTTCAGTTTCATTAATACCATAGAATAGAAAGCATGTAAAATTTTAAATTGTACAATATACAAAACACAAAACAACTGTAAGTAAACCATTTATAAATAATAGTAAAACTCAAAGTACATTATAGAAATTTTATAGCCCTGATGATGGTTAATAAACCGAAACGTACGTAGGAAAATAAGCTGTTTTATTACGTTTTGACCGAAATCCCAAGAAAACAACATCTCTATATATTATTTTTTTACCTATACCAGTTAAACATCTATAAATTATTAATTTAAATATATTTGTACACATAGAACAGGTGGAAAAGAGGAGTGATTCCAATTAAAAACTTTACAGTTTCATGATGTTTATAATTAGACCAACGACGAGCTGCATGCCTGGTGTTTCAGTATATATTTCAAAGCAATCAATTATGACTGCTACACGATCATCAAAATTTTCTTTGAAACATAGGGGCATATTTTTTTAATGCTTCCCTATCTGGCCAAAACACACTTGTAAAAGGTTTCTGATGTAGTTGATGGAGCAATGGCAAATCGGTAAGACAAATACTTAAATGGGAGATTAAGACGCAACTTCATCAAGGTCATAATAAATTGTTTAAAAGGAGACAGAATACTTTTAGTAGATATGTAAGGAACCACACTATTAAACACTAGAAACATCATCCCAGCTTTCGGGAATCCTGTGAAATATAAAGTTTTTGAATCGTTATCCTTAAATGACCCATCAGATAAATCAAATGCGTTTACTTTTTCTTCTAAACTATATATTTTTTGATTTGCAAAATTAAGATCGTCTAAAAGTCTTTTCAAATGATCCATATCTAAATCTGTTTGAGTGGCAAACTCTGTCTACATTCCTGTTCTTCGTCTTGTTCAGGGAGATTTAAGGGTTCCGTAGACGGACCTGCTCTTACCACTTTAAGACGTTTTGTTTGGCGCTTAACTGATCTATAATGCCTTTTTAAACTTTGTTCATCCTGCGTTTTAGTAGTAATGTATTCCATATTTACAGAAGGGTCCCAATCAGGGCTGTCTCTATCTTCCAATTTAGCTGATTCTCCTAAAATGAAACAAAATACATCTGGTGTAACACTTCTTCTAATAATTATTTATCTGATACAAATTCGTGCGTTATTTAGGAAGGTTTTGCTCAAATCACCCCGTTTTAACGCTCTAACGGTTAGAGTCTAACCCAACTTTGTCGACGTTCTTTTGATGAGGTATCTAGCCTTTCTCTTCGGTTTTTCAAGGCTTTGGGGACCATAAAAATCAAACTTTATCTCTCTCTGCCCTGTTACAACAACCCACAACTGCACAAAACGCTGGCATTTTACAAAATTCACATATACTTTATATATTTTGTGTACCCCCCCGACAATATGGCGGATTTGTCGTGACGTCATCCCAAAATCATCAATAGTAAAAGTAAATGGGTCGTTTATGGCTTTTACTAATGCAAATACGTGATGATGACCGAAATATTTACATGCAGCGGTGACAATTGTTGTCCAGATGTAGATTTTAGAAAACCCCAAATAAGGTAATTTATAAAATGTTACTTCTATTACAAGTAGATTTGTGGAGAAATTTAGTTTGTTCTTTCAAGAGGAACAGAACTATCTGAAGACATGTCTTGTACTACACCTTCTAAGAACAAAACATCACCCGAGCAGCTCATTTATATGGTAGATTTTATTTCGGAGAATAAAATGTTACTTCATGGCAAGACAAAGCCTTCATCAATTAACATCATCGCTGAATGCTATAGGTTCTGGTCCACACAAATCAAAAATGCAATGGAAAAAGTAAGTTATTTTAATTATTTCTACATCTCTTTAAAAGGAGTTAAACTGATATGATACATTTATAATAAATAATTGTACATAATTTTATTTTTTAGACCTTTACTGATTGGAAGTGCCACGCAAAAAAAGGCAAGGGAATGTTTAAAATCAGAACAGAAGACTGGCGGGCCGAAGCGGATTTAAAAAAAAACTCCAACTGAAGAAAAATGAATGTCAATGTTGTCATGGATAGCAGTAAGAGGTGCAGACGTAAATGAAGTAGGTTTCGATGATGAAGATAAGGGTGACACTGTTACACAAGTAAATAATATAAATGTTGATAAACCTACACCAAATTGCGCAAGGGGCTCAATGGAGCCTAAGTGCTGTGGCAGAAGCTACCCTCACATACAATACAGAATACCTACACTAAATATCCAAAAACCATTTGAACTGGACACTATCGAAATCGATGTAAATGAGTGAGTCGCCTTGTGCATCGAAACGACCAGGAGAACCTACATATTCACAAGTAAAAAGGAGAAAGCAAGGTAACATGTCAAATATTGGCGTATTTATTACCGTATTTAATCACTAGAAAGTAATATGATTTTACACCTGCCGATTAATTAAAAAAATATTCGTCAAAAAAAAACAGAAAGATACTTTTTTTATTTTATGTATTCTATATTGGTGTAGTATAACTTACTATCTTTTATTTTAGAAAAACCAAATAATCTGCAGAAGACAGCTGAGGTATATGCGTAAGGACAAAAACAAACAGCACAAATTTTGGAAAAATTATAGAAAATAAAAATACCGAATCCAGAAAGTGAGACGTTTCACCAAAAAAGAGCTGGAACTAAAGAAGTAGAATTAAAAATTCGAACTTGACTTAAAGGAGAGGGAATTGAAAATCTAAGAAAAAAATTAGGTAAAACTCCTGATAACGCATGATTTTTATTTTAAACAATTTGTAATAATAATATTAATTAAAATAATTTCTTATCAATTGGTTTCTTATTAAGGTGGGCCGAAATTTTTTTCTTCAAACTATTTTGGCCTAGGGTGAAAAGTGTGCATATACATGTTCTAAAAAGCCTAAAATAAATTGAGACCCCTGAGTCTACATCTAACCGAGCCTCAGGTGCATAAAGGGGTCCAATTTTGTACATATAAATTTTTTTGTTAGCCTACCTGAAAACTACTTACGGTGTACTCCTTTATTCACACAATGAAATTAAGCTCAATATAACTATTATTGACCGCGCCCCAAGCACACAAATCTTTTTACACTAATTATTATTATTCATCATTTCAAAAATTCGTGCGCCACTGACCAGTGACAACTTATAGTGTGATCTGTGCAACCGCGTGATGGTTTATGGACGTCAAAAGTAAAAGTTGACTTGAGTAGAGTACGCCGCCTTGGTCACGTAGGCCAAAATAATTCAGTAGGTAGTATAATCGTTAGTACTAAACACGTTTGTTAGTTTTACATCACGTGGTTATTTTATTATACTGTGTTCTCATTGTACCACTTAGTTAAAACTAAGCGAGGGCAAAATGTCTAAACAAACAGTGAAAACTAGAAAATCCTGTAGCTGTCCGCTATTTGGATGTCCTAAAGATATATCGGAAACTACCGTTCAGTTACCAACTTATTCAGATGTTGTAAAATGTTACCAAAGTGTTCGTCTTGAACTGAAAGGAAATGGTAGCAAAGAACCCCCTTCTGTAAGTATTGCAAATAAAGTTGCATTAAAAATTGAAGAAGTTTGGGCTCGGGCATCTCTTCCATTTATAGCCCATAAAAGAATTATTAAACTTATTCTAGCTTACAATAAAAAATATCATAAAGCCCATAAAAAGTAGGGTTTCTGGCAGTTTGCATGGTAAAATTAATGCGTTTAAAGATAATTCCAAAATATTATTTGATATTTCTACATGTAAGTGTTTATCTTTTGCCGAATGTTGCTGTGAAAAATCACGGAAGATTCCGGCACTCGAGTGGCCTTTTATAACGGACCAGCGAACTGAAAAGTTAATGGTAATAGGTAGATAAAGTTACCACAAACCGCCTTAAGTCACATCACTTAAGCGCAATACTGTTGCTCATGAACAAATCCCTAGCACCACCCGACAGGACCTTTCTGACAAATCATCAGAAAGATTAGAAACTGATACTTCAAAGGACAGTAGCAGTGATGAAGGATATCAGCCTCTTACCAAAAAGACAACAATTTTGAAAACTTCTACAAGTACCCAAATGAGAACAAGTTTAGTAAATACGGCGAAAGTTGCTGATCTAACTGGAGCATCAAATACAACGGTTGCAAAGATCGTAAATGCAGTTTTGCAAGATTTGAATGTAATTTCTGCCAAAAATTCGTCGAAAGTGGTAGACAAAAATAAAGTCCGCCGAGAATTATATAAAAATCGACAGCGGCTCCAAGAACATTCAAATACTCAATCGTGGTAGGGATTATATTTCGATGGTCGTAAGGATATTACCATTCTTCTGAAAAAGAATAGTATTAAAAAACAAGACGAACATATTTCGATTGTTAAAGAGTCAGGAAGTAGCTATTTTGGACATTTGTCTTTGTCATCTCCAGCTAGAGCTGAAAATATCCAGAAACATTGCTTAACCACCTAAAGGAAAAATAAATACAATATGATAACTTGGTTGTTATAGGATGTGAAGGCACTAACGTAAATACGGGATGGCAAACCCCTTCAGTGGAGTATTGGCCTTCTCCATTTAAATGAATTGCCTCTACGACATTTGATACAGGCCTTAGATGGACACACAAAAGGATCTTACAATTATTCAGGTCTTATTGGTTCACTTTTACAAGACTGTGAAAAATTACCGGTAGTGTATTTCAGAAGTATAAACTGTATGCTACCCCAAATAACTAAAGATTTAAGTACGGATCAGCAATACTTATATGAATAGTGTTGTGCAATTCGTGATGGTCAATGTTCTACTCAGCTGGCGGAATGCTTATGGCGGAATGGTGCTTATATTGTGTGATGTGTTTGAAAATTTCAGAAAAATTTCCATGGATAAATATAAGTTAGATCCTGCGCAATATTATACAATTCACGGACTTTCTTTTGATGCAATGCTTCGTTTAACTAAAATAGAACTAGAACTTTTAACAGATATCACAATGATTCAGTTCATCAAAAGAGGTATAAGAGGTGGTTTAAGTACATGTACAGGGAGACAACATACTGCTAATAATATTTTTCTACCCAATTATAACCCAATGAGCGCACCTCCTTTATCACATATCTAGATGCGACAAACTTATACGGATTTTCGATGGCAAAACACCTACCATTAGGCTCATTTGTGTGGCTAACAGATAGTGAAATTTTAAAATTTGATGTTATGAATATTCCCGATGATGGTTTATTTGGCTATGCATTAGAAGTGGATATTGATTACCCGAAAGAATTACATGATGCTCACACAGACATGCCATTTTTAGCTGAAAGCATGGTTCCACCCAATTCAAAATCAAAAACACCAAAATTAATCTCGAATTTGTATAATAAACAAAATTATGTAATACATTTTGTAAATTTGAAACAGGCAATAAAAAATGGTTTAAAACTAATAAAAATACACCGCATAATTAAGTTCAAGCAAAGTCCATGGTTGAAAGTTTATATAGATCTTAATACTGAAATGAGAAATGCCGCAACAAATAAATTTGAAAAAGATTTTTATAAATTACTAATCAATGCAATATTTGGTAAAACTATGGAGAATGTTGATACTAGAAAAGATATTAAATTAGTAACCCACTGGGAAAAAAAAGGAAAAACTATGGGTGCAAATGCCCTTATGTCAAGACCAAATTTCAAAACGTGTACAGTTTTTGGTGAAGATTTTGCAGCGATTCATATGAGTCCAATATATTTGGGTTGGGTTTTACAGTGTTGGAATTATCAAAAACTGTGTTATATGATTTTTTCTATGATACAATAAAGAGAAACTTTGGTCGCGATGAATCGTTACTTTACACCGATACAGATTCACTAATACTCAGAATTTACACAGAATTCATGAAATCAAATATAGATAAGTTTGACACATCTAATTATAATCAGAATAATAAATTTGATATCGCTAAAACCCCATCACGATTAGGTCGATTCAAAGACGAATGCCCCGATGACCCAATAATAAGCTTCTATGGAACGGGTGCTAAGGCTTATTACGTAAGATCTGTTAATAGTGAATTAAAAAAAGCTAAAGGTGTAAAGAAATCCGTTGTAAAGAATTCTTTGACGGAGGGCGATTATAAAAAAATCTTAGACGGTGGTGGGCTAATTTTTAGAAAGATGAATTCTTTCAGAAGTGAACTACATAATATGTATACGGAGATGAGAAACAAGGTAGCGCTTTCACATTTTGATGATAAGCGTTTCCTAATTCCCAACACATATGAGACACTTGCATGGGGACATAGTGATATAGACTATTATCAAACAGATCATATAGAAAATTTCAAATGTTTCATATTAGCGCTAAATCAAGCAATGGGCATCAATGCCGATAACAATCTACGTATGTTAGAAATGTGCTAAGTTTAACAACTGGAATCAATAACGGTAAAATAATAATACATGGTGTATAAAAAATTTTAGCCAATAACTGGAAAATACCACCTATTAAAAAATAAAACATAATATGGTGTAACATAAAACAGAAATAATAGCATATTGTTTGTGGAAATTTAATATGTAGATATTCCAAATATTTATATACTGAAATAATACTATTTATGTATTTTATATTAAAAAATGTAATATATATTCACAATTTAAAATAATGTGGTATTTATAGAAATTTCTAATTTGTTATACCATTATCTATATATGGCAATAATAATAATGATTATTGTATGTATTATATATTAAAAATAATTACATAATATATATGGTTTTATTTTATAATGCATGTTGTATATATACTACAAAGCTCAACTTTTCTATGTTGGTTAGCGGTATCATAAAAGTGGACCACAAAAGACATTTGCTATGTATCCTTTATACATACTCTCAAAAAAAAGGCTGTGGCACATGTATTACGGGCGGGGGTGTAATAGTTCGTATTCATTATATGGGTGAGTTTAGTAAAATATTGGATTAGATGGGGTGGAATTTATATATAAATACACGCATATTGTAAACAATTTTAATATTATATTCTTGGATGCTTTAAATATAGGCTATGTTTTTTGTATATCATCAATTATATTGTAAAAGAAGAAATTTATGTGCAACATTATTATATTCGGCGGAGAGTCAGACAATGTATGGCAAATCACAATTTATGCCATTTCATGTGTGACGTGATACACACACATTCACACATGTGCACAATAAACAATCAAGCAAACAAAATGACACATTTAGTACAGACTACAATAAAAACCACCATTTATCAGACATCACACATCGTGTTAAAAACCCATTCATTTAAACATAGAATTTGCGTTCTAGAATAGATACGTTTGCGCTTATAACAATGATTTTTAAAACATTATTCATATAACTTTGCAGACATTGCTAAATTTAAAAAAAAAATGTACTTGTAACATTAACAATATGGTCGTTTACCTGTTAAGGGTAGCATAACCCCCACTCAACATTCAGGGTCTGGGATGAACATGCGCGTTATGAGTAGGTTAAGGGGGTGTGTGTATATGTGGAATTTAAATATGCGAGGGTGGGGTTTGGGCCATAAAACCGCTGAAAGTTGTTAAAAATCTACATTCGATTAGATCGTCTAAAGGTTTTTATTGTTCATTGTGTATACTCTGAAGTTGTTAGTGCTGCGAAATGGGTCGCTCATCAACAATCCCCAGGAAGCCATCCACATCATCCCGAAGAAGGTCTTCGGGGAGCAGATCTTTGGGAAGCAAGTCTTCGGGAAGCGCTTGCAAACCGGTGCCACTGATTACGCCACATCAGCGACGTCTCGATCAAAACTATCGTGCTGTCGGGGATCGTACGCATTCAACGGTATCGGTACCCACACCAGCTAGAGGGCACCCGCAGGATATCGCAGCCATGCATGGGGCAACACGTACGCCGGGGGTTGTGTCCACACCAGCCAGAGGGTATCCGCAGGGAGCCACAACCAAACATTTGACGGGGGTGGTGCCCAAACCAGTCAGAAGGTGTCCGCACGATGTTACCACTATACAGGGTGGTGATACCAAGCAGGGGGTTGCTCCTACAGATATAATAGCAGTTGCGATAGATGAGGCGCGGATCCAGTTACCCACACCACCGCCAACCATGGTGACACCAATACTTTCACCGATTACAGATGATGGTGAAATTGCTACACCCGGTGGTTCAAAAATAGCTTGTACTGTGTGGGAGTCACCATTGTTAACATTAGCGGATATAGGACCATCTACAGCAGTTATAGGATCGTCTCCAGCGAATGTTCAACATCCAATGGATGTATATGGATGGCTTGATGATGTAAATTTTTATAGATTATTATGCATACATAAAACTTAATTATTAATTAATTACAGATAATTTTTCCGGGGCAATCACAAACTGCAGTTGTTGATGAGTCAGCATCACAACATGTGAATATAACCACCGAAGTGGACGCCCTCGCCGCGGCCCCAGAACCCCATGGCCTTGTTGGGATCACATCTGCGGATATGGACATAGTCACACGGATTAGGCATCTCAGAGGGGGGATTGTTCGCCAATTAGAGAATTCCGACATCAACATTGCGCGGTATCATGGCAACATCACCCGTCTCCAGCAGGAGATTGATAAAAACAAAACACTGTTAACCAATACCGTATAATGTCGCGATGGCTTAAAAAAACGCTGGTGTGGCTAGATAGCTCTTAGTATAATGTATGTGTGTGTATTAATCTAGTTATATATATTTGATATTTTTCAATAAAAGCATATAAATTATTACTGTCTTTAAATACCCTATCTGTAAAATAAATAAAGCTTATATATAAAAATATATATTATAGGGTGTATTATATGGGGGGTGTAACAACCCTGCACACTTCTCCGTGCGTCCACCAGAGTAGTGCCACCAGCGTGCCGGCCGTACCCGCACCCCAGAGGGATGACAAGACTCCACCCACTTAACAAAAGGGCCCAGCGCGGTCTCCAGAATCAGAGTCTTCTCCTTTCGCTCTCAAGCTCTGAACAGTGTGCTCCCTTGGGGACCTCTAAACAGACTTGAGCGAAAGCCCACCGGAGTACCTGGAAACGGTTACCTTGCCCGGTCTGCTCGAGCGCGCTCCCAGGGGGTTGAAAGTATCACAAATACATCGCATAATTAAATTTAATCAAAGCCAAGTCTATATAGATCTAAACACTACAATGCGAAATGGCACATCAAACAAATTCGAGAAGGATTTTTACAAGCTTATGAACAACGCCGTATATGGGAAAACAATGGAGAATGTAGATAATAGAAAAGATATAAAATTGGTGACTCATTGGGAAAAAGTTAAAAAATCATTCGGCGCGAACACATTAATCGCTCGACCTAACTTTAAATCATGCACCATATTTTCAGAGGATTTCGAGGCCATACATATGGGCAAGTTAAAAGTTCATTATAATAAACTTCTTTACCTCGGGTTTTCCATATTGGAATTATCTAAAACCGTATTATAGGGTTTCTTTTGATATAATAAAACCAAATTTCGGTGCCGACGCTTCGTTACTCTACACGGACACCGATTCTTTGATTATCAAAATTTTCACAGATAACTTTTACAACTTTATTAAATATAATATCGATCACTTTGATACTTCTAATTATAAGGAAGGAAACGAGTTAGGTATTCCTGTGTCTACTTCTATATTGGGGAAAATGAAAGATGAGTTTCCAGAAGATCTAATAATGGAATTCTACGGGACAGGTGCAAAAGCCTATTACATAAAATCTGTAAATTCCGAAACAAAAAAAAGCCAAAGGGGTAAAGAAGTCTGTTATAAAGAACAATTTAACCGTGGACGACTATAAAAAAATTGTAGAGGGAGGTGGTTTAATTTTCAGAAAGATGAACTCTTTTCGAAGTGAGTTGCACCATATTTATACTGAGTTGAAAAACAAGGTTGCGCTTTCCCATTACGACGACAAACGTTTTGTCATTCCTAATAGTGTTTCTACGTTGCCATGGGGCCACGGCGACATTAATTATCAAACCGCGCACGATCAAAATTTCGATTGTTTCGTAACTGTCTTAAGTCAAACGGCGGGAGTCAGTGGAAATAATAATTTAAAATTATTAATTCAGGCTCTCGAAGAAGCAATCGAATAACTGGAAAATCTATGCTTAAATCAATATAACACAAAATAATGTATAATTAAGATTTCTTAATGTAAGAAATATTTTTACTTACAACTGCTTTCTATGGACTTTTAATAATAAAAATACATTTGTTGTTCAAAAAATATAAAGACACTAGATTTCTAGAACATTTATCAATAAATTTGCCATTATTTAAAAAAAAAGTCATACACATTCTATATTTTTGTACGGACCTAAACTCTATAACATGCTCCCGTTTGAAATAAAAAAAAGTTGAAAATTTTAGAAAATTAAAAAAATTATGTATAATTATATATACATCAAACTTATTTCAGTATATATAGTTAAATTTACATTTTATCTATACATAAAATCCTCTATGTTACATGTTACCTCTCTCTCTCTTTACTCTCTTTATTCTTTCATCTTTACTTTAATCTAGTTATTATATTTAATATTTAGATATATTTATAATCATATACAGCTGCTTTTGCTGTGAGATAATTAAAATTTTTCTTTTAGATTTTACTAAAAAGGTAGCATCACAAACACATTCAGTGTTTAGGCTAACCTTGTAATTTTTTCTCTAAATATGTATAAAATATTGTATTATGTATTGTTATTGTAAATTTCCACTAAATAAACATTTAAAACATTAAAAAAATATATAATGTAATTGTTGTGTATAAATATTTTTACAGATTTAATTATTTCGGATATGATTATATTCAATAAATAATAAATTACTAATACATATGTTTTATTTACTGGATTCACAAATGTAGAAAGTTGTCAGGTTGGTAGCATTCTTAACGACTTTTAATAATAAAAATACATATACTGTTCAAAAAATATAAAGACACTAGATATCTATAACATTTATCAATAAATTTGCCGTTATTTAAAAAAACTCATACACAACATTCTATATTTTTCTACGGACCTAAACCCTATAACATGCTCCCGTATGAAATAAAAAAATGGAAAATTTTAGAACATTTAAAAAATGGTGTAAAATTATATATACATCCAACTTATTTCAGTATATATAGTTAAATTTACATTTTATCTATACATAAAATCCTCTATGTTACATGCTACCTGTCTCATCTCTCTATTTACTCTCTTCTTTACTCTTTTGTCTTTACTTTAATTTAGTTATTATATTTAATATATATTAATTAATATATTATAATCATATGCAGTTGCTTTTGCTGTGAGATAATTAAAAATTTTCTTTTTTAGATTTTTCCACTAAATAAACATTTCAAACATATATAATATAATTGTTGTGTATTTCTACAAATTTAATTATTTCGAATATGATTATATTCAATAAATAATAAATTACTAATACATGTGTTTTATTTACTGGATTCACAAATGTAGAAAGTTATAAGGTTGGTAGCATTCGGTTACACATGCGCTGTGCAATGAAGTGCACTAGTGGGAGAAGTGCAGTAGTGGGAGGAGCTCGAAGCAGACAAAAAGGAGGAGTACCACGCAGATGTTAGTCAGTCTTACCGACAGCTCTAGCAGCAACAGTTTTTTAGTGTTTTCTTGTTTTCGTGTTTTCTTGTTTTTGTGTTTTATGGTTTTCGTGTTTTCTTGTTTTCGGGCAGTCGTGTTTTGTATTGAAAACATGGTTAGAGAAAGTTCTAATTCAAAAAACCCATCAAGCTCCAAGAGGAGTGCAAGCCGGGGAAAACCAATTGACATGGGTGTCATTCCCTCTGATGACATCATAGCGAGGGCTTTGAAGAATATTCATGATGTCCCTCGCGCATTGTCACCGATTAGTGATATAGAAGACGATGGTATCTTCCAGCAGAAGCCGCTTGTAAGAGCAGCTTTCAAGAGACCATCGTCCTCGCAAACATCGTCATCGAGGGCAAAGCGGAGCCGCGACGAAAAGCCGCAGAAACCCACCGTGTGCCGTGGGCCAAATATAAGAAATATAGTATCGCACACCTTCGTCAGGGGGGTGGACCAGCAACAACCGAAGGATCTAATGGAGATCCTTCCATGGCTAGCAGTACCAGCTCCGAAGGCGGAGTCCCATCACCATAAGGTCCCGACACCCCAGGCCGGACCTGCGCCCACCAATGCGGCTCCGGCGGTCCCGGCACCTCAGGTCGGACCTGTGCCCACCGATGCGGCCCCGGCACCACCCCAGGCGACCCCGGTACTCCATGCGGCCCCGGCACCACCCCAGGCGACCCCGGTACTCCATGCAGCCCCGGCACCATCCCAGGCGACCCCGGTACTCCATGCGGCCCCGCACCCCAGGCCGGCACCCACCAATGTATCTGCAACAGCGATTATCAGCGACGACGATAGCGATGATGACTTCCAGTGTTCGCAGCCTGCTGAGAAACATATTATTTCCAGTTTTATACAGCTCCTCAAAAAATACCAAAAGAGAGATGTTGAGGTGGATAATAGAGCTTCCGGAATGCGGCGGACATTGGGCGAGAGGCATCGCGAAAGGTCGTTGCTGTTAGAGAGAATGCGGGTGGACGGGGAGAGGTTGCGGGTAGTCGAGGGTGAGATACGGACGTTGGATATTGATTTAGCCAACTTAGCTAAATGCAGAAGCAAACTACTATTTAAAAAAATTAATAAATTGGGAAATAATTAAAAATTTGTATGTGATTAATTGTTAGATTTAGGTTGTAAATATGTTTGTATATAGTAGTTATGTAAGAAGGATAAGAAGTAATATATATATATATATATATATATATATATGTGTTGTAAATAGTTGAACAAATGTAAAAATGCTGGAAACACTTGAGCACCTAAAAATCAGCTATGGCTCGTCTGGGATTTGTGAACTGGAGTTTATTGAGGAAGTTAGCTGCTATGGAGCAAGAGGTAAATATTATGAAAATGTGCTGTTTTATAGATTAATTTTATGAAATTTGTTATATAGGAAGCCTGGGGTATCCCAATCATCGAAGATGACGGAGTATGGAGCCATGAAAGTGAGATCGATGAGGCAGAGGATGTATTTAATGTTGAAGAGCTGGCCCAGGGCGAGGAATGGGGTATCCCAGTCATTGAAGATGAGGGGCTTTCGAACCATGAAAGCGAGATGGACCAGCTGGAGGAAGTAGACGATGTTGAGGAGCTGGGTGAAGTAGTCGTCGATGTCGATCAAGGTGTGGAGGATGATGAAGCAGAGGTAATAATCTTCTAAAATATGTAGTCAAATTAACATTCTGTTTCATTCTATACTTTTTGCGTGTAGGCAGCCGAGTATGTGGACGAGGGCATCACTGAAGACGATTTGGATGCACCCTGTGAAACAACAGTGAAGTCCCTTGAAGTTCCTAATGGTGACGTTGTGAGCCGAAATCAGCGATATTGCTACACAACTTCCATGATTCTAGTATGTACAGACGACGAGGAAGACTGTAACTTATGTCATCAATGTTATATGGAATTAGTGCGCCTTTCGGTTGTACATGACTATGAATACATACATTATGATTCCCACACAACGTCAGCAGGGTATGACGAATGTTCGTCTTATTGCTCCTCATGTCGACTGCCTCTGGAACAAGTTAGATTAACCAGAACTTGCATTATTTGCAATCATGCTAAACCGAACGATTAGTATTATTTATAGTTTATGTATAGGTTTAATTAGTTGTATTTATAACAGTTTTTAAGTAAATGTAAATATTTGCTGTCATATGTATATACATTATGTTCAATTTGATACATTAAGATATTAAAATAAATAGTTGAATAGAAGTTGCTATTTTTCTTTCATCTCAACATTTTGTGCTTTTAAGAAAACAGAAGTGTTACCATACCATCAAGCGGGAAGTGCAGTATTGTGAGAGAAATGAAGTTTATTGTTGTCGGTATACAAGGTTACAATATACCCGATTTTTTCCAAAAGAAATTACATTCATTAGTGGGAAATGTATTGCTCATTACTTATTATTACCACAGATTCCATTCAATACACTAGATATTAAATTAAGAAGACAAGCAACCTACCTCAAATATTTTTATCATGGACTGAAGTATGACGATGGTTATGTAAATTACGATATGTTGACTAATATATTGTATAATCACATAGTGGATTGCAATATAACAACTTTGTATGTGAAAGGTCATCAAAAAGAAAAATTTCTTCGACAGAAATTAAGTGAGCTAGAATTTGTATATCATCCAGATGTGATAAATGTCGAGAACTTAACTTGTGATAGTGCGGTCGAACCACCTCCAGTATTTAATAAAACCACACCATACTGTTTATATCATTACATTAATAAATGCATGTGTAGTTTGCGAAATTGTGTTGATCTTGATAACTGGTTACAATCATGTCTACTTTAACAAAATTAAATATATTATATATATTGTAACAACCCTCCTTTTTTCCCAAGCGGCCACCAGACTAGCGCCACCACCCACCCCTACTCCTGCTCGACCAAGCCATTACCTGAACCTCAACGAAAAGGGCTCCCACGCCGATCAAAAGCAGACTTCGCTTTCAGCTCTGAATAGTGCACTTCTTAGGACACACCTACCAGACTCTCATATTAAAAGATAGTCTCCTGCAACGAAGTCTATAATAAGAGAGTAGAGAAGTAACCGGTGTGGAAATAGCAGAAGCTGACTCCACAACCTATCCTTTCCACTCGCCGGCTAGACCATCATCAGCATGGAGTGACAGCACAGTATCAATATACAGTGATACCAATGAAGATGATAGCCAAGTGCCGGATTCCACCACATCGTCAGGAACGTCTACACCGTACAATGCTAAGAAAGTTGTAACAATTTAATGTAATTGCTAAAATATTTTTTTTGTTCTATTGTAGGTCGCCTAGAAGAGTGGCTGAACAATATGGCTCAGGTATTTGGAGGTGGAAAGAGACATGGACACTGACTCGGAGAATGAAATTGATGAAGTTCATGAAAATATATAATTCGTTATGTATGTGTATATATATAAACATTATAACAATATTGTATAGTATTTTTTATTTAAATTAGAATTAGTATTATGTAGTCGTTATTAAACTTGTATTTATTTTGTAAATATTAGCATAAAAAAAGGAATAAAAGTTTTGTAATTAATATATTGTGTATATTTTTTATGCGTTACTTCAAGTAACCAACTTTTTTTCATACTGTTTTATAACTTTTTTTTTAAATTGTATTTTACATAATTCCATATTCACATTTTAATGCGGGCAGATATCGACAGTGACTCAGACAGCGAAAGTATGCCTAAGGTATACTTTTTTATTATTATCTGTGGTGCAAATTTTGTTATAACTACAGGTTATAGAATATTATGTACTAAATATTCCTTTTACACTATATCTGTTTTCTTCACCCACGAGTTCTGAGATGCCGATACACCCAACCATTTGCATAGTAACACCTTTCTGTTGCAAAATTTTCTCCACTAAATACGTATTAGGATGCTTTGTTTTTTGTAGTTCCCATTCATAAAAACACCCTCTAATCGGTTGACCACACATATCTTCCAGCATATAAGTTGTCGGATTTGTTATATTTACTTTCGTAATTTTGAATAATTCTGTCGAATAGTTGGAAGTATATCCTTTCTCGAATACGTTTTTGAATTTGTTTATACGAACTATATCTTCTGTGCTAAAATTTGGTTTCAATGCAACTTTAATATAGTAGTTGGTTTCACTTCGATAGGCTTCATTCCTGTAGTACGATGGACTCTGTTATTATATGAATTTATAATATCAGGCAGGATATCCATCCACTCACTCTTTATATATCCAATTTTTCAAAGTTCTAATTACTCGTTCCACAATTGCTGCTTTTTTTGTGCTAAACGTGGAATAATGGTTTATGTTGTATTGTCCCATCAGTTTTGAGAATTGTTTGTTATAAAATTCAAGTCCTTGATCACTCTGTAGGTTTTTTGGGGAATAACCAGCTTCTTGCAAAAGTACTTTAAGGAGGTGGGCTTTGAATCTTCAACTGAATAATCCTGGCATACTGACGGACATTATAAAGCTTATGAAACACAAATCCAAAACATTAAGCGACGGAGAACGTTTGTGCTGTATATCATTTGACGAAATATATATCTCCAATAAATTATGTCTGGATCAAAAAGATCAGCTGTGCTTGGTCCACATAAAGCATGTCAAGTGGTAATAGTAAGAGGTTTGTGTGCACCATGGGAGCAACCGGTATTCTATAATTTTAACACATCTATGACAAAGAATATTTTAGTTGATATAATAACTCAGCTACACTATGCTGGATATTCTGTAGTTTCGACATCTAGTGATATGGGTAATACAAATGTTTCACTTTGGAAAGATTTAAATGTTGGACACGACAAAAATTGTTATTTTCCACATCCCGTGATACCAACCCAAAAGATATTTGTTTTTGCGGATATACCTCATCTACTGAAATTGTTAAGAAATCATTTTATTGACAAAGGATATCATATAAATAATACATTTATAGAGAAAAGCTGCATTGAAAAGATTATATCTTTTTCTTGCGACGATTTGAAAATTGCTCATAAAATAATTATCATTTGAATCTAAGAGGAACCGAATGACAAATGGTTCGACCGGCTGCACAACTTTTTTCAAATACTGTTGCTAAAGCAGTGGAGTGGTGTGGCATGGAAGGCTTTTTGGAACACTTGCCCTGGAAGGAAATGAGTTTGTTCTTGATATTGGTAAATGACTGGTTTCATATTTTTAACGCGCAAAATAAATATGGTGATTATCCAGGGACGAACGCGTTTGGAGTTGACTTGGAGAAACAGTTAAAAATTATCATAGAAATGTCTGAAATGATCAGAAAGGAGTTTTACTCAGCAATGTTTCCTTGAGGGAAATGTACCACTATTTACAAACCAGTTATAATTTAGAGTATATTTTGACGTACAGGTTGACTCAAGATGTTTTGGAGAACTTTATTTCGTACATTCGTGGTATGGGAGCTACAAATGATCACCCAACGCCTCTGGATGTAAAATATAGATGACGGTAGTATCTTTTAGCAAAACACTCAATGGCAGTATTCTCGATGAATAAAAATACTGATAGTACTGAAAGTTGTTTGCTAAATCCATTGCACGAAAAAGAGACTCATTTTGAACCATGTTTGTTGCTAAATGTTTTCAGTCTTTCACAGCATAATTTAGAAGAAACTTTGAATTTTCAAACGGACAATGATTTGCCTCAATATACGTTTCAAAATCGAGATTGTGATATTTCTGAGTTTGTATCTGAAGACCACGACCGCCCGTCTTTTAAAACAATTAGAAGATAGGAAAATGACCGATACTATTTGTAATGAGGGACTCAAATTTATAGCTGGATATGTCGCATACAGATTTAAGGATAAGTATCAGAATTTAAATTTAGGAAAAAAGACAAAGTTATATACGACCCATAGGGCTCCAAACTGGATTGAATTTTTATCAAGGGGAGACCTTATTCATCCAAGTGAAAGTCTGATCAATTTGGCACGAATAATAGAGGTAAAATTCGTAAAATTTCATGGTCACTTATTTTCTAAAGAAAATAACATTTTTAATAAATTATTAGATTTAGTAAAGGCATCCTCTGGTGATATATATGATAGGTTCCCTGACGAAATTACGTTGTGTTTAATTAGAACTAGGACTTACATTAGATTAAGACATCTAAATAAAAGAATTAGCTTTGAAAATTGTAGGCGAAAACTGCAACGAAAAATGTCCAAGTTTACAAATACATAGGACATAGACCTGATTTCACAATCACAATAATTGTTTGTAATTATTACAATTTTTGTAGTTTATTTAAAATGTATCTACTTATAAATTTGGAACGTGCTGTACTTCTGTTGGTCATTTTAACAATTGTTGGTAGTAAATGTTACTTCCAAAATAGTTTATGTAGAAAGTTTGTTAGTCATACTGCTAATAAATTGTTTTAAAAATGTGAATTGTCTTTTCTTTTTTTTACATTAATAAATTGTAGGCCAAGGATATCCTATCGTTGGAAAACCAAAGAGCGGTGCATAATAACTCTAAATCTATTTCTCTCTGTGCAAGGGCCACCATCCGCGTGTTCCGAAGTCTTCGGTCGGCCATCTTGGAAGCCTGCGCCGCACCACCACGCCGCGGGCTCCGGAAGTCCAAGACGCCATCTTGGATTCCTACGCCGGCCTGACCACGCAACTTCCGCCAGCACATCGGCGCCATCTTGTCGCCCATTTGCGGCAGCCATTGCGATCCATCAACGGCACACCCAACCACGAGTGCAAACGCGTCATCACTTAGTGCTTTCCAGCCACACATAGACACACCGTGACATTAGTGAATAAAGACAATCAAAACCAACCGCCACGCCCACGCCACGCTATCACCCACATCCTCGAGATAGGTCTTGGATTGGACCTGCGAGCCACCGACGACGCCTTGAGTTGCAACGAGCTACGCCAAGGTCAGTGAACGCACCTAGGACTTTCGCGACGACAATCAGGTCGCGAAAAACCGCGTAAATGAAGCCTAGACGTTTACAGCAGTTTCGAAGAAACAAAAAGAATTAGATTTTTTAGAGAAGCTCATTTTTGTGTCGTCTTTAGGTTACAACAAAGTACTCCGCGTTTTTCTCGTGTTTAAAAATTTTATTTTTTATTTTTCGAAAAATGAAGACTGGTGTTAGTCAAAAAATTAGCACCCACAATCACGCTTATATTGCAAGTAAGCCCCAATTTATGTCGGAGCAGGAGCGCGAAACCATACAAAAAATGAAACTGAAACCTGCCCAAGTTTCGGAAAGTTCGCAAAATAAGGAAGTTATATTGTCCGAAGACATTGTACAACGAGCCTTAAATAACGCGGGCCTATCCGTCGAAGATGGTGTCACTGCGACGGCGGAAGCGTCAAGTTCACGGAAGCGGAAGGACAAGTACAGACGTTCTTCTAGTTACGACAGCTCATCGAAGAAATCTCGTCCTTCCGCATCAACTAGTGAGCATACATCAAAAAGCCATCGTCGTAGTAGCCACACCAGCGGCGACACCCACCGCCACAGCCAGTTGAAGCACCTTCTACAACAACCCATTGTGTCAGAAGCGGTGGAGAGAAAGGAGCAGCCCCAGGACCAGGTGGCGAAACCTATTGTGTCGGAAGCGGTGGTGAGACAGGAGCCACCCCAGGACCAGGTGGCGAAACCTATTGTGTCGGAAGCGGTGGGGAGACAGGAACACCCCTAGAACCAGGTGGTGAGACTGGAGCACCCCCAGTACCAGGTGGTTGTGGAAGCGGTAGATGTGTCCACAGTACAACACCCTCCACAGGTGGAAGAATTGGAAGCGTCGGCGGTTCCACACATCATCGACCAGGTGGAAATATTCCAGGCAATGTCTCCACTTGGGGAAGGTGTTGCGGAAATAATAGATGAGACCCCACCTAGGGAGGAGGTGGATAATGGTGTACTGCGCCACCTGGGTAAGCCTATTGAAACAGACGAAATTCTTTTTTAAATAGCTTTAACGCTAACTTCAACAACTGCGAAATGATCGTTCCCTTGTTGTGCAACAGCGTGTCGAAGAATTCGAACGCGCTAGAGAAAGTCTGCGTAGCGCTATTGTAGATTTAGAAGTAATTGATAAATCATTAGAATTCATAAATAAATATATGAAATAAATTTATATATTTATTTAGGATTTCAAGTATAGACGTTCTTCTAGTGCCGAGAGCTCATCGAAGAAATCTCGTTCTTCTGCTCCTACTAGTGAGCATTTGTTAAAAAAAACAGCGAACCCATCGTCGTAGTAGTCACACCAGCGGCGACACCCACCACCACAGCCAATTGAAACACATTCTGCAACAACCCATTGTGTCGGAAGCGGTGGCGACACAGAAGCACCCTCAGGACCAGGTGGCGAGACAGGAGCACCACCAACACCAGGTGGCGGTGGAGGTGTCCACATTACAAGACCCTCCACAGGTGGAAGAATTGGAAGCGTCGGCGGTTCCACACATCATCGACCAGGTGGAAACATTCCAGGCAATGTCTCCACTTGGGGAAGATGTTGTGGAAATAATAGATGAGACCCCACCTAGGTAGGAGGTGGATAATGGTGTACTCCGCCACCTGGGTATGCCTATTAAAACAGACGAAATTCTGTTTTTAAATAGCTTTAACGCGAACTTCGACAACTGCGAAATAATCGTTCCCTTGTTGTGCAACAGCGTCTCGAAGAATTCGAACGCGCTAGAGAAAGTGCGTAGCGCTATTGTAGATTTAGAGGTAATTGATAAATCGTTAGAAATCGTAGATAAATCTATGAAATAAATTTATATATTTATTTAGGATTTCAAGTATAGACGTTCTTCTAGTGCCGAGAGCTCATCGAAGAAATCTCGTCCTTCTGCTCCTACTAGTGAGCATTCGTTAAAAAAAAACAGCGAACCCATCGTCGTAGTAGTCACACCAGCGGCGACACCCACCACCACAGCCAATTGAAACACATTCTGCAACAACCCATTGTGTCGGAAGCAGTGGCGAGACAGAAGCACCCTCAGGACCAGGTGGCGAGACAGGAGCACCCCCAGCATCATGTGGCGGTGGAAGTGTCCACATTACAAGACCCTCCACAGGTGGAAGAATTGGAAGCGTCGGCGGTTCCACACATCATCGACCATGTGGAAATATTCCAGGCAATGTCTCCATTTGGGGAAGATGTTGTGGAAATAATAGATGAGACCCCACCTAGGGAGGAGGTGGATAATGGTGTACTCCGCCACCTGGGTATGCCTATTAAAACAGACGAAGTTCTGTTTTTAAATAGCTTCAATAGAAGACGTGAACTTCAACAACTGCAAAAGATTGTGTGCTTGTTGTGCAACAGCGTCGCAAAAAATTCGAACGCTCTAGAGAAAATCTCCATAACGCTATTGTAGATTTAGACGTAATTGATAAATCATTAGAAATCCTAGATAAATATATGAAATAAATTTATATATATCTCTACCTCTCATTATGTATAGATAAAAATATTTTTAAAGATAAATAGGTTATTTTTTTAAATAGGCATTGTAGAAATAGTAATATATTAAAAGTGAATTATTTAGATGACATATCTGTATACGTGCAACATTTAAATATAATGATTCTATTTATGTATTAAAATAAATTTTTTACTAAAAATTTAAAAAACAATGATACAACTAGCGCCTCAAAAATAGTTGTTACTGGCAATTGTAGTGGTATTGTCAATAAACCATAATTAATGTCGTCATAGGAGCGACAAAATATTCAAATACGAGTCTATTTTATGATTTAAATAATCCCATCCAAGGGGTGGTGAGGATGGTGCCCCTACAACTACTCAAGCCCCAGGACCATAATCATCATCTGTTCCGGCGCCGAGAGTTCTTAAAAAGGGGAGGCATTTCCAGCCACACATCTGTCTCCATCTCTTGGGGCACAGAATTGGATCAGGTGTTTCACATCTCCTTCCCTTTTGTCTTCTTCTTCTTCTACTTCTTCTTCTGCATTTTCTACGTCCACCAAGAGGACTTATGCCAGAAGCGCTGTCGCAGGACCTGCTCCTCCTCCTCCTCCTTCCGCCGCTCCACCTTCTGACGCTCCATCATCCGATGATGAGGAGGACAGGAAACTATTAGCAATATTACTCAGCCTGTATCATCGGAATGTTTATGAAAAAACCCCTGCTCAAATCCCGCCAACCTCCAAATCCCTTGTTCAAATCCCGTCAACCTCCAAATCCCCTGTTCAAATCCCGCTCACCTCCGAGGCCCCCCTTGAAATATTCAACGTCCTAACAGTAATGCCGCCGCCGTCGACCTATACAGTCCCTTCTTCCAATCCCTCTACAGCTCCCATTCCGTCTACGTCTAGAGCTCCCATTCCGTCGACCTCTACAGCCACCGCTTTCCGTAACCCGTTCTTGAGAACAACACCGAAAACGACAGGTTCGTAATTTTTTTAAAATTTGAGATTTTTTCAGAATTTTTCATTTTTCTTAATTTTGATTTTCTCAGGTTCGTTATTGGATCATCTCGATTCAATCCGCAAACGGCCCCAGCGACCCACAGTACGGAGAAGCTTCAGTCATTGCAAGGCCACAGATCGTGCACTGTGCCTTTTTTTTGATTAAATTGAACAAAGAAAATTTTGGAGGGGCGAAGGTTAATGGACTCTTTAGCCACTTCCGTACTCTGTGCGAGAATAAGAAGTTGGAGCGGTATCTGTCTAAAGAAAAAGCAGATATACTTTACGACAAGATGAAGAACTAGTACGCCCATTCAAAGAACAAGAAGAAGTGAACTGGATCGGTTGGGCATTGCATTCACTAAACTATTAGCAATATTACTCAGCCTGTATCATCGGAATGGTTATGAAAAAACCGTCCTAACAGTAATTTGTCTAAAGAAAAAGCAGATCCCATTTTCAGCGAATATGGTTTTATTTTGGAATGCATAAGATTTCATGGGATTTCTTAAATTTATAAAAATAGTATTCGTCGAAATTTACAGTTCACAGGTGGATTATGGATTCTTGGATGGATTATTCATTCGTTGATCGTGACAATACGTCGGACCACGAGATGCCAACGTCAGGCACCACTACAAATAGCGACACGCCCACGTTGCCAAGTAAGTAATAAAGAAACATTTAAAAACATATGATCGGCAACCGAAAAATTTAGATTTTTGTTTATAAATTTGAAACCTTTTTATCTTGTTTCAATTTATGTTCATTCTAAAGTCTTTGAAAATGTACCATAAGAAAATACCCATTATGTCGGTCCAAAGAATGTGTGGTCAACAATCAACAACCTCTTTGTAATAACCTTTTTTGTTTAAAAAATAGCCCGATTCCACAGCACCATGTTTAGGTGGGGCTGGAGCTGTTGTGATGCTATGTAATTGAATTTCCTTTATTCGACAGATGATTTTATCAAGTACAATTACGACGTGGACAGCATGCTTGGACGTTGGAGAGTATCAGATGCGTTCAGAGCGTATTTAAGATTTCAAATTCAGATATACACCCCCAAGTATCGACGAATAAAAAATTCTACAACGTTTTGTTTAAAGAACAAGAAGATCCCTCCAAATCGTACGTGATGGAGGTGTTGCTGGGGGGATACGACGAAGAACAAATTTTCATGTGCGTGAAAATTCCCTTTGGAGACACCTCCAGTAACCGCGAATCAGTCAATTGGAGGAGATTTATGCTTGAGAAGTTGGTATATCCTTCAGTGAAAGACATGCCCGCAGGATTAAGCACGGGAGATTATAGTAACTGTTCGACTCTCAAATGGATTCCTTCCAAATTCCATGTGTCGATCTTCAAGACAGATTGGGAGGAATTTGCCAGCAGAGTGGACGCCTTCAACAGCGATAGTGACAGGAACTTTGTCATATTTTTTGCGAGGGCCAATCACGGCCTAGTAGCCGAGCCCGACGCAGCGTCCGAATGCTTCAGGCGCTTGTGCAACGAACACTCAGATAATTTCATAAAAATACAACTCCACTTCGGCTGTCGGTTATCCCCTCCTCCCCCGAAGGCGGGGCCCTTCTCCTTCATGAAGCGTCCGCATCCAAGGAGCTTGGAACAAGCTTAAAAGCTCCCGGGACTACTCTCTTTCACCCCTACTTCATTAAAAAGTTTTCCTACTTTTCATCGCACAACGAAACATTGTGTCAATCAATTTCACCCTCTTGTTCCTTCGCCCAGACCTATAATCCCCAAATCCATACTTTGAAACAACATTCCTCAATCCCAATGTTTCTTCCGTATCTCTGTAGGGTACGTAGCGAGCAGGAGACGAACCGCTGCAACAATCATCAGTTGCGAGAATATATCAAGCGCTCCCTGGCGAAGCGGTCGGTTGTCGTACCCGATTTTCTACGGACCATTCAATCCTTCGTTCCCCTACGCGTCGAGATCGTAGAAACGTTCTATGACGCGAGGGAGGCGTTACGTCAAATGTCTCGATTTAAGTCCATAAAACGATTCGTTAGAAAGTTGCGACCCTCTGTATTTTACGTTTCCTCTGATGACTGGCAACCCTACCTCGATACCACCGCTTGGATTGGAAGAGAGGGAAAGGCAACCGGTCATCACCGACTATACAGATTTTTATGGCGTCTTGCACTACGAGACGTGCCTAAATTTCTTTATAGAGGGAGCTCATTATGAGAGGAAAATAAATTACAGATACGTGCGGGCCTTTATGTTTCGTCGGTCTCCTGGCGAACATAAGGTTCATCTTTCTACATCTGGACCGGATGCGGAACTCTATCCCATTCACTTGAAGTTCCATATCTCCGATATTCTGAGAGACTATCCCCTCGAGAGAATAGACCAGCTTTTACTCCCTACTCGTTGCCCCATTCTACATTTTCCAAGTACATTATAACTCTTTTGGCGACTTATAAATATTTTAACCAATTTCCCTTTATATCCCTATCTGATCTCGAGGGTTCCATCACTCATAGTTCCGAATATTTTCGTCTAAAAGTTATTCGCGCCCTAAACGCTTTTCTAACAACATTCTCCATTAGCGGCAAGGCCTTTCATTGTCGGGAAAGTGACCTGGCAGTCGCGATTACGGCGAAAAAAAATTTTCAAGGTGCATTTCTTATTCGGAACATCAGACGCTATCGAGGCACCATTCTGGAAAACTTTTATTTTGCATTTCAATTCGATTATTTGGTTGGACTTATTCTCTCTTCTGAGGCGATTTTGTGTTCTTTATTCACTGACGCCTTTAAGGATATTACCATTCTTCTGAAAAAGAATAGTATTAAAAAACAAGACAAACATATTTCGATTGTTAAAGAGTCAGGAAGTACCTATTTTGGACATTTGTCTTTGTCATCTCCAGCTAGAGCTGAAAATATCCAGAAACATCTGCTTAACCACCTAAAGGAAAAAGAAATACAATATGATAACTTGGTTGTTATAGGATGTGAAGGCACTAACGTAAATACGGGATGGCAAACCCCTTCAGCGGAGTATTGGCCTTCTCCATTTAAATGAATTTCCTCTACGACATTTGATACAGGCCTTAGATGGACACACAAAAGGATCTTACAATTATTCAGGTCTTATTGGTTCACTTTTACAAGACTGAAAAATTACCGGTAGTGTATTTCAGAAGTATAAACTGTGTGCTACCCCAAATAACTAAAGATTTAAGTACGGATCAGCAATACTTATATGAATTGTGTTGTGCAATTCGTGATGGTCAATGTTCTATTCAGCTGGCGGAATGCTTATGGCGGAATGGTGCTTATATTGTGTGATGTGATTGAAAATTTCAGAAAAATTTCCATGGATAAACATAAGTTAGATCCTGCGCAATATTATACAATTCTCGGACTTTCTTTTGATGCAATGCTTCGTTTAACTAAAATAGAACTAGAACTTTTAACAGATATCACAATGATTCAGTTCTTCAAAAGAGATATAAGAGGTGGTTGGTGGTTTAAGTACATGTACAGGGAGACAACATACTGCTAATAATATTTTTCTACCCAATTATAAACCGAATGAGCACACCTCCTTTATCACATATCTAGATGCGACAAACTTATACGGATTTTCGATGGCAAAACACCTACCATTAGGCTCATTTGTGTGGCTAACAGATAGTGAAATTTCAAAATTTGATGTTATGAATATTCCCGATGATGGTTTATTTGGCTATGCGTTAGAAGTGGATATTGATTACCCGAAAGAATTACATGATACTCACACAGACATGCCATTTTTAGCTGAAAGCATGGTTCCACCCAATTCAAAATCAAAAACATCAAAATTAATCTCGAATTTGTATAATAAACAAAATTATGTAATACATTTTGTAAATTTGAAACAGGCAATAAAAAATGGTTTAAAACTAATAAAAATACACCGCATAATTAAGTTCAAGCAAAGTCCATGGTTGAAAGTTTATATAGATCTTAATACTGAAATGAGAAATGCCGCAACAAATAAATTTGAAAAAGATTTTTATAAATTACTAATCAATGCGATATTTGGTAAAACTATGGAGAATGTTGATACTAGAAAAGATATTAAATTAGTAACCCACTGGGAAAAAAAAGGAAAAACTATGGGTGCAAATGCCCTTATTTCAAGACCAAATTTCAAAACGTGTACAGTTTTTGGTGAAGATTTTGCAGCGATTCATATGAGTCCAATATATTTGGGTTGGGTTTTACAGTGTTGGAATTATCAAAAACTGTGTTATATGATTTTTTCTATGATACAATAAAGAGAAACTTTGGTCGCGATGAATCGTTACTTTACACCGATACAGATTCACTAATACTCAGAAGTTACACAGAATTCATGAAATCAAATATAGATAAGTTTGACACATCTAATTATAATCAGAATAATAAATTTGATATCCCTAAAACCCCATCACGATTAGGTCGATTCAAAGACGAATGCCCCGATGACCCAATATTAAGCTTCTATGGAACGGGTGCTAAGGCTTATTACGTAAGATCTGTTAATAGTGAATTAAAAAAAGCTAAAGGTGTAAAGAAATCCGTTGTAAAGAATTCTTTGACGGAGGGCGATTATAAAAAAATCTTAGACGGTGGTGGGCTAATTTTTAGAAAGATGAATTCTTTCAGAAGTGAACTACATAATATGTATACGGAGATGAGAAACAAGGTAGCGCTTTCACATTTTGATGATAAGCGTTTCCTAATTCCCAACACATATGAGACACTTGCATGGGGACATAGTGATATTGACTATTATCAAACAGATCATATAGAAAATTTCAAATGTTTCATATCAGCGCTAAATCAAGCAATGGGCATCAATGCCGATAACAATCTACGTATGTTAATAGACGCTATAGAAGAAATGTGCTAAGTTTAACAACTGGAATCAATAACGGTAAAATAATAATACATGGTGTATAAAATATTTTAGCCAATAACTGGAAAATATCACCTATTAAAAAATAAAACATAATATGGTGTAACATAAAACAGAAATAATAGCATATTGTTTGTGAAAATTTAATATGTAGATATTCCAAATATTTATATACTGAAATAATACTATTTATGTATTTTATATTAAAAAATGTAATATATATTCACAATTTAAAATAATGTGGTATTTATAGAAATTTCTAATTTGTTATACCATTATCTATATATGGCAATAATAATAATAATTATTGTATGTATTATATATTAAAAATAATTGCATAATATATATGGTTTTATTTTATAATGCATGTTGTATATATACCACAAAGCTCAACTTTTCTATGATGGTTAGTGGTATCATAAAAGTGAACCACAAAAGGCATTTGCTATGTATCCTTTATACATACTCTCAAAAAAAAAGGCTGTCGCACATGTATTACGGGCGGGGGTGTAATAGTTCGTATTCATTATATGGGTGAGTTTAGTAAAATATTGGGTTAGATGGGGTGGAATTTATATATAAATACACGCATATTGTAAACAATTTTAATATTATATCTTGGATGCTTTAAATATAGGCTATGTTTTTTTGTATATCATCAATTATATTGTAAAAGAAGAAATTTATGTGCAACATTATTATATTATTCGGCGGAGAGTCAGACAATGTATGGCAAATCACAATTTATGCCATTTCATGTGTGACGTGATACACACACACATTCACACATGTGCACAATAAACAATCAAGCAAACAAAATGACACATTTAGTACACACTACAATAAAAACCACCATTTATCAGACATCACACATCGTGTTAAAAACCCATTCATTTAAACATAGAATTTGCTACAAAATTGGCGTTTTAGAATAGATACGTTTGCGCTTATAACAATGATTTTTAAAACATTATTAATATAACTTTGCAGACATTGCTAAATTTAAAAAAAAGGTACTTGTAACATTAAGAATATGGTCGTTTACCTGTTAAGGCCCACTCAACATTCAGGGTCTGGGTTGAACATGCGCGTTATGAGTAGGTTAAGGGGGTGTGTGTATATGTGGAATTTAAATATGCGAGGGTGGGGTTTGGGCCATAAAACCGCTGAAAGTTGTTAAAAATCTACATTCGATTAGATCGTCTAAAGGTTTTTACTGTTTCCTTTTTTGTGCATTGTGTATACTCTGAAGTTGTTAGTGCTGCGAAATGGGTCGCTCATCAACAATCCCCAGGAAGCCATCCACATCATCCCGAAGAAGGTCTTCGGGGAGCAGATCTTTGGGAAGCAAGTCTTCGGGAAGCGCTTGCAAACCGGTGCCACTGATTACGCCACATCAGCGACGTCTCGATCAAAACTATCGTGCTGTCGGGGATCGTACGCATTCAACGGTATCGGTACCCACACCAGCTAGAGGGCACCCGCAGGATATCGCAGCCATGCATGGGGCAACACGTACGCCGGAGGTTGTGTCCACACCAGCCAGAGGGTATCCGCAGGGAGCCACAACCAAACATTCGACGGGGGTGGTGCCCAAACCAGTCAGAAGGTGTCCGCAAGATGTTACCACTATACAGGGTGGTGATACCAAGCAGGGGGTTGCTCCTACAGATATAATAGCAGTTGCGATAGATGAGGCGCGGATCCAGTTACCCACACCACCGCCAACCATGGTGACACCAATAATTTCACCGATTACAGATGATGGTGAAATTGCTACACCCGGTGATTCAAAAATAGCTTGTACTGTGTGGGAGTCACCATTGTTAACATTAGCGGATATAGGACCATCTACAGCAGCTATAGGATCGTCTCCAGCGAATGTTCAACATCCAATGGATGTATATGGATGGCTTGATGATGTAAATTTGTATAGATTATTATGCATACATAAAACTTAATTATTAATTACTTACAGATAATTTTTCCGGGGCAATCACAAACTGCAGTTGTTGACGAGTCAGCATCACAACATGTGAATATAACCACCGAAGTGGACGCCCTCGCCGCGAGAGCCCCAGAACCCCATGGCCTTGTTGGGATCACATCTGCGGATATGGACATAGTCACACGGATTAGGCATCTCAGAGGGGGGATTGTTCGCCAATTAGAGAATTCCGACATCAACATTGCGCGGTATCATGGCAACATCACCCGTCTCCAGCAGGAGATTGATAAAAACAAAACACTGTTAACCAATACCGTATAATGTCGCGATGGCTTAAAAAAACGCTGGTGTGGCTAGATAGCTCTTAGTATAATGTATGTGTGTGTATTAATCTAGTTATATATATTTGATATTTTTCAATAAAAGCATATAAATTATTACTGTCTTTAAATACCCTATCTGTAAAATAAATAAAGCTTATATATAAAAATATATATTATAGGGTGTACTATATGGGGGGTGTAACAACCCTGCACACTTCTCTGTGCGTCCACCAGAGTAGCGCCACCAGCGTGCCGGCCGTACCCGCACCCCAGAGGGATGACAAGACTCCACCCACCTCCCTCTATGCTTGGTACCTGGGACTTAACAAAAGGGCCCAGCGCGGTCTCCAGAATCAGAGTCTTCTCCTTTCGCTCTCAAGCTCTGAACAGTGTGCTCCCTTGGGGACCTCTAGACAGACTTGAGCGAAAGCCCACCGGAGTACCTGGAAACGGTTACCTTGCCCGGTCTGCTCGAGCGCGCTCCCAGAGGGTTGAAAGTATCACAAATACATCGCATAATTAAACTTAATCAAAGCCCAAGTCTATATAGATCTAAACACTACAATGCGAAATGGCACATCAAACAAATTCGAGAAGGATTTTTACAAGCTTATGAACAACGCCGTATATGGGAAAACAATGGAGAATGTAGATAATAGAAAAGATATAAAATTGGTCTCATTGGGAAAAAGTTAAAAAATCATTCGGCGCGAACACATTAATCGCTCGACCTAACTTTAAATCATGCACCATATTTTCAGAGGATTTCGTGGCCATACATATGGGCAAGTTAAAAGTTCATTATAATAAACTTCTTTACCTCGGGTTTTCCATATTGGAATTATCTAAAACCGTATTATAGGGTTTCTTTTATGATATAATAAAACCAAATTTCGGTGCCGACGCTTCGTTACTCTACACGGACACCGATTCTTTGATTATCAAAATTTTCACAGATAACTTTTACAACTTTATTAAATATAATATCGATCACTTTGATACTTCTAATTATAAGGAAGGAAACGAGTTAGGTATTCCTGTGTCTACTTCTATATTGGGGAAATGAAAGATGAGTTTCCAGAAGATCTAATAATGGAATTCTACAGGACAGGTGCAAAAGCCTATTACATAAAATCTGTAAATTCGAAACAAAAAAGCCAAAGGGGTAAAGAAGTCTGTTATAAAGAACAATTTAACCGTGGACGACTATAAAAAATTGTAGAGGGAGGTTGTTTAATTTTCAGAAAGATGAACTCTTTTCGAAGTGAGTTGCACCATATTTATACTGAATTGAAAAACAAGGTTGCGCTTTCCCATTACGACGACAAACGTTTTGTCATTCCTAATAGTGTTTCTACGTTGCCATGGGGCCACGGCGACATTAAGTATTATCAAACCGCACACGATCAAAATTTCGATTGTTTCGTAACTGTCTTAAGTCAAACGGCGGGAGTCAGTGGAAATAATAATTTAAAATTATTAATTCAGGCTCTCGAAGAAGCAATCGAATAACTGGAAAATCTATGCTTAATTCAATATAACACAAAATAATGTATAATTAAGATTTCTTAATGTAAGAAATATTTTTACTTACAACTGCTTCCTATGGACTTTTAATAATAAAAATACATATACTGTTCAAAAAATATAAAGACACTAGATTTCTATAACATTTATCAATAAATTTGCCGTTATTTAAAAAAACTCATACACAACATTCTATATTTTTCTACGGACCTAAACCCTATAACATGCTCCCGTATGAAATAAAAAAATGGAAAATTTTAGAAAATTTAAAAAATGGTGTAAAATTATATATACATCCAACTTATTTCAGTATATATAGTTAAATTTACATTTTATCTATACATAAAATCCTCTATGTTACATGCTACCTGTCTTATCTCTCTATTTACTCTCTTTACTCTTTTGTCTTTACTTTAATCTAGTTATTATATTTAATATATATTAATTAATATATTATAATCATATGCAGCTGCTTTTGCTGTGAGATAATTAAAAATTTTCTTTTTTAGATTTTTCCACTAAATAAACATTTCGAACATATATAATATAATTGTTGTGTATTTCTACAAATTTAATTATTTCGTATATGATAATATTCAATAAATAATAAATTACTAATACATGTGTTTTATTCACTGGATTCACAAATGTAGAAAGTTATAAGGTTGGTAGCATTCGGTTACACATGCGCTGTGCAATGAAGTGCACTAGTGGGAGAAGTGCAGTAGTGGGAGGAGCTCGAAGCAGACAAAAAGGAGGAGTACCAGGCAGATGTTAGTCAGTCTTACCGACAGCTCTAGCAGCAACAGTTTTTTAGTGTTTTCTTGTTTTCGTGTTTTCTTATTTTTGTGTTTTATTGTTTTCGTGCAATCGTTTTTTGTATTGAACACATGGTTAGAGAAAGTTCTAATTCAAAAAACCGATCAAGCTCCAAGAGGAGTGCAAGCCGGGGAAAACCAATTGACATGGGTGTCATTCCCTCTGATGACATCATAGCGAGGGCTTTGAAGAATATTCATGATGTCCCTCGCGCATTGTCACCGATTAGTGATATAGAAGACGATGGTATCTTCCAGCAGAAGCCGCTTGTAAGAGCAGCTTTCAAGAGACCATCGTCCTCGCAAACATCGTCATCGAGGGCAAAGCGGAGCCGCGACGAAAAGCCGCAGAAACCCACCGTGTGCCGTGGGCCAAAAATAAGAAATATAGTATCGCACACCTTCGTCAGGGGGGTGGACCAGCAACAACCGAAGGATCTAATGGAGATCCTTCCATGGCTAGCAGTACCAGCTCCGAAGGCGGAGTCCCATCACCATAAGGTCCCGACACCCCAGGCCGGACCTGCGCCCACCAATGCGGCTCCGGCGGTCCCGGCACCTCAAGTCGGACCTGTGCCCACCCATGCGGCCCCGGCACCACCCCAGGCGACCCCGGTACTCCATGCGGCCCCGGCACCACCCCAGGCGACCCCGGTACTCCATGCGGCCCCGGCACCATCCCAGGCGACCCCGGTACTCCATGCGGCCCCCGCACCCCAGGCCGGACCTGCGCCCACCAATGTATCTGCAACAGCGATTATCAGCGACGACGATAGCGATGATGACTTCCAGTGTTCGCAGCCTGCTGAGAAACATATTATTTCCAGTTTTATACAGCTCCTCAAAAAATACCAAAAGAGAGATGTTGAGGTGGATAATAGAGCTTCCGGAATGCGGCGGACATTGGGCGAGAGGCATCGCGAAAGGTCGTTGCTGTTAGAGAGAATGCGGGTGGACGGGGAGAGGTTGCGGGTAGTCGAGGGTGAGATACGGACGTTGGATATTGATTTAGCCAACTTAGCTAAATGCAGAAGCAAACTACTATTTAAAAAAATTAATAAATTGGGAAATAATTAAAAATTTGTATGTGATTAATTGTTAGATTTAGGTTGTAAATATGTTTGTATATAGTAGCTATGTAAGTAGGATAAGAAGTAAATAAATATATATATATATATATATATATATATAATGTAAATATAGGTTAATGTGTTGTAAATAGTTGAACAAATGTAAAAATGCTGGAAACACTTGAGCACCTAAAAATCAGCTATGGCTCGTCTGGGATTTGTGAACTGGAGTTTATTGAGGAAGTTAGCTGCTACGGAGCAAGAGGTAAATATTATGAAAATGTGCTGTTTTATAAATTAATTTTATGAAATTTGTTATATAGGAAGCCTGGGGTATCCCAATCATCGAAGATGACGGGGTATGGAGCCATGAAAGTGAGATCGATGAGGCAGAGGATGTATTTAATGTTGAAGAGCTGGCCCAGGGTGAGGAATGGGGTATCCCAGTCATTGAAGATGAGGGGCTTTCGAACCATGAAAGCGAGATGGACCAGCTGGAGGAAGTAGACGATGTTGAGGAGCTGGGTGAAGTAGTCGTCGATGTCGATCAAGGTGTGGAGGATGATGAAGCAGAGGTAATAATCTTCTAAAATATGTAGTCAAATTAACATTCTGTTTCATTCTATTTTTTTGCGTGTAGGCAGCCGAGTATGTGGACGAGGGCATCACTGAGGACGATTTGGATGCACCCTGTGAAACAACAGTGAAGTCCCTTGAAGTTCCTAATGGTGACGTTGTGAGCCGGAATCAGCGATATTGCTACACAACTTCCATGATTCTAGTATGTACAGACGACGAGGAAGACTGTAACTTATGTCATCGATGTTATATGGAATTAGTGCGCCTCTCGGTTGTACATGACTATGAATACATACATTATGATTCCCACACAACGTCAGCAGGGTATGAGGAATGTTCGTCTTATTGCTCCTCATGTCGATTGCCTCTGGAACAAGTTAGATTAACCAGAACTTGCATTATCTGCAATCATGCTAAACCGATCGATTAGTATTATTTATAGTTTATGTATATAGATTATGTTCAATTTGATACAATAAAATATTAAAATAAATAGTTGAATAGAAGTTGCTATTTTTCTTTCATCTCAACATTTTGTGCTTTTAAGAAAACAGAAGTGTTACCATACCATCAAGCGGGAAGTGCAGTATTGGGAGAGAAATGAAGTTTATTGTTGTCGATATACAAGGTTACAATATACCCGATTTTTCTCCAAAAGAAATTACATTCATTAGTGGGAAATGTATTACTCATTACTTATTAAAACCACAGATTCCATTCAATACACTAGATATTAAATTAAGAAGATAAGCAACCTACCTCAAATATTTTTATCATGGACTGAAGTATGACGATGGTTATTTAAATTACGATATGTTGACTAATATATTGTATAATCACATAGTGGATTGCAATATAACAACTTTGTATGTGAAAGGTCATCAAAAAGAAAAATTTCTTCGACAGAAATTAAGTGAGCTAGAATTTGTATATCATCCAGATGTGATAAATGTCGAGAACTTAACTTGTGATAGTCCGGTCGAACCACCTCCAGTATTTAATAAAACCACACCATACTGTTTATATCATTACATTAATAAATGCATGTGTAGTTTGCGAAATTGTGTTGATCTTGATAACTGGTTACAATCATGTCTACTTTAACAAAATTAAATATATTATATATATTGTAACAACCCTCCTTATTTCCCCAAGCGGCCACCAGACTAGCGCCACCACCCACCCCTACTCCTGCTCGACCAAGCCATTACCTGAACCTCAACGAAAAGGGCTCCCACGCCGATCAAAAGCAGACTTCGCTTTCAGCTCTGAATAGTGCACTTCTTAGGACACATCTACCAGACTCTCATATTAAAAGTTAGTCTCCTGCAACGAAGTCTATAATAAGAGAGTAGAAAAGTAACCGGTGTGGAAATAGCAGAAGCTGACTCCACAACCTATCCTTTCCACTCGCCGGCTAGACCATCATCAGCATGGAGTGACAGCACAGTATCAATATACAGTGATACCAATGAAGATGATAGCCAAGTGCCGGATTCCACCACATCGTCAGGAACGTCTACACCGTACAATGGTAAGAAAGTTGTAACAATTTAATGTAAATGCTAAAATATTTTTTATGTTCTATTATAGGTCGCCTAGAAGAGTGGCTGAACAATATGGCTCAGGTATTTGGAGAGGTGGAAAGAGACATGGACACTGACTCGGAGAATGAAATTGATAAAGTTCATGAAAATATATAATTCGTTATGTATGTGTATATATATAAACATTATAACAATATTGTATTTTTTTATTTAAATTAGAATTAGTATTATGTAGTCGTTATTAAACTTGTATTTATTTTGTAAATATTAACATAAAAAAAGGAATAAGTTTTGTAATGAATATATTGTGTATATTTTTTATGCGTTACTTCAAGTAACCAACTTTTTTTCATACTGTTTTATAACTTTTTTTTAAATTGTATTTTACATAATTCCATATTCACATTTTAATGCGGGCAGATATCGACAGTGACTCAGACAGCGAAAGTATGCCTAAGGTATATAAATAAATATATTCATATATTTTTTTATTATTATCTGTGGTGCAAATTTTGTTATAACTACAGGTTATAGAATATTATGTACTAAATATTCCTTTTACACTATATCTGTTTTCTTCACCCACGAGTTCTGAGATGCCGATACACCCAACCATTTGCATAGTAACACCTTTCTGTTGCAAAATTTTCTCCACTAAATACGTATTAGGATGCTTTGTTTTTTGTAGTTCCCATTCATAAAAACACCCTCTAATCGGTTGACCACACATATCTTCCAGCATATAAGTTGTCGGATTTGTTATATTTACTTTCGTAATTTTGAATAATTCTGTCGAATAGTTGGCAGTATATCCTTTCTCGAATACGTTTTTGAATTTGTTTATACGAACTATATCTTCTGTGCTAAAATTTGGTTTCAATGCAACTTTTAGATGATTATAAACGTTTAATATAGTAGTTGGTTTCACATCGATAGGCTTCATTCCTGTAGTACGATGGACTCTGTTATTATATGAATTTATAATATCAGGCAGGATATCCATCCACTCACTCTTTATATATCCAATTTTTCAAAGTTCTAATTACTCGTTCCACAATTGCTGCTTTTTTTGTGCTAAACGTGGAATAATGGTTTATGTTGTATTGCCGCATCAGTTTTGAGAATTGTTTGTTATAAAATTCAAGTCCTTGATCACTCTGTAGGTTTTTTGGGGAATAACCAGCTTCTTGCAAAAGTACTTTAAGGAGGTGGGCTTTGAATCTTCAACTGAATAATCCTGGCATACTGACGGACATTATAAAGCTTATGAAACACAAATCCAAAACATTAAGCGACGGAGAACGTTTGTGCTGTATATCATTTGACGAAATATATATCTCCAATAAATTATGTCTGGATCAAAAAGATCAGCTGTGCTTGGTCCACATAAAGCATGTCAAGTGGTAAGAGTAAGAGGTTTGTGTGCACCATGGGAGCAACCGGTATTCTATAATTTTGACACATCTATGACAAAGAATATTTTAGTTGATATAATAACTCAGCTACACTATGCTGGATATCCTGTAGTTTCGACATCTAGTGATATGGGTAATACAAATGTTTCACTTTGGAAAGATTTAAATGCTGGACACGACAAAAATTGTTATTTTCCACATCCCGTGATACCAACCCAAAAGATATTTGTTTTTGCGGATATACCTCATCTACTCAAATTGTTAAGAAATCATTTTATTGACAAAGGATATCACATAAATAATACATTTATAGAGAAAAGCTGCATTGAAAAGATTATATCTTTTTCTTGCGACGATTTGAAAATTGCTCATAAAATAATTATCATTTGAATCTAAGAGGAACCGAATGACAAATGGTTCGACCGGCTGCACAACTTTTTTCAAATACTGTTGCTAAAGCAGTGGAGTGGTGTGGCATGGAAGGCTTTTTGGAACACTTGCCCTGGAAGGAAATGAGTTTGTTCTTGAAATTGGTAAATGACTGGTTTCATATTTTTAACGCGCAAAATAAATATGGTGATCATCCAGGGACAAACGCGTTTGGAGTTGACTTGGAGAAACAGTTAAAAATTATCATAGAAATGTCTGAAATGATCAGAAAGGAGTTTTACTCAGCAATGTTTCCTCGAGGGAAATGTACCACTATCTACAAACCAGTTATAATTTAGAGTATATTTTGACGTACAGGTTGACTCAAGATGTTTTGGAGAACTTTATTTCGTACATTCGTGGTATGGGAGCTACAAATGATCACCCAACGCCTCTGGATGTAAAATATAGATTACGGTGGTATCTTTTAGCAAAACACTCAATGGCAGTATTCTCCATGAATAAAAATACTCAAGATAGTACTGAAAGTTGTTTGCTAAATCCATTGCACGAAAAGAGACTTATTTTGAACCATGTTTGTTGCAAAATGTTTTCAGTCTTTCACAGCATAATTTAGAAGAAACTTTGAATTTTCAAACGAACAATGATTTGCCTCAATATACGTTTAAAAATCGAGATTGTGATATTTCTGAGTTTGTATCTGAAGACCACGACCGCCTTTTAAAACAATTAGAAGATAGGAAAATTACCGATACTATTTCTAATGAGGTACTCAAATTTATAGCTGGATATGTCGCATACAGATTTAAGGATAAGTATCAGAATTTAAATTTAGGAAAATGACAAAGTTATATACGACCCATAGGGCTCCAAACTGGATTGAATTTTTATCAAGGGGAGACCTTATTCATCCAAGTGAAAGTCTGATCAATTTGGCACGAATAATAGAGGGAAAATTCGTAAAATTTCACGGTCACTTATTTTCTAAAGAAAATAACATTTTTAATAAATTATTAGATTTAGTAAAGGCATCCTCTGGTGATATATATGATAGGTTCCCTGACGAAATTACGTTGTGTTTAATTAGAACTAGGACTTACATTAGATTAAGACATCTAAATAAAAAAAATAGCTTTGAAAATTGTAGGCGAAAACTGTAACGAAAAATGTCAAAGTTCACAAATACATAGGACATAGACCTGATTTCACAATCACAATAATTGTGTGTAATTATTACAATTTTTGTAGTTTATTTAAAATGTATCTACTTATAAATTTGGAACGTGCTGTACTTCTGTTGGTCATTTTAACAATTGTTGGTAATAAATGTTACTTCCAAAATAGTTTATGTAGAAAGTTTGTTAGTCATACTGCTAATAAATTGTTTTAAAAATGTGAATTGTCTTTTCTTTTTTTTTCTAAACTACAACATTAATAAATTGTAGGCCAAGGATATCCTATCGTTGGAAAACCAAAGAGCGGTGCATAATAATTCTAAATCTATATCTCTCTGTGCAAGGGCCACCATCCGCGTGTTCCGAAGTCTCCGGTCGGCCATCTTGGAAGCCTACGCCGCACCACCACGCCGCGGGCTCCGGAAGTCCAAGACGCCATCTTGGATTCCTACGCCGGCCTGACCAGGCGACTTCCGCCAGCACATCGACGCATCTTGTCGCCCACTTGCGGCAGCCATTGCGATCCATCAACGACACACCCAACCACGAGTGCAAACGCGTCATCACTTAGTGCTCTCCAGCCACACATAGACACACCGTGACATTAGTGAATAAAGACAATCAAAACCAACCGCCACACCCACGCCACGCTATCACCCACATCCTCTTGAATTGGACCTGCGAGCCACCGACGACGCCCTGAGTTTCAACGAGCTACGCCAAGGCCAGTGAACGCACCTAGGACTTTCGCGACGACAACCAGGTCGCAAAAAACCGCGTAAACGAAGCCTAGACGTTTACAGCAGTATGGAAGAAACAAACAGAATTAGATTTTTTAGAGAAGCTCATTTTTGTGTCGTCTTTAGGTTACAACAAAGTACTCCGCGTTTTTCTCGTGTTTAAAAATTTTATTTTTTATTTTTCGAAAAATGAAGACTAGTGTTAGTCAAAAAATTAGCACCCATAATCACGCTTATATTGCAAGTAAGCCCCAATTTATGTCGGAGCAGGAGCGCGAAACCATACAAAAAATGCTATGTGAACTGAAACCTGCCCAAGTTTCGGAAAGTTCGCAGAATAAGGTAGTTACATTGTCCGAAGACATTGTACAATAGGCCTTAAATAATGCGGGCCTATCCGTCGAAGATGGTGCCACTGCGACGGCGGAAGCGTCAAGTTCACGGAAGCGGAAGGACAAGTACAGACGTTCTTCTAGTTGCGACAGCTCATCGAAGAAATCTCGTCCTTCCGCATCAACTAGTGAGCATACATAAAAAAGCCATTGTCGTTGTAGCCACACCAGCGTCGACACCCACCGCCACAGCCAGTTGAAGCACCTTCTACAACAACCCATTGTGTCAGAAGCGGTGGAGAGACAGGAGCAGCCCCAGGACCAGGTGGCGAAACCTATTGTGTCGGAAGCGGTGGTGAGACAGGAGCAACCCCAGGACCAGGTGGCGAAACCTATTGTGTCGGAAGCGGTGGGGAGACAAGAACACCCCTAGGACCAGGTGGTGAGACTGGAGCACCCCCAGCACCAGGTGGTTGTGGAAGCGGTAGATGTGTCCACAGTACAACACCCTCCACAGGTGGAAGAATTGGAAGCGTCGGCGGTTCCACACATCATCGATAAGGTGGAAATATTCCAGGCAATGTCTCCACTTGGGGAAGATGTTGTGGAAATAATAGATGAGACCCCACCTAGGGAGGAGGTGGATAATGGTGTACTCCGCCACCTGGGTATGCCTATTAAAACAGACGAAATTCTGTTTTTAAATAGCTTTAACGCGAACTTCGACAACTGCGAAATGATCGTTCCCTTGTTGTGCAACAGCGTCTCGAAGAATTCGAACGCGCTAGAGAAAGTCTGCGTAGCGCTATTGTAGATTTAGAGGTAATTGATAAATCATTAGAAATCATAGATAAATCTATGAAATAAATTTATATATTTATTTAGGATTTCAAGTATAGACGTTCTTCTAGTGCCGAGAGCTCATCGAAGAAATCTCGTCCTTCTGCTCCTACTACTGAGCATTCGTTAAAAAAAACAGCGAACCCATCGTCGTAGTAGTCACACCAGCGGCGACACCCACCACCACAGCCAATTGAAACACATTCTGCAACAACCCATTGTGTCGGAAGCAGTGGCGAGACAGAAGCACCCTCAGGACCAGGTGGCGAGACAGGAGCACCCCCAGCATCAGGTGGCGGTGGAAGTGTCGGCGGTTCCGCACATCATCGACCAGGTGGAAATATTCCAGGCAATGTCTCCATTTGGGGAAGATATTGTGGAAATAATAGATGAGACCCCACCTAGGGAGGAGGTGGATAATGGTGTACTCCGCCACCTGGGTATGCCTATTGAAGCAGATGAAGTTCAATTTTTAAATAGTTTCAATAGAACACGCGAACTTAGACAACTACGGAATGATCGTTCGCTTGTTGTGCAACAGCGTCTCGAAAAATTCGAACGCTCTAGAGCGATTATGGAACGCGATAGAGAAATTATGGAACTCGATAGAGAAAGTCTCCGTAGCGCTATTATAGATTTAGAGGTAGTCGATAAATCATTAGTAATCCTAGATAAATATATGAAACAAATTTATATATGCTCAAAAAATCGATTCGATTATTTAATAATGGATTTATTCATTAAAGACTACTAAGATGAGGGATTCAGAACTTTAATTGAACAAGCTATACCGGGCTACAAATTACCGAGCCGACAATATTTTTCCCAGACTTTGTCGGACACAATGTATTTAAACGGCACAGAAAACTTGGAACAAAAAATGAATAAAGTAACGCGGACTTACAATAATTTCCAAGGTCCGTGCAAATGGATTCCGTCAAAGTCGAACGTGTCGGTATTTCAGAACGATTGGCATGTATTTGCACGAAATGTCAGCGACAGGGTGACCACTATTAATCAAAATAGACACGTTCTAATATTTTTCCTCAGGGCCAACCATGGATTATTAGCCGATCCCGATCGAGCGTCTGAATCGTTGGAACGTATGTGCCATCTAGGGTCCCCCCACATTATGAAAATTCAACTCCACTTCGGCGGCGTGTTGTCCTCTCCTTTCCCCGAAGGGGGCGCTGTACTCCTGCATCAAGAGTCCGCGCAGGAAAATCTTGGCATTACTTCTAGGAGGACTACTTTTTTCCACCCCTATTTTATCCACAACTATTGCTATTTTTCATCGCACAACACCGAATTGTGCAAATCCCTGTCAAGACATTGTTCCTTCGTCCAATGCTATAATCCCAAAATCCACATTGTGAAACCATATGCTTCAACCCCAATGTTTCTAGCGTACCTCTGTCGGGTACGAGACGACCAGGAGACGAACCGCTGCAGGAATCACCAGTTGCGAGAACAAATTCAACGATCCCTGGATAAGCGGTCGGTCAAAGTACCCAATATTCTACGCACCGTTCGGTCCCACGTTCCCCTACGGCTCGAAATCGTACTAACGTACGGTACCGGTGAAGAGACGGTAGATCAATTGTCGACACGTAGTTCAGTTAAAAAAGTCGTTAGAATATTTCAAGACTAACGTAATCGTAAAAGATTACAGAAGTTACTCCAGTTACTAGACAGTTCGAGTAAGTATTAATTATTTCATTCATTTTCAGTTTTTAGACAGCCTCCAAGAGATAAAGGATAAAGAACAGACAAATGTCTTGTTTCTCACTCAATACATAAGTTTTTACACATGTAAAACTTTCAAGACAATATGCATATGCATTTTATGTCTTTTATACGCACATAGTGATTCATATGAATCACTGATGCATTTAGACTTCACCAATATTCACATGAATAGAGGTAATGTCTATTTTTCCCTTGTTTTTTTATGATGGCGACCGCAGTTCACATGAACGCCGGTTGACCCATCTCGCCAGGCACGTGTTTCGTCCTGCTCGGACGGCAGCTGTAGTTATCTCTCGACGTGCGAGAATGTGCAAGCGTAAACATTACGACGCTTTGCCGAATTTTTTGTTTATGTATTGCTCATGCATACCAGTCGCACCACAGTTTATTCTTTCTTGCAGGTGCGTCAGAGTCCGAAGCATCTTCGAATGAAGTGCCAGGGACGGATTCAGATTCAGATGCGCCTTTAATAAATTTAGTTGAACCATCGGATGCTAGCAACGCTAATTTAACCGATCAAGGGGCCCAAAATATTTTATCTTTGATAGGCAGCCATGTGCCAGGATCCAAAGGGCCCGAAGTTCATGCTGACGTAGCAGCTCTTTTATCTGGTTTTCTAATTAATGGTTTAGAAAAAGAAACCCGAAATAAGACACTAGAGTCGTACCCGTGTCTAGTAAATTGTCAGGCTCTTCAACCGCCATCAATTAACCCGGAAATTAAGCCATGCCTAGATGCAAATGCGTTGAAACATGACAATTTCCTTAGTAAATTGCGAGAAGACGGTAGATCAATTGTCGACACGTAGTTCAGTTAAAAAAGTCGTTAGAATATTTCAAGACTACGTATCTTTCATTCCCTCTGAGAAGTGGAAACCCTTCGTTGATCAGTCCGCTTTTGCCATTCTTCGGAAATTGGAAGAGTGCCAACAGCGACAGGTCATGTACGACTATGGAAGATTTTATGTCGCCTTGCACTGTGAGACGTGCCTAAACTTTTTTGTAGAGGGAGCACATTATCAAAGGAAAGTGAATTTCAGATACGTGCAGCCGTTCATGTTTCGTCGGTCGAAAGACGTCCTTCCATCACGCATTTTAACACCCTATGGATCGCCTGCGGAACTCTATTCTATTCACTTCGACGTCCATCTACCTGCCATTTTGAGAGCCCATCCACTCGAAAGATTAAATGAAGATCTTTTGAATCGGTTCGAATTTCCCCATTCACAGTTTTCATCGTATATTGTTATTCTTTTAGCGACATATCGCGATTATCGGCCCACCATCGAGTTCCGAAGAGTTTCGTACAAAACTTCTTATCGCCCTAAACGCGTTCCTGACAGCCTTCGCCATGAACGGCAAGGCCCTTCATTGTCGAAACACCGACCTCGGATCAGCGGTGACGGCGACAAGGAATTTTCAAGGTGCGTTTACAATTCGGAACATCAAAGACAATGGAGGTACCGTTCTCGCACACCTTCATTGTTATGATTTAAATTATATAGTGCGAGCCATTCTTGCATCAGATTCTATATTCGCTTCTCTGTTCACTGTCGCTTTTAAACATCTTTTTCCCGACGAGGTCCTCTCCTTCGCGCCTAAAGCTGTTCAAGGTCTACAAAAATTCGAGGCATTTCCAGCCACACATCTGTCTCCATCTCTTGGGGCACGGAATTGGATCAGGTGTTTCACATCTCCTTCCCTTCTGTCTTCTTCTGCATTTTCTACGTCCACCAAGAGGACTTATGCCAGAAGCGCTGTCGCAGGACCTGCTCCTCCTCCTCCGCCTTCCGCCGATCCACCTTCTGACGCTCCATCATCCGATGATGAGGAGGACAGGAAACTATTAGCAATATTACTCAGCCTGTATCATCGGAATGTTTATGAAAAAACCCTTGCTCAAATCCCGTCAACCTCCAAATCCCCTGTTCAAATCCCGTCAACCACCAAATCCCCAGTTCAAATCCCGCCCACCTCCGAGGCCCCCTTGAAATCTCCAACGTCCTAACAGTAATGCCGCCGCCGTCGACCTGTACAGTCCCTTCTTCCAATCCCTCTACAGCTCCCATTCCGTCGACTTCTACAGCCACCGCTTTCCGTAACCCATTTTTTTTTAAAAAAAAAGGAAAACGACAGGTTCGCCGCCAACCTCCAAATCCCCTGTTCAAATCCCGCCCACCTCCGAGGCCCCCCTCGAAATCTCCGCCGCCGCCGTCGACCTTTACAGTCCCTTCCGTCTCCAATCCGTCTACCTCTACAGCCACCGTTATCCGTAACCCGTTCTTGAGAACAACACCGAAAACGACAGGTTCGTAATTTTTTCAAAATTTGAGATTTTTTCAGAATTTTTCATTTTTCTTAATTTTGATTTTCTCAGGTTCGTTATTGAATCATCTCGATTCAATCCGCAAACCGCCCCAGCGACCCACAGTACGGAGAAGCTTCAGTCATTGCAAGGCCACAGATCGTGCACTGTGCCTTTTTTTTATTAAATTGGACAAAGAAAATTTTGGAGGGGCGAAGGTTAATGGACTCTTTAGCCACTTCCGTACTCTGTGCGTGAATAAGAAGTTGGAGCGGTATCTGTCTAAAGAAAAAGCAGATATACTTTACGACAAGATGAAGAACCAGTACGCCCATTCAAAGAAGAAGAAGAAGTGAACGGGATCGGCGGGGCATTGCATTCGCTGAACTGTTAGCAATATTACTCAGCCTGTATCATCGGAATGGTTATGAAAAAACCGTCCTAACAGTAATTTTTCTAAAGAAAAAGCAGATCCCATTTTCACCGAATATGGTTTTATTTTGGAATGCATAAGATTTCATGGGATTTCTTAAATTTATAAAAATAATATTCGTCGAAATTTACAATTCAGAGGTGGATTATGGATTCTTGGATGGATTATTCATTCGTTGATCGTGACAATACGTCGGACCACGAGATGCCAACGTCAGGCACCACTACAAATAGCGACACGCCTACGTTGCCAAGTAAGTAATAAAGAAACATTTAAAAACATATGATCGGCAACCGAAAAATTTAGATTTTTGTTTATAAATTTGAAACCTTTTTATCTTGTTTCAATTTATGTTAATTCTAAAGTCTTTGAAAATGTACCATAAGAAAAGGCCCATTATGTCGGTCCAAAGAATGTGTGGTCAACAATCAACAACCTCTTTGTAATAACCTTTTTTGTTTAAAAAATAGCCCGATTCCACAGCACCATGTTTAACTAACACTATGTAATTGAATTTCCTTTATTCGACAGATGATTTTATCAAGTACGATTACGACGTGGACATCATGTTGGTGGCTGCTTGGACGTTGGAGAGTATCAGATGCGTTCAGAGCGTATTTAAGATTTCAAATTCAGATATACACCCCCAAGTATCGACGAATAAAAAATTCTACAACGTTTTGTTTAAAGAACAAGAAGATCCCTCCAAATCGTACGTGATGGAGGTGTTGCTGGGGGGATACGACGAAGAACAAATTTTCATGTGTGTGAAAATTCCCTTTGGAGACACCTCCAGCAACCGCGAATCAGTCAATTGGAGGAGATTTATGCTTGAGAAGTTGGTATATCCTTCAGTGAAAGACATGTCCGCAGGATTAAGCACGGGAGATTATAGTAACTGTTCGACTCTCAAATGGATTCCTCCCAAATCCCATGTGTCGATCTTCAAGACAGATTGGGAGGAATTTGCCAGCAGAGTGAGCAGCAGGGTGGACGCCTTCAACAGCGATAGTGACAGGAACTTTGTCATATTTTTTGCGAGGGCCAATCACGGCCTAGTAGCCGAGCCCGCCGCTGCGTCCGAATGCTTCAGGCGCTTGTGCAACGAACACTCAGATAATTTCATAAAAATACAACTCCACTTCGGCTGTCGGTTATCCCCTCCTCTCCCCGAAGACGGGGCCCTTCTCCTTCATGAAGCGTCCGCATCCAAGGAGCTTGGAACAAGCTTAAAAGCTCCCGGGACTACTCTCTTTCACCCCTACTTCATCAAAAACTTTTCCTACTTTTCATCGCACAACGAAACATTGTGTCAATCAATTTCACCCTCTTGTTCCTTCGCCCAGACCTATAATCCCCAAATCCATACTTTGAAACAACATTCCTCAATCCCAATGTTTCTTCCGTATCTCTGTAAGGTACGTAGCGAGCAGGAGACGAACCGCTGCAACAATCATCAGTTGCGAGAATATCTCAAGCGCTCCCTGGCGAAGCGGTCGATCGTCGTACCCGATTTTCTACGGACCATTCATCAATCCTTCGTTCCCCTACGCGTCGAGATCGTAGAAATGTTCTATGACGCGAGGGAGGCGTTGCGTCAAATGTCTCGACTTAAGTCCATAAAACGATTCGTTAGAAAGTTGCGACCCTCTGTATTTTACGTTTCCTCTGATGACTGGCAACCCTACCTCGATACCACCGCTTGGATTGGAAGAGAGGGAAAGGCAACCGGTCATCACCGACTATACAGATTTTTATGGCGTCTTGCACTACGAGACGTGCCTAAATTTCTTTATAGAGGGAGCTCATTATGAGAGGAAAATAAATTACAGATACGTGCGGGCCTTTATGTTTCGTCGGTCTCCTGGCGAACATAAGGTTCATCTTTCTACATCTGGACCGGATGCGGAACTCTATCCCATTCACTTGAAGTTCCATATCTCCGATATTCTGAGAGACTATCCCCTCGAGAGAATAGACCAGCTTTTTACTCCCTACTCGTTGCCTCATCCTACATTTTCCAAGTACATTATAACTCTTTTGGCGACTTATAATATTTTAACCAATTTCCCTTTATATCCCTATCTGATCACTCATAGTTCCGAATATTTTCGTCTAAAAGTTATTCGCGCCCTAAACGCTTTTCTAACAACATTCGCCATTAGCGGCAAGGCCTTTCATTGTCGGGAAAGTGACCTGGCAGTCGCGATTATGGCGAAAAAAATTTTTCAAGGTGCATTTCTTATTCGGAACATCAGACGCTATCGAGGCACCATTCTGGAAAACTTTTATTTTGCATTTCAATTCGATTATTTGGTTGGACTTATTCTCTCTTCAGAGGCGATTTTGTGTTCTTTATTCACTGTCGCCTTTAAACATCTCTTTTCCAAGGAAGTCGTCGGCTTCTTACCCTTAGCTGCGAAAAGTCTCAAAAACTTCGAGGCATTTCCAGCCATCCATCTTTCTCCATCCCTTGGGGCACGGAATTGGTTTCGTTGTGGCACTGCGTCTTCCCGTCCGTCTTCTCCACCTTCTGACGCTCCATCATCCGATGATGAGGAGGACAGGAAACTATTAGCAATATTACTCAGCCTGTATCATTGGAATGTTTATGAAAAAACCCCTGCTCAAATCCCGTCAACCTCCAAATCCCGTCAACCTCCAAATCCCCTGTTCAAATCCCGCCCACCTCCGAGGCCCCCCTTGAAATCTCCAACGTCCTAACAGTAATGCCGCCGCCGTCGACCTGTACAGTCCCTTCTTCCAATCCCTCTACCTCTAGAGCTCCCATTCCGTCGACTTCTACAGCCACCGCTTTCCGTAACCCATTTTTTTATGTTCTATAGCAGGCCTTCTTAAACTATGGGTCGCGACCCCAAATGGGGTCGCGTAGCAAAATTCTGGGGTCGCGAGAGAGAGATTTTAATGTCAAATATTTAAATACACGATTTTATAACATCTAGATGTGTATTTGTGCAGAGTCACACTCACACACCTGCACACAAACAAAGGTTGGAATGCGCGCGCACACGTGCAGAGAGACAATGATTCAATAACACTAGGCTTGTGTAGTATTGACGCTCTTCTAGTGTAGTCAATTGTCAGTGTTCCACCGTAACGAGATTTTAGTTTTTTAATTTATTTGGTAATTAATTAATCAATTACTATATGCAATATGTTATTTTTATATATTTATTGGATTTTAGGATCAAAATAATTTTTGGCCATGGATAAATGGCTGAACATAAATAAAAATGGTAATGACGCAGATGATAATGCTACAAACTCTCCTCAGGCAGGACAAAGTATTGAAAAACAGGCATCTAATGTGCGAAAAAGAAAATATGATGAGTCTTTTCTTCAATTTGGCTTTACATTTCAAAATTGTAAGGGTAATGAACAACCACTTTGTTTAATCTGCAATGAATTATTGGCTGCGGAGAGTATGAAACCATCAAAATTAAAAAGACATCTTGAATCAAAACATGTTTCGTATGTCAATAAACCAAAAGAATATTTTGAAAGACTGTATAAATCTTTAAATAAAGAAAAAAAATCCTTTGAAACATTTATGACCGTTAATGAAAAATATTTACTAGCGTCATATGAAGTCTCATACTGTATTGCTAAAAATAAAAAGCCGTTCAGCATTGGAGAAGATCTTGTATTACCTGCTGCTATTAAAATGGTAGAAATACTACATGGAAGTAAATATGGCGATGATATTCGAAAAATTCCTTTGTCGAACGACACTGTCTCGAATAGAATTTCTGATATTAACAAGGACCAATTAGTGCAACTTATTACAAGAATTAAAGAAAGCCCAAAATTTTCAATTCAGTTGGACGAAACAACGGATATTACTAAATTGGCTCAGTTGTTAGTATATGTCAGGTACGTTTATAAAGAAAGCGTGGAGGAAGAATTGTTATTTTGTCGTCCTATGAAAGACCATACTACAGGGAAAGACATATATTGTAAAGTTGACGAATTTTTAAAAACTGAAGGTTTAGAATGGAAAAATTGCTGTGGAATATGCACAGATGGTGCAAGAGTGATGACGGGCAAAAATATTGGTTTTAAATCATTTTTTCAAGATGCTCATTATGATCATATAACTTTTACTCACTGCCTTATTCACCGAGAGGCCCTTGCAGCAAAAAAATTAGCACCAGAATTGAACGATGTGCTTCAGGATGCTGTTAAGGTTATAAATTTTATTAAGAGCCATGCCCTTAACAGCCGCTTATTTTCAAATCTCTGTAAGGATACGGATTCCAACTACACAACTTTATTATTACATGCAGAAGTAAGATGGTTGTCGAGAGGTCAAAGTTTAAGAAGATTATTGTTATTAAAGGACGAAATCGAAATATTTTTAACCGAACGAAAATGTGAACTTGCTGCTTTTTTTCAAAATGACTTATGGCTATCCAAGCTGTGTTATTTGTCAGATATCTTTGCGAAATTAAACGATCTCAACTTGTCTCTTCAAGGAAAAAATTGCGATATATTTACTTCGAATGATAAAATTGAAAGTTTTATTAAAAAGATCAACATTTGGAAAAGTAGGGTAGAAAAAAATTCGTTCGAAATGTTTTCCAGTGTCGACAATTTTATAATCGAGAAAAATCATTGTAAAACTTTTATTGCAAAAATTATTGTAGATCACTTAAAAGCGCTAGAAACGCAGTTCCGTACATATTTTATATTAAATATTGATTTCAAAAAGGTAGCTTGGACTCAAAAGCCGTTTTGGATTGGCTTAAGTGAGATTGATCACCTGCCACTTAAAGCTCAAGAGGAATTTGCTGAGCTTTCGAGTGACTCAAATTTAAAATTACAATTTCCAAAAAAGCCCTTGACTGAATTCTGGATCGGAACTAGAACTGAATTTCCCACAATCGCTGATATGGCGTTAAATGTTCTTTTGCCATTCAACACCACATATTTATGTGAAGTTACTTTCTCAGCTTTAACACATATTAAATCCCAATATCGTTCATCGCTAAAAAATGTTGAAGAGGTCTTACGTCCAGCAGTGTCAAACATTCGACCAAGATTTAATTTGTTATGCAATAAAAAACAGGCACATCCATCTCATTAAATTTTTTCCTTTGATTTTAATTTAATACTTACCACTCAACGACTGCGTTCGAATATATTCGAAACAACTAAGACGGTCAGAATTCTCTTTTATTTATGTTATTGCAAAAAATGCAATTTTGATGAAAAATAGGGCATATACTATATATTTTCATATGTATATTTGTATATTGTTACCTAATAAATAAATCATCAAAAAATATTTATTTATCTTTCTTTTATATTTATATGGGGTCGCCAGGAAATTCGCAATCATAAATGGGGTCGTGAATGAAAAAAGTTTAAGAAGCCCTGTTCTATAGGATATGTGGGGCGGTGATGAAGTACCCAACGATGTGGATATCACTAATGAGGGGTGGGCTGCTGATGATGCCGCTGATGTGGGTATGGGTGCCCCCATACATGCTGATGAAACCATGGGTGTGTGTACAGCAGTTATACATTGGGGGTTGATGTGGGTGTATTATACAGGGTGTCCGGAAAAGACGTGTACAACGGAAGACCACAGACTCCTGGGTTCAAAATAAGCCGATTTAGCCCTATTTACTTATTTCCAAAATTGCTTCGTTTAGCCGCTAGAGAGCGCCAAAGTTTGCGAAAAATTTTTGTTTATTCCGAATGTCTCGAAAACGACTTGATCGATTTTAACCATTTTTAGGCCACGCAGTTATAAGTCTAACCGACACTTTTTGACATTATTTAGAATCTTTTTCAGTCATTAGAAATATAAGAAAAATGATGTATCATGCAAATATAAGCACATATTTTTTTAACCTCCTGTACAATTTCTCTCAGTTTTTTTTTGTTAGTAGCTGACTTTATTTAGAAACTTTTTTTATACTTTCAGAATTTTGAATAGATGAGTAGTTTAGACAGAAAAAATATTTTTCGTATGTCAACAATATCAGCATTCGTTCTGCAACAATGAAGTACCAGAAGTTGGCTCCGATATTTTAAGTGTCAGTTGTGTGTCAAATCTAATCAGCTACTGAAATTAGTCTCTCGGTGTATTCTTCTTGCTCAATTACTTAGTTACTCTCTTACTTTATTTGTTGTCGTTATTGTTGTATTTGTTTATTTTTCTCATTTTTCATTATTTCATCATGGATACGTATACATATTCCGAACAAGTAAATATGCTTTTGGTTTATGGATTTTGTCAAAGGTAACGGCCGCAAAAGTGTTAGGGTCTACATGGACAGATTCCCTCATCGACGAGTGCCAAATCATCAAACTTTTGCCAACATCGAAAGGCGACTTTGCGAATTTGGTTCCTTCCACCAAATGAATGCGGCTGAAGGGCGTCAACGTACTACGAAAACTATAGAGGTGGAGGAACAAATCCTAGATAAGATAGAAGAAAACCCAAAAATTAGTGCAAGACGCATTGGACATGAAATAGGGATACCAAAAACCATAGTTCATGATGTTTTGAAGGAGCAATTACTACATCCGTACCACATTCAATCGGTACATGAATTGCTACCCATTGACCCCCAAAAAACGTTTAGCATTTTGTAATTTTATACAAGATCAAAGAGCCCATGATATCAACTTTAGCAAAAACATTTTATTTACAGATGAAGCATGTTTCACTAGGTCAGGCATTATTAATAACCATAACAAACACGTTTATGCTGATGAAAATCCACACTGTACTGAAATAAGACATTTTCAATATGAATTCAGAGTAAACCTGTGGGCGGGAATTATCGACAACTTTATTATTGGCCCGGTTGTGCTTCCACATCGATTGAATGGGGTCAACTATTTAAATTTTTTACAGCAAGTATTACCTAATTTGTTGGACGATTTGCCGTTATTACTTCGTCGTAACATGTGGTTTATGCACGATGGTGCACCCCCTCATTTTACAATACCCGTTTGTCAATATTTACATAATATGTATCCTAACAGGTGGATCGGAAGAGGAAACGATGTTCTTATAAAATGGCCACCTCGAGCACCCCTTGCGATTATTTCTTGTGGGGTGCAGTAAAAACTAAAGTATATGCCTCTGCAGTTAATAATGAAGAGGAATTGTTTAGGCGAATCCAAGACGCAGTTAATATTTTACGAGGTAATGCAGGAATCATGGAGAGGCTGCACTACAACTTCGTAAAACGGATTACTTGTTGCATAAGAGAAAACGGTGGTCACTTTGAGCATTTATTGTAAAGTGATCATAACTCTTTTTTGTTGTATCTTATATATGTGGTTTATGGCTCACATCAAACCCGCCGCCCCACAACCAGCAGGCGCCTATGGTGGATGGTGATATAGATGATGGTGTTGCGCGTATACGAGAGATATTCATGTTTAAAATTTGTGATATGACTAGTTCTTATGATTCTATTGCATACAGACAGCCGATGAGTCTGACGTTGATGAGGGGATTGATGAGGACGTCCCCGATGAGGTCGACATGAGAAGAGCACGGCGTGTTGTGATTAGAAACGGCTTTCTAATGGGTGCGGGTCGTGGTGATGCTCGGGGTGGTCGAATGCATTGTTTCCTTGTGTCAATGATTGCAGTGTATACAGACCCGAGAGATCCGCATTTATTATGCTATAGATGTTATCTAGTATTACTTGATCTATCGGGTCTGGATTCGACAGACCATGTTTATTTCGATATTCACTACACAACAATGTATGAAGATGGCCCCGAACATTACTGTTCATCATGCAGGCTATCTCTCGTACAGATAAAATTAACACGGACATGTATAATATGTAATTAGTATGTGTGTGTGTGTGTTTAAGAACTATGTACTGTGTCTAAGAATTGTATATATTAGCGTATGCTATTGTTTAAGATTGTTGATTGTGGTTGTATCATCAGTATTTTTTGCTGTATTTAATATATTGTTTTTGCTTAGTTAAGAATTTTTAAAATGGCTCGTTTAGGACACGTTAATTACAACCTTTCGGAGATGCTCGCAGCCATGGAATTTGATGTAAGGATGTTAAATATGTCTGTTTTAAATAATTTCTGAAATATGTTCTATAGGATATGTGGGGCGGTGATGAAGTACCCAACGATGTGGATATCGCTAATGAGGGGTGGGCTGCTGATGATACCGCTGATGACGCCGCTGATGTGAGTATGGGTGCCCCCATACATGCTGATGAAACCATGGGTGTGTGTACAGCAGTTATACATTGGGGGTTGATGTGGGTGTATTATATATACACATATATATGTGGTTTATGGCTCACATCAAACCCGCCGCCCCACAACCAGCAGGCGCCTATGGTGGATGGTGATATAGATGATGGTGTTGCGCGTATACGAGAGATATTCATGTTTAAAATTTGTAATTGTTTTATTGTGATGTTTTTTTTGCCTTGCCTTTAATTTTGATAGTTGTTTATTTCTTAGAAAAACTATTGAGTCTTCTTAAAATAAAGATGGAGGGAGAAATTAATACGGACATCAACATGTCACTGAGCAAATGGCCTTGTCGCCTTAGCCATTTCTAGAGTTAGTTAGTTAGTTAATACAAAACAATATTTATGAACAGGACGATTACAATGTATAATGTAAATAAATACTACTTCCTAAAAAAGAGAAAGGAAACTTCTTTTTCAAGCAACTAATTTTTATTTTTTATTTGGTTGCTATCGTTACTACAGTCACCGTGCTTAAACTGTCTTAATATTCAAACGCGGTTCAATCGATTTCAAATATAAATTACCTAAATTATATACAACACAATAATTGTCTTATTTTATTGCAGCTTTCGAAAAAATGTTGTTTGTATCTCGAACGCGAAGTTTTTGCGTTCGAGATACAAAAATAACTATTTTAAAATTCGTCTTTCATAAAGCCAATTTTAATCAAGTCAGTTTTAATTTTTTTTTAATTACTTTGGCGCACCAGTTATTTTTCTGCTGCGAAAAACACAAATGTCATTTAATTCTAGGACGTAACCTTTTATTTAATGTAATTTATTTTTTTTAGGAATGAATTACTAAACAAGTTGAAAAAGAAATGGAATTACTAAAATCAAAAATTCAATGCTTAGAAAATGAAAACAAAGATCTTAATTCTACATTATCACAACTTCGGAGTGCTTTAGATATTCATTTCACTCCAGGACAGGTGAAACGAATACTCAATCCACAGAAAAAGTTTGCCTCCTGGGATTCACAAGATATTGCATCAGCAATCTCCTTGCGAAGTGTAAGCCCAAAAGCATATAGGTATTTAAAAAAGCAGGGGTTTCCTTTGCCAGCATTAAGTTTAAGGCTTTGAATCTTCAACTGAATAATCCTGGCATACTGACGGACATTATAAAGCTTATGAAACAAAAATCCAAAACATTAAGCGACGGAGAACGTTTGTGCTGGATATCATTTGACGACATATATATCTCCAATAAATTATGTCTGGATAAAAAAGATCAGCGTGTGCTTGGTCCACATAAAACATGTCAAGTGGTAATAGTAAGAGATTTGTGTGCACCATGGAAGCAACCGGTATTCTATAATTTTGACACACTTATGACAAAGAATATTTTAGTTGATATAATAGCTCAGCTACACTATGCTGGATATTCTGTAGTTTCGACAAAGTAATTATCATTTGAATCTAAGAGGAACCGAATGACAAAAGGTTCGACCGGCTGCACAACTTTTTTCAAATACTGTTGCTAAAGCAGTGGAGTGGTGTGGCATGGAAGGCTTTTTGGAACACTTGCCCTGGAAGGAAATGAGTTTGTTCTTGAAATTGGTAAATGACTGGTTTGATATTTTTAACGCGCAAAATAAATACGGTGATCATCCAGGGACGAACGCGTTTGAAGTTGACTTGGAGAAACAGTTAAAAATTATCATAGAAATGTCTGAAATGATATCTAAGATGACTGTTGGTAATCACAAGACTCTTATACCTTTTCAGAAAGGAGTTTTACTCAGCAATGTTTCCTTGAGGGAAATGTACCACTATTTACAAACCAGTTATAATTTAGAGTATATTTTGACGTACAGGTTGACTCAAGATGTTTTGGAGAACTTTTTTTCGTACATTCGTGGTATGGGAGCTACAAATGATCACCCAACGCCTCTGGATGTAAAATATAGATTACGGTGGTATCTTTTAGCAAAACACTCAATGGCAGTATTCTCCATGAATAAAAATACTCAAGATAGTACTGAAAGTTGTTTGCTAAATCCATTACACGAAAAAGAGACTTATTTTGAACCATGTTTGATGCAATGTTTTCAGTCTTTCACAGCATGATTTAGAAGAAACTTTAAATTTTCAAACGGACAATGATTTGCCTGAATATACGTTTCAAAATCGAGATTGTGATATTTCTGAGTTTGTATCTGAAGACCACGACCGCCTTTTAAAACAATTAGAAGATAGGAAAATGACCGATACTATTTCTAATAATAATAATAATAATAAATGGTGGATATGTCGCATACAAATTTAAGGATAAGTATCAGAATTTAAATTTAGGAAAAAAGACAAAGTTATATACGACCCATAGGGCTCCAAACTGGATTGATTTTTTATCAAGGGGAGACCTTATTCATCCAAGTGAAAGTCTGATCAATTTGGCACGAATAGTAGAGGGAAAATTCGTAAAATTTCACGGTCACTTATTTTCTAAAGAAAATAACATTTTTAATAAATTATTAGATTTAGTAAAGGCATCCTCTGGTGATATATATGATAGGTTCCCTGGCGAAATTACGTTGTGTTTAATTAGAACTAGGACTTACATTAGATTAAGACATCTAAATAAAAAAAATAGCTTTGAAAATTGTAGGCGAAAACTGTAACGAAAAATGTCAAAGTTCACAAATACATAGGACATAGACCTGATTTCACAATCAAAATAATTGTGTGTAATTATTACAATTTTTGTAGTTTATTTAAAATGTATCTACTTATAAATTTGGAACGTGCTGTACTTCTGTTGGTCATTTTAACAATTGTTGGTAGTAAATGTTACTTCCAAAATAGTTTATGTAGAAAGTTTGTTATTCATACTGCTAATATAATTTCTTTTTTTTCTAAACTACAACATTTATAAATTGTAGGCCAAGGATATCCTATCGTTGGAAAACCAAAGAGCGGTACATAATAACTCTAAATCTATTTCTCTCCGTGCAAGGGCCAACATCCGCGTGTTCCGAAGTCTCCGGTCGGCCATCTTGGAAGCCTACGCCGCACAACCACGCCGCGTGCTCTGAAGTCCAAGACGCCATCTTGGATTCCTACGCCGGCCTGACCACGCGACTTCCGCCAGCACATCGACGCCATCTTGTCGCCCACTTCCGGCAGCCATTGGGATCCATCAACGGCACACCCAACCACGAGTGCAAACGCGTCAACACTTAGTGCTCTCCAGCTACACATAGACACACCGTGACATTAGTGAATAAAGGCAATCAAAACCAACCGCGGCCACACACAGACAATTTCCGCGAGTCCGCGTACATCAAGCAGCCGCAGCATCATCATAGCCGCTTGTTTTCCCAGGCTACCACGCTAACCACTCACACCTCATGGAAGAATAAAAAACTTCCTGGCGCCCAAATCAGCATATCACGCCCACGCCACGCTATCATTCACATCCTCGAGATAGGTCCTGGATTGGAACTGCGAGCCACCGGGACCTGCGAGCCACCGACGACGCCCTGAGTTTCAACGAGCTACGCCAAGGCCAGTGAATGCACCTAGGACTTTCGCGACGACAACCAGGTTGCGAAAAACCGCGTAAACGAAGCCTAAACGTTTACAGTAGTTTCGAAGAAACAAAAAGAATTAGATTTTTTAGAGAAGCTCATTTTTGTGTCTTTACGTTACAACAAAGTACTCGCGTTTTTCTCGTGTTTAAAAATTTTATTTTTTATTTTCGAAAAATGAAGACTAGTGTTATTGAAAAAATTAGCACCCACAATAACGGTAATATTGCTAGTAAGCCCCAATTTATGTCGGAGCAGGAGCTCAAAACAGTACAAAAAATGTTGTGTGAACTGAAACCTGGCCAAGTTTCAGACAGTTCGAAGAATAATTTGGTTATATTGTCCCAAGACATTGTGCAACGGGCCTTAAACAATGTGGGCCTATCCGACGAAGATGGTGCCACTGCGACGACGGAAGCGTCAAGTTCACGGAAGCGGAAGGACAGACGTTCTTCTAGTTTCGACATCGCATCGAAGAAATCTCGTCCTTCCGCATCAACTAGTGAGCATCGTAGTAGCCACACCAGCGACGACACCCACCGCCACAGTCAGTTGAAGCACCTTCTTCAACAACCTATTCTGTCGCAAGCGGTGGAGAGAAAGGAGCAGGACCAGGTGGCGAAAGTGGTGGAGAGAAAGGTGCAGCCCCAGGACCAGGCGGTACAACCTACTGTGTTGGAAGCGGTGGTGAGAGAGGAACATCCCCAGGACCAGGTGGTGAGACTAGAGCACCCCAGCACCAGGTGGCTGTGGAAACGGTACAAGTATCCACACTACATCGCCCTCCACAGGTGGAAGAATTGGAAGCATCGGTGGTTCCACACATCATCGACCCTGTGGAAATATTCCAAGCAATGTCTCCACTTGGTGAAGACGTTGCGGAAATCATTGATGAAACCCCACCTAGGGAGGAGGTGGATAATGGTGTACTCCGCCACCTGGGTATGCCCATTGAAGCAGATGAAGTTCAATTTTTAAATAGTTTCAATAGAACACGCGAACTAAGACAACTACGGAATGATCGTTCGCTTGTTGTGCAACAGCGTTTCGAAAAATTCGAACGCTCTAGAGCAATTATGGAACGCGATAGAGAAATTATGGAACTCGATAGAGAAAGTCTCCGTAGCGCTATTATAGATTTAGAGGTAGTCGATAAATCATTAGTAATCCTAGATAAATATATGAATCAAAACTCAATTCAACTAACTCAACAACACGTTACAGACTGTGTGATAGGAATAATTGAAAAAAACAGAACTGAAGTAGTTATAACTTCACAGTGTGCGGAAAAGAAAGATGATGATAATGCACAGAGTGGAGACCAGTCACAGTCAACAGAATTGTCATATTGAGAAGACTACGATTCAAAAATATCCGAAATACAACCCACGAGAAATGCAATATCAATGGATATTTTGGAAGTGCAGCGATATATAAACGAAAGAGTTTTGGGTCGAAAAGAAAATCCTCTGGCTTGGTGGAAAAATAACAAACATGTATACCCAAACTTAGCAGATCTTGTATTAAGTAAAGGTTGTATAGTTGCAACCAGTGCTCCATGTGAGAGACTATTCTCAAAAGCGAGTTATATATTAAGTGACCCCCGTTCGAGACTGAGTTACAGAAAAGTTCAAAAACTATTATTTTTAAACGAATCACATATATAATAGTTTAGTAATTACATATTTTGGAGCATTTTATTTTTGTTTTAAAATGTGTTTTGCTGACGGTTGCGGCGGTCAAAGCAAAAATACAAACATAATGGCAATGTTAGCTTACTGGCTCCTACAAGAATCGCCGAAATCATTAAACAAGTTGAATTCATTTTTCTAATCGTCGGTCACTCCTCCACAAAATTGACACCTGAGGAGCGGCGTCACTTGTTGACCAGCTATGGTCATACAAACGCTGCTCAACAACATGAAGCTGCTGTCGCTGAGGTCGACATGGCTGTCATTCCCTCAGACGACATCCTAGTGAGGGCTTTAAATAATATTCACCAATCAGTGATATGGAGGACGATGGTATCTTCCAATCGAAGCCGCCTGTGAGACCAGTTTTCAAGAGACCATAGTCCTCGCAAGCATCGTCGAGGGCAAAGCGGAGCCGCGAGGAAAAGCCGCAGAAACCCGCCGTGTTGTGGCAGATGCAGATACAATGATTTGAATTACAAGAAAACGCACCACCAGACTTTGAGGCAACTAGTGTTCTACCTTGTATATAGCCAGGAAAGAATGCCCATCGGTATCTCGTTATATAAAGATCCCGTAATGCACGGCGATGTGGAGAAATTCAACAGGTTTGGTACGAAATGAACGCATATAAACTTCTAAATTATGTCGTCGGAACAGTAGCAGTAGCCCCTCAGGGATTTATGGTAGAATGTTTCAAATTTTGCAGATGTCAAAGACCTAATCACCTTAAAAATAGAGAGCCTATTAAAGTTATGTAATATATATTAATATCAGAGTAATTATTAACCTGTCTCTATAATTTGTAAAATGAATCAACCGTTCCAAAATTTCCGACCTCAAACTCCATTTCAAAATAAGTTCCCCCCACAAAACAATAGATTAAATCCTTTCCAACATAAAAACCAATTTTCGCAGAATAGGCAAAATTTTAATAAATTTACAAACGTTTGACAACCTAATAAAGCTACACAGCTACCCAAGTCTACTCCTATGAGCGGTAAGGTAAGCTATTCGAAAATAAACCCAAACTAAAACGACCAAAATACCCAAAACTTTAGACAACAACCTGCTAAAATTTAATTTTGAGGAACTTATTCAAGTAGATCAGGCACAAGAGCAGTTACATACACATAATTACGAGTAAACGTGTACATCACAGGCACCTTAGCAGGAAGTTACCATTTTTTTTGTATCCAAGTCACAACTCATTCTTCAAGACTAATTCATTCCTCGTTTAATAAGACAAGAACTCTACCTACGATATTATCAATTGTCCAACCTCTAGTGTTAAATTTTATTAAGTGTAACCTTTAATAATAAACAAAAGTATAGTGCACTTATTCAAGAAGGAAACCCATTACACAGCGGCGGTAATTATTTAATAAACATCTTGAATATGATACTTATGCTATTTGTTTTAGAAAAATTATTTCAAGATGTAGATGCAAAATTCAAGTGAAAACTGGACCATAGCTACGGATATCCACACAGCTATTAATAGACTAGGGAGTGAATTATGATGCTTGACATTTGATCGTCTCCAGTCTCCACGCATCAACCTATGATATGAATTACTGTTTTTTCGATGATAGGTAAAATAACTAGAAGAATGTGAGAAGTATGAAACAGGTTTGAGTTTTATCAAAACGACCACAAACTGACTCTACTGATTCTGAAAGTGATGAAGATGGTGTTACCCTTTCGAGTTCAAGTGAAGATGAAGATGACGAGGAAAATACCTCGGGGCGAGGTATGACCAGGATGGCCGTATGTTAGGAGAATATAGTTATGAAGCGAGACAATTTGACCGATGGGACGACTACCTGATTTGAGTGGGGATCATGTTAAAATAAACAGTGATAAAAACGAATAGGGACGTTGTGTTAAGTGTTTAGTCGGACCCTAAATGATTTTTACAGTAGAGACTGACTTTATTTCTTTTAGACAGTTCGAGGGTGAATGCGTGCGTGCATATTTAATTGTTATTAAATAGTGGACTAGACAATTAGACAATTGTTTTAGTAATCTGTGTTGTGTTGGATTATTAGGTGAGTTACATCACTGAGTCCTTGGCATGCTTAACATTTGTTTGAAAACATTCCAGATACAGGAGCGGTTGTTCGGTCATCGCCAGAATTGTACTTTGTTGGAAAAGGAAAAACAACTAAGGGGTAAGCACCCTTCTCCAACAACACGGACCAGGGCCGAAAATTTGATAATTCGCTTGCAAGGTGCCAAACCGGTTGTGAAAAATTTGAAAACACCTTTGAATATATTTTTTTTTTCAATAATAAAATGCTCATGAAATTGTACCAACATACATATCCAAAGTACAAGAAACAATTATACCCGTGAGAAAAATACCAAGGAAACTGACATAAATGAAATACGAGCTCTGATTGGATTGCTTTATTTGGCGGGAGTACTGAAGTCTAAGGTTTGCTTCAAGTTTTTTGCTTCAATATATCAGGTTTGATAATATCCCAACTCGATCGGAAAGAAGGAAAGTCGATAAATTGTCCAATTCGACAAATTTTTTACTCATTTGTTGCCAACTGTAAATCTGCTTATACTGCTTATCAAAATATAACAATCGATAAAAAATTGGAAGCTTTTCGAGGACGATGCAGTTTCAGATAATAAATATCAAAATATATGCTTTAGTAATTAGGTACTCCAAACGCATATAATATGTCTTAAATAATGCGGGTCTATCCGTCGAAGATGGTGCCACTGCAACGGCCACAGCCAGTTGAAACACATTCTGCAACAACCTATTGTGTCGGAAGCGGTGGCGAGACAGAAGCACCCTCAGGACCAGGTGGCGAGACAGGAGCACCCCCAGCATCAGGTGGCAGTGGAAGTGTCCACATTACAAGACCCTCCACAGGTGGAAGAATTGGAAGTGTCGGCGGTTCCACACATGTCTCCACTTGGGGAAAATGTTGTGGAAACAATAGATGAGACCCCACCTAGGGAGGAGGTGGATAATGGTCTACTCCGCCACCTGGGTATGCCTATTAAAACCAACGAAATTCTGTTTTTAAATAGCTTTAACGCGAACTTCGACAACTGCGAAATGATCGTTCCCTTGTTGTGCAACAGCGTCTCGAAGAATTCGAACGCGCTAGAGAAAGTCTGCGTAGCGCTATTGTAGATTTAGAGGTAATTGATAAATCATTAGAAATTATAGATAAATATATGAAATAAATTTATATATTATTTAGGATTTCAAGTATAGACGTTCTTCTAGTGCCGAGAGCTCTTCGAAGAAATCTCGTCCTTCCGCACCTACTAGTGAGCATTCGTTAAAAAAAGTCAGCGAAACCATCGTCGTAGTAGTCACACCAGCGGCGACACCCCCCGCCACAGCCAGTTGAAACACATTCTGCAACAACCTATTGTGTCGGAAGCGGTGGCGAGACAGAAGCACCCCCAGCATCAGGTGGCAGTGGAAGTGTCCACATTACAAGACCCTCCACAGGTGGAAGAATTGGAAGTGTCGGCGGTTCCACAAATCATCGACCAGGTAGAAATATTCCAGGCAATGTCTTCACTTGGTGAAGATGTTGTGGAAGTAATAGACGACACCCCGAGTGGATAATAGTGTACTCCGCCACCTGGGTATGCCTATTAAAACAGACGAAGTTCTGTTTTTAAATAGCTTCAATAGAAGACGCGAACTTCAACAACTGCAAAAGATTGTGTGCTTGTTGTGCAATAGCGTCGCGAAAAATTCGAACGCTCTAGAGAAAATCTCCATAACGCTATTGTAGATTTAGACGTAATCGATAAATCATTAGAAGTCCTAAATAAATATATGAAATAAATTTATATATAATATCTCTACCCCTCATTATGTATACATAAAAATATTTTTAAAGATAAATAGGTTATTTTTTTAAATAGGCATTGTAGAAATAGTAATATATTAAAAGTGAATTATTTAGATGACATATCTGTATACGTGCAACATTTAAATATAATGATTCTATTTATGTATTGTTAAAATAAATTTTTTACTAAAAATTTAAAAAATAATGATACAACTAGCGCCCCAAAAATAGTTGTTACTGGCAATTGTAGTGGTATTGTCAATAAACCATAATTAATGTCGTCATAGGAACGACAAAATATTCAAATACGAGTCTATTTTATGATTTAAATAATCCCATCCAAGGGGTGGATGAGAATGGTGCCCCTACAACCACTCAAGCTCCAGGACCATAATCATCATCTGTTCTGGCGCCGAGAGTTCTTCAAAAGGGTGACGTAGTCATCATTTTACCGAAGTGACAAATTACAATGCCTCTTCAGAAGAACGAAAAAACCATAGTACCAAAACAAAAGATAAAAACGTCGACAATTCCACATCTACAACAGGTGGAAGCGTTGACGATTCCACTTATGGAGTAGGTGGTTGACATTTGAAACGTTGGCGGCCCCAGCTATGAAGCGAGTGTTGGAAATAGTGGAAGCATTTAAGATCCCATCTTGAAGCAAGCGGCAGATGATAATGCCATGATCCCCCAGATAAGACTTCATATTGAAGCTGATGAAAACATGGTAGAAGAAAAAGGAAGCCGATCTTCTTGTAGAACGGGTTCGTGTGGACTTACAGAAAGTCATTCTAGATCCAGATCAATTAGTTCATTAGAAATCTTTTAAAAAAGATAAAATAAAATTATAAATTTTTGAATTTATTTAGTTTCTAGCTCCAAATTTACAAGTAGAAATAAATTATTCTTGGGACCGTACGTCAGCGTATAAACGAAAATGTGTATTATATATAACATTAGAGAAATTCCATAATAATATGATTACACATTTTTACAGATTTTACAAATTTGAGTGCATCTACTACAAGGATAGACAGAACAGTAGCCGTATTGTCAGCAACATCAAACACGTCGAATCTACAAGAATCTAGTATGAACAAAAGTGAAAGAAATTTCTGCTAAAATACATATTTTATACAATATAGCTAGGACTCCATCACCAAAATCAGCAAATAGCAATTGATCGAATTGACCACTCCCTTTTGATTTCTAAACTCAGTTCAGTTGGATTTTCAGACAGTTTAACGATATAAGTGGTCCGCTCACTTCCTGCTCGGCCTAAGCGGCTCGACTTACAGGAAGCGACCTACATTGCAACAGATACTTAACGCAGACCTCTCGCCCTGAGCGACGCGCCCTTAAATCTGTAAATGATATGGTCTATGTCTGGTGGTGTGTCCGACAAGGGTTCTTGGCTGTTCACACAAAAAAAAAGTTTAACAGCAGTTCCTAATTCAATCTTGTCTCTCAGACACCAACATGTTGAATACAACGGTTATTCCTCTTATAATTATGTGGCTTCTTCGGGGGTGTCCCAAGGCTCAAACCTTGGCCCACTTCTATTCTTACTCTTTGTCAATGACCTTAATGCTAAACTAAAAACATCCCACTTATTATTTGTGAATGATTTAAAATATATTCAAAAATAGACTCTCGGCTTGATTGCATATTTTTGCAGGAGGAATTACAATACGTTAACGAATGGTGCTCTGACAACGGTCGGAAGCAACAATATAATAACCAAGATTAAATAAAATTTCAATATTACTGAGAACCGATCATTTAAATGACGAAGAAGAGGATTTTTTAATTTTTAACCTCATCTTCATAGACGTAAACACTCTTTCATATGCAGAACTGATTATGCACGAAGTTTCTACTAAACCATCATTATCTATTAACGCCAAAACCTATCGGTTCTCTGAAATACATAAAGAAGTAGACAAACAAATAAAACAAATGCTTCAAGACGAGATTACCTATAACAAATTGCTCCTCGCCGTAAAATTCCCTAGTTAGACCCGTGCTTAAAAATTTCATCGGCCAAAAGAATAACAAATTAGTTAAATCAAACCAATTTGTGTTTCTTCTGACAAATAGATAAGTTGCTCGTTTTTGATTATGCTCCTAGTGCGAGGTACGCTGTAACTATGCTACAAAACCTTTTGTCTCATCATTACAATCTTCTGCAGAGTTGTAGAAATTTAAAGAGATGATGCTATAATTACCGGAGCTGCAGTGATAAAACAGGCAGAGCTAGATAATGTAGAATTATCCCGATAAGCAATCAAGACAGGAATTCGGATGCGATTGTCTGCCTACTATTTACTTATTTGTTGATTATTTTTCTTACTATCTAATTTGCCTGTAAATTGTTATTCATCATTTACATTTTGACTTATTTATTTATTGTTTGAAGCTCGTCTCTCTTGGACTAATAAGGAATTAGTAAAAAGCCTTTTGTAAATGATGCAATGTACCCTAGGTAATAAGTTCAAGATACACCCATAACTTTTGTCTGTTTCTTATTTTCGAACCACCATATTTCTCATAATAGATTCTAAGAACGAATTGTATAATGCCATTCGATTAGTAAATTGATGTCGACCCTTATCAATATTCGGCCCGACTCTTCTGTTCGGATGCATAAGTTATTTACATATCATAAATGTTAGACATGACTATTTACTAATTGCAAACAGATAACGATTCATAATTACCCTGTTTCTCTAAAAGTTGTATGCCTTTTAATGGCCCTGACTGTTTGTACTTCCTTTTAATATAAAAGTGAGATTTTTCATATATAGAGTACCATTAGAAATACAACGAAACTACACATAAGTACATGAACCTCTGAACGCTTCATACATTTGTGCATGTTACAAATAAAAGTTATTGTAAGTGAAGTCATAGTCTTTTTCCAACAAAAGGAAAATGACACCTCAACGTATTAAGAAACGCTAATTAAGGGACTCTCACAATGATAAATCAGCGTGCTACTGTTTTCAATTAATTGTACTAGTTAGACTAAGTTGTTAGAATTGTTACCGGTTAGGGAATAAGTGTTTTTATTTTATAAAAACTTTAGTTCTCTGACGAAAAACGTAAGTGCCAATGAAGATATTTCCTCTCGCTTTGCATAAAACTCTGGAGAAGACAACAGTTTCGATTCAACCTCATAGTATTTAACTCCGATACTGAACAGGCACTTACCCCAGTTCTACTAACATCCAGGTAAAAATGTACACAGCTCTGTAAAACAGTCGAAATATAACCCTCAAGCAGTTAACATCTATCTTTTACTCAAATCCTAAAATCCTAATCATATACAATATCAACTCAAGTTTGTGCATCGTCCAAACAATTATATTCAGCTGATGTTGCACTAGAAACAACAAAACATCAGCAACAGTTTTTTTGAACTCTGTACTGCTTCTGAAATTCAAATTAGACAAATCATAGAATATATATTTTGCCATGGGAACGGTAAAATACATGGTGTTCTTCGATTAACCACCAAACTTCTTCCAATATATTTCGAGGTTTATTATGAAAAATTCAAGAGGAGGAAGATCTATCACAATTACAGCACCAGAATTAGAAGAACAAATTTAAGGACATGTTGAGGAAGGATTTAAATATTGTACCACATACAATTGGGTATATAAATAAACCTTGTAGCCCCTTCACGTATTCAGTTTAGTGAATGGCTGATGAAAATCCTCATTCAGAAGTGTATTTCCAACAACAATTATCTAAATTTTTAGCAAAGTACTTTATTAATTTTGCTTGAGAAAATACCAAATGGGCTTGTTTCTCGAACAGCAGATACCTACTGAGTTGAACATGATATTTCCCAAAACAAAGAGCGTCGGAAGAAAAAAACATTTATGTCCTACTGGAATTAATAACGTCGCTGCTACCTACAAAGAAGGTAGGTCTATATTCACCAAAAGTTTTTTTTTTTAGAAAAAATAAATCTGAACACCTAACGATGAATAAGAGTAAGCAAAAGCAGCTGTAAACCATCGAAGTAAAAAACAATCTTGATTGTATGATATGATCTCAAGTCATATCGTATTAAAAATAATTCTGACCATAACTAAAAACTTTCGATCTTACATCGACTGAAGGTTAATTTTTTGCCAATAATTCCAAGATGTATATATTCAATTTGTTAATGCTGCAGTTGTGTCTTCAGTAAGTATTCTGGATAATACTGTGTGATTATTTTATTGATCCTATTTGGTAGATTTGGAGATTAATTAAGTTAGGTATTCGTTAAGAGTAATACCATTTCGTTTATAACTAAATCCTCTCTTCTGCACTTAAGCGTCGTCAAATGCCATGTCGCCTTTCATATAAGCAATATGATACTTTGCCAAATATGGAACTGGAACTACTGCCACATCTGCAAATAAAAGAAAATCAAGATAGATTATGATAAATCATTTATTTTTTCAGTTTAATAAATGGACTTTAATTTTAAAAGAGTTTAATTGCGAAAAATTCAAAATGACATTTTTTCGTACGACCATACACCAAGTCTAAAAATATTCAGCTGCCACTGAGTAGGTTTGTTCATTAAAGTGGGTCAATAATGATTAACATCAGAAGTAAAAAGTGCCAATACATTTGCCGATGGTTGCAAGTGATTTTTTAAGTTTTGTTGGTGATTTTAACATTTCATAATATTTCAGCGGTGCTACTGATGGACCTATGTCTGTCACGTGATTTTTTTTGGTGTGTTAAACTCTCAGGAATAGAATACTTAATCTAGTATTATGCAATATACAATGTAACCCATTTGTTATGGGGTCAGTCTGAAAAAGTTTATTAATTGTGAGATATTGCCCAAATTTTTTAAAGTGATTTATAGTTAATTTTTCTAAAAAAATCGCTGTAGTGATTTACTAAAATTTTGTTCTAGAAATTGTCATTGTAAGCCTTGAATATTATATCAACTAGGCAAAATAAAAAGAGAGGTTATTCGCAAAAAAAATCAAAGTATCTTATTTTGCATTAAGTATAATAAAATAATATATTTTGGACTAAGCTAAGTTTGTCTATCGGTTTTATTTGATCACAGGAAGCTATGTTTAAATTGGGTCCCATTACTTTCCGGGTACCCTGTATATGAGGTTAATATGAAATTAAAACGAATTGGTAGGTAATGGGTTTATTATTAGGAGTTTTTCAATGTAGTAAACAATTTTATTCAAAACTAGACCAAATAATGAAATTGCAGTAAACATTATATGAAGAGACTTATAGACCTTTAAATGCTACATTAGAAAGACAGAATTTTCGGGAGAATTTGAAAAGGCAAAAATTTGTGAACACACGTGGAAAAACGGTCATGTTATTCAGTGAGTGGAATAATACAAAAATTTTAGAAAAAGAGAGTGATTCAGTAAGATTAAATTATTTTATTATTGACAATTGTGTTTAAAATTAATCTTTAAATTTTAATAATTGTTGTTTGACTATTATCAACGACATGGTAAGTAATAACATAAATAGGTACTCGCGTCAAGAATTCAGACGACTCACGTCATAAGAACAAATGAATAATTCAGTATATTTTCATCAAATTATTTAAGAAACTGCAACTGTTAGTAATAAAACTATATAGTACACTAAAAGACTGCATTATATATTGCACTAAATTTCAAAAAATTATAGTTTTTAACGTGACCAAATATCGAAAATTACGTTGACAATAAAAACAAATGTGTAACGTCAGCCGTGACGTAAGACGTCTGAATTCTTGACTGGAGTATATATGATATCTTATATTACCATGGAACGTAGAAAAACAAACGTCATTAAAACGTCATATTTGAATTTAACAAGTTTTATCAACAGAGATCTTCAACACGTTAACTTTGTTCAGTGTGAAGTGAAACATCTATTTTCTCAGTGCGAGATATTTTCTTTTTTTTTTGCAAAATAAACCCCCTGATTGATCCATTAGGCACAAGGGGTTATTTGTAAATATTTTTATACAGGGTGTCCGGAAAAGACGTGTACAACGGAAGACCACAGACTTCTGGGTTCAAAATAAGCCGATTTAGCCCAATTTACTTATTTCCAAAATTGCTTCGTTTAGCCGCTAGAGAGCGCCAAAGTTTGCGAAAAATTTTTGTTTATTCCGAATATCTCGAAAACGACTTGATCGATTTTAACCATTTTTAGGCCACGCAGTTATAAGTCTAACCGACACTTTTTGACGTTATTTAGAATCTTTTGCAGTTATTAGAAATGTAAGAAAAATCATGTATCATGCAAATATAAGCACATATTTTTTAAACCTCCTGTACAATAACTCTCAGTTATTTTGATAGTAGCTGACTTTATTTAGAAACTTTTTTTATACTCACAGAATTTTGAATAGATGAGTAGTTTAGGCAGAAAAAATATTTTTCGTATGTCAACAATATCAGCATTCGTTCTGCAACAATGAAGTACCAGAAGTTGGCTCTGTTATTTTAAGTGTCAGTTGTGTGTCAAATCTAATCAGCTACTGAAATTAGTCTCTCGGTGTATTCTTCTTGCTCAATTACTTAGTTACTTTAGATCTTACTTTATTTGTTGTCGTTATTGTTGTGTTTGTTTATTTTTCTCATTTTTCATTATTTCATCATGGATACGTATACATATTCCGAACAAGTAGATATGCTTTTGGTTTATGGATTTTGTCAAGGTAACGGCCGCAAAAGTGTTAGGGTCTACATGGACAGATTCCCTCATCGACGAGTGCCAAATCATCAAACTTTTGCCAACATCGAAAGGCGACTTCGCGAATTTGGTTCCTTCCACCAAATGAATGCGGCTCAAGGGCGTCAACGTACTACGAAAACTATAGAGGTGGAGAAACAAATCCTAGATAAGATAGAAGAGAACCCAAAAATTAGTGCAAGACGCATTGGACATGAAATAGGGATACCAAAACCATAGTTCATGATGTTTTGAAGGAGCAATTACTACATCCGTACCACATTCAATCGGTACATGAATTGCTACCCATTGACCCCGAAAAACGTTTAGCATTTTGTAATTTTATACAAGATCAAAGAGCCCATGATATCAACTTCAGCAAAAACATTTTATTTACAGATGAAGCATGTTTCACTAGGTCAGGCATCATTAATAACCACAACAAACACGTTTATGCTGATGAAAATCCACACTGTACTGAAATAAGACATTTTCAATATGAATTCAGAGTAAACGTGTGGGCGGGAATTATCGACAACTTTATTATTGGCCCGGTTGTGCTTCCACATCGATTGAATGGGGTCAACTATTTAAAATTTTTACAGCAAGTATTACCTAATTTGTTGGACGATTTGCCGTTATTACTTCGTCGTACCATGTGGTTTATGCACGCTGGTGCACCCCTCATTTACAATACCCGTTCGTCAATATTTACATAATCTGTATCCTAACAGGTGGATCGGAAGAGGAAACGATGCTCCTATAAAATGGCCACCTCGAGCACCAGACTTAACCCCTTGCGATTTTTTTGTGGGGTGCAGTAAAAACTAAAGTATATGCCTCTGCAGTTAATAATGAAGAGGAATTGTTTAGGCGAATCCAAGACGCAGTTAATATTTTACGAGGTAATGCAGGAATCATGGAGAGGCTGCACTACAACTTCGTAAAACGGATTACTTGTTGCATAAGAGAAAACGGTGGTCACTTTGAGCATTTATTGTAAAGTGATCATAACTCTTTTTTGTTATATTTTATTATCTTGTATTTATTAAATAAAATATAAATGAGAGTTTTGGAATTTTCGTTATTTGTTGCAGAACGAATGCTGATATTGTTGACATATGAAAATATTCAAAATTCTGTGAGTATAAAAAAAGTTTCTAAATAAAGTCAGCTACTAACAAAAAAAAACTGAGAGTAATTGTACAGGAGGTTAAAAAAATATGTGCTTATATTTGCATGATACATGATTTTCTTACATTTCTAATAACTGCAAAGATTCTAAATAACGTCAAAAAGTGTCAGTTAGACTTATAACTGCGTAGCCCAAAAATGGTTAAAATCGATCAAGTCGTTTTCGAGATATTCGGAATAAACAAAAATTTTTCGCTCTTTGGCGCTCTCTAGCGGCTAAACGAAACAATTTTGGAAATAAGTAAATAGGGCTAAATCGGCTTATTTTGAACCCAGGAGTCTGTGGTCTTCCGTTGTACACGTCTTTTTCCGGACACCCTGTATATCACGGGCAGAAATAGGTACCCAATTGAACAAAAGTCTTCTATTTAATTTTTAACAGAATATTTAATAAACATCTATAGATATCAAATAACGCCATCCGGCAGATCAGGCTCAAATAAAACCTTAACTACTGTTAGGTACTGCAAAATCACAAATCATAACATTTATAAATGACAAAAATTCGCATCATTCCCAATTCATTCAAAAAGAGATTTTGTTTTCAAAAACAAATTATGCTTTAATTGTTTAGGAACCAAACATTCGGTTAATCAGTGTACAAGAGAAAAATGTAGAGTATGCTCAGGGAAACATCATAGTTTTTTATACGAGGATAGAGAAACAAAGCCAAGTTCGTCAAAAGGTAATGGCAATGAGGCTGCGATAAAAGATCAAAAATCTCACAACTAAGGTTACGTCTCAATCTCACTCTGCAACACAAACATCAACTAATTGTAGTACACAGTGTCGCACTTATGTATCAACAGGTTATGTGCTATTAGCCACAGCAAAACTTAATATTACGTCACAAAACAGACAAAGATTTCAGGTTAGAGATTTATTAGATTCAGCTTCTCAAACGTCATTCATCACGTTGGATATTGTCAAAAAATTGGAAATAAAGAGTGATAAGTAAGGAGGGAGAAAATGCAAAATGCATTTTTTTGCATTGTTTGTCTGTTTTGTACAAAACATGCATTTTTTCCAATAATAGAGCATTTATTGCATTTTATTGCCAAATAAAGACCCTGTCCGGCCCTTTTCGATTGCTTGTTTATTGCACGGCACAAATTATTACATAACAATGGGGCCGACTCAGGTACTGCTATTTTATTTATATATGAATATATTCATAGAATTATCCAGGATAAACCCACACTATGATAATTCCCTGTAAAAGCAATTCATATTTCAGAATCCGATAGTTCAGAGGTGGCTTGTTTTGTAAAGGGAATTGTGTCTGTGTTTGTCTGTCCAGTGTTTGTTAAAATGCCGACTTTCTTATTAATTTTTAAATATCTTTTATAAAAGCTTATCCCTTTATAAATTATTTATTAATAATATAAAATTAAAAATTAAATTTTATATTGTTAATAAAAAAATTAAATTTTTTTCTAAAATAACTAGATATATTAAAAACGAATAACATTTCATTACTAAAATAATATTGCAAATATTTATTCTACAATAAAATACCTATTATTTTAGCTCTTTTAAATTCGAGAAAATAAAATTTTTATATTATTTAATTAACCCTGATACACAAGGTACAAAATAAAAATTTTCTTTAAAATTAATTAAATATTTCTTTCACAATACTTATATACTATAATAAAAAAACTTTTTTCTAATTTATACTAAAATTAAATTTTTTTCTTTAATTAAACTAAATTTACTTATAAAATAATAATTTTTTATCAAATTAAATTGATTTTAACAATTAACTTTTTAATGTAAATAAAATGCTTTAAACAAGCTCTAATTTGTACTTTCTAGGCTCACTTTCCAGTAAGCCTACGGCTTCAAAATCCTAAAAAATATTTCAGAAGTTTTTATAGGCAATTTCACTAATATCAAAAGAGAACTGGATTTGTATAAATTAGAAACACACTTAATTCCAAAACTAAAATACTGTCCGATAACTTCTGTAGATGTTGAGCGAAGTTTTTCCATTTTTAAACATATGTTTTCTTTTGGAAAATTTTGAAAAACATTTAGTTATCAATTGTTTTTATAACTGCAAAGAATAGTTTGTTAATTTACGAATTGTATGCTGTGCAAGTTGTTCCGTATTATCTGGTATTGTTGAATTATTAATTGTATTATTAATTTTTTTATAATCGCAAATAATATTTTGTCACTGTAAGATTTTTATGTTTTAGATTTCATGTTTTGCAACTTGCTATGCAAGTATCAATGTGTGTATCTATGAATAAAAAACTTTTATTACGATTTTTTTTGTTTCGTTTATATTTATTCAAATAGGTCTGTGGTACCTATACCAAAAATTATAGGATTTCTGAAGAACGGGTTTAATTATAAAGAAATAGTTCTGACTTTATTTAAAATAACATTAACGTTCATAATTTTTCAAATAATAATAGATATTTTACATAGATTAATCGATGTAGTAATATTTTTATCGTCTCAAGAAATTGCTTTTCGTGGTCATGATGAAACAGCGGATTCTTCTAATCAGGGAAACTAAAGAATTAATAAATTTATAAAAAATATACGATTCTAATTTGCAAAATTTCTTAGATAATGCCACTGTTTTTTCGGGAACCTCTAAAACTATTCAAAATGATCTAATTGAGAGTATTAGTTCCATTGTCAAAGGTAACATTTATGAAGAATTAAACAATTGTGACTTTTTTTCCTGGCAAGTAGATGAAACCACAGATATTACCTGTAAGTCTCAGCTATCAGTAATTTTCAAATATACATGGAGAAGTTGTTGAAAGATTTGTTGGATTTTATGACGTAACAACTGAAAGAGACGCGGACAGTTTGTTTATATTACTAATTAATGAATTTGGCAAATTTGACTTAAAAAATAAATTAATTGGTCAAACCTATGATGGTGCCGCAGGTGCAATGTCGGGTCATATTAATTGTCCTCAAAGAAAAATAAAAGATGTTGCTTCTCAGGCTTATTTTAATCACTGCTACGCACATAAATTAAATTTAGTGTTAAGTAAAGGAATTAAAGAAGTGATAATTTTTTTTCAAATCTACTAAACCTGAAGTATTAAATAGAATAATGCAACGCAGAATTCCAAGTAATGCTCTCACTCGTTGAAATTTTTCTTCTATAGCTGTTTTTACTTATAGAAAAAAACTTATTGAAGTTTTTGATTTCATCTCGGATAGTGACGATTTTTTAAATGACCAGCAAAGTTTGGAATCCGCTTATGGATTAAAACAATTGTTGTTGAACAAAAATTTAATTTTTTTCCTAAAAACCTTTGAAATGATATTTGAACAAACCGATGCTGTATTCCAAATTTTGCAAAATAAATTAACAGACGTAACATATTCTAAAAAGAGAATTAATGCACTTTTATCAAAATTGAAAGACTTTCGCAATAATGAGATACATTTCAACACTTTGTATAGTATTTTCTTAGAAGACATTGTAGAAAATATTAACGATGAGTCGCCATCAAACAAAAGGAAAACATCATATAATTTTGAAAGAACTGATTCATTATAAACAAATTTTTTGTGAAATTTTAGATACTATAATAGTTCAAATTGAAATTAGATTTTCTGACTAGTTTGCAATGTTTCCATTTAGTAAATCCTGATAATTTTTCAATATTTTCAGAATTATTCCCGAATTATTTAATGGACAGTTTAATAAAACAATATCCGATGTTTGATACGTGCTACTGCGGAATTAACTATATGTACTGTACTCCGATCAACTTTTAGGCAGTTCAACATCGCTTCAAGAAATGCTTAGTTTTATTTGGAATAATATATTAATAAATTGCCTATGTAAATGTATAGAATAAGGTGCTCCATAGGAAAAAACAAAGTTGACATCTGAGATGTGACCAATTTTTTTATTAACAAAAAATTGTAAAATCTATTTAACTTTTCGGATACCTTCGAAGATAACGAATTTTATGAAAAATTATGTGTACACAGTAATACTTATTTTAAAAAAGAAAAACAGGTATTGTTTTAAATACTGATTGGTCTCTCTTAATGGACATGGCGATCGGACACGGCTATAGCATTTTTTATATAGCTTCACCTAGTTAAACAACGACGATTAGTTCGTTTTAGTGAAATGCAGAGGGCAGTTTCAGTCAAGTGTAGTCATTCATGAAATTCTTACGCATTTACTATATTACTGTTTTGCATTATATTTTATGCTACGTATATACCGTATTTCTTTTCTCTTTCTAACATTAACTGACTGTTCTTTATGCAGAAAAGAGACATGCTTATTACCGTGTATCGAATTCGCTAAAGTATAGTTATCGATCGAATTTGAAAATAGTAAAAACAAACTGGTTTTCTTAGTGGGTTGGTCGAAAATGCAGACATTTTATTATTTTATAAAAATTATAATATTAACGACCCATGTGCCTTAAAGAAACATAGTGAACTACAAAAAACATTTACTAAGGTATGCATGACTCAGTTCACAAAATCTATTAAAAAATTCTTCTCGAAGAAATATTTACGGTTTTAAAAATTAAAATTAGAATTGTTGTAAAAAGAAATTAAATGAATGGTATAAATATGTGTCCAAAGGACTGTTGTTGCCATAGGAATTTATATTCGACTTATTAATTAGAACTTTGCTGTATAAAGAATGTAAACAAATATCGTCAAATGTTAAGGGCGCCGTATTCTTGAAATAGTGTTTTCTAAAAGTACAAGTAATTTTAGACATTTAAGAACTGAATAACATAGTCTAATAAATAACAAGAATGTTATCTCATGCCACCTGCGAATATTCAAAGGTACCGAAGTAAAATCAATAACGTCAGAAAGCGATGTACTATCGTTTGCAATAATAATGACACTCATTAAAATGAATTTTGCGATTTCTTTAGAACTTCTGATGTATTTGTAATGAAATCTACTTCACATTTTTAATATTAGTTATTAGTTGTTTCACTCACCGATAGAGATTTAATGATATTTCTACTCACAACTGCCAGAAGTTCAAAAACTGTTTTACGAGAGTGTCATTATTATTGCAAACGATTGTACCTACCTATATATCCAACAAATTTTTAGGTACTGAAATTTTCCAAAATACGTGTTTTTTAATTCAACTATAGATGTAAACATTGTTATAACTTATAACATAAACTTACGCAGTTCTGCATATAAGATTGTTCTCTTTTGTTTATAAGTATGTGAAAATAATTGTTAAAATGTGGGGTTAGAATAGCGAAATAATGTGTGTCATAGAAATGCATTTTAAAAGTTGTTGTATTATTTGAGGAGAGTTTAAATAGTAAAAGTGTACAGACAAAACATCAATAATTTTATTTTTCATATTACTTTTGCTCTACGTATTTTATTTTTCGAGATTAATTTCAGACCTAAAAAACACCACAAATTTGAACATTTTACGCCGAGAAATACGGCGACCTTAAGGCACATTACCAAAGAATCAGAAAGTACAAAACTGCAAATTTTGCAGCATGAGGAAAGTATTTGTAAAATTTATAATATTGTATTCAATAAATGTGAGTATTTTAATTAATACTTTTTATCTTCGCTCATTAAGATCCCTACCTCTTTATCACATCCTTTTCATATCTTGTAATCGTGTAGAAATAAAGAAATTATTTTTGATTTCATGGTAGACAATTATTATAATGAGTTTTATATGCTTTGATAAATGAACCTTTTATCTAATAAAATAGGTATAATTATATAAATTTTAAGATCATCGCCAAATTCTAAAAAAAATTTACTGTGATCATATCTGATAAAAGAAATATTTTGAAACGGTTATAATAGAAAATACCTGTACAATATAAAGATACATATATCCTGAAAAAAAAATTGCTGATTGTTTTTGTTAAGGTGCTGTGGGGTAAATGCAATAACGGGGCAAATGTAAGAATGCACAAGAAAAATCATTGAAACAATAAAAATAGCGACATCTGACAAACTGGAAGCTCAATAGTCTATTTAATATATAAATTATTAAAGCCACCTACATTACCGGCTTAGTATTAGTTGGCAGTGATATTTGTGGTTAGAGTGTGTTCTAATTGTCAGACGAGTATAGTGCTGTCATTTTAATGTGGAATATAGAGTGAAAATTGTGATCACAGAAACCTGGTAAGTTGAAAAATGATGTCAATAGGCTTTATTTACACACTCCAATGATACTTTTGCTAAAGTTTTAGCTTAGTGGATTTTTTATTGCTATGTTACATTTACCCCGAAAAATTGAGTACTAGGGGTTAATGCAACAATTTTTGTTGGGGTAATAGTAACATATGTGTTACATTTACCCCATATTTATTCCTTTTCCCTTGTTGTAGCTTAAATGACTTAAACATGGTACGCCATTATATTAAGAAAAATAAATGCTCAAAATATGCTCAAGAGAATTTGAATTTAGCAATAGATGTTGTTAAGCTTGGGAGAAGTAGTATATACGCTGCTTCTAAACGTTATGAAATTCCGTACCCAACACTTTACTCACGAGTAAAAGGAACTAGAGGGAAAATCAGTAAACGTAAAGGTCGTCCGATCACTATTCCTTTGGAACAAGAGACAAAACTGGCAAATGGTATTAAATGTTTGAATAAATGGGGTTTTGGCTTATCAAGAAAAGAGATTTTAGAACTTGTGGGAAGGTATGTGAACGAAAATCAAATAAAAAGTAGTTTTAATAATGGTGTGCCTGGAGAGGATTGGTTCCTCAATTTTAAACAACGACATCGACTGAGTCTAAAAACTCCACAAAATGTAGAATACTCGCGTCGAAAAGCAATGGATCCTTTTATAATATTTGGATATTTTGATCTGCTTAAAACAAAAATGGATGAACTTGACTTGCACCAAAAACCATCACACATTTGGAACTTAGACGAGACTAGTTTGTCCTTGGATCCTATAAAAGCAAAGTGTTGGGTGAAATAGGACAACCAACTTCCAGAACAATCAGTACTCCTGGTAAAGAAAATGTGACCATTCTTGCAATGTGTAATGCTAATGGAGAAAAGGCTCCTCCATTAATAATATACAAAGGACGTCATCTGTGGAATCAGTGGGTTGCCCCAGATGACTCTCAATTCCAGGAACGGTATACGCTGCTACACAGAAAGGATGGATGGAGACTGAAGTCTTTAAAAATTATTTTATAAAGGTGATTATTCCAGTTGTAGGTTGCAGAACACCAGCTTTAATCATTTTTGACGGACACAGCACCCATATTAATGTAGATATAATTGAAGCAGCAATTAACGCAAACATTACGATTATAAAGTTACCACCACATTCGTCACACCTTTTACAACCGCTTGACTTAGCGGTCTTTAGACCTTTTAAGTTAAAATGGGACGAAAAACTTATTACGTGGCAGAGAAAACATATTGGGCACAATTACCAAAAAAATATTTTCTGTGTTTTTAGGCGAAACTTGGAAAGCAATAAATCCCCAAGTTATTATGAATGGATTCAAAAAGCTGGAATAATGCCCTTTATTAACAATATTATCCCTGAAACGGCATTTCCTCAAGATTCATACCAGAGATGGCTAAATATACAAAACTCTTCACTTGAGCCACATATTACTGCAGACAGTGAAAATCCACTCCTGAATCGAGCACTTCAGAAAACAGAAATCTATCAGTGCCTACTGAATCAAAAACTGTCAATAAAAATGTAGAAATGCAACTGGAAGCATCATGTAGCTCATCCTTTAATGTGACAAAGAGTTTTGAGGACTTACTGCTGTCAACAGTTCGTCAAAATCCTAATCCTGAAAAACAAAGACGGACTAGGTGTGCCTAGGATCAGAAGTTTTGACAACTGCAGAAGTTTTGAGGCGCCTACAGGAAAAACCTACTTTGAATAGAGTACTAGTAAAAGGAGGTAAAAGAAAAAGAAACGCAAAGAAAAATCAGATAGTAGTGATGACGATATTGATGAAAATATAATAATATATGACGAGTCTGATGAAGAAAACCTTCAGGACATAGTAGACCACGAAGTGGAAGAACATGAGTATGAAACTGAGTGTGAAACTGAAATTGGCATTGGAAAGTATGTGTTAGTTAAATACAGCACCAAAAATACTCAAAGTACTTTGTGGGAGAAATACTGGATAAAGAAGATGATGGTTGGGTGATAAAATTTTTAAAATATAGTAACGACAAATTTTATTGGCCTAACCAGGATGACATCGATGTTGTACAAACAGATGATATTGTAAGAATTCTTCCTCAGCCCACAGTAGAACGCAGAGGAATATTAACTTTCCACATTACATTTGAAGGCTATAAACTTGAGTAGAACTTCTTTATTGTTTTCTATATATTAATATGTACTTAAGTAAGCTTCATAATAAGATTCTATTTTCGTTGAGTTCTTTAAGATTTTTGTCAAATATGTGTAAGTTCTAAAAGCTTGTATCATACAGAATATATTTTTATATTTTAATAGATTGCATCCAATTCTTTTATTTTATTTTGAATGTGATGTTATATATATTTCAGCGTGCCCCTTAATAAAAAAGTTCATATCTTTTGGTTTTCTGAATTTTTAACGAATCCAACTCCATATTTTTTAGAATACTATATATTTATCACTTTTGCCCCGGTATATATTAATATGTGAATGAATGCATTCTTGCAGACCAATGTTACATTTGCCCCAATTTATGGGGCAAATGTAATATACCAACACTCTTTTAAAAAATACAATTTTTTCCCACATTAACTTTTGATCTAGTGCAAGTAGGAGGATGTTCACAATTTGCTACTGTATTTAGAAAAAAATTTTAAGCTTTTAACTTTCCAAATTCTTTTATAGCAAATCAACAAAGTTGAACTATTCAAAACTACATTGCTTTTACCCCACTGCACCTTACATTTTTAAATATCTATATACAAGTTACAGTTTATTTTAATATTACTGCAGAATATCTGTATCTGCTAAAAATGACATAATGACATTTTTTCCTTTTAATATTTTATGCTCATAACATAATTTGTATAATATAAATTTAAATTTTATATGTTCTCTGTGTTGCTGCTTTGCACATTTACAGATATTTCAAGGCAAGACAGAGACATTTGTATAGTCTTTCCTTGTCCAGTTCATTCATAAGATTGTTGTGCATTTTTTTAGATAGAGGGCAGTACAATACAGATATAGTAATATTTTTCGGTTGTACAACTAGGTGAAACTATATAAACAATGGCTATAGATACTTTTTATGATAATTTGAAGATTGAATAGGTATATATTCAAAAACACATCCACCATGATTTAATGGTCAAATTATAAGAAAATGAGGTAAAAAGTATAACAGTCCGTTGATGCTATCTTGAAATTCTTGAATTTTAAACTTTTGCGATCTTAAACAAAACGTGAATTGTTATAAATTATACGTACGAAATATTGAAAGAATCCCAAACTTCTACTAACAGTGCTTGTAGACCTTATCAACATCTAACCCTTGGTCTATTTTAAGGTCATGAACTTTCTACGAATATTTATTGCTATTTATGCTATACCTATAAAAATGAAATGTAAATTTACACGTCATATATCAATGTGAAAAATACCAAATCCGTATTGTATTACGAAAATCCTCATGTGACACATTTACATCTTTCAAAAGCACATGCTTTTTTCTTAAAATACATAATGTAGCGAAATTACATTTCCTGTGTGTAAATACACGTATTTACTATGAAAAATGCATATTCATAAGTAGTAATTTTCTGTTGTACTTGTAACAATACATTCGATGTGTTATTTCACATTATTGACCTAGGCCATAAATAACCAACAATCCACCGTGTAAAATCACTAATAATTTTTATCAATGTAGTTATAGTTTTGTTGTTCACATACTTTAAATAGTTGCGTAGCATTGTTGTATTGTGTTATATGAAATATAAATGAGTATACAATATTCCTTTAACATTTGCACAAAAATTATTATTTTGTTAATAACTCTATTTTCTGTTTTTAGCACTTAGACCCGTTTGAAGTTGAAGTAAATAAATATTCTAATCAATACCTAATCATTACAAAATTTAATGCAACTGTATCCAAAAAAATATGTTCTCTCAAATTGAGATAGTAATTATAACTTATTTTAAAAATATTACATTATGAACATACATTTAAAAAAATAAATTTATATCATTTTAAAACAAAATTTATCATAAAATAAGAAACATACCTGTTAATCTCTCCATAACGCATTTTAACACATTCTACTAAACACACGGCGAACTGTTACTTGTAGCCACTGAAGTTCAACTAAATGTATCTTGACGTCAAATCTAGGGGTAAATGCCTGCACCCCACCATTAAATGCAGGTAAGGAAACTTTCCCAGAAAAAAGTTTGAGGATTCATATTGTTAGGGCTTTCTCGTAATTACAGATGCTTTAGTTTATTGCTCAAAGGAATTTTGGAACCCTACAATTATAATGGTTACTACTCTGCGATATTAGTTTGGGGATAGTAATTTATATTAAATCAAGTTAAAGAAAAATAATATGTTACATACACAGATTTTTTTAAATAACATTATTAGTATTACTTATAAATTTTTGTTAAGATTGAACATATTTCTGATCTATCATTTTTCAAAATTAAAATTGTCATTTTTTTATTTTGACTCTTGAAGAAAAAATAGTATGTCATTCGGAGTGGAAGACTCATTATGTTATGTTTCATCCAATTCCTTTTGCCCTCAAATAACATGCACCTTCTACTTCTAGTAACATAATATACTATTTCCCACGCCGTGAAAAAAGTATAGTCCTAGGTGTTTAAATACTTCACAATATTTTTTACTGTATTAGAAAGGTGTTTTAAGCTAATATATGTACAAGGTGTACCAGTAGTAAGTATTCAAAACTTGTGAGCTTGTAAAACAAGTCGAAAAATTACGAAAACCTTAGTACAACTTTTGTCAGTGGCGGCTCCTAAGGGAGATACGCTCCCTTAAAGGGGTAACCTCAGCAACAGTTTTTAATGCGTAACATCAAAACGGTTCAACATTAAGTCTCGAAATTTTGATGAGATATTAACCTTGACGTGTTTAATAAGTCTCATAAAATAGATTTCAAAATTTTCTACAGGGGAGTGAAAATGCAAGACTCAGGGACAAATTTAATCATAAATTTTTAGTTGTTAATTTTTTCTAGTTTCTGACTCGAAAATATTAAAATTTGAAGTATTTAACATAAAAACGGTACTCTTGTTAAATTTCAATAGGATGTACCGTTTTTCAGTAAAATCGATTTCAATCATTCTTAACGTGCCCCACACTCAACATCCATAGCCAAATAAATTAATAAATTGCAGTGCGCCATGAAGAAAACAACTAAACTGACAGTTAACAAAAATGTCAAGTATTTTTAACACTCTTAACAGTAACAATTAAAAACAATAGTAAAAATAAAGATACCGTAATATAAACAACATAAAAACAACGCCTTTCGGTGCAAAGAAATATTTTATAATTGGGTACATTTCTATTGGGGAACTTTATACCATATCGGTGTGAGGCTGCTCTTGCGCTCCCATGATACTCCACCTAACGTCAAAAGTATATCTACATACTCAGAATATGTATACGGTTGCATTTTTAAATAATTTTTATCTATTTTTGTTCACTATAAAATGGCACTGCGTAGACTCAAATAATACAATTTTCAAACTAAAAATACTTGACATTTCTGTTAACTGTCAGACTAGTTGTTTTTTCCATGGCACACTGCAATAAATTTTTTTGGCTATGTATTGGATGTTAAATGTGGATCACGTTAGGAATGATTGAAATCGAATTTACTGAAAAACGGTACATCCTATTGAAATTTAACAAGAGTACATTTTTTATGTTAAATACTTAATATTTTGGAGTCAGAAACTAGAAAAAATTAACTACAAAAAAGATATGATTAAATTTGTACCAGAGCCTTGCATTTTCTTACGCCCCTGTAGAAAATTTTGAAATGTAGTTAATGAGACTTATTAAGCACGTCAAGGTTAATATCTCACCAAAATTTCGTGACTTAATGTTGAACTGTTTAGATGTTACGCATTAAAAAGTGTTTCTGAGGTTACCACTTTAAGTGAGTGTATCTCCCTTAGGAGCCGCCACTGACAAAAGTTGTACTAAGGTTTTCGTAATTTTTCGACTTGTTTTACAAGCTCACAAGTTTTGAATACTTACTACTGTTACACCTTGTATATCAAATATCCTACAATTCCTATCAATGAAGTCATATGTATTTTCTCCGATACCAAACATCTGGTTTATTTATATCATAATACAATTGCTGCTGTATATTAATTGAAATCCATGATGATGATTTTTTGTTAATATCAAATAATTTCGCGTAAAGCCAATGTCACTATCAGTAACAATACAAATTTAACGTTTATTTTCAAAATGATATCAACAAATGAGGCGTCTAGATGCAAAGTGCGCCAAGTCACAAAATGTAAAGAAATATTCTTTAAGTTCTTCTTAGTACTAATACAAAGTATCTACAAAGTGATATAAAATTTAAGGTCAAAATGCGACATTTTCAATGTTAAATACAGCACAGAAATATTTGCTCACATTCAAAATATCGCCAAGTCCACCGACGTTCAAATGTTTGTGATAGGCAGCAAGAATGGACGAGTGTTCTATAAAAATTTGTAAAACGGCTCCAGAAACCATTAGAAAAAGGATTACTCAAAAACAAAGGATGTAATAAAAGTTAGATACTCTGCAAGGAGCCTTCTAAAATACCCTAATTGCACGCACGAAAAAGGAACGATAAAATGTAAAACTTTAAGAATGGCAAATATTAAATTCTTCCACGACTTGTTTTATTCGCATAGGGATAAAGCCAAGCAGAACATTATGATTTTTAGAAATTGTTTACCAAGCAAACTGAAAAGACTGCGTTTGAGATATAGGTAATTCACGAGGAAAAACCATCAAACCGTGCACTACTACCTGTTAAATATAAAAAGGCAGGCAGTTAGAGTTTGTAAAACTACCTTTCTTGGAATTTTAGACATTAAAAAAGACATAGTAAGAAGACTATTGAAAAAGTCCAAGGGGATGTTCCTAAAGAAAATCGCGGCGGTGATAGAGTTGGCGCCAAATTTAATGTTCATTTGCGTTTCTTCTGTATCTACTTGCTTAGTCCTAGTACCTTATAATAATAAATATTTCGATTCGAAAACTATTGCTTTCAATTTATTCAAATTCAAAATGCGCTATGTACTTTTTTTAAATGCAAAGTGCGCCAGATCTGTTATATTATTGTTTCTACGCATGCTTGCCCTCTGGTATTTTTTGTAGGCAGCTAAAAATAGTATCTAAGGTACCTTTCTATAGAATGGATTTATTTACAACCACTAAATTCAGTAAAAATCTTGCAGAAAACTGTTTTGTTAATTTTCTCTGCAGTGTTCATCTATGACTTGGCGCACTTTGCATCTAGACGCCTCAAATGATATTTTTAATTAAAAAATTAAAGTATTGGATAAAGTCATGTATAAAACTGGAATATAATAGTATATTATGAAATAACTCGTAGTTTATAATGCAACACATTATGGCATTAGGCTATTTTATACTCGAACTGTGTTTTAAACAGACAATTTAAGTTTTAAAAACTTAAATTGCTTCTAATTATGAAATTGTTATTTGAGTAATCGTAGAATGTTTCCATGTGGTTGCTATAGCATTGTATACACAAAGCATTTTTTTTTTAAATATGTATTCATGTGAGGAAATTCTTAAAAAAGCCGAAGAAGCTGAAACAAGCCTAATCTAAAAAAACAGAACTTTATAAAATGGAGTTGGGTAGGTTTTCTCAATGGATGCGAGAAAATTTTGATCGCATATTTCTTTGACCAGGTAATTTAATAATACTGATGTTTATAGCTGTAATTCAAAAAGAAATTAATTGTACCATATTTATTAGTCAAAGTCATCGTCGTTATGGTATACAGATTCGGAAATTGCAGATCTTTACAGAGAAAGTAGAAATTGCCGCTTCATTCCAGGGAAGGTACGAACTTTAAGAGGGGCGGCGACGTGCATTGGTCTAGCATTCCCCACTACTACGGTAATCGGTTCCGTATCGCCATTGCAAATCTAACTGTCAGATCAACTGATGCCAGTGTTGTCAGATCTCATCTATTCCGAGGAAATCTCATGCTTTCATATTTTGATTACAAAATCTCATGCTTTTTAATAAACACAAAAAGAAATAATAAAATTATTAAAATTACTCTTTGAAATCTACCAAAACAAAGACCTAACGAGAAATAAAGGAAAAATCGAGGGCAAAATTGAATAGATAGAGGTAGGTATCTACAATATTTGGGTACTTGAAATATCCTTTATTGTAGACTGCTCTCTTAATAATTAGCAATGAATACATAAACGGGCATGACAGTCTACGGATATGAGGTGTGTGCTGTATTCACGCTGTATTGCAGTGATTCTTAACTCTATTCCGTAAGGGTACCTACATTTTCTGGAAACGACAGATTTTACGACCCGTGAGTCACCCTGCGTCACGTCAACTGCGCCTCAACGTTCGCCCGGCCTAACAATAAAATAAATTAGAAAGGTTACGTGGTTAATAACTTTTAAGTAAGTACCTGTAACTACCTACTTACAATGTAATATTATGATAAAATAGCAGAACATAATGATTTTTAATGAAATAAAAATGGCATTACAAAAGTAATTGAAAATTACTTGCTTCTTTGAAATTATTATCATGCACTGAATTTTTCCCACCTGGCAACACTGCTTGATGCAAACACGCTGTGGTCGAAGTATGCGTGTAGCATGACACAAATACACGCAAGCGGCAAAATACAATTCACCATCAAGATCCTCACTTTCCAAATCTGTATGTATTCGAAATTGAAATATATTCGTCGGCTTACTATCAAAACTTCGTAAGTCTCGTTTTTGAAACTTTGAGGTTTTTCGACTATTCATATTCTTAAAATGCTAACACACAAGCTTGCAAAGTCTCTTATGTCCAGCACGATTTGCATTTCGAAATCAAAACCTCCTATGTCTGGTATAGCCGGCATATCCTAATAAATTGTGTTGTACTCGGTTTATTTCAAGTTGGTTAGGGAATATTACACGAAAATGGACAAATTCACGCGAAATAAGGTAAGAATAAGTGTACTGTTCTGCAATATGTAAAATATTTATGTCTCAAATTAAATTATATTACTTATTTTGTGTTCAGTTCTGTTCAATAGAAGGTTTTGATTTATACATATGTTACTATTTATGACCATATACAAGGTGTAACAGTAGTAAGTACCCAAAACTTGTGAGCTTGTAAAACAAGTCGAAAAATTACGAAAATCTTAGTACAACTTTTATCAGTGGCGGCTCCTAAGGGAGATATGCTCACTTAAAGGGGTAACCTCAGCAACAGTTTTTAATGCGTAACATCAAAACGGTTCAACGTTAAGTCCCGAAATTTTGATGAGATATTAGCCTTGATGTGTCTAATAAGTCTCATTAACTACATTTCAAAATTTTCTACAGGGGCGTAAGAAAATGCAAGGTTCTGGTACAAATTTATTCATATCTTTTTTGTAGTTAATTTTTTCTAGTTTCTGACTCCAAAATATTAAAATATTAAGTATTTAACATAAAAACGGTACTCTTGTTAAATTTCAATAGGATGTACCGTTTTTGAGTAAAATCGATTTCAACCATTCTTAACGTGGCCCACATTCAACATCCATAGCCAAATAATTTAATAAATTGCAGTGCGCCATGAAGAAAACAACTAATCTGACAGTTAACAAAAATGTCAAGTGTTTTTAACACTCTTAACAGTAACAATTAAAAACAATAGTACAAATAAAAATACCGTAATATAAATAACATAAAAACAACGCATTTCGGTGCAAAGAAATATTTTATAATTGGGTACATTTCTATTGGGGAACTTTATACCATATCGGTGTGAGGCTGCTCTTGCGCTCCCGTGACACTCCACCTAACGTTAAAAACATATCTACATACTCAGAATATGTATACGGTTGCATTTTTAAATAATTTTTATCTATTTTTGTTCACTATAAAATGGCACTGCGTAGACTCAAATAATAAAATTTACAAACTAAAAATACTTGACATTTCTGTTAACTGTCAGACTAGTTGTTTTTTCCATGGCACACTGCAATTAATTTTTTTGGCTATGTATTGGATGTTAAATGTGGGTCACGTTAGGAATGATTGAAATCGAATTTACTGAAAATCGGTACATCCTATTGAAATTTAACAAGAGTACATTTTTTATGTTAAATACTTAATATTTTAATATTTTGGGTCAGAGACTAGAAAAAATTAACTACAAAAAAGATATGATTAAATTTGTACCAGAGCCTTGCATTTTCTTACGCCCCTGTAGAAAATTTTGAAATGTAGTTAATGAGACTTATTGAGCACGTCAAGGTTAATATCTCACCAAAATTTCGTGACTTAATGTTGAACTGTTTAGATGTTACGTATTAAAACTGTTTCTGAGGTTACCCCTTTAAGTGGGCGTATCTCCCTTAGGAGCCGCCACTGACAAAAGTTGTACTAAGGTTTTCGTAATTTTTCGACTTGTTTTACAAGCTCACAAGTTTTGAATACTTACTACTGTTACACCTTGTATGTGCTAGGAGCCTTTGCTTTATTTAAAATAATAATTTAATGAATATTCAACTATTAGAATTATCAAAAATGTAACTAAATTAATATTTTCTTCATATACAAATATTATTAGAAGAACAGTTTATAAGAATTTATTATAAAATGTGATAAAAGCCAATGAAGATTGAGTGCTAAATATCAACTTTTATGATTTCAATTGCTCACAAGTCAGGTCTTCTTCTACAAATAATTATTTTGTTAAAGGTTAATACTACCTCTAGGACAGTATATTGTTTTCTTGGCTAAAAAAATTAACTAGGATAACGTTGACGAAATCCAAGAGAATTCTGTTCCTGAAAATTTAGAAAAAGAAGCAGAAATAACTGTTCACGTTGTTTTAGAGGATAATGAGAATTGAGAACAGCAGCTTGGACAATAATAACTATACCCATTGATCTTACTCACCACAAGTTGAAATTCCAATAGAACCGTCGTCAGAAGTGTCAATACAAGAGTCATCAGTAACTTTGCTCTCTGATATTGTCGTGAATGTTAATTGTACAGAAACTGATCTGTATCTATCTATCTATATTTATGTATCTGTATCTATCTATCTATATCTATGTATCTGTATCTATTTGTCTGTATCTATCTATCTGTCTGTATCTATCTATCTGTATCTATCTATCTATCTATCTATCTATCTATCTATCTATCTATCTATCTGAATCTATCTATCTATCTATCTATCTGAATCTATCTATCTATCTGTATCTATCTATATATCTATCTGTATCTATCTATCTATAAGCATTTTGTTGATAATGAAGAAAGCAAGATAAAAAGTTTCAGATTAGAAAATAAAAAAAGTTGCCTTAAAAATTTTTTTGGCCAATTGCCAAAAATGGAGTCCCATTACTATAGGGCATCCACAACTAAATTATATTTGGAGCCAATTTGGACAAAGCATACTCTTTATCAGGAATATGGAAAAAAATTGTGAAACAAAGAATACCATTGTCTATACAAACTTTTTACGATGCATTAAATCTTTTCAGTCCTAAAAAAGACCAATGCGACCTTTGTGTTAGCTTTAAAACTGGCAAAATATCAGAAAATGAATATAATGAACATATAACCAAAAAAAATTAACCTCGGATGGAGAAAAACGAAGACAAGGAGAAATCGAAGAATATTTTCACAATGGATCTCCAGTGTACATTGCTTTGTCCTCTGTTGAAAGCTTCCGCCATATACTACAAGAAAAAGTTGGTCGTACATAATTTCACTGCATTTAACTGTAACACCAAAGACGGTTATTGTTTTATGTGGCATGAAGCGCTACTACTAATGAATTTGCATCAATATTATATCACTTTATCGATGAAAAAAACTGATTTAAATATTGGGGAAGAAATTATTCTGCTGTACAGTGACAGTTGCTCGTATCAGAATAGAAATGCGATCTTGTCCAATACACTTTTAGATATGTGGAAGAAAAAGAACATCGTCATCACCCAAACATTTTAGTGTCTGGACATACTCAAATGGAGTGTGATAGCATGCACTCTACAATTTAACGTAAAATAAGAAATGTAGAGATTTATTCCCCAGCAGGGTACCTTTCTGCTTGCAAACTGGCCAGAATTAAATCTAAGCCATATGAAGTGAAATATTTAGCTCATGCCTTCTTCAAATATTTCTCTAAATCGTCCAGTTTTTAAAGCAGGTGCTCCAACGGTTAATAATCTTTGTGCAATTCAGTATCAACCAGACGGACAAATTCGCTATTAAGTTAAGATTTCCAGAAGACTGGAAAATTCTCGAAAAGAGGGATCGACTACGAAAAACTAGAGAGATTGGTACTATAGAACCACTGTACAAAAACAGCTATCAATTAAAAACAGTAAATTTGATCATCTGCAACAGTTGACATATTATGTGATTCCTACTGATTTTCATCTATTTTATGACAATTTTCCATATGGGACCGATTAGTTTTATTTTATGCCCTAATTTTGTTTCTATTTCTTTTATGAGATAGCTCCTAATAAATTCTGGTTTTGTTTCATTACTAACAAACTAGATTAATTTTTATGTTTTGTTTACTGCAAAAATTACGGTATTTTAGTTATATTTGAAATCGGGGAACTTTTTTTTGTCTCTCCTGTAAAATCAATAAAACTGATCTTAGGTGGTTTTGATAGTAAGCCGACGATATGTTACGAATCAAAAATGACATTGACATTAGTAAATTTTCTAAACTTACTGCATTTTTTAAGAACCGCTCGGTTGGTTAGTTACTGGAAAAAAGTTTAGTATTTTTAAAGGAACAGAGTTAATGGATTTTCTACTCCATGCTCCAGATGACAAATATCTGCTTATGAAGATCTGTTATATTTTCATTTCCTTTTTTTTATTAGAAGTTAACAAAATTAAAATTCTAGGTAGTTGCTGTTTTTGGTTTATTTGGTGCTTGTCGACCTAAATATCGACGATAGTGCAGTGAATTATATTGACATCATTAAGTATTATATGAATATAGTGAATAAACCTGTTAAAACTATTGGCCAAAGAAGTTATGGATATCTCATTACTAGAATATATAATAAAATACCATTTAATTTCAAATAAATAAATTCATATTCATAATTTGAAAGAAAATTTAAATTATGGATTCCAGGACAGACTAGAGATTTCATTACATAAGTTAATAGATATTAAAAGTGAATAAAAGTTGAACATTATTTGTGAATTTATTATAATTATTATTATTATGTTAACTGATACATGTCTAGACGCATAACTGCAACACTTAGTTATACTGTAAAAATGTAAACCACAAGAATGTTCTTTGTGGTAACCTCAGTTTTGTTTATCGTTTTCGGATACAATATTGTATTAATGCAAATATTGTAAATTACTATTTGGTAAATAAAATTATTATTATTATAAATGTACCCGTTGTGGGCGCCTAGATTATTTGTCAGCCAAATATAAATATTTTGTCCTAACAGGTGACTTTAATTTGGACATGATGGGTAAGACGGAACACGCTAGAGATTTGCAGAATATTCTTGTTATGTATGGATCGAGTTGTTATATTACTACACCAACTAGAATTACCAGTAATCCTAGCGCATGCCTGGATAATGTTATTCGTAATATGCCGCCAGAAGGTATCGCAGCTGGAGTCTGTGATCCTGGTATTGCTGACCATTTTGCTGTATATGCTCTACTGAAGCATGTACACAGGGGATCTGGTTCACAACATTAGCGTAATTGATTGGTCAGCTGCAGCTAAATACTGATCAGTTGTCTACAGTGCTATTAGAGCGGTTAGGTATACTAATTGACAAATGCTTTCCCTACAAACCAAATTATTGGTGGGTGTTGGTTTACTAAGCAGCTCTGTGCGATGAGATCGGAGCTGCATGAGAGCAAACATGTCTTTGATTTATCTGGGTCTGATAGTTATTCGTTTTATTACTCTACACTCTGTAGGAGCTACAAACGTTAGATGCAAAATCTAACTTCTATGCCCATTCTATTTCATCTTCGGACAATAAAAACAAAACCATATGTAACATAGTTAAACGTGAAATTTCTTCTACTTCTAATTTTATTACTCTGTCATATCTGCTCTTGATTTTAATGTGTTTTTTACTTCAATATCGGATTCAATTGTTAGAACGATAGTCAGCTCTAATACAGTATTTTTTGAATAATATGTCTAGTCCAACTATTTCGTTTTATGTGCCACCGATTTTAGAATCCGATGTTAGGCAGGCAATTTTAAAGTTAAAAAACACTAGTAGTTTGGATTTTTATGAGCTCAATAGCTTTGTTATTAAGGCTTCAGTTGACCATCTTGTTATGTCTCTTGCCGTGCTCTTCAATAAGTGCCTTTTGGATGGGATCTGGCCTAATTACTTAAAAATTAGTAAAATCGTTCTTATGTTTAAAAAAGGAGATGTGGGTATAGCGGACAATTACAGACCCATTGCAATTGTACCTATTATTGCAAACATTTTTGAAATTATATATAATTAAGGAGAGGCTTACCGATTATTTGGATAGTAATAATATTATTTCCGCTCAACAATGGTTGAACGAAAATTATCAAGACAAGTGGATTGGACGTTACGGACCTGTAGCTTCGCCATCAAGATCCCCAGATTTAAATCTGTGCTATTTTTATTTGTGGGGACATGAAATTTTTAGTGTCAGTTTTTATCAGGGTGCCCATTCTTCCAGAAGCGATTACTGCGGCTGTCAAAAGTTATAAATGACGAGTTTACCTTAAGAGAGGCGGCTCGTGAGGATAATGTGTCTAGATCAACTCTAAGCAGACATTTAAAAAAACACCGAAACTCTGGCCATGAAAAATGTTGTTATGTTGCATCCAATGCTGTTAAAAAGGTATTTAATAACGATCAGGAAAACGAATTAAATTCATATTTGAAACAATGCGCAAATATGCATTATGGATTATCTACTAAAGAGGTGAGAACGTTGGCATATAGCTATGCTGTTGCAAATCATATTAACCATCCAGATTCTTGGGATATTAACGAAAAATCTGGTACAGACTGGTTGAAATATTTCCTTAAAAGAAACAAAAACATTAGCTTGCGTAAGCACAAGCAACTAGCATGGCACGGTCGACAGCTTTCAATAAATTTAATGTGAACTTATTTTTCGATAAGCTAACAGAAGTCATGCACAGAAACAAATTTAATGCAGAAAGTATTTACAATCTGGACGAAACTGGAATATCAACTGTTCATACACCTGCTGATATTTTAGCTCCTAAAGGAAACAAACAAGTTGATAGCATAACATCAGCTGAAAGGGGACAAAATGTTACAATAATATATTGTATTAACTCTTTGGGAAATTCCATACCCCCGTTATTTGTGTTTCCTCGGGTTCATTATAAGGAACACATGCTAAAGTCCAGTGGGTAGTGTTGGTGCTGAATATTTACATCATCTTGTAAAGCATTCTCATTCTAATGAAAATAATAAAATTTTATTAATTATGGACAATCATGATAGTCATATATCTGGAGAAAGTTTAAATTATGCAAAAGAAAATGGCATTGTAATGCTTACTTTGCCTCCGCATACTAGCCATAAATTACAACCATTAGATAGAGCTGTATTTGGGTCATTAAAAAAGTATTACAACACTACCTGCAATGAATGGCTTCTTTCAAACAGTGGTAAACCTATATCAATTTATGATGTCGCAGAATGTTTAGGTAAAGCATTATTCTATACTGAAAAATATCTTTAAACATAACTATAAGATATAATAATATTTCCTTTGTTGGTCAAATAAAAAAATAAAACAACTTGTACTCACCACTCACTCGCAGGTTTTGATTTTCAAGTAAAGAATTTCTGCTAACAATTACTTACTACCCTGTAGATTCCATATGCACCCCATGAACATGCGCACTTGCTTGGAACAAAAAGAATTTGATTTTTTTAGAGAAGCTCATGTTTGTGTCGTCTTTACGTTACAACAAAGTACTCCGCGTTTTTTATTGTTTTTCTCGTGTTTTAAAATTTATTTTTATATTTTTCGAAAAAATGAAGACTAGTGTTAGTCAAAAAATTAGCAGCGGCAATCACGTTAATATTGCAAGTGAGCCCCAATTTATGTCGCAGCAGGAGCGGCAAACCGTAGAACAAATGCTATGTGAAACCTGCCCAAGTTTCGGAAAGTTCGCAGAATAAGGTGGTTATATTGTCCGAAGACATTGTGCAACGGGTCTTAAATAATGCGGGCCTATCCGTCAAAGATGGTGCCACTGCAACGGCCGAAGCGTCAAGTTCACGTAAGCGGATCGTTTTCCCTTTTTTGGAGTAGCAGTCGCATATAGTAGGACTTGATAAAAAAGACTCAGTCAAGGATCTTTTATGCAATCCCACTATTGAAGCGTATGTAAATATTCATTGTTCCACCTCTTCCAGAAGTCCTGATGCATTCTTTGTAATAATTGCCAGCGATTTAAATGATTTATATTAATGTTTCTTAAGGTAGGATCAGGGAGAGCTGTAAGTGGTTCTAAAGTAAGAAAGTGTCCTGGAGTAAGTGCAAATAAGTCATTTGGATCGCTACTTAACGGATATAGAGGTCTGGAGTTGAGAATTGCCTCAATTTGGACTAGAAGAGTGTAGAACTCCTCATACGTTAGAACTTGATGTCCAATAACACGTATCAAATAAGATTTGACGGATTTAATTCCAGATTCCCACAAACCTCCAAAATGTGGGGCGGAAGGGGGATTAAATGACCACTCAATCGCCTCTTCTGCTGCTGCATGTTGCATGTACTCAGAAAGCACCCGATTAGCACCTACAAAGTTGCTACCACAATCACTCAGGATACGAGAACAGCGTCCACGACGAGCTATGAAACGCCGGAGAGCAGCGAGAAACGCATCAGTTGAGAGGTCAGAAGCCAATTCTAGGTGCAATGCCTTTGTTGCACAACAGACAAACAAACATATGTATGCCTTTTGAGACTTGATTCCTCGTCTTTTCCTAAGGTAATATTAAAGGTCCTCCGTAGTCGACACCAACACAAGAAAATGGTTTTACCTTATTAATGCGACACGAAGGCAGATTTCCCATTAGAGGTTCGAGGGGAGTTGGATTGACACGGAAACATCTATTGCACTTGGATAAGACATGGCGAATGGCTCGTCGAGAGGATAATATCCAATATCGTTGAGCTAGAAGGGCTTGTAGAGTCTGGAGGCCTGGGTGTAAATATTGACGATGAGTATGTTCGATAATAAGCTCTGTCAAACGATGTTGACGAGGTAAAATTAGAGGATGTTGATGATCAAATGATAGACCTGAAAGCATAAGACGACCGCCCACCCTGAGGAGACCGTCTTCTCCAATGAAAGGATTGAGTTTACGTAACTGTTTACAGACAACAAGTTTGGAATCTAGTTTTGCGATGTCATCTTTAAAGGTCACGTACTGGACGCGTTTAATCAAAACGATTTGAGCCTTTTGAAGATCATATTGAGTAAAGGAATGACACTGTTTGTTCGTGGTTCGGGTATTATTAATAAATCGAAGACAATAGGCTACAATACGTGTAATTTTGGCGAGAGAGGAGAATTTATCGAGAAGAGTATCTATTGAGTCTAGTGAGAGAAATGAAGTGAGAGTAAGTTTTCTTTCTTCGTTTTGAGTAGGAATAGGATTTGAGTTTTCATTAGCTGGCCATAACTCTCTAGAGAGTGTTAACCAAGGAGGTCCTATCCACCACGGTTTATGATTGATAAGTGCTGAGGGCATTAAACCTCGAGAACCACAGTCGGCTGGATTTTCTTGGGATCGGACGTGATGCCATAGGTTAGGCGATATTTTGCTTTGTATATGACTCACTCGATTACTAACAAATGTTTTCCATTTGTGCGGAGACGATTTGATCCAGTGCAATATAACTGTGGAATCTGTCCAAGCAAATAGATCATTGATTACCAATTTATTACAATAAGTGGTTCTTACGAATTCCATGAGGTTGGCAAGCAGAACAGCGGCACAAAGTTCTAGTCGAGGAACGGATAATCGACGAAGAGGAGCTACCTTTGTCTTAGAGCAAATAAAACAAGTTTCAATAGTTCCATTAGTTCGAATTACCCTTAAATATATTACTGCACAGTATCCAATTTCTGAACTGTCGCAGAACCCATGTAGTTCAAGAACAGAATCGCAATCAATCACTAAACGACGTGGAATATTAAGAGAGGAGAGAAATTTGAGTTCATTCTGAAATTGTGTCCATTTTTGGACTACCTCAGGAGGCGGAGTTTGATCCCAATTTAAGCCTAAGCTCCATAAATATTGAATTAAATATTTTGCGAAAAGAGTCAATGGTGCCAAGAATCCTAATGGATCAAAGATTCTAGCAATATCGGATAATATTGAACGTTTTGTGCATGGTCTCTGTGAAATGGACACTTCATAACAAAAGGAATCTTTAGCAGGATGCCATTGTAGACCCAAAACTTTAACCATATTTTTCGATTCAGAGTCGAAAGAAAGAGTAGTATGTTGACAATCAGACTTATGAATATTTTCTAAAAGCTCGGGTGTATTACTGGCCCACTTACGTAGCTGAAAACCACCTTTGCTTAGAAGACGAGTTAATTGAGTTTGCAGAATTTTTGCTTCGTTTAATGTATTAGTTCCTGTCACGATATCATCGACGTATATGTCGTGGGAAAGAACTTGAGAAGCTAATGGAAATTCCATTTTCTCCTGTTCGGCTAGTTCTAAGAGTGCACGTAGAGCTAAAAATGGAGCTGATGAAACTCCGTATGTGACAGTTGTAAGACGATAATCTTGAATGGGTGCCGAAGAAGAAAATCTCCAGAGAATTCGTTGATAATCGCGATGACCTTCAACGACTGAGATCTGCCGGTACATTTGCTTGACATCGGCAGTAATTACGAAAGCATGTAATCGAAAATTCAATAACAATGTAAAAATATCTTTCTGCAATTTTTTACCTGTCAGAAGAGTATCATTTAAGGAAAGACCATTCAGAGATTTTGCCGACGCATCGAAAACGACTCGAAGTTTGGTAGTAGAGCTATTAGGGTTAGTTACACAGTGATGAGGTACATAATAATTCTTTTTGGGAATGACACTACTATCTACAAGCTCCATGTGTCCTTGAGCTAAGTAGTCTTTTAGAAATTCGGAGTATTCATGGTAAAGTTGAGGATTAGCTATCAAGCGCCGTTCTAATGAGTAAAATCTACGAAGGGCTTGCGAGCGAGTATCACTAAAGAGTGGTTCGGGTCCATCAAAGGGAAGTGAGACTACAAAACGACCCATACTATCACGAAAATGAGTGTTTACGAAAATATCTTCACACCGTTGATCAGCGGAAGACATAATTACATTTGGAGGAACTTCTTCTACCTCCCAGAATTTTTTAAGAATAGAATTTAAAGGAACTTCTATAGAGGTACAAAAAGAATTAATAAAAGGTAATTCATAAGAGATCTTCCCCATTACAATCCAACCAAAGACCGTATTAAGGGCTATGGGTTCCATAGAACCACCTGTAAGACGTTCATTTCTCAGTACCTGTGGAAATATATCTGCACCCAGCAACATATCCACTGGAGCTGAAATATTAAATTTAGGATCTGCTAAATGAAGATTGGCTAAGTGGTTCCACTTATGCGAAGGAATATTAACATTAGGCATATTTGAGCAAATTTTAGGTAGAACAACAGCATCTACTATAAAGATTGGTTCTACCTGACCTTTGGGTCTGATTGTGCACGTAACTGCAGATGATGCTGTAGAAGACATGTGAGCTAATCCGTGAATTGATAGATAAGTTTTACGAGAAGATAAACCTAATCGGTTAGCGCATTTCTCAGTAATAACATTAGCCTGGCTTGCACAGTCTAGTAGAATTCTAACCGACTGATAATTTCCCCAGAAGTCTAGTACTTCAATTTGGGCAGTAGAAAGTAAAACGGTGGAGTGCGTGGGAAGAACATTTGATAATGAGTTAAGGGCAGAAGTGTTTATCACATCCTGACTATTAATAGTCGAAGAAGGGTCTTGACTTGTAGAAGCTACAGGTGAAGATTCATTTAAATTTGGAGTGGATATATTATTATCAAAATGTAGAAGGGTATGATGCTTTCCTGTACATACTTTACAGGAAGATTTAGAATCACACGACTTTGATGTGTGTTTGTGACCTAAACAATTAGTGCACCATTTATTTTGTTTAACTAAGTTATATTTTTCCCTTGGAGATTTGGAGTTAAAAATGGAACATTTATAAATAGTGTGAGTTGATTTGCATAGAGGGCATTGTGAGGGAACTGGTGAGGTACTAGTATTTGTCATAAAAGAAGTTGAATGAGGGGAACTATATTTATTTTTATGACACTGTCGGTTTTGTTTTTCGGAGTGGTGAGATTTAATCAGAGCAACAGAGTTAAATGCAACGCATTGATTCTTGAGAAAATTGAATAAATCCTTATAAGCTGGAACATCTTGTGAATTGTGATCAACTTCAAATTTTTCTAAAGTTTCTGCATCTACTTTATCACTAAGTAAGTATACTAAAATAAAGTCCCAGTTGTCAGTTGGAAACTTTAAATTTTTAAGTGCTTCCAGATTATCTGAAAATGTGCTTAATAAAGATTTGAGACCTTGAGGAGATTTGGAAGTTAACTTTGGAGCTTTAATTATTTGTTCCCAATAATAAGTTGCAAGTACCCTGCGACTTTGATAAGTGTCAGTGAGTTTCTTATAAGCAACTTGATAATTATCGCCTGTTAATTTAATATTTCTTATTAATGTCAGAGCTTCGCCAGATAAGGTGGACAATAAATATTGAAATTTTTCAATATCTGTTAAAGCGTCTTTATCATGAATTAAAGATTGATATAAACCAATAAAAGTAGGCCATTCTTTCATATTACCATTAAAAGACGGTATATTTATCTTAGGCAGTTTAACATTAGACATTTTAGATGAAGTTATTTGAGAATTAGTGGCTTCAAACAAATCGTGATAAACAGTTTTTACAGCAAAATACGCTTCATCTGCATGCTGACGTATTTCGTTTTCATTACCAATTTCTGCATCCTCCTGTATAGATAGGTGATGCAATAAATTATTATGATGAGTATTGAATTCCATATAGAATCTAGCTGTGAGAATCGCATTTTAAAATTTGTAAAAAGCGTGGGATTATCTTTTGCAGTGATAGAGAATTCATGAATTTCATCTAAACGTTGTATAGCAACATCCCTTAAAGCGCGAGCTTGTTTAATTTTATTTGCAGAAGCGGCCATATTGGGTTATATCCTTCAATACAATAATAACACAAAATCAAAAAAAATAATATAGATAGATAATAGAGATAAATATACGGAATTAATTATTAGAGATGAATTAAATAAGTGATAAATAATTATAATTATTAGAGATGAGTTAAATAAGTGATAAATAATACTAATAATGAGGTATGAGTAACGCCCTGTATAGTTATTTCAGTATTTATTACTGTAAGTAAAAATACAAACTATTTACTGTGGCGAATCGATCGAGTAGTGTATGATAAGTATTCAAACAAAAAGAGAAGATATGAAGCGCGCAAAAACTACCTACCGCGATAATTTCTATTTGTACGTGATGTATATTTGCAAAAATATAAATATGATAATTAAATTGGATTTTAACATAAGTTAGATAAGAGATTGATTATTAACTAATTATGAGTAAAAATAAAACGCAATGTAAAGTTGACAGTATGCCCAGAAATGCTTATGATTCAAGAATCCACGGCCGAAGTGACCAATGTTTTGAATGATTTAAAAAAGGCCTCGACTCGGTAAGGTGTAACCTATGACCTACCTGTTATGAAGATCGGTTGCACCTCCTGATCGAGTTGTGGACTGTATTCGTATTTTCTGAGTGATGAGGAAATTTTGAGTCGGGAAAACACAAGGCTGACTGAAGCACACCGTCTTCACGCGTGAGTTCAATTTTTCGTTCTGTCCGCTCGCGCGGCGGGTCAAGGCGTTGCCAATACCGAGTGAGATTAGAATACGTGACTTAAACTATGCTATATACCTAACGAATCATAAGCATACTGGTGAAATTAATAACTTAAAAGGAAAAAAAATATATATTTGAGAGAAAAACAATTTAATTAATATACTAATTTTTGTTGAGCGCGAACACTCACAGCGGCTTATTTCTTGTTGTCTTCTTATGTTTTTCTCTTTTCCCGACTGTAACTTCTTTACGCCTCTTATCTTTTTGTGTATCTTCTTCCTCACGTACATCTTCTAAATCATCCTCTTCGAGTACTGGATTTGGATTTTCCGCTAGTTGTGCAAGAGTATACTCTTTATTATTCAAAATCAACTTATTCCTCTTTATAGTAGCCTTTATGTTTTTTTGTCTTGCTTTGTTTAGATGTTGTCGTAGAGCTTTATTAATTTCCTGATCTTCTTTGCTTAGATCATGTGTAATGAAAATATGTTTACCTTTCAATTTATAGCCATTCTGTAGAACTTCAAGTTTTTTAAGATACGATACAAATTCAAATTTAATTGGATTGTTTTTGCTTGTTTGTGATCCTATAGGATATATGCTATTAAAATCTCTGATTTGCAAGTCTATTTCAATCTCTTTACTTAAAGATGTAATATAGTTATTGCTGTTCTCTTCTCCTGATAGACCGAAAACAATTAAATTATTCCGTCTGTTTCTATTGTCTAATTTAGCAATGACTTTTTTTAGTTCACAATTTTCTTCCTCTAATTGTAAACACTTATTTTTTGTAATTCTTAGGTCAGTTTGTATGTCCTCTATAGCTTTGTTAGTTGCATCTACCTTATTATCCAGAGTTTTAAGTAACTTGTATACGTCTTTTATCGTAACATTGCATTCTTCATTCATTTTTATATAGACTGCGGTGTGGGTAAGTCAATGGCAATGCCTCGTCTGGCTGTACGTTAATGTGGAAATATCACCAGTAATATAAATCTCCTAGAGTATTCAAGGTTCCAGTAGTTTAACAAAAGTTAGCAAAAAGTGTTTAGAATATGGGCCTTCGATATTCTATTATTTGCCTTATATACATACTGACTATATAAAGTATATAGTAACTTTGCACTTAGCTCACTTGTAATTACTTATTTACTTATTCACAGTTAGTTTTTATATACGAGTATTAATGGAAATACTGCACCAATATCACTTATAGGAAAGTTTTAAGCATTGATTTCTTTATTTTCACTAGATTTTCCTACTTTTTACACAGAGCACCGAAGCGCACGTCTGCCTTTAACGCCTGCCTTTAACACGGCATCTTGATGATCCTGAGCCAGAAAAAGAAATTGGTGCAAAGGTTTCATTTGAAGTCTTCTTTTGTGTGAAATTGGTACAAAATTGCACAACCCTGCAAAATGAACCAACCTAATAAAGCAGAGATATTAACAAGAGAATGCTATGTAACGGAATAAAAAATCCCTTCAAAATCTTTGAAAATCACCCCAAAACCTAAAAAGTCAAGGACTAAAAAAAGTCCAGATTCCAATAGCTACATGACAGTAATTTTTCTGTTGGAAGCATTGACTTCGACTCGTTTGAATAACTTGAGCCTGAAGAAACAATAAAAGTTGGGTCTTGGGTTTTAATAAATTACCCTTTCAAGAAACATATCAAACGATATGTAGGACAAGTTCTTAACCTAAATGAAAATGGCAGTGCGTCCATTAAGTTTTTGAAAATAGAAAGGAGAATATTTCGTATGGCCAATTGAAGATGATATAGACAACGAGTTTGAACACGACCGCATTTTTTAAACAGAGGTAAATTTCCATTATCCTTTGGTTCGACAGTATGGTAGAGCAATAGTTTATTGGACAACAGCTATGATAATAATAACTTGAATAAGTACAAAGAATTACATTTTTACAAATTACAAATATATATTTTTTTTTCCGACAGAAAGTTCAGAAATCGTGTCACATTGTACCTGGAAATATTTGAAAAATCTCAACTCCTCGCGAAAAAAGCGAAGAAGCACACGGCTATTGAGTAAGTTTTCAGAGAATACAGACAGTGTATGAAAAAGAGATGACCTCGAAAGTATTAAGAATGAATAAGGTGGGCAATATGAAAACAAGACTGAATAATAAAACTAACAAGAACAAAACAGGTAACAAGCGCAACTCCATCGTTACTACCATCGCCTAATATTGTAGCAAGTAACCCCCGGCTGCAATAGAATCACAATTTGTGACAACAAAAGTAACGGAAGTTTGGAACCGTGTGTCTTTACCGACTGTAAGTCATGAGAGTATCGTATAACTTATCCTGGCTTACAACAGTACATATCGAAACCCAAAGTGTCAGCATTCTTACATAAATCAGTTTCAAATAAGCTCCGAAATTTTTGTTGACATATCCACTTGCAAATGTGTAAGGAACATTGCAGTTCGGAAAGAGCCAGGAAGGTGCTGACTTTAGAATGGCCATTTTAAAGCATCAAAGATCTGAGCGGAAAAAGAGAATTGGCGGAATTGACAAAGTTGTTACATCACAAATACAAAACAAATTACGGATTGCAATAGGGGCCAAATCTCCAGAGAAATTAAAAATGTCAATTTAATAAGAACAATTTGGAGACTTCCAGCTCCGAGAGCAGTACAACAGAAGAATAGAATTTTGAACTGTCTCTGAACTAAAATCCTCTGGTATCTGCTGTTAACATTAAAAACGGACTTGTTGAATATTTAAATAAATATGAAACAAATCTTGACACCGACAACTGTTATAGGTTGTGATGGAACGAATGTTAACACTGGTTGGAAAGGAAGAGTTATTAGACTTCTGGACAATCATCTTAATAGGTCACGTCAGTGGAGTATTTGTTTTCTACATTTTAATGAATTACCGACTTAAGACATTTATTCTCTCTTTGGAGAGTGAAACTGAAGGTCCATATAGATATACTGGTGTCACTGGCTTACTCTTAAAAAACTGCAAATCTGCCTGTCGTTAGTTTCAAGTCAATTGGTAGGTGTTCAAGCAAGGAATCCAGAATGATTTCAAACTGTCAGAAATATTCGACCAGTAAAATTATGAATATGTTTTCAGTAAACATTGTAAATGTGAAAAATAAAACGGCCTACGCCTATGAGAGCCCTAGCCCGCGAGACGGGTGTAACACGGTAGTAAGTGCCGCCGCGAGGAACAGTGATTTTGAGTACGATCAAGGTTGTAAAAGAATATAGTTTTTGACAGTGTTTATAAAATGTCATTGAAAATGTAAAGTAAAAGAAAAGTATCTGTTCTTTAGTTAAACATTCTGTAAATAAATAGAATAAAGTGTTTTCATATTTTGGTGTCGAAACCCGGGAACCTAACGAGTGACCTTTAAAAACGTAACGGGGGTGTTTAACTAAAGTTAACGAAAAGCAACGAGTATCGAGTACAGTACGGTAAAACAGTAAGCAGTTAAGAAATAGTAACGAAAATGGATCTTCTGTTCAGGAAAACGTGTCGTGCCAAAGTTACCAGATTAATAAAGGAAGCAGAAGATTTATTAAAAGCCGAAATAGCAGTGGAAGAGCTAAGTGTAATGTTGGACAGACTAACAGTAGCAAATAACAACCTAAAAGAAGCTAACAAAAAGGCTTTACCGCATGTAAAAGAAGAAAAATACGAAGAGGAATTTGAGCAAATTTTAGATTACGACGATAGAGTGGCCATAGCGACTTCAAGGTTGAAGCAGCGGGTAAGCAGTCAGACGCAGGCAGAGGAGCAAGAGTCTCGGAATGCAGCGTCGGGAGAGAGGAATCAGCAGCGAGGTGACTTCAGTCAACGTCAACAACAGGCAGTGCCATATCAGGAACAGGGAGCAGGTATTTCGGGTGGTGCAAATGCAGTTTTCAACATGGTGAGACTACCTAAGCTAAATTTAAAAATTTTTAACGGAGATTTGCATGACTTTATTCCGTTTTGGGAACAATTTAAGAGTGCCGTCCACGAAAATAGAGCTTTAGATGGTGCCGCTAAATGTAACTATCTAAAGTCGGTACTAACGGGAAGGGCTCTCGAAACGATAAACGGTTTAACACCATCAGAGGCGTGCTATAACGATGCAATCGAAATGATAAAAAACGAATACGGCAATAAAGAACGAATTGTTGACAGTTATATACAACAATTAATGAATTTAAATACGGTAAAAAGCAAACATGACGTCCAGGGAAACAACGATATAACAAAACGACATATTTTAAAAATATACGATCCCTTAGGATTTCTAGACCCATATACCATCATACCAAAAATATTGTTGCAAACCATTTGGAAGGGAAAATATGATTGGAACAGTACGTTACCACAAGATATTCGAAGGAATGGAAAGTTTGGATTAAAGAGATAAAACTTTTGAACGATTTAACGTTTCCAAGATGTGTAGCACAAAATCAGCAAATACCAGTACAGCTGCACATTTTGCTGACGCCAGCCCTAAAGCATATGGAGCTGTCGCGTACCTAAGGATCCATGAAAATAATATTAATCATTCCAATATTTTTGTGTCAAAATCCAGAGTTGCGCCAATTAAGCATAGTGAAGATGACTATGAAATAACAGATGATTATCAAGGAAATTTTGTATTGAATACACAAACCGTTGAAGAGAGACCCGATCCTTTATTTGATTTCAACAGACATAGTAATATAAACAAAATTCTGAAAGGAACAAGTTATGTTTTGCGATTTATTAGCAACGTAAAATTTAAACAAAAAATTGTTGGCAATTTAAGTGTAGAACATTTGAAAGGAACCGAAGTACGTTGGCTAAAATATAATCAAAATAAAGAATTCCCAGCTGAAATCAAGTCGCTGAAGAATAATAAGTTTTTACCTAGGACTTATGCAATTTTATTAATGTCACCATTTTTAGACCACGATGGACAAATGAGACTAGAGGGAAGATTACGAGAAACTGAACTGTCTTATGAAACGCAGCACCCAATTATATTACCAAAGTCAAGCCCTTGGATAACCAAGATTATTACTCACACTCACGAAAAGTTGCATCATAAAGGTACTTTAGCGGAAATACGTAAGAAATACTGGATCCTAAGAGGTAGACAAAAAATTAAATCAATTTTATCGAGATGTGTGACTTGTAAGAAATTTAGAGGAAAATCTGGAGACACTCAATTTGCTCCCTTACCAAGAGATCGATTTTTATCAAGTAGAGCATTTGAAGTTATAGATACTGATTTTGCTGGACCTCTTTATATAAAAGAAAATGAACGAACAAAAAAGGTTTACGTCATGTTAATAACTTGTGTTGTAACACGCGCAGTGCATTTGGACTTGGTTCCAAATATATCTACAGATTGTTGTCTGCGAAGTCTACGTAAATTTATGCCAAGAAATGGAAAATGGTTCGCGTTACGAACATTTATCACGGTAGAGACGGAAAAGTGCATGCTTGTGAAATTAGAGTTCTAACGGAAAATCATTGAAGCGACCGATCAGACTGTTATATCCGTTAGAATTAACGACTGAGGGTAAAGTACTTCGTACTTCGGGGCCCGAGGATTATGTGAAAAATAAAACGGCCTACGCCTATGAGAGCCCTAGCCCGCGAGACGGGTGTAACACGGTAGTAAGTGCCGCCGCGAGGAACAGTGATTTTGAGTACGATCAAGGTTGTAAAATAATATAGTTTTTGAGAGTGTTATAAAATGTCATTGTAATTGTAAATGTAAAATAAAAGTATCTGTTCTTTAGTTAAACATTCTGTAAATAAATAGAATAAAGTGTTTTCATATTTTGAAAACCAGGGAACGAACCAGGGACCTTTAATGAACGCGTAACAGCTGAGGTGCCTAAAACCTTTAATGAAATGGCAAAGATTTTATTAAAGTACAAGAAGTCATTGAAGGAACGTTTTTGACAGTTTGGTTGCATCGGGGCAACACTTACTTAACCTGCTCATCCTGAAAACCTTTTAGTGGCAAAGCTACAGATTCTCGCCAAGATATCCATTAATTATCTGTAAGAAGAATTATGAAAGCAATATCTCTCACAAGCAAACAAGATGTCAGATATTTTAAAATACCGTTATTCATTTATCTTCAGAGGATTACGTAGAAAATATTGATTGGCAAAATTGTGTTTTAAGTGAGCTACCATTAACAGTTAGACTTTCGATGGAAGTTCTTGCAAAATAAATGGAGCAACACTTTCTCTTTTTAACAAATATCCCGGTCACACGCAAGCAGTAGAGCGATCTGTAAAAAATGTGACTAAAGCGTATAAAACAGTTTCCGGAGAAGCAGATAGAGATGGTTACATACGCTCAAAATTAGAAGGTAGAAAACTATTGCATTTATTTGAAAACAAAAGGAATATTTTGAAAACAGGAAATCTAACTAAAATCGGGTAGGTGAAGGGATAGGAACTCGAAGTACAGACTCGAAGGTGAGTTCTAGGAAATGTTTTGACTTTATTGAGTATAAAAGACTAAGAAATTTTACACTTTCGTTAGTAAGGAGGGAAAATAAAAATTATTTTATGGCAGTTTTGAACAACCCTTGTAAGAGGTGGCAAACCCTTGGAGATCTTAAAATTGGTTCAGGTAAAACCATAAATATGTCTGGTAATTTAACTGATCCTAATAAAATACGAAATTATTTTTCTTCTATTTTACAAGCTCATTCTGATTTTACTGCTAAGGTTAATTTTTATTTGAATAATGTTTTTAAAGATAATATTAAATTTTATTTTTGGTTAGTGTCTATCGACGTTAACTCTGTTTTAAATAATTTTAAAAAGATTGCACTTGGAACTGATGCCATATCTAATTTAATATTTTATTATCGTAGCCCTTTTATTGACCAGTACATAACTCACATTATTAATGGTTGCATTGAAAATAAGTATTTTCCTACTTCTTGGAAATCTGCGGTTGGAATACCTATTCCTAAAAACAATAATCCACTTTCATTTTCTGATTTAAGACATAAGTATTACTCCTGCAATTCCTAAGATCTTTGAAAAGCTGCTTTATGCTTAAATTAATCTTTATATTGTTGAAAATCACATTTTACTTAATTGTCAATGTGGCTTTAGAAAGAGATTTAGTGCATCTGTTGTCTTAGCCAAGGTTACTGATGACATTATGAAAATATGCGATAGCGGTAACAATTGCATTCTTGTGCTGTTGGATTCTTCAAAAGCTTTTGATACCATTAATCATGATCTAATGTGTGCTAAATAAAATTTTTATGGCTGTGTTATTAATATCTGTTCGGGCGTACTAAAAAAGTCAAAGTAATAATAGTTATTCTGATAGATTGATTTGATATTACCTCTGGGGTACCGCAGGGCTCGATGCTAGGTCCGCTGCCTTTTTTAATTTATACATCTGATATTCTGAAGTCGTTAAGAAATTGTAAGGTTCAGGCTTACGCGGATGATACTCAACTTTATTTTCTTTTCTATAATACTATCTTCAAGCTACTGAACTTGTTAATGAACACTTAAGGTTGTTGTGTGAACTTTCTGCTGACCATAACTTAAAACTTAACCTCTTAAGTCGCATTTGATGCTTTTCGGTACCTAATAGGAAACGTTTAATATTTTTTAAAGACAAGTAATATACGCTTGCCTTTTGTTTATTCCACTAAAAATTTGGGAATTATTTTAGATTCTGATTTTCGATTTAGAGATTATGTAAAAAAATTGTTAAAAAAGTCCTTTTCTGCGTTAAAGCTTATCTATTCTAATAGGCACAAGAATATGAAAATATTCAAATTTCTCCATCAATAAACATTACAAGAGGCATAAATAATTTCGAAAAATACATATTGTTAAAATACGCTTTATTTCTATAATTTATTTTTTTTAGTATATCCGTAGGATGAAACGAATAAAGGAAAGCGGAGCGTCATTTAGAAAGAAAAAGAAGACAAGGGAAGAAATACAGAATAAAAACACTGGAGCACTACTCAAATACATCTCTGCTGAATCAACTAGAGAAGTAGAAAGTGAATCAAGAGTTTGTTGCACAAATTGTTCCGTCTATTTCTATGAAAGGTGTTGGATTATGGCCTAACAAGATTGACAACAATACAAGACTATTCCTGGTACGTCAAGGTCCGCTTGCAATTCAAAACTTAGACACCGATTTCAGTGAAGAAGTAAAACGTCCTGGTAATACAATGAAAGCCAAAGGTGAAACAAGAAAACTTAATCGCAACTGGTTTTTTTCAAATTTTGCCTAATGCTGAACAGCTGTTAAGATCGTGGATGGTGTATTCCATCGAAGAAAAGTATATATTGTTTTTGTTGCAAACTCTTTGATAATCTTTGTCAATCAAGTTTTAACACCGAAAATGGTTTTAACAAATGGTGGAAACTTAATCCGAAAATAAGTTAACATGAGTTGAGCCCACTGCACATTCGATCATTTTCCCAATGGAAGACATTTAGAAATAAGACTTGGACATTGTGCAACTTTAGATAAACAACTACAACAACAGAATAATGATGAAGAAATAAACAAATGGAAGGAGATTCTTACAAGAATACTTGATATAATTAGATTCTTAGCAAAACAAAATTTGGCGTTTCGAGGTCATCGCAAAATGTTTATCAAGAAGACATCAATTCAATGGGAAATAGAGGAAATTTTCTAGAGCTTGTTGACTTGTTGGCTAAGTAGGCTTATAAAATCGTTTATTGACTTTTTAGAAATTAAAGGAAAAACTGCTGAGGAAATCACAAATATGATTTTAAAGAAATTAGAAAATTACGGTTTAGATACTAAAAAACTGCAGAGGGCAGGCTTACGATAATGCTGCCGTCATGGCAGGAAAGGACAGCGGTGTTCAAACTCGCATTAAATTAATAAATCCAAATGCAGAATTTGTAGCATGTACAAATCATTCTTTAAACCTGGCATATCTACATGCAGCTTCTACTGCTATCGATTCCACAACATTTTTTGGAACTATCGAGTAGTTGTTTTATTTGTTTTCTTCTTCCACTCATCGATGGGATATTTTACATTCTATCACTGGTCAAGGTGTTAAACGCAGCATAGACACTCGCTGGAGAGCTAGAGCAGAAGCAGTAACTAAAGTAAAAAAAACATTTTTTTACATTTTAAGAGCTTTGGAAAAATTGAAATCTGAAGAAGAAAATAGTAAAACGAGATCATATGCAGCAATTTTACTCAATTAAATGCAATCTTTTTCTTTTCTATGTTATCTCAATGTATGGGAACCCGTGCTTTTAGAAATTAATAACGCGCAAAAATACCTGCAAATAAAAGGGTTAAATGTTCATCAATGCCATATAAAACTAAATTCTTTGCAAATCCATTTCATGGAACAAAGATATGCGCTAATACAAAACGCTGTTATAGCAGCCAAAACAATTTGTGAAGAGTTGAAGATATCGACTGAACGTCGAGTTAGAAGGAGAAAAAATATGAGTGGGAAACATTCATGAGACGTGGGGCTATCCTTAGAACAAGAAATGCGAAGAGAAATGTTTTTATCTATGGACAGAGTTCTAAAGGAAATAAAAGAACGCTTTGATCAGTTACATGACCTTGCAAGAAAATATTCGTGTATAATAATATGTAACCTACTAAACGAAGAATTTGAATGTCAAATAAATGATTTTCTTGACATTGATAAAGAACAGTTCCATATTGAAAGAAAAAGAACCCAGATGCACTACAAGAAGAGGCAAAACGTTGGAAAAACGGGGGGGAGGCCCTCTTGATCTACTAAAATTTAATTCAACAGTATAGATTGGAAAATTCTGCACCCAACATTGTAATTTTGCTAACAATTTTTTTAACAATTGCTATTAGTGTCGCTAGTTGAGAGAGGAGCTTCTCCAAATTGAATTCGATAAAAAGTTATCTTCGTTTCACAATGGGTAATTTAAGACTACAAAATCTTGCAATATTGTCCATAGAACAAGAAATTACAAAAAAATTACATTTTGAGAGCATTATACATGATTTTTCTACTATCAAAGTTAGAAAAATAAATATATGAATATGTTTACATACATGTGTACACTTTGTCTATCCAAAAGAAATTAAATTATTTATTTATAAATATAAAAATTATTTTGTATTAGATATATGTTTTGTCTCATAGGTGCGGAAATTTCGACCTCTTGTGGTCTTTAAAAAAGTTCCCCACATATAGTTTGTCTCCATAACAATTTATTTTATTAATGTTTATTAATTAATAAAAACCACCATTTGATTTACTAGGGCGGCAAAAGTTCGTACCTTCGAGCTTTCATATTTACATTTCTTGTCTTTGTCAGTTGACAGTTATCACCATCATAACCTAAACGTTAGCAGTGGTTGATGTGGTTAGTGTTTATTATTAGTGCATTTTTTTATACAATGGAAGAAGCTAAATCAGACAATTTACCAATTATTGTAGATCCGTTTATGATATCTGTGTATTTTATGGACAATATGAATTATTTAAGTGCTGAGACAAAAAGTGTTAAGAATATGAGGTTAGTATATTATTTATTAGGCATTCCAACGACATGTCAAAATTTATTCAATATGGCGGCTGTGGGCAAACAGTTTGTTTATGGGTAAGCAATTTAATATTTATGTGATTGATGCTATATTTTATAACTCAATTAATTTATATTGATTTTTTACGGATATTTTGCTGTTTTTAAATAAAAATGCCCGTTACGTGCTTGGTAGTTGATTGTGGAAGCCGTTCCAACAGGGATAATGTGACTTCTTAAATTATATTATGCCTGGGGATATTGTTTTGACTGAGAGACGTTTTTTTAATGAAAGAAACATTAGGGGTTTTACAAGCCAAATTAGGTATTCCTGTGTTTACAAAGGGCAAAAACCAGTTGCATCCTTTAGATATTGAGGCAACCAGGCGAATAGCCCATATAAGAATACACGTCAAAAGGATAGTAGGAATGTTAAAAAATAAATTTAATATTTTTAAAGACACAGTACCCATAAGTATGATAAAAAAAATAAATGAGCTTGAAAATTTAAATTTATTAGACAAAATCTTGACAATCTGCTGTGTTTTTATTAACATTTCTCCTCCTATTGTTCCTCTCTAGTGAGAACGAGAAATATCTGGGTATTTTGTATTTTATATTACCTCACAAACCTTATTGTACTGTGTCATTGATTTGTTAATAAAACATATATACAGATATATATTTTTATTAATTATACAATATATACATTATTCATAATACCTATTTTACATGGGTTCATTACAATTTTGGCAATACCAAACTCTATTTGGTATGTCTGACAATCCCACACACTCAAAATGGAACCAATCTGTTTTACAATCATCTCCATCACATTTACTCATAGTTTTTCCATCATCTATACCGTTGCAAACACGCCAGTGCTTTATTTCTGCAACACCTTCTTTTCTCGTAAAATATTTTCCCAAAAGTTCAGGCATTATAACCTCGAATGAAATTTTTGCCCAATTTCACATTGTTTCTCCCAAAATTCATAGTCTGGCAGAATTCTTTCTTTATAAAATAATTTAGGAGACCATATTACAAAATCGCAGGAGTTTAATCCTGTCACAAATATCTGCGTTTGCACTTGATAATAGTAACTGTGTGATCTATCCAGTATAATTTTTCCATCTTCCATAGTCAGACATGAACTTTTTAATGTTAAATATTGACATATGTCTGTGATGGACTCAGTATTTAACAAATATGGACACTTCATTTCCAGAGACCCGCCACTACAGCACTCACAGAATACTAGCCGATCAGGAGAAGCACCAAATTGCGGCCAACCGACTTTATTGATGACAGGAGAATTGTGGTTTTCTTGCTCCATATGCATCACCCAAGCACTTAGTACGTCAGTGCAAGATGCTTCCTCTCTCCTTTTATTTGCATGTTCGACAGCAAATAAAACACCACCGACGTGACTGCAAACTTTGCTATTTCCAGCCATACATGTACAATGTGCAGTGTATATGCCTCCATCTTTGGCTGCGATACATTAAACATCCAATGGTTTTGCTTTGTCTCTCAGAGAATGTTTCACCTGACATCAATTAATCAATAGTAACTAACTAAAGTAAATAACTTACATAATTAAATAGTTGCATACCAAATTTAAAAAATGTTTTTAAGTACATTTCATTTCAAAGTGAAGAGCTTAGTAAACAACATTACTCTATAATCCTACCAATTTAATTTCACAAGAAACATACCTTTCCAACTACAATGTAAAAATCATTGACTATTGTTGTCCCCACGTTTGTAACAAAACCAGACTCAAAGTACTTATAAGACTGCAAACTTTTGTAGCTCTTCATTTGTTCCTTGGTGTAAAAACTATGGGTTAAAACTAAATATGAAACAATATCCATATTTGTTACAGGTGGAACTCCGTGGATAGAATTGTCCAGATCATCTATATTTAACATGAAGGGGTCTATATCATTTATTAACTTCAGCTTGCTTCGATATCTACAAAAATATGTTTTATTACGAATGTAAACAACTTACTTATGATAACCAAATGGACGTTTACACGCTTACCTTTCTCCAATATCAGGATTTTCCAATTATAAACTTTTGTAATTTTCACTCTGCATCTTTAAGTCTCTAATAATAATAAAATATCTATCAAATGTTCACACAAACACAGTTTGTTTGCCCACAGCCGCCATCTTGGGTCACGTGGTTTGGAATGCCTAATATCTGTTTAATTTGATAACATATTTCACGTCGGAACCACCTGTCAAGAAGCTTTCATTACACCATTTAGGTTAAAATTACTTTAAAAACACAAACACTGCAGACGCGAATATTTTTCTAGTTTATTGTACAGCTCACGTCAGATGAATTATGTACAGCAGTAGCAAATAAAACTGTCAACCAATATAAATCCTCGATATCGTGAATTGCGGTATGGACGAATAACGGCATCTAAAATATATGAAGTTTCGACATGTTCTAAACTTGATGGAAGTTTATTTGAACAAATTGTTGGTTACAAGCTTACCAGACTCTTTGAAGGAAGTGTTTTGGAAGTTGTTGCTCAAAAGAAAAACATAAAATCCAAAATTGGTTTAATTTTAAACAAAAATTATCCGGTGTTGGGAGCATCACCTGATACGATATCAGAAGATTTTGTCATCGAAGTTAAATGCCCATCGACGGAAAAAAACATTACAAATTATTTAAGCAAAGGAAATATAAAAAAGAAATATTTGTCACAGATTCAACTGCAAATGTTGTTCTGTGAAAAACAAAGTGGTTTATTTTGTATTGCTTCTATCGATTTTGAATCATCAAAAAATGTAACAATACATTCAGTAAATTATGATAAAATATTTATAGAGAATGTAATGAAGGGTGGCTTGAAATTTTAGGAAAGTGCTATATTTCCATGCCTTGTATTAAATTATATATTGTAATAAAATTAAAATTCAAAACAGTTTTAAAATACTAATAAATATTATCACATTTTGTTAATACAAGATAAATGCATTTAACTTAATTATTGATGGCAAGTAAAGGTGAAAATTTGAAAATAAGTAGTTTCTATATAATTTAAACACAATAAATCAGATGAATCAGATAGTTAAAATTAAATAATATCAAAATAAAAAAGTCAATACCAGAAAATTTTATTAAAATATCTGTACATGGACAAATAAAAAGGCCCAGTACATAAGCAAAAAACAGATTTTAGCATATAATTAGACATATCAAAAGAAAGCTTAAAATATAAGGATTACACCAATATGCATATTGTGAACATGCGAGTGAAATAGAAGAAGATTTGTTAAATTAAAATAAAATTTCCTATATAAGATTTAAAACTTCAAATAATTAATAATTTAATTTGACATCTGTCAATAATAAGGACGTGGACACATGTACCAGAAAGACACAATTATAACTACATGATAATTAATTTTCCATATTAAGAAATGAAGAAATTGTAAAGTATAAACAATAAACATTAGTAAAATAAGTAATTAACAACAAACAGTGAAGTGAAATGACAAAAATAAAATCAAAACTATATTTTAAAAACAGTGTAAAAGTGACCTAACAAAACAAACTGAAAATCGAGATTCCGCATAGACAGTAAAAACAAAAAGTTGTTGATTAGTTACGAACAAATTAGAAAAGGGAGAGCGTCGTTTTTGGTGTTAGCGTCCCAAAAAAAAAATATAGAAGATTCAAAGAAAAATAAGAAATAAATTCGTAACTCACCAGAACCAGACAGAAAGTAAGGTTAGACTTTCCATCAAAGAAGTTTCCAGAGAAATTTCCGGCAGTTCCAGTTTTTTTTTCCAGTCCCATTATCATCTGTAATCGGGAATCCACAACGGATATTTCCACGTGCCCAGGAGTTTTACATCTATAATCACAAGTACCAGGTACCAATGTCATTTGTGCACAAATATAAATATAAAAACTAGCTAAAAAAAATTCCAACAAAGGAATAAGATCAAAATTTAACCTAGGTAATAAAATACAAGTAGCAAGACTTACCTACTTAAATAGAACACAATAACAGGTCATTTAAAACATCCAAAATTCAGAAAACTTTTCACAGTATCTAAATGCATGACATAAATGTCAAATTTCATTTTATTATAACGTATAATTTCATTTAAATAACGTAACTGTAGATATAGGTAGGTAGGCAACTGGTGGTATAAAGAAAGGGAAGATTGGTAGTCTAAGCTCAGTCAAAGACACAATTTAAAATATCAAATAGACCCCAATATAGAAATTAATTTATACCATCAAAGTTTTAGTTTAAGAAAATTGTAAGAAAAGCCAATAATTTTATTCACAAGTTTGTAATTAATGTGGAATATTAGTCATCAAATGTTAAGTTCAGTATAATCTATCCAGTTCCTTTAAAGAAAATAAAACACCAAATTAAAAACAAATATCACATTTTATTCTGAAGTGAAAGCTATAGTTTAGACAAAAATAAAAAATTAAAAAAAAAAAAATAAAAACAAAATATCAACAAAAGTAAGTTTTCTCTCTACAAGAACCGACTACTGAGTGGAGTCAAAGTGCTAGCCAGGGTAAAAAGATAAAAAAAAATATAAATACAAGGTAAGAAAAAAGTTTCTAAAGAGCGCCATAAATTTCACACAAACAAATACACATTCACACAAAAATAAATAAAAAAATTTACAAAATTACACACGCACAACAAATCATAACAATATTAAGGTAATTTTATTAATAAAAAATCCTAAAACTATGCTTTTAATGCATAACGCACCATCTCACCCCATCAATGAGCTAAAATTCAAAAGTGGTAAATTAACTTGCCACTTTTTATCAGCAAATACTACATTCTTGATTCAGTCTATGGACCAAGGAGTTACTGAAAGCTTCAAAAGATGATATAGAAAGGCATTGGTTCAGGGACTTACTTCTGAAACAAATATCTAACATAAAATATGCAATATCTTGTTACGGAAGCTCACCTATTTGCCTCTACATACATACATTATGAAAAAATGTGGTGTTACATAACAAAAATTTCAAGAAAATAATGTTTGAAGATTTTAAAATTTAATTTTCACAATACTGAAAATGATAATGATTATGTAAAAAATCTACCAAATTAAATGTTCAAATTGTGCACCGTTGGCTGCCTGACAGTAGCCAAGACGATTAATAAATTCTTTTTGGACATTATCAATAACGATGAGGAGGTATACGATGTATCTCGTGACGAATTGCTTTTAAGTCTTCTAAATTAACCGGTCTAGTAACGTATACTTTGCTTTTAAGCTCCACAAGATATAATCTAGGGGTGTCAAATCAGGCGATTCGGGAACAGCTCATCTGTTGTATAATGGAGAGGTGCACAGTATTATGAAAATTTAATTTTAAGAAATCGGGCCGGCAGCACTGCGCACTCAGAAGGGATGAGCTACTTTTTCCTCTGGTGTGTCAGGCCAACCACCTGACACACTGAAACCTCCGGTTCCAAATGCAAGGAGAGAGGGCCCCCACAATCGACCCCATTCGGATGAGGGTCATGGGCAAGGTGGTTCAGCCGGACGGATTGCCTGTTGACGACCAACGCCATGAAAATTGAAGTTTTGAGTGGACCGATGAGCTAAGGGACGATCTTCTGGTCTGTTACGAAAGCAGCGAGCCCGGGCAAAGAGGATACATGGCGCGGATATATGCTCGGTGGTGCAACATGCACCCCGAATACCACGCCCTCACCATACAAAATCTGCGGGATTATGTATTCTACCTTCGTCGCAGAGGCTATGAGAGGTGTCCTCATCTAAGGGTGAACGAAGTGGTTGAAGAGCCACGGAATGATCCCGCAGAGGCTCATTTCATTCCCCGTGAACAGAACGGTCTGAGCACCCGTCGGGGGTTGTCTTTTATAAAACCCCCGAAGCCCGCAGATCTGGCCCGAGTGGATACTACGCGCCGTGAGGATCTCCCAGAAGAGGCTGACATCTGGCACGTCAATTGCGCTGTGTACGAGGCCGCTAAACTACTGACTTGGGTGGAGAGCGTGAAAATGCCGTTTCTCCACAAGAGAGAGCACGGCGGCGGGTGCACAAGATGGAGGCTAAGATCCGGTCGGCGAGGCAACACGCGTCCCGTATCCAATGTGTGATGGACTACGTGGAAGCCAATAGGGCTTTCACACCTAAGGTGAGACTTCCCTTAGGCGGGTCCATCATACGCTGAATCGGGTGGTGCTGCTCATCATCAAGCAGCATTCTCTCGACAGGATACGGATGCTAGTGGCTGCGAAAAAGTCACTAGTGAGGCGGTCGAGAAGATTAGAGCAAAATAATTCCGTGTAAGGCCTTCTCGACTTTTTGAACAGCCTCAGCGTGTTGCGGACAATCCGCCGACTGTAGATCAGGTAGAAGCCTTCTGGAGAGATCTTTATGGCCGCAAGATTCTACTTGATAGAGACACTCCCGCCCTGGCACACTTCGAGGACTTTTGTCAGGCTTCGAGAGCCACAAGAGATGTGCCCACCGATAACCCCGGATGAAGTTCGGAGATCATTTATTAGATCGAAGAACTTCGCTGCTCCTTGTCCCGATGGGATGAGCAACTTCTGGTGGAAAAAAATCACCAGTGTCCACCGCCATTTGGTCAGAATATTCACATCCTGTCTAAATGAAGAGCGGAGATTTGTCCCAGCCAAAGAACTACCGTCCAATAACCTGCCTGAATGCGTGTTATAAGGTGTTTACTCGCATCTTAAACACGCGTGTGCTCCAAGCAGTGAACCCAGTATATCAACGGATGTACGAGCAGCGAGGGTCCAAGAGGGGTGCAGCTGGCTGTAAGGAGAACCTGCTCACCGACAGATGTACTACGCAGGACTCCGTGCAGTACAAGCAAAACCTCTCAATGGCCTGGATACCGCAAGGCATTTAATATGACATCGCATGAGCTAATAATACACTTGCTCCAATGCCTTGCTGTGGCCGACCCCATAGTGAGATGTATTAAACAACTCATGCCGCTCGTCTCGAGCCGGAATGGCTTTCCGTAATTGAGTATCTCGTTTAGCAATTATCGGTGAAACCTTATTTAGTAAATATCGAAATCCTCCAAAGACATTCTGGTAAACTTTCTAAATTCAACTCACATGACCCACATACAGATGAATTACTTACTGTGTTCTGTTCCGATAAATCTCGGTCATCCACCATCCTTATTTATTTTGGATTTTTAATGTAGACGTAATTGTAGTACGCGAAAAGCGTCGCGGCAGCAGCAATAGCAACTTCGACGTTCATACTAGCTGAAAGCGCGAACTACACTGCGAATTTTGCGAGTGTGGAGAGGCATATTTTTCGTTTAAAATTAACGAGTCGATCACAGTGTGATTTCAAGTCCCGATGTTTAATTAGTTTATTTCTTTATTACTTATTGTGCAGATATAAATTTTGTTGCAAGCTGCATTATTGCAATTAATGTCGTGTTGAGTGCATTATCAGAGCAATATTTTTAGTTTAAAAAATGGATAAAGTTGTGTTCAGCAAGCAAGGGAAATTATTTTTAGTGCAATTAGTTACTAATGAAAAAGATTGTAGAAATATTGTTTCAAAATTAATCAATTAGGCTAGTATTCTAAGAAATAGTTATTGTTTAATGTTTAAGTTTAAGCCAAGGCCTGTACATATAAACACGGCCGAGTATGGACAAAATGTTGAATTAGCAGAATGCTTGGTGTGTGTATGGAATAGAATCTTAGTATAAAAGATATATAACGAACTCTTCTTTGCATCGCATCGACTTGTCTTCCGAGTGCCGCCATTAAAATAAACTATATTAGTAACTGACAAAGTGTTATTTTTATATAACCTATCCCAATAAAGATATTTTAGAAAATAAAAAAACTGATGGCTGCACTTTATACTTAAAAAATGAAGTATGGGAAATATTGCTTCAATTTTTAACAGTCAAGGGTTGTCAAAACGTTCCAGTAAACAGTTGAGAAAGTGCTGGGAAAATATAAAACAGAGGTATGTTTGTTGAATACAATATATTTTATAAGAAAATATTTTCCTTAGAAAGCGAAAGTTAAATACCATCGTAAGACAGCAACAACTTATGACAGGAGGTGGTCCTTCTATAAAATAAAATACGATCCTGTCATGGACTTTGTGGATGGAGCAGCTCCAAATTTAGACGTGGAAATAAATTGTGCTTGGGACAGTACGGCAGTGTATGAACAAAAATGTGCGTTATTTATAACATTAGATAAATACTAAATAAATATGTTTAAAAATATATTTGTACATATGATACAAATTCAACTGTGTCTACTCCAATATGTACAGATAGTGCAGCAGAAACAACAAGCACTTCATATGTACCTGAACCTGTAGTATATCAAGAAGAGTGTGAGTGTTATTTGTGATATTAGATACGTTTCTCTTTAAATAGATACATTTTTTACAGATTCAATAGCTATATCTACTCCAAGTTCAACTACAGCTAGAACTGTAGTGGCATCACCAGAACCAGGAAACAGAAAAAATATAACTGAACCTGCAACAATGTCGTTAAAAAAAGAAAGCTTGTACATTTGGATTTAGATAGCTGTGACAAACGCGAGTTCCAAACAAAAAGAAATAAAGAAAATATATAGCAGTAGCGGGAGCTTCACACCAGTCACATGAGAACAGCAAAAATGGAATACTTGTTGGCTGTTCTAAAGGTAAAACAGCAATTAAGTGAGATGGGGAAAGAGGAATTTTTTTTAAATTTAACTGTACAAAAGATTAATAAAGAAAGACGTAAAATAACAGCTGTTAAATACGACAACTTGGTTTCACTGTGCTCTGGAAGCACCCCGGTGATAAAATCTCTTGACCATATTGCCTTCTACTGTCTAACCTCACGTATTTGGCGTAAATTCACAACGCATAATTTTACAAATTCCGAATATGTGGAAATGGTAGTGTTATACGGAGAATGTTTACGAAATGCGACTGACCCAATTTTAAATAGAATTATTTGATTATTATTATTTGATTTTATTGGATATTAACATTTTAAATTATTATTGGCTGAAGTTGAACTGAGCAAGAAAAAATGATATTCTAAAATAGTCAGTAGAACCGTTTATTTGTGATGTCTAAAACCTAGGTGCGTAGTTACTACACAGAAAAATATTACAACTTGACAACATTGCATCAGGTCGACATCGAGTTGAACTGTGAGCTGTAACCGACCAAGGCTGTGACCGGTCAGTGACAGTCTGAAAAGGGGGTTTAAATAAAGCTTTGAAAATATTTTTTTCGGAGTAAATATGCCTTTAGATTTTTTTTTAATCACGTATTCGCATTATACTCATTATTCCTTATGACTGACTCACCCTGTATATACAAATATGCACCCACAGCAGCGAAACGGCTAGATGTTTCGCAAAAATGCGTTATCCGCAGCGAAAGGGTTAATTGCCTGACATCCACATGCGTTGTAAACAAAAGGTTTATATTTGTAAACAAACTGTGTTGTATGCAATAAATCATATACAAAACGATGCAATTTACGAATACATGTGAAAAAATTTTACCCAGGTGAGTTACGAATTTAAATATTGCAATTTCAGATATACACCTCATCTATTTCCCAGAAAGTTTAATTCTTCACTCACAGTATCCATATAGGCACTGAGTTTCTGTAAGGAGAATGGTATTGTAGTGACAATATATGATATTCAATCTGGATTTCTATGCACTGGCATATTCCCATTCAATAGAGATATTTTTACCAAACCAGATTTTGCCCCATCAGTTGTACCGGATAGACCTATTCCATCACCACATGGTATTGAAGAAAGCGTAATACCCGCAAAAACCAATCAACCAACGACAAGTACAGCAGAACCATCGACAAGTAGTATAACACAGCAACCCACAACACCATCGCCAATTACTCAACCGTCTACAAGCTCTAAACTGATACAACCGAGTTTCAAACCATCAACATGCGTATAAACATGTTCTCATATTCCGACAAGCAGTCCTCATTCGCACCTCAACAAACGCATATGGAGTTAGTCGAGTATTGTAAATTTTGAGAATCTTTCCATTTCCCAAGCAGGAATATTTAGTTCAACTTTTGTTGAATAAATATTGTTCATTCAAGAATTAAAATTAAATTAAGAAAGCCATTCTAAAGGTATAAATATCAAGATTGTAAGTGGCACTATTCCAAGTATGACAGAAAAGCTGCCCTACTCGAAGCACAGCTTTGAAAATGAAAATTGTCAGCGGCACTTTTCCAAGTACGACAGGAAGGCTGCCCTTCTCGGAGTCATCTCCAACGTTTATCAACGGATGAACTGGTCAATGCTGAAAAGATGTTTCCCTTAGTAATCCAATTCTTCAATGAAAAAGACGGGACAGCATTCCAAATTACTAAAATTTTCTTTTTTATGCAATTAACGTTCCTAAACAATCTTCGTTCGAGTATTTCAAAATATCTAAATATTCCCATGGATAAACTAATCGTATTTTGTCGAGATATACGAACACTAACTTCGGAGGCCTCAACCGAGCTGGAAGAAATAATGTGTTATTTAGACTGAGCTCTGAATTGGAAAGAGATATTGAAGGCATAGGATGTCCAGCGCACGTTTTGCACAACACTCTATCAATAGCCGCTGATGTTTTAAATATCGATGTTGAATCAATGGTTGTCAAGATATTCAAGTATTTTAGCCTTTACCCTGTGAGGAATGAACAACTCAAAGAGTTTTGTGAATATATTGATGTTGCCCACAAAATCTTATTATCTTATGTTGGTAACAGGTGGTTATCATTTTTACCAGCAGTTGAAAGAATATTGTTGTAGATGTGGATGCTGCGGCTGAAATTCGCGATATGAAGCTCCGCGTCGCGAGTTCTCGAGTTTCCAGGTGTATATCTGGCAGAAGAGCAAATCAACAACGAGGCATCCTCGTATACGCCACCCCATTAGCTACCTACGCCAGATATACTTCAGCGGCACTCCAGAAAGCTCAACAAGCGAGCGCATCTCAGAGATCGCTCTCATTCTCCGCCGGCCAACATCCAGTACAATACGCAGTTCTTACTCCCACGCCGGCCAGCAAGTATCACTCAGATTCATTTTCTACATCGGTCAGTACAGTGCTCATTCATTCGGCTCCATCATTTTAAACACACCGTACATCATACCCTGCCGTAGTCACCAAAGACCTCATCATTGTTTTAGTGCCGCGAGAACGTTTTCATAGCAGTAAATCACCGTAGTGTAATGCAGCCCCCAAAAGACAGTTACCCACGCAGTAAGTACTTTTAAGCCTTCTACACAATAAAAAGCGAGTGCTACAAACTCAAAATCAGTGTAACCACCCTTCATCGCACGCGAGTGCCCCCATACGCGTTCGTGGCGAACTCAGAGCCACGCACGAGGCCGCTCCTTCGAGCCCCCATCATTCGGGAGAAACCCAGGGCTTCGCAGCTCCTTTGCGCCCCCCGGAAGACAGCCTAGACCCTCGTGAGCCCCCCCCAGCAGTGTGCACCGGAAGTCACCGGTCGGCCATCTTGCGTGCCAACCCCCTCGTGGAACGGAAGTCCAGGCCGCCATCTTGGCTGTCTCTGACCGCCTACCCACGCGACTTCCGTTAGGGCAAGGCGCCATCTTGCCTACTACTTCCGGCCGCCATGTGCTTTGCCAAGAACCACACCCTTACGCGAGTGCTAAGCCCCCATCCGCGCTTCACCCCGCATAGACATTAAAGACAATTACGCGAGTGCTTCGCAATATCTCAGCCGCAGCATCACCCAAGACGTTGTTTTCCAGTGCGCGGCCAACCACAGACGTTTCATGGCAGCCTAACAGCTGCCTGGCGCCCGACACATCACCCCCATACGTCAACGCACACACATGTTCTCGAGATAGGCTCTAGACGGAGTCTACGGACCACCATCAACCCCTGAGACCATCACGAGCATAGCGAAGGCCAGTAAAGGCGACCAGGCTTTCGCGACATCCCGAAACTCAAATGAACAAAATAGAAAAATCACACATCACAGTTCTGGAAGTAAAATCTGTATTACAAGACAAAGCAAAATATGGCCGAGAGAAAAAACTCCAATTTTATTGGAATGGTTCGAATTGGAACGTCCGAAAAACAAGTTATCGATTTCTTTAATACTGCTGTGGAATACGTCGAAAAATGGTCACAATCATTTACAAAATTCGATGTGTTGGGAAGTGAATGGGAAGATATAGAACGTACTATTGCATATTTACAAGCAAGAGGCATAAATATTGGCAACACTGAGATTCTATTTAACCTGTAAAACTGTGAAGCAACCATAAAATTGAATATAGAAGAGAAATGGCAGAAGTTTTTTTGCAGATACAAAAAATATTGAACAGAAGTCAGGTCTAATAATATATCTGTACCTCAGAGCCAAACTATATTAAGTCCATTTTTGCCGAAAATTGGTTGTCTATGTTAAAAGTCCGTAAACATTATGTACTCTTTCATTTTCTATTTTCAGTATTCACTTATTAATGAAGTTAGATCTTTATGAATAATGTTAAGTCCATATTTGCTTGTGGAACGTTACTCATAAATTTTTAACAAGAGGTCATACACATTTATAGACTGATGGTGACCACTGAGTCATAGAAAGAGAGAGAAAGAAAATTCCACAACTGCAAATCGTTACACCATGGGACTGGCAACAAGTCATACGGTTATGTAGTGTTAAAAAGCCTTTTGTAGTGACGGGAATGAAAACAGATGACTTCTTAAATTTTAAGAGTCTTTGCGAAGGGTTCAAAGCTCCCTTAGTTTTACGAAAAAAATCAGATTCTGTAGAGAATTTCTTAGCATCAAAATGCGTGTGTTTTCAGGTTAGAAGATTTAATACTGGTGTAAACCAGCTTTAGCGATGAATTTTCCACAATTACCTTTTTAAAAAATACTGGAAATAAAGCTAGGTTTCCTGAAAAAATATCAAAAGCACAAGAACACTTAAGGAAAATTTCTACAAAAAAATATGAGCACTTCCAAAAGTTACTACCGTGGATACCAAACGACTTTTACCGTAACTTGCCTCATGGTGGAGAAGAAACTGAATAGTTTAAATTATCTAAAATAAAAATAATGTTTAATGTTGTTTGCCTGTAAGGTGTAAATTAATCGATTTATGTTTGTTTTTGACAAATAAAATTAATATTTGGATACTTAACTTTAATTGCTTTTTTTATTCTTGTTTTTGTTGGACGTAACATTATATAAGTCCAATTTTCCGATTTTTTCCCAAAGTCAAATAATGTTGTCACTTTAGAGAAAAAACATATATTTTTTATTAAGCTACCAGTCAACGTTTTATTTGGTCAGAAAAAATAATCTTTTCTTTATAATTTAAACTTTTTATAATTTAAATTGTATGCTCAAAAACAAGTGAAAAAATATTTTAAATTCAAACATCTCAAAACTACTTTTTTTACTAAACATAGTTTGGCTCTGAGGTACAGATATGTATTTGCAATTCCAGCACACAACGCAAATGTGGAATATTTTTCCTAATGTCAACTCAATGGTCGGACGAAAGAAACAGGTTGTCAGTGGAGACAATTGAAGCAATTTTGATTTGTCACTATAATTTTAAAATGACGTGTGCTCAATTTTATAAATATGTGAAAGAAGAAAATGATATAATTAAGAAAGTAAAATCAAGTTCGAAATATACGGGGTTAAAAAGGATTAAACTTACATTTATATTTTTATTATTCTTTGTGTTCACTTTATGAGATTATTAAAACTTTACCGATTTTTTATCAAAGTGAAATAAATCATTGTACCACTTTTGTATGTTTTATTTATTTAGCACTTAGACGTCCCGTATCAATGCTTGGCAGTTACGGCAACCCTAAATATAGTGAACATCACTTTCGTAAAATTTCCAGAACAAAGAATCAGATTTAATTAATTGTCTTTTGGCCACCTCTTATACATATTCGCAAACGAACAAATCTCCCAAATCTTTTACATTACAGCGAGATAGCTGTACATAACTTTATATTTATGAATCGGAAGATACCAAGTAATTCCAATAATTAAGACTTACATTTATCTACTTATCGATATCAAACGGATTAACGTTGAATATACCTTAAATTTTAATTCTGCAATTATTCAAACATGCAAATTGGCCATTTCTCCCGTAATGTCAGACTGATCCCTTATACTCTAAATATTTTAAAAAACATATTAATAATATAACAGTAGGGTAGAATTATTTTATTTATCTGCTTGTACAGAGTTAATGGAAACCTTACTGCTGCTTACTTAGGTCAACGATGCCTGGTCTAGTTGATGCTCCCCCAGCCTGAAAACGAAAGAAATATAAATTTAATGATAAATAACTGACCTTTGTATCCTTAAGAAAAAATCCACTGAGGAAAAATGCATCTTAGAATACTGTAAAGTGACAGTACTTGATTCACTTGTAATTTAATAATTTTTACAGGCTTGATATAGTTTTCACATGTAAACATAACCTTCATGAATAATTCTGTCAACAAACACTTGGCTATTTCTGTTCATTGGATACGTTTGTAGCGTAATATTGTATCGCAACGTAGTCGCAATAGGTGATTTCTGTGTACATAACCTTGCAACATGGCGTGCAACATAAACCTGTTGCGCCGATACAGATGTTGAGATACAACATTCAGTCGACACAAGAGTTTATAGTAACAAAACAGGTTTGTTTCACGCGAGTGATGCATTGAATAACATCTAGTGAATTTGAAAATGGAGAAGTGATCAAGCAATGAATCGCTGGCATTAGTAGCCGAATATGAAGCTAGACCTAAATTATGGGACGAAAGAAATCCATGTAAGTGTACTATACGTTTATTGATAAAATATTTAGATAAAGACGAGCATTTTATTATTTTAGGAAGTAGTAAAGTAAACACATCAAATAATTACCTGTTTTTAAAAAATAGAATCGGATGAAATTTAGATATAACTTTAAAAATATGAACAGGGGGCTTTAAACATATTATATATTGACAATCGTGTTTCAGTGCATAAAAATTTGAGAAAAAGAAACCAACTACTGCAAGAATTAGCGAAATTGTGCAATTTTACCGTTGAGGCCATCAAGAAAAAAATTCGCTAGCTTCGGTCAGCATTTTCACGAGAGTTAAATAAAGTTGACAAAAAGAAGAGTGGGCGAGGAACGGACGACAATTACAAATCAACGTGGGAATACTTCGATGTTTTACAGTTTACGAAGTCCTCGTTAAGTGGTGAGAGTTTTTTAAATATTTGTGTTATTAGGGTGACGTCTACCGTAAATGTATTGATACTGCCATTCTACCATTCCATCAATAGTTTGAAAATAATCAGTAAATTCAGAACGAACATCTTTTGATTGTTTAGTTGAAGGTCTACTCGAAGGGTCATTAATAAGCGAAAAAAAGCTGTGCGATGGTGTTTCTTCTGACCAGCAACTGCCTTCAGTAACATATACACGATCAATCTCATCTATATATTCTAGTGATGCATACAATTCTCTAGAATATTTGCGGATAAGTAGGTAATTGTATAACACACATATTGCTTTAGCCACAGATATTTGACTTTTGCCGGGTCAATTAGTTCAATCGGTCGTCCCAACACACAAAAATGTCAGGAAATGAGTTCAAAAGCATTTTCTACAATTCGTCTTGCCCTTGACAGTCGGTAGTTGAATACGCAAGTAGCAATGTCCATTTGTTTGAAAGAATATGGTTTCATCAAATATGGTTTTAATGGAAACGTATCGTCAGCAACAATTATAAATGGCGTCACTTGGTTTCGGCCTTTTAGTGGATGAGGCTTTGGTATGTTTAAAGTATTATTTTCCAAAGCAGATGACAATGAACAGTTTTCAAAAACACCACCATCAGAGATTCGTCCATTGCAGCTTACATCAACATAGGTGAATTTGTAGTCCGCATCTACAAGAGCCATCAATACTATGCTGTGTTGGCCTTTGTAGTTAAAAAGTGACTACCGCTATTTGGTGGAGTTTTCAAGACAATATGCTTTCCATCTAACGCACCCACACAGTGAGGGTATTGCTATTTTTCTCATACCCATCGGCGCTATGTTCCCATTCTTCTGCAGACCTCGGTACCTAGAAAAATATTTGTTTCAAATACTTAAAATAACATCATTATAAACACTTAGATGTATTAAAAATACTTTATCTTTCTAGGATGACAGTTCAACAGACATCACTGAATACCCTACGCCTACTGACACTGGGTCAGAATGCTTGATCCATACAGCAGCTGCTACCCAAAAGAGGAAACGAAGACCGACTGAAAATACGGCAGACGATGCAGCATATTCACGTGCTTTGGAGGTATTGCAAAAACCTATTGACAGTTATCAAATGTATGGTGACTATGTGGCTTCAGAACTGAGAGATGACTGAAATAAATCGCAAAAGAGCGAAGTTACAAATATCCAGGATTTTATTGAAATATGCAGAAATTGAAGCGACAGCATCAGCTTTATCGGTTGAAGTTGTACAACCGTAAAATACTGGTATTGTGCGTCGGGAATATATGAAAGTTCACAGGAGTGGGTTAAGTCATACAATGGCGAATTTCAGGTCGAATTCCATATTATGCCACCACAGACATCCAGTATTATATTCCTTGAAACTAATTTCCAAGAAATGCAAAATATGAAACACATACCTCACTATACGACGGGGATACATAATAATATTATTTTAGATCTTTGTTTTATGATTTCGTTCACTATCAATAAATATGCATACTTTGACTTTACTAAACAATTGATTGGTTGTTGATTACTAGACTTAGGCACTTATGCAAACTGCATATTTAGCATATTCCGCTTATTTTATGCAGGTTTTTAAACATTTCTATAATAATTTGCAAAACATGCATAAAAATGAATTTTATGAAGATCTAAGGATTAGGTAGGTAGGTATCCCCAACTCATAACAGGTTTGTGGACAGGATTTTATAACTATATTTTTAAATCCTCTACCTACTTTTATTTGATGCAATAAACTTGAAAAGACATTATAAACTAATCCCCAAACAGGTATAAGTTATAGTCTAGTATTGCATATCGATGCACATATTTTTGAGGTATTTACGTGCATATTTGCCTAAGTCTATTGATTACTGACCTTTAAATATTCTTGCTGCAGACATTCATAAATTGCATTGCAGCATTCGGGAATGATTCGTGCGATTGTGGTTTGAGGAATTCTGAACAGGTACGTTAATGATTTATAGGAGTTGCCTGCAAAGTACAAAACATACAAAAACTACTGTCCGGGCGCAATTAAGTAGGTTAACTTACCAGTTACTAAATATTATTATTATTATCCCTTAAACACTAATACTACGTCTCAGAGACGGGGCAGTATCACGCCATATGTGAAATGACTCCTCCTACACAATATTGACCCATGTCCTTCTATGTAATTTATGGTCGTTTAGGATTGAACCCGTATACTAAGAAGTACGACAATGGAGGGTTTAGCTAACATAAATAATTGTAAGAATAAAATAGGTATAGCCGTCTCTCGGACGTACAGTTAGTCTTAACGTGCGTCTAAAACTCGAAAGCCGTCAGTCAGACGTTAAAACGATAATTGACTATGCACAGTGTAGTACATCTAATTCGGTGAAACTCTCGGATCCTAATTACGAAGAACAATTGGTAAAGTGATTTGATGAATGTCCGAGTTATATGAGTGACAATGTGACGACGAACTTCATATAGACAGTGATCACAATACGGAGTCCGAAGAAGAAGGTAAGTTGTTTTTTTTTATAAATTCGTAATATTTTATTATTATTATCATTGTTTACAGTGGATGATGACGAAGACAGTGATGTTAGACAGAAAAACATAGATGATCTGACGTACAGCGTTCCAAAGCCAGAACGGACTGTGGATCTGGCCGACGTGTGAAACGTCATAACGGTCAAGGAGGTCAAGGCCAGGCTCTCCCGTACAAAGGCTGATACGGCTGCCGGTCCAGATGGAATTAGGAAAAGGCACCTAATGCATTGGACTTCCGTTGAAATCCTCGCGCGGCTATTTAACATAGTCATGTGTACGAGTAGACAGCCGATAGAGTGGAGGATGAACCGCACTTCTCTGCTGCTGAATGAGAGCAAAGATCCGACCAGAGCAGAGAACTACCGCCCGATTACTATTTCTTCCCTCCTTAATCGTTTAATCTGGGGCATATTCGACGAGAAGGTAAGGAGGATGGTGCGGTTCAGCCCCCGTCAGAAGGGATTCGTCTCGGAGGCGGGGTGCTTCAATAATGTCCACATCCTTTCTGACGTGCTGAGGCACGCAAAGAAAGGCAAGTCTGGTCTGGTTGCGGTGCAGTTGGACGTGTCAAAGGCCTTCGACACGATTCCACATGAAATGATCGCACCCGCTCTGTGCCGTAAAGGTCTATCAGAACTAGTGGTACAAGGCAGCGGCACTGCTGAGTCATGCGAAAGGGTATCTATCTGGGCCAGATATGAAAATTTCGGCGCCAAAGTGCGCCTCTTACGCATTATTCCTACCAAAGTCTCCACTTAGATCCAGATACAGATCCTAACTTAACTAACACAAAGTGGAGGTGATCCCGTTGCGACGGCGGATACACAACTTGCCTATCTTGGTATGAAGATTTCTCCCTGGGTAGGAATTAGTATTGATGGCCTAGATAAGCAGTTTCAAACAGCGCTATTTAGGGCAAAGCGGCCGTCACTGAAACCACACCAGAATATTGAGCTGATCTCCACATACCTAGTCCCCCACTTCCTTTACAGGCTGGTGCTCACAGTTCCACTAGCAAAATTGCTCAAGCGCCTAGACCAGGAGCTAAAGGGGGTGGTGAAAGAAATCTACCACCTTTCCCAGTCAGTGGCCGACGGCCTGCTGCTCTGCGGGAAGAGAGACGGCGTACTAGGTATCCCTAAGCTGGAAATAGTCGCCATCCAGCTTGAAGACCGGCCTCGCCTTTTTACACTCCGAGGATCCAGTAATTCGCGCTCTTGGGTTTGAGTCTGGGCTTGAACGCCGTCTTCGTACCCAGGCCAATTCGATCCGATGGAATTGGCCTATTAATTCAGCCAAAGAAGTCGATCGCCTAAAGGCGCAACACAAAAGGCATGTGGGTTAAGTCTCTTTCCGACGATCGTATTGCCAATGCTTGGCTTTATAACAAAACGCTCCTAAAGCCAAGCCATCAAATAACGGCCCTCAAATTGGGAGCCAACGTCGCTGCTAACAAAGTGGAGTTGAATCGGGCGATCCCACAGGCGAATCTTAAGTGCAGAAAATGTCATACTCAGGTGGAGATCTTGGGTCACATTTTAGATCAATGTGTGTTCACAAAAGACCTAAGGATTCGCCATCACAAAGAGAGACAACCGGACAGCAACCACTAGAGAACCAACCATCCAGGCTCCCTCTAGAGAGAATCTCAAACCTGATCTGGTGGTACAGAAGCAATGTAACGGTCCGCCATGAATACAATGATTACCTCGCTCAGGGATGAGCAGCTAAAATCTAGAAATACTCTAGATTGCTTCCGGACCTCCGTGCTCGTTTCGGAGCCGAACACGGGAAAGTCCTACCAATTGTGGTAGGAACGAGAGGGGCTATGCCCAGGGAGACGATCATAGTTCTAGCCAAGCTTGGCATCACAGATCGTTCCACGCTTAAGACTATTTCTCTTATAGCGTTACGTATGTCTATTGTAATTTACCACACTTTCATGGACTACGATGCCCGCCCTCGGCCAGCTCGGCAACCGCCTGATGGTTAGCAGCTGTTGAGTATAGCAGAAAAATATCTCAGTCACGGAGCCATAGAGAGTAGTTGTCTCTAAAGAGGCAACTATATGTGTTGTTGTCCCACCGCGTGCCTGCCGCTATACAGCAGTCACGTTTTTATCTTTCTTGACTACACTGGATTACCAGCCTGATTGGTATGAACGTGTTATGGTTTTAACTTGTGATGCCTTCGCCTGCCGAGGGCTCTATTGCCCAAGGCAGGTGAGGCGGCCGAGTAGACTGCTGTGGCGGTAGAGAGACTTTTTGTCTGAGCGCGACCTCCACGCGGTTCCCCACGGGCGGAAGAACGTCTTAGACGTCTATCCGGCTAACTGCGCTCTTCGGATCAAAATTGCTTATTAGGCAAGATCTGACTCTGCTTGGGTGAGCGAGAGGATGCGAGGACTCTTTGGTTGGGTATCCTGTGCAAAGAGGAATCACTATTCTAAGTCGCCTTTGAAAATGACTCTTAGCCGGATACCGTTGTTATGGGCCACCACACCTGCACGCTGTGGAAAGTTTTTATATCAATGTGGATTTAAGTAATAATTAACCGCCTGCACAAAAAGTCTTCTTTTGTCCAGCGCTAGGTAAATTTTTTAGATAGCTCAAGTAATACGCATACTTTTAGATGCTTGCTAGATTCTGGGTCCATGACCTCATTTATTACATCGCACGCTTTTAATATTTTGAATTTACCTAAGGTAGAATGTCCTATAGAATTGAAAGGATTCGGCTCTATGAAATCTACCTTCAATACTGGACTAGTTACGCTCGCTATGCAACCAGTTGGCTCAACTTTGCCTACTCTCTATACTAAGAGCTCTTTCACAGGGGGATACTGTATGTGAGATACGCATACAGCAAATGCATGCGCTCTTATGGAGCTGCTTAAACGTGCCTCAGCGGCGAATACTGTATCCGGATTCACAATTTCTGAATTCCAAATCTCCAGCCGCCGGCGACTGAATGCGTATCTGAGATACAGATTTTACATTACGCTATATGTGCCTGTTCAGACACGCATACTTTTTTAAGAGTATAGGCGGTACATCATAGGCGGGTGGTGACAGTCGTAAACAAGAATCGACATGGAGCGGAGCACACGGAGCCAAATTCATGTCTATGGGACACTTCCCACAAAGATTATTCTAATAGAAATAAAAAAACAGCAGTGCTGGGTGGAAATCAGTAAAGATATGCATCCAAACTATGATGAACTGACATCAGTGCAGCAGAATGAATATGGTAAGTATTTATTATATTAATGTAATTACAGATTTCTTACATACATGTCAAGCATAAAAATTTTGCCACGGCAAAACATTAGTAGTCATGAAATAATCAGCAAAATAGTCTCGAATAGCATTAGCTGACCTTGCACTGTTCGATATAATACCATTAACATTGTCATAGAGTCCTTCGTAGGACAAGGTATCTTCATGTCTGTATCCGTCCCGTACATGTACGAAATTGTGGAGTACAGTGCAAGCTTTTACTATATCCTCTGCAAATTCTATTGACACATTTGTTGGATAAAATCCCAAAAGTGCATTCAATGTATCTCCTTGCCCGGGATAATCTATTTTTCATCGTGTCAGACGATCATTTTTAAAACGTGTCAGAAAATGTATCGAAGTGAATGGAGGTCATTACGAACATTTATTATGATAAAATAGGACTGAAAATCTGTCAAAAATTTGATTTTTAATAAAACTTTAATAGCGATTTTCTGCTAAACGGTTACATTTATCGACTTGAATAAAGAGTACATAATTTTTTATAAAATTGTTTCTCTTCCCAGAAATGTTTAAATGTTTGTGATATCTAGCAATAAAAAAAAGATATGAATAATACAAATTTTGAGTTCTAGGTAAAGTGCCCCCTAGCGGCGTATAATGAAACTCTTCTCTCAATGTTCCAATAGAGCTTGATGTACTTAGTGGGTGTACCAAAGGAGAGATTAATCGAATTTGAATTAATTAAGTTATTTAGAAAGAAAAATTTAAAAAATTGAACTTTGACAAACTGTAACTTGCAAACAATTGAGAATTCGAAAAAAAATCCTTACAAACTGCTATTATTTTAACCCGTAGAATCACGCCACGGAGTTTCCTGACGGACTTTCCGGACACCCTGTATACATACATATATTTGTATACTTATAACATACTTTTTTTGTTGTATATTTTTATTACCACTTTTTTATATTTGTCCTGTAATTGGTTGGGCAATAAACTTATTATTAGAGTGATGGAAATATCAGTGTTCATGATTTGGGTTCTGACGATTCAGTTGCTTACTCGAGTGCTCTTCTTCGAATGAATCTGAAAGCTATGGTTTAGATCTAGAATCTGCTGGTAGCATTCTGCAGGTAAAAAGTCCATGTAATAAAGAGAATAAAAGTCGAAAGAGAAAAAAAATGTTTGGACCTAACTGAGGTCAGGTGTAGCCTTTAAGGTGGCAATGTCGAACTGATAAAAAATTTCATCTCTGTGTACATATAACATCAAGCATTGTGAGAAGAACTAACGAATTACAACTCGCGGCGATCGACAAATATATTGATAAATATAAAAAACGATAATTTCAACAGAAAACATAGAACTGAATAATTGTAACTTATATTATACCACGCAGTATGTTTAGATCACTTAAATAAAACATAAAACTTTTTAACATATTTGAAATAAATTATTTACGAGTATATAAATTTACATAATTTTGATATAATTATGTAATTTTGTATTAAAATATGTGTATATTTGATATGATTTACAATCATATCAAATGCAGTCCATGTTAAAGGATATAAACATTGGAAGACAGCAGAAGGGGATTTAGAGATAGCAACGATCCTGCACAAGGTACATGTTGATTCACAACACTCGTCATTTTGCGCATAAGACAAGAGACTTGATGGACTCTCTGGACCTGGTACTACCATTTGTTCGGAAGACAGCTTTAGGAGGCCTGCGTTTTAGGATGGATGACGAAGTGAAGATGATGGTTGGACCTTGGTTATTTCAAACGGGTACTTTGTGGTATGCAGAGGGTATAGAATATTATTACGATACCAAAAATTTATTATTGTAATGGGATTATGTGGAAAAATTACAACACTACCTAAATATACACGCGATTTCGTGTCACTGTAAATAAGAAAAGTAATATCACTAAAGAAAATTGCGGGACGTCGGAAATAATCAAACTACCAAAAATAGAAACTATAGCACTATTCCGATTATGTTTGCAGGACAAGGTTAAGCATTTTACAGAAGATTTCAATAAGAAATTATGAAAACAAGTATGGAATCCGCATTAGCACAGTATATATTGGTAAAAATAGGTTTTTAATCGAAAGAGGCCTGAATAATGTCAGAAGACATAAGTAGAAGATTTTGAACATTATGAAATAATCGACGTTTGACGTTCGTATCCTATGTTGGCCTATATGAAATAAAGTTATTATTATTATAGCTGACACTTTGTCACGACAACCCATACCCGATACTGTTACGGGAGACACCGTAAGACTATGCTCTATAGAAGGAACACCCGAATGTTCATGGTATCAGCATAAAAAGAAAGAAGTTGATAAGAATCCAGAAGCATTTCCGGATTATTGCATCCGCAATAACCGATTGTATAGACACAAGGGTGACCGCAAAAAATCGATTTCGGAATTTTGTTCGTCTGGACCCCACAAAACGATTCCCCGTTCCAGATATTGAGCCGAATTTTGAGATCGATTAAATGACGTTAACCCTTGCCGTTCGTCGCTCAAAGCTGACATATGGAAACATAACTCCAGAACGGTAAATAATAGAACGCTTAATATCTCAAAAGAAAGCTAATTTTGTTCTTCAAAATGTATATTCTATACATAATTGTTGTTATTTTAAGTCAAACAGAGTTACAACAGCCTTTGACCCCAAAAACGTGACCTGGTACCAGTAGGAGCCAGTTTGGGAGTATTCTAAGAATTTTACGGGTTTTTACATAATGTGTCTCGGAATTAACATTTTTTTGTTAAAAAGTATTCTGGAACTCGATTTACAAACATAAAGAGCCTTTTGTTCAAATTTAATCTTTTATTATATGGGAATTACCTGACTAGTTTACCAAAGAAAGACCCGTTTAACAGGTAAAGAGGAGGGTGAATATAATTTCTATTTTTGGGATGGTGATTTTACTTCAGCGTACAACCGACCTTTTATTTATTCAGTTTAGTCTTTAACACGTTGACTGCCTTCGAAAATTTTGCAAAAATCCTAAATGGGGCTTTTGTAGTTTTATGTAGTATTTGGCAATATAAATCACCCTCTATATGTAAGACTTTTCTCTCTTCCCATATAAGTAATTTTTTTGAGAAAAATCGTGCTGGTCCGATGGGACCAACAAGACCGGTTTACCTAATTTGGTATATCAGTGGGCCGCTGGTCCACTAACCTTGGAATTAAACGCACGTTGCTAGCCGAAAGCGGCGCGCGCATGACATGTCGGAGCGCTCAAAACAGGTTTTAGAGCTGTTAGATGGTTTGTTTACATCCTCACATGTGCACGTGAATTACATATTACGGTTTAATTGTTTATGTTATGTGTGTTATTTTCTAATCAAATGGCAAATAACAGTGACAATCGTCCCTTGTCAACTATAGAATTAGAAAAATTGGCTGAGAATTTCGGCTCTTCTTCGGAGGAAGACCCATATGCTACTGACAGTGGTTCTGATTATGAAGAGGAGAGTACAGAAGAGGATTCATCAGCTGAAAGTTATCATACTTCTCCCCGCCCGATAACTTCTAATAAATTAGAAAGAACGTGCAATGAACCATATCATGTAGAAAGTGATTCAAGTGACAGTAATCAAGAGCTATCACCAGCAAGCCATGACCCATGTGCCCCACAATTACCACCCCGACAAAGGGCCGAACAAAAACAAGTCACCACAGGTTATAAATGGGGAGAGCCGCAAGGAAATTTAAAAAATTTTAAACAGTTTACGGTTAATCCTGGCGTAAAACCTGAAATAGCTACTGTACTTTGTGATGGAAGTCCAGGTGATATCTTTGATGCAATAACTGACGATCGAATTATTGATCACATAGTGCAGGAAACAAATGTTTACGCCACGCAGACGTTGCTGGAATTAAATGCAGAACCCAATTCTCGCTTACATGATTGGGAACCTGTTACGCAGGAAGATATAAGACATTTTTGGGTCTAGTAGGTTTCATGGGTATTGTAAAGTTGCCAACACTTGCCGATTATTGAGTCAAGATGAAATATATCAGATACCGTTTGCTCGCAAAATAATGCCCCGCAAAAGATTTGAAATCATTCTTCGTATGATACATTTTTCAGACAATTCTACTCCACATCCTAGTAAATTGTACAAGATTCAACCACTAGTCGATTTATTGGTAAAAAACTTCAAGGACTTATACAATCCAGAAGAATATATATGTGTGGATGAAACTCTATTGCCATTCAGAGGGCGGCTTTCAATGAGGCAATATATCAAAACAAAACGTCACAAATATGGTGTAAAACTTTTTAAAATTTGCTCAGGAATGGGCTACACATATAATGTGAAAATTTATGCAGGCAAAGAAGGTGATGTTAAAGTTACCCCAGAAAGTGTCGTCGACTATCTTACATCTGATGTGATTAACGAAGGCAGAACGTTAACTATTGATAATTGGTATACTAGTGTACCTTTGGCTCACAAGATGTTGAGTCAGAACACTCATGTTGTGGGTACAATCAGAAAAATCGCAAAGGTCTGCCCAAAGAAATTGTAAATAAGAAAATTAAAAAAGGCGAAATTTGTGCCAAGGAGAATGAGTACGGTGTAACAGTAATCAACTGGAAAGATCAGAGGAACGTATTTATGCTTTCTACCAAACATGGACCAGAAATGGTAGAAATTGCTGGTGGTAGACGTGGACCAACACAGAAACCAAAAATCGTTCTAGACTATAACAAAGGCAAAGGATCGGTTGATTTGTCAGATCAAATGGGTGCCTACTCGAATCCTCTTCGGCGAAGTTTAAAGTGGTATAGGAAAGTTGCTTTCGTAGTAAAACATCTCGCCTTTTACTCCAGACAAGATGAAAATAACCCTCCAAGAATGGAAGTAACCAACACTAGTAGTAATTTAACTTTGCATCAGATACAAATTAGAGCAGATGGGACCAAACATCAAAGGAGAAAAATGTGCAAAGAGTGTTACAAAAAAAACAGTACCCAATATGGACGAAAACAGGCAACAAACAGAACAAAGAAATTTGATACATATTGCAACACATGTGAGGGAAATCCTACCTTGTGCATCCCATGCTTCAATGCCATTCATGGCATATAGCGAATACATGAATGTTGTTGTTTAGAATATAAATATTTATTTTCAAACATATCACATATTTTCTGTTTCTACTTATGTATTGTTGTGCAATTAGATAGAAAATAAAAGTTATAAAACTGTTTTAAACTTTAAAATTATTTTTCTTATATTGGCGGGACCACATAGCTGTCCATGTACAAAAGTTACAAACCCTGGCTATTTTTGTATTGCAATGGGCCTTGCTGGTTCGCTTATACCGACAAAGCTGTTCTAAAGAGGACCAGCGGCTTATTTAAAATAAAACAGGTTGATGGTCCGATGAGACCAACAAGGCAGTCAACGTGTTAAAGTACCTTTGAGCTGGATAGATCGAACAATTATCTAGTAAAGATATTTTAATGTTTTTTTTTAATATTCCAAGTGTGTTATTGTTTTTATAACTATTATAGTATTATTTTAAAAGACATTTGAAAACATTTTATTGAAATTAAAGTTTGTAATATATTTTGATCAATTTTTTCATTCAAGTTAACTGTTATTTACCTATTGGACTCTGAAATGGCATCCACATCAGATCTACAAAGCCGGACCAAGGATAAAATATTTCTTGTGGGCTGTCCCATTCACCAGATCACCGGTTGTAAACTACCTTCAAATCGTCAAGTTTTGTGTGCTTTATTTTATAATTTACGTGCTGTGAAATTAACTGTAAGAGAATCAGCAAAACTAACCATACGAGGTGTGTTCATTTTTGGGAGAAATCTCGAATCTCGACTAAACATGAGCAAGATGCAATTTCTAAGCTGGAAAAACGGTCAAGAACAAATTTAAATAGTTTGTTGAAAAGTTTGATCTCTTTGATGAAAACAGCGTTAAACGAATACTAAATAAAAAAGGTAGTTCTGCGGGCAAAGATCTAATTTTATTGAAAAACAGGGAAATGTTTGATCATACTATGAAAACGTTAGGCCAGTAGAACGACCAACATTGTCAGATGACGAAACTGACTTAGAATTTTTTCCTTGCATATGCACAAAGGTTTATATAAGAAAGGATGTTAAAAATTGTATCAATAATAGCGAAAAATTATCTAATGTGCGTAATGGAAGTTATGGCCAGGCGTTATTGGCTTTTTCAGAAAGCAGACCATTTTACTTATGTACATTAATTAAGTTGAAAGATATTTACAATATGAATTCTATGTTAGAATTATTAAAAACAGAACGCTTTGAAAAATCGTGTAACAAAACACATTTTTTACTATTTATCAGCTGTTTTATTTCCAAGTTAGATTAAGCATTTTACAGATACAATATATTTCGGGTTGCCTGTATTCGTCAATCATTTGCTTATGACTATTCATCTTGAGGGTAGGGCACCCTTATTTATTATTTGTTTTATACCTATTTCGAATTTGTACGCGTCGACTCTATGAAAGAGCAAAAAACAGTACTGATAGCGAATGCTTTTTTTTATAAAACCTTTTATTATTTTGTGAAAGCCAAGCTCTGGTTGAATACCAAGTTAGTCTTACTTACCAGCATATTATAACATTAAAGTATCTTAAAACCCGCTTGTGGTTTTAGTTGAAATATCTTTTGATAAAGGTTACTCATATTTCGCCTGTGTTGTATTTTAGGTATGAATAATTAAGCCACCATCTGTTGGTAAAGGCCAAACCTCTTTATTATAATAAATTTGTATGTAACACATTTTGTTATATTTTAGACGACTTTTTGCAAACAATATTAAACTTTGTGCAACCCGAATTCTGTTTCTTTACAAATTTCCATCTAAGAGTTTCATTGCAATCGTTTCGTGTGCCCGAATGGTAGCTGAGTATAATGAATCTACAAAAACTTTTAGAGCTCCTTCTTTAGTTATAAAAGGATCTACCTTTATCCATAAATGATCATGACGTCCTCATGAAGTTTTGAAAGCTATAAAAAGGTTTAGTATATTAGTAAGTCATAATTGGAAATTTACTTACCACTCAAAGATCTAACTGAGAAAGTCTCTTCACCCACAAAAATTACCTGTTGCTTATGACATAATTTTATTTAACAGACATTGTTACGAAACTGCCGAGAAAGCGACTCTTGATCTTAGACAAAATGTACAAGATAGGATTGTTTTTCAAAAACTATCAGAAACGCTTTTGGCTTTAACAATTTCACTTAATCGGAAGATAATTGGAGATGTACAGTACACAAAAATTGAACAACAATAACAAAACATTATAAAAGAATTGTTGCAATAGGAAAAGGAAGCAAAGCTGTTGCCATTTTGTTTCCTAAGAAAATTCAAAGGTATATGGATTTCATGATAGAAGTTAGAGAAAAAACATGTATTGTCCCACACGAAAATCCATATTTATTTGAGCTAATTGGTAGCTCACAGATTCTGGCAACAAACGAAGATCAATTGAAATTATTTATAGAAAAGTACGGAGATAGAATTGGTATAAGATATTTCTGTCGAAGAACATGTTATAATAAATTGGAAAGCTTGGTTGAGAAACTGAAAAGAAAAATTGATGAATATGATTTTAAAAGAAAAAATGCACATGTTGACAGATCTGAAGCTGGCCCCAATGGTCTAAGAAAAACAGTTAGAGATGCTAGAAAAGTTGCTTTTGGATGGATAAGAAATAATATCCAACAATATAGTGAATTAGGTTAGATGAATTAAATGATTTATTAGAGAACTTAAACTGCAAATCTTTAATTAACTCCGAAAACATCAGTGCAGTCATAAAAGATATCAGTCACACGGAATTATTACAAAAATCAATGTTCATAATTAATTCGTGGGTTACAATATTAAGATGATATTTTACGTGCATTACCATTCATGATATATTATATGAAAAACGAAAAGTGAGCAACAGCAACGTTCTCAATTTAATAAAAATGGGATCTGAAGATCCTACGCAAGATGAGGAAAAAGTATTTGGTTTTCTTAAGCGATTTATCCATGGAGTAAATACAATACATTAGAGGCATTTCTAAGATATTGTACAGGTTCCGATATTATAGATATTGAACAAATTCAGATAGTTTTTAACAATACTTCTGGTTTAGAGCGGTCACCAATTGGACATACTTGTACTGGTGTATTGAAACTTTTAACCAATTACTCCGCATATAACGAATTTAAATATTAAATAAATTATCAGAGACATTGTATAGTTCACAAGCCAAATGTTAAATGAAGAGTATAATTTTATTATTAATATTGATATCTACTTATATACTACTGCTGTTTTACTTTATATGTATTACTACTTATTTTACATTATGTTATTTGAAATATGCATGGAACAATGCATTAATTTCAATGAGTTATGAAAAACGCCAAAGAAATTATGTTATTTTTTTATTTGTTTCATCTTGGTATGTATTAATAAAATATTATCTTATTTTAATACTATATACTATAGAAATAATGTCATGTTCTTTAATGTTCCTGAACCTGATCAAGCAAAGTCACGTGGTGAGCAAGCTGAAGATAATAATATAATGGAAATTTTTAATGTTGTTTACTAAAACCATCACCAGACACAGATTTATTTACACACACAGTTTTATCGCAATCATCGCCCCGTCATACACCAGCTCAATTATTACCTACCAGTACATCCACTGCAACTGATAAGCCTCAAACACAGCAAACATCAGATTTTGGGCAGACCGGTTTGCTCCAATCATCGCCCCCTTCTGCACCATGTCAATTATTAAAAGCCAAAGCATCCACTTCACGTCAAAGTCCTTTATCCAAACTTCCTTCCCGTCCACGAATAATAAAGTATTATTCGTCATCAGAATCGGAACTGGAACTGTACCAGGATTCTGAAGATTCATACAGAGCGTCCGACATTGACGATGAAGACAACTTGTCAAGTGCCGAAACCTCGAATGAAGACGATGGCTCTTCCTCGGAAGCAGACGACAACGATGTAACCGACACAATAAGCACTGACCAGTGGGGACCTTGTAGCAATTATCCTGCTCCTTTTCAGTTTACCGGACTTGGTGGGTTACAAGTGCGCAATATAGATTTATCTGAGCCTTTTGAAATTTATAAACAATTCCTAACCGAAGAACTATTAGATGTAATAGTGCTCGAAACGAACAGATATGCAGCAAAACTTATAGAAAAGGCATTTCCCCGCCGTTCACTTTTGCACAACTGGACACGTACCAACAGAAAAGAAATTCATCAGTTCCTTGCTGTAATACTAATAATGGGAATAAACAAGTTACCCAAAATGCGACTCTATTGGTCTATTAACACCATGTATACTAATGACCTTGTAAAAAAAACATGAAGCGCGACAGATTCGATATGCTCTTGAGATGTCTGCACTTTTCTATCAGTGACAATCCTGCAGCTAAAAATGACAGGCTTTATAAGATAAAATCTATTTTGCACTTATGCTGTAACCAATTTCAAAAAAACTTTAGTTCCAGAAAAAGAAGTCATTGATGAAACCATGGTTCCTTGGAGGGGCAGTATTTGCCGGCAAAATCGCACAAATACGGTGTGAAAATTTATAAAATATGCACACCTGAAGCATACACTTACGATCTCAGGGTCTATGCTGCGAAAAATGATCCTACCGGTGCTAACACCAATAAATCAGAAACTACCGGACACACCTATAATATCTGCATGGAATTATTAGGTAACTTGAAGAACTGTGAAAGGACCCTATTCATCGATAATTTTTACACGAGTATAAAACTGTGTAAAGATCTTTTGAAGTGCCAGACATATGTTTGTGGGACATTGAGAGCAAACAGGATAAGAAACCCTGAGGGCGTTTGTAAGAAGAAATTGAAGAAAGGAGAAATTTATGGAGAACAAAAGCAAGAAGGAATACGCGTGATAAAATGGGTGGATAAACGTGCTGTACAAATGATTAGTACGGTTCCTGATCATATTTATCAAATTATTCCAATCGGACGTAAAAATCGTAAGGGAGAAGATATTTTGAAACCCCCTGCTATAATTGCCTATAATAAAGCTAAAAAAGGCGTTGACGTCTCAGATCAGATGTCTCCTTATTACACCACTCTAAGAAAAACTGTGAAGTGGTACAAAAAGGTTATTTTTGAGGTATTACTTGGAACTTGCGTTGTAAATTCGTGGGAGTAGGGTATTTTGACCGTTTGTGAGTCTCCCCCCACCACTTTAATCCTATAATCATTTTTTACTAGGGTATTTTGACCGTTTGTGAGTCTCCCCCCACCACTTTAATCCTATAATCATTTTTTACTAGGGTATTTTCACCGTTTTTGAGTCTCCCCCACCACTTTAATCCTCTAATCATTTTTTACTAGGGTATTTTCACCGTTTGTGAGTCTCCCCCCACCACTTTAATCCTCTAATCATTTTAATTAATTAAAAAAAAACTATTTTGGTAATTTATAATAATAATTGCTTGAGATTATAATCCAATTATGGAATTTCTGAATAGGTGTTTACAATTTAGAATATAATATTATTTATATTAGAACTGAAAATCATTGAGTAGGGCAGGTAAATTTCTGGGAATAGGTTTCAATCTTAATACAACAGGATTAAAGACGAACGGTATCAGTAAAGGTAAGTGGTTATATTCATGGAACTTTCTAATAAGGGTTTATGATTTAAAATATAACAGGATTAAAGACGGGCGGTATATAACAGGATTAAAGACGGACGGTATCAGTAAAGGCAGATTGTTGTTCATAGAATTTCATAATAATAGTTTATAATTTAAAAATATAACAATATTTACATTAGAAATGAAAATCAATAAGTATGGTGGGTAAATGTCTTAATATCATAGCTGTAAAAATAAAGACACATTTACATTTTCATATTTACAGATATTTCTACTTACAAAATTGTAGGGCAGGTAGGTAGGGATTAAAGACAGGCGGTATCATTAAAGGTAGGTGTTGAGGCTAATGGAATTTTCTAATAATATAGTAATTAGAAAATCATTAAGTAGGATAGGTAAATGTCTACATCATATAACCTCAGTGCTATTCAATAGTTTGAAGAGTTTTGATGAAACTGTACTGAGATTCACCTACAAAATGAATAGCGCATGCTCAAGTCTTATTGGAATCAACGCATGCTCAGTTCTTACTCAAGTCATATATAATCTAAGGAGTGGATAGATGGAACTTATTTGTGAATAACGTTTCGAGTGAGAGTCTCATAATAAACACAATATGTATTTGTGCAGTGTATGTGGTAAAAGTTTTACACGCAATGATAACTTACGTCGTCATGAAAGACAATCATGTAAACCAGTGCATTTAAATGAACCTGAGGCAAAAAGAGCTAAATTAAATCATGACGATCAATCACCTGCTGCGGTTCAAACAATTAAATGCTGTAATAAGGAAGTACCCAAAAGTCAATTATATGCGCATCGTAGGACATTAGAACACAGAACAATGTCTTGTAGTCCTAAATCAGAGGGTGTGCAAATAGTAAATAGTGCATTTAAGTGTAGAATTATAAGCTACAGAGTGCACGGCGAAGCGGGGCTGACAGATTTTGCAGAATTTTTTGCTGGAGTGAAGACTAAAATAATAAGTTTGTTGGAAGATATCATAAGGGTTCATAAATCTATAAAAGTAAATATGGAAACCTTTGCTAAATATGTATTACAAACTCGGGAGGTATCTGATGTTAAATCATTCAACAGTTGTAATAGGATTCTCGACGAGTCTGTGGAGCTAGATGATATTTTCCAAGAATTTGTAGATACAATGACATCTCAAACATCAGAATTTGAGGAAAAAGATTCTGGTAAGTCTTGGTAGTTGATAAATAAATATTCTTTACTTATACACTGTTTTTTATAGGATGGGCCATCGAGGACATATCGTATGTGGAGGTAAACGTGAATAAAAATAGTCCATTGTGTGGATCCTCCTATATGAAGTTACCGAAGTTTGTGGAGAACAAGAAAGCGGTCGTAAATATAAAAAATCAGGACGAGTGCTGCTTTGCTTGGGCAATAACATCGGCCTTATATCCACCGACTGGTCCAGTACATGAGATGTCTTCGTACCCACATTTTTCAACTGTTTTAAACTTGGTAGGTATGGATTTTCCAGTTAAATTGAAGGATATTTCAAAGTTCGAAACAATGAATGATATCTCTGTTAACGTGTACGGTTTGCAAAGTACTTTCGAAAAGAAAAGTTAAAATATGAAATAGTCGGTCCTTTGCGATATTCACAAAAAAAATTAAGGTATCATGTAAATTTGTTGCTTATTACTAAGGATTGTTGTAAAAATCATCATTGCGTGGAAGAATGTTTGATGAGCCATTATTGTTGGATTAAGGATTTCTCGAGGTTGGTTTCTAGTCAAATTTCTAACAATGAACATAAAAAATATTTCTGTGACGGTTGTTTAGTTGTGAACGTTTGTTATTACAACACCAAAGGCAAGACTGTAATCATATCTACACTACTACACCCAGTTTGTAATTACGTGTTGATAAGTTCGGGAAAAGCGTTCCTGAAAACATTTTGAAATTTGAAAATTTCGAAAAACAGTTAAAAGTGCCTTTTGTGGTGTATGCGGACTTTGAGTCTATTTTGAAACCTATAGATACGTGTGAACCCAACCCCGAGAAATCTTATACGTGTAAGACTTTTAGCCACGAACCATTTTCATTCGCGTATTTGATAAAGTGTTCTTTCGACGATTCCATATCAAAATTAGTATTTTATAGGGGGACTGCCGCGGCAACTGTATTCGTACAGCGCTTAGAGGCAGATTTAAGGGAAATTTATAATAAATATTTAAAAAATGTAGTTACAATGGCTACCTTGTCTGAAGACGAGGAAAAATATTTTGATAATGACACCGTTTGCAGTATATGTGAAAACCATTCGAAAGATTTCATATTAAAGTTCGTGATCACGATCACTTAACTTCCTTAAAACGACCAGGGGCCACACATTCAGTTTGTAATTTAAACTATAAAATATCAAATTTTATTCCTATTATATTGCATAACATGTCGGGGTATGATGCTCACCTTTTCATACGCGAATTATGTTCGAATAAAGATAAAATCGATGTATTAGCCCAAAGTAAGGAAAAATATATTTCATTTACGAAACACCTTTACATGCATGATTATATTGGACGTGACGGTAAAGTAAAGAAGAGTTTTCTAAAGATGAGGTTTATCGACAGTTTTAAGTTCTTATCCACGTCTTTAGAAAATTTAGCTTCAAATTTAAGTAATGATCAATTCGAAGAAACCGCTAAATATTTTCCAGATGTTGAACGTTTCAACTTAATCAGGCAAAAGGTGTATTTCCATATAGTTTCTTGATGGGTTTATAAAAACTTAATATTTAAAATTTACCGAGCAAAGAAGAATTTTATGATAATTTAAACGATACGCATATATCAGACGCGGAGTACGAAAGAGCACGCCAAACATGGCAAACATTTGATTGTAGAAATTTAGGTGATTATTCCGATATATACTTAAAATCAGACGTTCTTATATTATGTGATATATTTGAGAACTTTCGAAAAATTTCTCTGAGCAAATATAAATTAGATCCCGCACATTATTATACAGCTCCCGGACTTGCTTGGGATGCTATGTTGAGACTGACAAAAATCGAGTTAGAACTTTTAACGGATATTACAATGTTACAATTCTTCCGACTTGGCGTTCGCGGGGGCATAAGTTTGTGTGTTGGGAGGAGACACATTGCGAATAATACATTTCTTCCAAATTATAATCCGAACGAGCGTTCATCTTTATTACATATTTGGATGCCACAAATCTATACGGACACAGCATGTCGCAATGTCTACCAACCGGCGGTTTCCTGTGGTTAACGGAAGAAGAAATTTTTAATTTTAACGTTATGGATATTCCTGATGAAGGACCTTACGGTTACGCGTTGGAAGTAGATGTAGAATATCCTAAAACATTACACGATTCACATGCAGACCTACCCTTCTTGGCAGAGAATATTATTCCGCCCGGTGGAATATCAAAAATTCCTAAATTAATACCAAATTTAAATAATAAATATAATTATATTGTACACTTTAGGACTTTAAAACAAGCCGTGAAAAACGGGTTGAAAGTATTACAAATATATCGCATAATTAAATTTAATCAAAGCCCTTGGTTAAAAGTCTATATAGATCTAAACACTACAATGCGAAATGGTACATCAAACAAATTCGAGAAGGATTTTTACAAGCTTATGAACAACGCCGTATATGGGAAAACAATGGAGAATGTAGATAATAGAAAAGATATAAAATTGGTCTCATTGGGAAAAAGTTAAAAAATCATTCGGCGCGAACACATTAATCGCTCGACCTAACTTTAAATCATGCACCATATTTTCAGAGGATTTCGTGGCCATACATATGGGCAAGTTAAAAGTTCATTATAATAAACCTCTTTACCTCGGGTTTTCCACATTGGAATTATCTAAAACCGTATTATATGGTTTCTTTTATGATATAATAAAACCAAATTTCGGTGCCGACGCTTCGTTACTCTACACGGAAACCGATTCTTTGATTATCAAAATTGTCACCGATAACTTTTATAACTTTATTAAATATAATATCGATCACTTTGATACTTCTAATTATAAGGAAGGAAACGAGTTAGGTATTCCCGTGTCTACTTCTATATTGGGAAAAATGAAAGATGAGTTTCCAGAAGATCCAATAATGGAATTCTACGGGACAGGTGCTAAAGCCTATTATATAAAATCTGTAAATTCCGAAACAAAAAAAGCCAAAGGGGTAAAGAAGTCTGTTATAAAGAACAATTTAACCGTGGACGACTATAAAAAAATTGTAGAGGGAGGTGGTTTAATTTTCAGAAAGATGAACTCTTTTCGAAGTGAGTTGCACCATATTTATACTGAATTGAAAAACAAGGTTGCGCTTTCCCATTACGACGATAAACGTTTTGTCATTCCTAATAGTGTTTCTACGTTGCCATGGGGCCACGACGACATTAAGTATTATCAAACCGCACACGATCAAAATTTCGATTGTTTCGTAACTGTCTTAAGTCAAGCGGCGGGAATCAGTGGAAATAATAATTTAAAATTATTAATTCAGGCTCTCGAAGAAGCAATCGAATAACTGGAAAATCTATGCTTAAATCAATGTATAATTAAGATTTCTTAATGTAATAAATATTTTTTACTTACAACTGCTTACTATGGACTTTTAATAATAAAAATACATTTGCTGTTCAAAAAATATAAAGACACTAGATTTCTAGAACATTTATCAATAAATTTACCATTAAGTTTAAAAAAAGTCATACACAACATTCTATATTTTTCTACGGACCTAAACTCTATAACATGCTCCCGTTTGAAATAAAAAAAAAGTCGAAAATTTTAGAAAATTTAAAAAATGATGTAAAATTATATATACATCAAACTTATTTCAGTATATATAGTTAAATTTACATTTTATCTATACATAAAATCTTATATGTTACATGTTACCTGTCTCCTCTCTCTTTACTCTCTTTATTCTAGTTATTATATTTAATATTTAGATATATTTATAATCATATACAGCTGCTTTTGCTGTGAGATAATTAAAATTTTTCTTTTTTAGATTTTACATAAACACATCAAGTGTTTAGGCTAACCTTGTAATTTTTTCTCTAAATACTAAATATGTATAAAATATTGTATTATGTATTTTTCTTGTAAATTTCTACTAAATAAACATTTAAAACATTAAAAAAATATAATTGTTGTGTATAAATATTTTTACAGATTTAATTATTTCATATCTGATTATATTCAATAAATAATAAATTACTAATACATATGTTTTATTTACTGGATTCACAAATATAGAAAGTTGTCAGGTTGGTAGCATTCTTAACGACTTTTAATAATAAAAATACATTTACTGTTCAAAAAATATAAAGACACTAGATTTCTAGAACATTTATCAATAAATTTGCCGTTATTTAAAAAAACTCATACACAACATTCTATATTTTTCTACGGACCTAAACCCTATAACATGCTCCCGTATGAAAAAAAAAATGGAAAATTTTAGAAAATTACAAAAATGGTGTAAAATTATATATACATCAAACTTATTTCAGTATATATAGTTAAATTTACATTTTATCTATACATAAAATCCTCTATGTTACATGCTACCTGTCTCTCTTTACTCTCTTTACTCTTTTGTCTTTACTTTAATCTAGTTATTATATTTAATATTTAGATATATTATAATCATATGCAGCTGCTTTTGCTGTGAGATAATTAAAAATTTTCTTTTTTAGATTTTTCCACTAAATAAGCATTTCAAACATATATAATATAATTGTTGTGTATTTCTACAAATTTAATTATTTCGTATATGATTATATTCAATAAATAATAAATTACTAATACATGTGTTTTATTTACTTGATTCACAAATGTAGAAAGTTATAAGGTTGGTAGCATTCGGTTACACATGCGCTGTGCAATGAAGTGCACTAGTGGGAGAAGTGCAGTAGTGGGAGGAGCTCGAAGCAGACAAAAAGGAGGAGTACCACGCAGATGTTAGTCAGTCTTACCGACAGCTCTAGCAGCAACAGTGTTTTTGTGTTTTCGTGTTTTATTGCTTTCGTGTTTTCTTGTTTTCGTGCAAACATGGTTAGAGAAAGTTATAATTCGAAAAACCCATCAAGCTCCAAGAGGAGTGCAAGCCGGGGAAAGCCTATTGACGTGTCATTCCCTCTGATGACATCATAGCGAGGGCTCTGAAGGATATTCATGATGTCCCTCGCGCATTGTCACCAATTAGCGATATAGAAGACGATGGTATCTTCCAGCCACAGAAGCCGCTTGTAAGAGCAGCTTTTAAGAGACCATCGTCCTCGCAAACATCATCATCGAGGGCAAAGCGGAGCCGCGACGAAAAGCCGCAGAAATCCACCGTGTGCCGTGGGCCAAAAATTAGAAATATCGTGTCGCACACCATTGTCAGGGGGGTGGACCAGCAACAACGGAAGGATCTAATGGAAATCCTTCCATGGCTAGCGGTACCAGCTCCGAAGGCGGAGTCCCATCACCATAAGGTCCCGACACCCCAGGCCGGACCTGCGCTAACCAATGCGGCTCCGGCGGTCCCGGCACTCCAGGTAGGACCTGCGCCCACCATTGCGGCCCCGGCACCACCCCAAGCGACTCCGGTACTCCATCTGGCCCCCGCACCACCCCAGGCGACTCCGGTACTTCATCTGGCCCCCGCACCACCCCAGGCGACTCCGGTACTCCATGTGGCCCCCGCACCACCCCAGGCGACTCCGGTACTCCATGCGGCCCCCGCACCACCCCAGGCGACTCCGGTACTCCATGCGGCCCCCGCACCCCAGGAGGCCGGATCTGCGGCCACCATCATCAGCGACGACGATAGCGATGACGAATTCCAGTGTTCGCAGCCTGCGGAGCAACATATAATATCCACCTTCATAGAACTCCTAAAAAAATATCAAAAAAGAGACGTTGAGGTGGACAATAGAGGTTCCGACATGCGGCGGACATTGGGCGAGAGGCATCGCGAAAGGTCGTTGCTATTAGAGAGGATGCGGGTGGATGGGGAGAGGTTGCGGGTTGTCGAGGGTGAGATTCGGACGCTAGATAAGGATTTAGCCAACTTAGCTAAATGCCGAAGTAAGCAGCTAGTGAAAAAAATTAATAAAGTGGGAAACAATTAAAAATTGTTTCACTTTTCCCAAAAATGTAATTTATTGTTAGATTTAGTTGTAAATATGTTTGTATATAGTAGTTATGTAAGTAGGATAAGAAGTAAATATATATATATATATATATATATATATATATATATATATATATATATATATAATGTAAATATAGGTTAATGTGTTGTAAATAATTGAACAAATGTAAAAATTGTAATAATTATTTTTTGTAAATAGAAAAATAAATTTAAAAATATGTTTCATCTTTAGTATACGTACATACAAAGAAATATAACTGAATATATAATATACAAAAATAGTTACAAAGCTCAACGCCAAAAAAAAAAAGAAAAGAAAATGGATACTTAAAGTATCACATAAATATATTATATATATTACAAAACTTTTACGTTTATATCTACATAAAAAAAATAAACATTACAAATTCATACATATATATATAATTAAGTAGTTGTAGTAGTAAACATATATAAAATGTAAATATAGTTTAATGTGTTTTAAATAATTGAACAAATGTAAAATTGTAATATTTATTTTTTTTTGTATTTAGAAAAAATAAATTAAAAAAAAATAAAAATATGTTTCATCTTCAGTATATTTAGTTGTATATACAAAGAAATATAAATGAATATATAATAAAAAACAATAGTTACATAACTTTATATTTTATAAGTTTATATTGACATAAAAAAATAAACATTAAAAATTCATACATATATAATTAATTTAGATGGTAGTGAAGGATAAAAAAAAAGTTTAAGTAAAACATTAATTTATTATATACAAATACAAGATTATTTTATGTATTAAACAATTCATTTCGCAAAATTTGTTGGCGATTTGTTAAACAGCAGCAACACTTAAAATGTTTATTTGCATTATCATACATGTATCCAGTTTTTTCACATAAAAATATATACTCTCGATCAAAAGCGCAGACCGAATGCCAACAATCATCCGTATATACATGACATACAATACAGCATTGCCTCAGGGGGTGTTCAGTGATACAGCTTTAACAACGATCCCTAATAATTCCGAAATTAGTGGTTTTTAATTTGTTGCAACTCTCACATTTACCAGCTTGTGGTCTTTCTATTGGTATACGATTTTCCTCTGCACATATAGGACAAAGTCCCGTACTATCATTAATAAATTGTCTTTTTGTCATATCATAACAATTATGACATGTAAAGAAATCCTTCACACTGAAACGAATCACTTTTACTTTCACTTTCGAGTCCCACTCTTTTGGAAATGGCATTTTGATGCTAGACTACTAGTTGAATGCTAGACTACTAGTTGAAATCTATAGAATAAATCCTCCTGATTCCACAAAGTTTTATACAGTTCTGTGTGTGACGTAACACCGTTTTATGATCTGTGACATCACATCAGAAACGGTATATAACTCGAGAGGAGGTAAGTTTGAGATTAGTTGTTGTCTACAACTTGCTGGAAACACTTGAATACCTAAAAAATCAACTATGGCTCGTCTGGGATTTGTGAACTGGAGTTTATTGAGGAAGTTAGCTGCTATGGAGCAAGAGGTAAATATTGTGAAAATGTGCTGTTTTATACATTAATCTTATGAAATTTGTTATATAGGCCTGGCGTATCCCAATCATCGAAGATGACGGGGTGTCGGACCATGAAAGTGAGATCGATGAGGCAGAGGATGTACTTAATGTTGAAGAGCTAGCCCAGGGCGTGGAATGGGGTATCGCAGTCATTGAAGATGATGGGCTTTCGGACCATGAAAGCGAGATGGACCAGCTGGAGGAAGTAGACGATGTTGAGGAGTTGGGTGAAGCAGTCGTCGATGTCGATCAAGGTGTTGAGGATAATGAAGCAGAGGTAATAATCTTCTAAAATATGTAAAGTCAAATTAACATTCTGTTTCCTTCTTTTTTTTGTGCGTGTAGGCAGCCGAGTATGTGGACGAGGGCATCACTGAGGACGATTTGGATGCACCCTGTGAAACAATAGTGAAGTCCCTGGAAGTTCCTAATGGTGACGTTGTGAGCCGGAATCAGCGATACTGCTACACAACTTCCATGATTCTAGTATGTACAGACGACGAGGAAGACTGTAACTTATGTCATCGATGTTATATGGAATTAGTGCGCCTCTCGGTTGTACATGACTATGAATACATGCATTATGATTCCCACACAACGTCAGCAGGGTATGAGGAATGTTCGTCTTATTGCTCCTCATGTCGACTGCCTCTGGAACAAGTTAGATTAACTAGAACTTGCATTATCTGTAATCATGCTAAACCGAACGATTAGTATTATTTATAGTTTATGTATAGGTTTAATTAGTTGTATTTATAATAGTTTTTAAGTAAATGTAAATATTTGCTGTCATATGTATATAGATTATGTTCAATTTGCTACATTAAGATATCAAAATAAATAGTTGAATAGAAGTTGCTATTTTTCTTTCACCCCAACATTTTGTGCTTTTAAGAAAACAGAAGTGTTGCCATACCTTCAATCGTGTTTAAACCATCACGCGGGGAGTGTAGTATTGTGAGAGAAATGAAGTTTATTGTGGTCGATATACAAGGTTACAATATACCCGATTTTTCTCCAAAAGAAAGTACATTCATTAGTGGGAAATGTATTGCTCATTACTTATTAAAACCACAGATTCCATTCAATACACTGGATATTAAATTAAGAAGACAAGCAACCTATCTGAAATATTTTTATCATGGACTGAAGTATGATGATGGTTATGTAAATTACGATATGTTGACTAATATATTGTATAATCACATAGTGGATTGCAATATAACAACTTTGTATGTGAAAGGTCATCAAAAGAAAAATTTCTTCGACAGAAATTAAGTGAGCTACAATTTGCATATCATCCAGATGTGATAAATGTCGAGAACTTAACTTGTTATAGTGCGGTCGAACCACCTCCAGTATTTAATAAAACCACACCATACTGTTTATATCATTACATTAATAAATGCATGTGTAGTTTGCGAAATTGTGTTGATCTTGATAACTGGTTACAATCTTGTCTACTTAAACAAAATTAAATATATATATTGTAACGACCCTACTTATTTCCCCAAGCGGCCACCAGACTAGCGCCACCGGCGCAACTACCCTCTCCGAGCAAACCACCACCCACCCCCTACTCCTGCTCGACACAAGCCACTACCTGGACCTCAACAAAAAGGGCTCCCACGCCGATCAAAAGCAGACTTCGCTTACAGCTCTGAATAGTGCACTTCTTAGGACACATCTACCAGACTCTCATATTAAAAGTTAGTCTCCTGCAACGAAGTCTATAATAAACATGGATGGTAGAGAAGTAACCGGTGTGGAAATAGCAGAAGCTGACTCCACAACCTATCCTTTCCACTCGCCGGCTAGACCATCGTCAGCATGGAGTGACAGCACAGTATCAATATACAGTGATACCAATGAAGATGATAACCAAGTGCCGGACTCCACCACATCGTCAGGAACGTCTACACCGGATAATTTGAGTGTAGATTTGTTAAATGGTAAGAATAGTTGTAACAATTTAATGTAATTGCTAAAATATTTTTTTTGTTCTATTATAGGTCGCCTAGAAGAGTTTTTGAACAATATGGCTCAGGTATTTGGAGAGGTGGAAAGAGACATGGACACTGACTGGGAGAATGAAATTGATGAAGTTCATGAAAATATATAATTCGTTATGTATGTGTATATATATATAAACATTATAACAATATTGTATAGTATTTTTTATTCAAATTAGAATTAGTATTATGTAGTAGTTATTAAACTTGTATTTATTTTGTAAATATTAACATAACAAAGGAATAAAAGTTTTGTAATGAATATATTGTGTATAATTTTTATGCGTTACTTCAAGTAACCAACTTTTTTTTTTCATATTGTTTTATAACTTTTTTAATTGTATTTTACATAATTCCATATTCACATTTTAATGCGGGCAGATATCGACAGTGACTCAGACATCGAGAGTATGCCTAAGGTATATAAATAAAACACATCAAATATATTAATATATGTTTTTATTATTATCTGTGGTGCAAATTTTGTTATAACAGGTTATAGAATATTATGTACTAAATATCCCTTTTACACTATATCTGTTTTCTTCACCCACGAGTTCTGAGATGCCGGTAAACCCAACCATTTGCATAGTAACTTATCACCTTTCCGTTGCAAAATTTTCTCCACTAAATACGTATTAGGGTGTTTTGTTTTTTGTAGTTCCCATTCATAAAAACACCTCTAATCGGCTGACCACACATATCTTCCAGCATATAAGTTGTCGGATTTGTTATATTTACTTTCGTAATTTTGAATAATTCTGTCGAATAGTTGGCAGTATATCCTTTCTCGAATACGTTTTTGAATTTGTTTATACGAACTATATCTTCTGTGCTAAATTTTGGTTTTAATGCAACTTTTGGATGATTATAAACGTTTAATATAGTACTTGGTTTCACATCGATAGGCTTCATACCTGTAGTACGATGGACTCTGTTATTATATGAATTTATAATATCAGGCAGGATATCAATCCACTTATAATTACCTCTGGCAGAAAACTCTTTATATATCCAATTTTTCAAAGTTCTAATTACTCGTTCCACAATTGCTGCTTCTTTTGTGCTAAACGTGGAATAATGGTTTATGTTGTATTGTCGCATCAGTTTTGAGAATTGTTTGTTATAAAATTCAAGTCCTTGATCACTCTGTAGGTTTTTTGGGGAATAACCAGCTTCTTGCAAAACATTTTTCATAGCCACAGAAACCTCAGTAGCGGTTTTATTCTTTAACGGTTTGACCCAAACATATTTTGAGTAACAATCAATTGCTATGAGTATATACCGATTATTTCTATTTTTTCTTGCAAATTCTTGAATCTCAATTAAATCTAATTGCCAGAGGTCTGCATAATGTTTTATTATTATTTTTCGCCTTCTAAAATTTTTTCGGGCCGGTTTATGTAATTCATTAACAATTTGTCGTTTTGTATCACTAATGAACATTATATTCCTCTATGATCCAATCTTAATACAATGATACAGGAACATGTAAGTGTTGCTCTAATCTATTTCACAATGAACTCTTGTGACAACTTGCACTTTTATAAATTGGTACACTAATATTTCTAATAATGTTTCGCAATAACTTGTCCAATTTTTTCCACATCTACCACCAAATCTGATACATCCTGCATCAAATTAATTTGAGCTTGAAACTGTTTTCTATTTTCATTTTTTATTGCAATCAATTCTACTTTCACATCGTCTATAATTTTAATCATTTTAGTTTCGGAATTTTGTATCAATGTTGTTACTTCATCTACGGTTTGATCCTTTCCTTCTTTATATAACCTATAAATGTATCGGTTATGAGGTTGGTCGATTGGCTAACAATTAAATTTACATATTTTAATGTTGCACAATCTTTTTCATCTATTGGATCGCCAATATTTTTTAATTGTTTGCCTTGAATGTCATATTGTTTTTCATTGGTCAGATTGAAACCAACGCCTTGAGGACCACGATGACCTACACAGCGACTACCTTTTCGACGTCCAAATTTGTCAATTTGCCCATTGTTCTCTCGTATTCAAATTGCAATTGATAGAAATACACTAGCTCCTGCTTTATATATTTATCATTCGTAAAATAAATGTGTGATATTCCACTAATATATAATCCCTTCTTCCCTTAATTCGTCTATTATGGACAATATTTCATTTTCGTGACCTGAATGACCAGCCATTTTGGAACTCCATAATAATTTTAAGCGATCAATTAATTCTTTAGGCTTATTCCAATATATGTAGTCCACCTTTTCACCTGTATAAATTTTTTTATTTGGTATTATACCCGAACCTTTCATAGATCGGGTTGTCATTCTACGGTGCAACAACGGTTTTATAACTTCAACATACTTTTTTGTTTTGCTCTGGTTGAATCCAGATGTTACATCATAATTTTTGTATGCTGCATTAGTTATATTTAATATTTCAGCAAATATCTTCTTGTTTTCATCACTAAACCCATTTCCATCACTACTAAGAGCTGGAGGAAGTTTTAAAAATAACAAATCATATAACTGTGGATTTCCCTTATACATTCCAAGTTTTTTATTATTTCTCAAAAAAGTGATATCTTTTCCATGAAATCGAACTTCAGCATTGCCCATGGATAATTTTCCACTATTAATATCAATGCGCATTCCATACTTGGTATCGTATGCAGGTTCGCCGGCTCTCATCCCTTCGATATAGTTTGAAACGATATATGACAGTTTTTCAACACCACGGCTTGAAGGTGGTGTTATTGATGATGGTGGTGTTTCTATCAAACGAGGGCTTACCATTACTGCTTGTTCTGCCTCAAATTTGGGTGTTTCCATCGTACTGGCACTGCTGGTTGTAACTTTTTTAGGAGGTATTGCTAAATACTGTTGTGTGGCATGAAATTTACGATTTGTGTCCTGAGTCGCTTCAGATATAGTTTTCAATGGTTTCGTTAATGGCTCATATATTTTTTCCAATGCCACTTTATTTTCAACATGTCTATTTTTATGTAGTTGAATTTCTTTCGAACAGCATCCGTTGCCTCTATTAATTTCCGTTTCAAATCTAAATCACTAATATTATTTTCATTCTTATCAACTTCAATCTTCTTCATTTTTTTTTGATGTGTACCCATCGCCACTTCCTTCACAATTAATGAAAAAATTAATGTGTATTATGGATATATGTAACTATCCAAACCTTTCCTATATCTACCTTCTTGTATTTCACTATCTTTGTCAATAACCAGAAACCCATATTTATCCATCCAGCATTTTGCGCACATATCCAGAAACTCTTTGAATGTAACGTCCGGTGATACATGATCTTGAAATATGTGATGCAAATTCATTTCGTCTTGCTTGAACATTACTATAAAATTCGAATTATCCCTAATTAGTTGTTTTGGCACTCTCGAATATGTTTGAGCCAAATAAAACTATCTATAGATTTATGTCGACCCATACTAAAATATGATCTAATAATATCTTGTTTCTCACATATAATGTCGTCAAATATAAAAACCGAGTTTGGTTTGGCTTCCGACGGATCAACGATTTCAGCATTATTATTAAATGTATAAAATCCTAACCCATCAATGGAGTTCAAAATCTTTCGAAGATATTCATACTTTGGTTGATACAATGACTTGGAGTATAAATAAATATTTGCAAAACGTAAACCATGTGGGTGTGTAATAAGTGATATCATAACATTGGTTTTCCCACAGTTCGAAGGGCCAATTACCAAACCTCGAATTGTTGAAGGCAATAGCGGTCCATGACGTCTATTGTTAATATTTACACCACTTCCCACACGTTCATCGAAATTATCCACTACGAACGTCTCCTTTTGTTTTACAATCCGCATTGCTTGACTGTTTGATGCTATATAAATAGAAATGCATTGTATATGTAGTATTTAATCGGCAGTTAGTATTGTAAATACGAGTACTATGATCATATAATCCAATAGAGCACCAGACAAATATAATTACGTTTATTTATTATCTTTGCTCATTTTAATGCCGTTCGTCAGCGAATCTAGACATAAAGTGTTAAATTCACGATCAGGAAGGGGATTTATAAATTCCGCAATAAATAAACTACCGTTCGAATTACATTTGCCTGGAGGATATCAATACTGTGGTCCTGGTACAAAATTTCAGAAAAGGATAGCGAGTGGTGATCCGGGTATTAATCCTCTCGACCAGGCTTGTAAAGCTCATGACGGTGTTTATGAGAACTATAAAGATTTACCAACACGTCATAAAGCAGACCACGAATTAGAACTACGCGCCTGGCAAAGAGTTAAATCTAAGGACGCCAATTTTAAAGAAAAATCAGCTGCTTGGTTAGTTACAAATATCATGAAGGCAAAGCAACGTCTAGGTATGGGTTGTAAATCTAAAGCCATTTCCAGAAGGAAGATAAATAAAAAAGAAAAAGAAGGTCACCTTTAGTGGTGGTGTCATTCATACAGTGCGAAATGAAATACGAAAAGCTGGTGGAAAACGATTTGTTTCTAGTAATGCACAGAAAGCGACACACTTCGCTTTGCAAGCAGCGCGAAGATATGTGAAAAAATCAGGTGGTAAAAGAAATATTCCTATACCGCGAATTATTCCTATTCCAAAAGTTGGTGGAATTTTACCCCTTATTCCTATATTTGCGGGACTATCAGCGTTGGGAAGTTTAGCTGGCGGTGCTGCAGGTCTATATAAAACTATTAGTGATGTGAATAATGCTAATCAAAGATTGTCTAAAGAAGTACGTAATAATAAAAATTGAATCTATACCCCTTGGAAAAAGGTGAAGGGATGTATATAAAGCCATATAGAACAGGACTAGGACTTTATTTAAAACCAAAATTCTCAAAAACTTCTAAAGTCTCTGCCTCGAAGACCACTCAGTGATATCGATATTAGTCATTATGCTAATATTTTGAAAATTCCATATTTCCGAGGTGTATTTATGCGAGACAATCTTCCTGAGAGTGGTGCCCGACATAATGAATCAGCTATTTTAAATTTAGATAGCATAAAGGGTCCAGGTACTCATTGGGTGGCATTCAAGAAAATTGGGAATATTATTAACTATTACGATAGTTTTGGAAACCTCCCCCCTCCTAAGGAACTTGTAAAATATTTACATATAAAAGCAAGTCCACTAGTAAAAATTTACTATAATCACAACCGTGAACAAAAATACAATACAGTGTGGTGCGGGCACTTATGTTTGAACTTTCTAACTAATAATGAATGTTCCAATGACGCCAAAAGAAGAGCGTGAAAAAATTAAAAAGATGGCTGATTCCTTACGAGTTTTCTCCAAGTATAAAACTCTTACAAAATTAACGAAGGAACAATTAACAACTCTTCCTAAAGAAGTAATGATTAGCTGTGCTTCAAATGAAATCGCATGGGTATGGGATAAACTACCTGAGCATCTAAAAAACGACATTGATATATTGAAATATCAATATTGTTTGGAGCATAATAGTGATGATACTGCATCTCACTCTACCGATGTGAATGATGGACCTGTACCACGGAAATATCTGTGCTGTTATTGCAATGTGCAAGATATTACAGTTGCATCCGAAAATAAACTTAATACAAAGATCAAGGCAATACCCTCATTTTCAAAACAGAAAGTACATCTTAATTGTTGTTGCAAACAACAATAAAATATTATGCTCACTAGTTATGTGTGTTAGTCATGTCTTGCACATTCACGTTGTCAGGACAATCTAGCGTACTAAACAGCGATTATTACCCGCCAATTGAGTTGGATACAAATAGTCGATATGGATTGGGATTACATGGTTTCTATTCCTACAATTCAATATTAAACGTTGATGAGAAAAATAATGTTATTGGCTTCAAAATCAAGAATAAATCACCTACTACATTTATCTATCTTCCACCAGGTGCGTATGAACTTGAAGAAATCAACAGAGTAATTCAAAATATTTTGGAATCAATAATAAAACGCAGCAGCAAGGACAGCGATGTGATTATTGATAAATATTTTACATTAAGAGCTAACAATAACACTCTGAAATGTGAAATTATATCTAAATATGAGATCGACTTCACTCATAAGTGTTCCCTAGCAAGCATAATAGGATTTGGAAATAAATTATATCCTGCAAATATTTCACACGAATCTGCTCTGACAGTGGATATTATGAAAGTTAGAATTATTCGAGTTGACTGCAATATAACTTCTGGGGCCTATGTGAATGGGGAACAGGCACATACACTATATGAATTCGATATAGATGTTGAACCTGGTTTCAAACTCTCCAAGGAACCACAAAATATTATTTATATGCCTGTAACACCTGAAGGACGTCAGTTTATCGACAACATCACATTGAGGATACTGGACGACAACGGTAGTCTGGTAGATTTTCGATTAGAAAAAATAATTGTGAAATTAGAGCTAAAGAAACTATATTAAATTTTCTGTGTAATGGGTTTTTGTTTCAATCAGAGAAAACAACCAGCATCTCTTCCATATACAAAAAATTATAAAATTTCGAACAAATACGAGAACAAATCTATTCCACAAAAGAACGTTAAACAGTTAACACCTAAGTTGTCAGCTACAGATCGTATTTTCTTCAATCAATTGGATTAAAAATAAAAGCACAATATTTATAATCATGGCATCGGCTAGTACAAAGTTGGATGTGTTCAACGAACCCTTGTTTGACAATTAACTTGTTAGTCTACATGAACACACGTACAAGCCATATGGATCGCCATACTACAGAAATTCGGATGAAATACGAATTCCTATTCACTTCAAGATCTTATTCTTGATATTGCTGAAAGTTATATATATATAGAAGGCAAATTTACCCCTAGCGATGCCACAAAAATGTGCTACTTATCCAACAATTCATTGGCATTTCTTTTCGATGAGATTCGTTATGAAATGGGTGGAGAACAAGTAGCTGTTATTCGAAAACCTGGTATAACAACTACAATGAAAACTATGATATCATGGGGACAAACGCAATTAAAAACACTATTATCCTACGGATGGGGTTTAACAGAAGAAAATCAAGATATTTTGGATACAAACAGTCATGTTTTTAGTGGAAAATTACCTTTAAAATATCTTATGGGTTTTGCCGAAGATTATACTAGAGGAATCCTCAACACAAAACAAGAGCTTATACTAATAATTGCACGATCTTTTAAAAATTGTTACATTGGAGAAGTAGACGCCGATCTCGAAATTAATAAAATCGAGTGGAAGATAAGGCACATTATGCCTGAAGACAGACAAAAATTGAAGCTGTTAAATCGCATCAACAAAGGTGGTGTTAATGCTATAGTTAAGATGGCGTATCGTGCGTGGGATCTATATGAACTACCCACCTTACGAAAAACTGCCTCTGATATTTGGGCTATAAAAACAACCAATAGTTTAGAAAGACCTCGATACATCATTATTGGTTTCCAAAGTACTGATAGTTCTGACAACAGAAACAAGGATGTTACTCAATTCAAACATGCAGAAATAAATAACATTCGGCTATACTTAAACTCAGAAGTGTATCCATATGAACGTTGGAATTTAGACTTTGAAAAGAAACTATATTCTTCAGCTTACTATGCATATGAGAATTTTCAACGCAATTTCTATGACAAAGATAATTATGAACCGATGATGGATATTGGAGAATTCCGAAAAAATCCACTATTTGTTATAGATTGTTCACATCAACAAGATGCGATGAAATCGTCCACTGTAGATATAAAATTAGAATTTGAAACTCGAAAGAAAAACTTTCCTGAAAATACGCGAGTTTATGCATTGATAATTCACGATACTTATTTAACTTACAATGCTTTGGATGGTTCTATACATAATGGATTTAAGTAACCGAAGCTTTTACATGGTCTAGCATAAAAATATTTTTTTTATTTGTTTAGTTTAAATATTTAATGTTATATGTATAATTTATATAATATTTTGAGTATTTATTTAATGTATCTGTATAAACTTTTCCTGTACCTATGTAATAAATAAATCAACAATAATGTTTAATGTTTAAAATCATATATTTATTTTTATTTATATTACACCATAATACAATAAATGATTAAAAATAATAGATTTATTTTATTAATAATACAATAAAAAATAGTTTATAAAATGTATTAATATAATTATACAATATATATAAATTACTTAAAAATTGTTATGTTTGATAATCCTCATCAATTTGATGATTAGATATTAAATTGTATTTCATAACAACTGCATTTGGCAGATATTCGAGAACATTAGAAATAATAAAAGATTTTAATCCTAATTCTATCATTTTATCACAAAACTTGTCTATATTTAAATCACCACTAGAATATGCTTTACATAGCGATGCACCAGCTGAACACATTTTAGATTTTTCCTCCAATATTTTAATTTTATCTTCCCAAAAACAATAGTTCATATCATAATTTGTAGCGTGAATATAGTCTTCTTCTAGACATTTCAACTCACATTCCAACCTTTTCACTGCTGACTGGATGTCCGTAACTTCGGGCCAACCTTGACTAGCATATTGCATCCACATTTTAATAGTTCTACAAATAAAAATAAAACATACAGTAATCAAAACAGATATTATAATAAAATTATTCATTACCTATTTAACTTCACAAAAACGAAAATATGAAACTCGAATAACCTTTATGTGATACTGACTAAATAGTGTAAATCTACTGTACTAATACTTATCCAAACTAAATTACACTCTATAAATCATATTTCTTACTAAGTACTAGATATATTAAAAAAATAATAATAAAATTTAAATAAATTTAATTGATAATTCCAAATTTTATCAATACTTTAGACTTAGCATCTTTGAGAGTCGACTTGCTTTGACCTATATATGCTATCGTATACTGTTCCCAAGATGAATTAATTTTAGTCAAAATGTCTTCCGTTATGTGCTCTGTAACCCTATTTGGTAAAAAGCAATTGAAATTCGTGTTACACTTTTGATCACACAGCACAGCCAAAACACACTTTCCATAACGGGTATTGATAAAAGACAATTTTTTAATTAAATAAGGTGAATCAATTTCCAATGAGGAAATTGACCTTTGAGGAATATCATTAAATTCACCGTTAATGTTATTATTAATTTTATTTAAATCGTCAATTGATAATGCCATTTTTATATTTGAAAATAATAATTACTTGTCGTATCTAGTTAGTAATAAATACAATAATTATTCTCACTTCAAAAAATTGTTTCACAAAATCACAGAGATTTGCACTATTGTAGACACTAACTATTAGTTTGATGCTGAACGAAATGTGGTTTTCTAGTATGAATACACGCTTATATAGAGAACCCCCCTCCACAATCAGTCGATTATGTCACTCCATTACCAACCCATCGTGTAAAAGTGGTGGGGGGAGACTCACAAACGGTGAAAATACCCTAGTAAAAAATGATTAGAGGATTAAAGTGGTGGGGGGAGACTCAAAAACGGTGAAAATACCCTAGTAAAAAATGATTATAGGATTAAAGTGGTGGGGGGAGACTCACAAACGGTCAAAATACCCTAGTAAAAAATGATTATAGGATTAAAGTGGTGGGGGGAGACTCACAAACGGTCAAAATACCCTAGTAAAAAATGATTATAGGATTAAAGTGGTGGGGGGAGACTCACAAACGGTCAAAATACCCTACTCTTGGGTAATATATAACTGCCACAGTGGTAAACAAAAAATAGCCATGCTCCGCTTTCGGGAAAAAATAATTGAAGGGCTATTACAATTAGACACCCCCAATGTCACCTACCAAGAAGAAGGTGAAGAAGACGTACAGGTTAATGAAAATGAGAACCACACTAAGAAGAGAAAACGAGAAAAAAGCAGACACAGGGTAGGAAAGTAAGAAGGAAGTCCAAGGAAAAGTAGAAGATGCGCCGAGTGCTATAAGAGAATACAGGAAGACAAAGGAGGTAAAGAAGCTAAGAGCAAAGGCGTTGAAAGTACTTACGTATTGTCAAGATTGTGAAGGACAACCAACAAGGTGTCTTTTATGTTTCAAAAGAGTGCATCATTAAAGCTAATTTTTTTCCCTCTAACATTATCGTAAAAATATTATTATGATTTATTTTTATTACGTCTAAACAAGTTTTCAATAAAAAAAGTTAATTTTGTTCAAAGTGCCCTTGTTTTAAATATTTAATTCCGTCTGATCCCCAAACGATTTTGTATGTGTAATGATATACATTTCAAGTAGCCGTAACTGAAAAGCATTCAAAACAAACGTACATATTAAAATGCCATTTGGATAATCCCACATCGTGACCCACCGGTGGACACGCACGTCCGTTAGTGAAATGCTGTGACCCACCGCGAACGTGTTAAGAAAGTAGGCATATTATCCGATCGCATGAAGAGACAAATTGAGCAATATAAGAAAATTAAGCAACAGCTAGTGAATCGAACTAATGCTGGTGACACCAATTGGCGAATTAAGTACTGCAATGGTGTACCAAGGCTTGTACCTTTAAACTGAATGTACCCAACGTCAATTGCAGCAACAATAATAGTTATAAAGAGACGTCCATGTATTATCAGAATGTCAGGGGACTTAACAACAAAATAGATCAGTTTTACTCAAATGTGTCTGATTGTGAGTAGGTAGAGAATTTAACACCGACCTCTAATAGTATATCTAAGTGAGGAAAAAAAAGAACATACACATAAGAGTAATGTTTTGAAAAAATAATATGATAAATTTAGCAAATCCTTGTTTCACACGTTATCCTTATAATACATGCATTTTGCATTTTGAATTTGAAACAAAATATTGGGAACATCAATGAGACAATTGATGACTCAAACATTATTATTGGCCTTCCTATGGGAGAAATACTATTTCTAGCCTTCCGAATTTTGTTAGTGTTCCATTCTAAAACTAATTCATCTAGTTCATTCTGAAATTACAAAAAAATAAAAATTAGGGTGAAACTTACTGATATTTATTGATCACATGAACTTCAATAGAAGTTGCAATAAAGGAATAAAAATCTTTTCGTTAATAGTAAGTAGCTGTGTCATTATTTACATCTTGAACAGTAACAATTCTATCTCTGATAATGGTCTATAATAATTATTGTGATCTATTGCACTTTTTTTGCTGCGTATATTAGAGAAATGACACACAGCGGTTTTTGCCGCCTTAGCCAGTTTATATAAAATTTACATAAACCAATAAATAAATGTAAGAAAAAACAAATGATTATGGTGACGGTACCTTACTTCAGTTCGTTAAATGATGCAAAATGCACATAGGTAGTTCTTTTATTTTTTCTCGTGGCAATAGTGATATTTTCTAAATTTTTGTAAATATTGATTTTAACTTTAGTTACATTTAGCAATTCTAAACTTTAAAAAATGTATTATGATGTACCTACATACTTGGAAAAGCAAATGTGACAACATTTGATGCCGTTAAAATTCAATATGGTTTTCAACAGAGAATGTTTTTTATCATCCAAAATAAATTACTTTGTTCGTAATACAACAGAATCAGTTTCCAACCGTCGCACAGTGTGGCTATTTAACAATCTAATGGTACTTTATTTCCAGATAATATAAATAGGTACTGCAACTTATATATTGATGTTTATATATTATATAGATATCTTGTAATGTTTTTGACTACAAAACACACTTATCAAAAAAATATACAGGGTGAATGAGAAATGTGGTACTAAAAATTTCTCTATAATAATAATAATCTGGATATGTTTACAGAACAAAATGATAACATATTCGAAAGATGTGATTATTAAGCAACCTGAATAATTAAAGTCTAAATTGAGATATTAAAGTTTGAATTCAGAATTTAAAGTCTGAATTTTGAAAAAATTGTAGACATGGCCGCTCTACGGCTTCGTATATTTGAAATTGTAGCAGTAGATAATAATACTGCAGTTGTTGAAACAGTTAACGATGACACCAATACTCTACTAGATCTTAATTTAAATTTTAATACAAATGTTGATAGTAATCTATTGATACTAAAAGACACGTTAAACTATGCTAAAACACCTGAAAGAAAAGGGAGTCGAAATTCAGAACGAAAATCATTTGTAATTACTGGCACAGACTGGTGAGAAAATAAAACAAGAGGAGGAAAAAAATCAAAAAGGAAAGAGAAAAGGAAGAACGTTTAATTAAAAGAAAGCAAGAACAAGAAAATAGAATAAAAATTGAAAAAGAGAAAAATAAAAAAATAAAGTGATGACCAATAAACTGAAGAAAACACGGGTAACCAAACAAAATGTATATAAAAATAAAGTTAAAAATTATACGTATAAATTGAAAGAAAAAGAAAATGTGACAAAAATCAGTGAATCCAGTTTTAGAAAAGATGAAGAGTGTTTTCAGGAATTTATTCTCCCGGAAAGCCGTAATCTCGACGAGATATTATTAGAAATTTGTCTTTCATTAAATCCTAACAGTAACGTATACAAGGTTTATGTTTCATATGTACGACTATTATGACACAAAGAAATTGTGGCATTAAACCTATAAAAGATCTTATATAGTATTGTAAAAACTCATAAAACTAAGTGTAGACTGTAAAAATATGTGAAAGGACTACTAAAGAGTACAATGAATGGACATGCATGTATAAATTGTACTAAAAAGACATATAAAATGTGTAAAAACCAAATATTGTATAAAAATGTTCTAAAACGGAAAATAAGACTTATTATCAAGTTAAAGCATACATAAATCCAAAACTTCGAAATTTAAAATTCCAAAATTGACATTATGTAAGTTGTTATGGTAACGCATTCAATTGTCTCCGTTCATATAAAAGCAAATTCTTGAGTAGAGAGGTCAGTTTAGCCATTTGATGTTGTAGTAGTCACATGGTGGAAACTCATCTAAAAAAACAAAAGAATTAGTCAGTATTTGATAAAATTAAAATTTATCTTGAAAGTATTTTTGACAGTCACACTATAGAACCAGTGAATCATGGTGAATAATGAGTAACCACAATAATACCAATTCCAAAAAAGTACTAAGTGTAATTTAAATCAAAGTGTAAATCGTGCTTCACGAAAGAAAATTTTGTGTTAAAAAAAACCCTGGAAATCAAACAATAGGACAACCGATCCTGCCATTTAGTGTTTGAGATAGGAAAGAGTTGCAGACAGCCAAAAGAAAAGGAAATTACAAGGTCAGAAACCCATATTGCAGCTGTATAGTATTCACAGTCGCATATGCATATTTAGAAATGGCCAATTAAATTTAACAAATTCATAAAATTTCAAATTCATTTAATAGTATTTAAAATTTAACAGAAATAGTCACAATCAAATTTTACAATAACACAAAAAGTAAAAGATACCAATAATAATTAATAAAATTTTAAAGAGAATTTGATTTAAATAAGATTGAATTTTAGTTCATTAAATAAATTAATATTAACCCTAATTTATAGAAATTAAGTAAGGATTAATTTTAGGATAAATTTGTAATATATTCAAATTTGTGAATGATTGAAATTATTTTTCATTTTATCAATATAAAAAACAAAATTTTAAATCGCGTTAAACAAAAAATAACATAAATATATACCTAGTGCTCCAAATAAATTGAAACTACACCGTGACGATGGAGTTAGCTCAAGGAAGATGTAAGATAAGCAAAAAGTAATATAAGGTAAATATGAAATATATATGGCGCTCAACAAAATTAATATAAAGACAAACCTAATTTTCAAACAAGTTTAATATAAACATTTCTATCACATTGTACAAAATAATAATTTAAAATAGATTTCAGCCAAACAAACCAAATAATAATCCAAATACCATTATATTTATCAATAATACAAATCAATCAAATAACAAAAAATATTAACAAAATTATTGTTATTAATAATCCAAAATTTTATTATCATTATTAGAATAACCAGATAATGTGCTCCAGTATTGTCTATACCGAAAATAGTAGAAAGTGAATTTACAGCAGTTAGATGAGTAAGGGAGGCGAGAGTTGTAAGGAACAAGATTGCATAAGCGTACCACTTGAAAAGGGTCACAATTTTCTGATTCGCATTAAATACACTTTGAACTCGGATTTGCCTGTCATTTCAATTTCAATACTATCACGTGATTCTACCCCTCAGGATTCGCTGTTAGTGCCTAGTTATATAACTAGAAAATATTGAAATATAAATAAAATTTAAATTAAATTGTGTAAATAAAAACAACATGTGTTGCTTGAGAAGATTTATATATTGATAACACTTGTAAATGCCACTTGTATCGATGAGGTGCTCATGGGGGAATTTTGTGGAGGTAACACTCTCCAAACTACAAAATTTCTGTAACGTGTGCTATGTTCCAGGTAGGTCATAACCATGTTAGAGGCAGTAATTTCGTATACGTAGTAGAACGTACGCTTGGTGGCCAGTGCGCTCGCCAGACTAGACATCATCGAACTGAAATGTTACTGAGAAAAATCTTTGTTCCAGTTCATTGACCGAAGAGACAAGTTATAGATGAATGCTGTCGCAGTACTTACAGTACTCGCTATTTGATGTCGAACTACCGTGAAAGTCATGACTGGGAATAATTTGATATCATGCACCGATGTGGCTTAAATAGGGGCAAACGAAGGCTGGCACCACAGTCATCGTTCTGTGAGAGTACACAGCACAGAAAAGAAAATATTTGAATTATTAGTAACAGTACCAATTTTTTCCTACGACCTTCCACTTGAGTGAGTAAATATAACTAGAAAATTTTGAGAAATAAATAAAATTAAAAAAAAATGTGTAAATAAAAACATGTGTTACTTGAGAGGATTTATATATTGATAACACTTGTAAATGCCACTTGTATCGATGAGGTGCTCATGGGGGAATTTTGTGGAGGTAACACTCTCCAAACTACAAAAGTTCTGTAACGTGTGCTATGTTCCAGGTAAGTCATACCCATGTTCGAGGCACTAACTTCGTATACGCAATAGAACGTAAGCTTGGTGGCCAGCGCATTCGCCAGACTAGACATCATCGAACTGAAATGTTACTGAAAAACATCTTTGTTCCAGTTAATTGACTGAAGAGACAAGTTAAGGCGGTTTTCCACCAAACGGACAAAACAAAAACACAACAAAAGCTGGCGTCGAAAAAAAAAAACAAATCTGCAACTTTGCACAAACTTTTTGAAGATTCGAGGTTTTTGCGACAGTTGCTGTTTAGTTTTTCGAGTCCCGTTCGGAAGCGGTAAAATCAAAGAGTTTGACGTGTTTACGAACTGGAGTCTGTCTAGAGGAAACAGCAAGTTGCGTTCTTAATGCGTACCCAGTTGCCTTTCAGCTCTCTTTCTGTAAAGTGAATAGTGTGGTATAAAAATACACAATAGGTAAGTTGATGTGAGACGTTTATCAATAGATATTATACAATGTAGTATAAATATAATATTGAAGGCGTCAAATTGGGCTTGTCGTGCTTCTTTGATGCGTCCTTGGCACGTGGCAATGGATATCAAGTCGAAGTCGCATATTGGCTTAGACTAAACAGTCACTGCTATATATACTAATAAATAAGGCACAAGTTAATAAGTTAGATTATTCTGATTGTAGCTGTCCTTACGAAAGGTTCTGTTTAATAAATCTGTTGTGTTTTGTTGGAATATTTATCTCTTTTTAAAATACCCCTTACAATATTATTATTATAAATATTATAATACATATTAGTATAAATAAATATTTTTTAAATTGGTTCAGAAATTTATTTCATTAAAATTTTATTTAGAAGGTTTATTGTAACCCTTTTCTTTAAAAAAAAAAACGTTTAAAACTATTGAACTAGTAACAAATAATAACAATAATAGACCCCTGGACCCCCTCCCATAAATACGCCACTGTTAATATTAAAATGTTTACAGATTATGTCTGAGAAAAAAAAGGTGTGGACCACAGAAGAAATTGACATCTTAATAGAGGTCTACAGGGAACACCGGAATTTGTGGGCCCTCTATTAGAATTTAGAATGACAGATCGCAGGCAGTCCTAATTCTACCGGTCCATTTGCAGGGCGAGAACGTCGCCTCTGACGACGATTTGAACTGCATCTTCCAAGCTGGGAGCGTGGTTTGAACTGAATCGTTCCTCGCCTGAAGCTCGTAAGTATAAGTACGTAGAGATTCCTGAACATTACACATGGGACGGAAAAACGGGGAGATGGATTATCAGAAAACAAGTAACTAAAATGGTCGGGGGCATTGCGGAAGTAGGTCGTCTAGCCGGGCAGATGGAAAAATACTACCTGCGTATATTACTTTGTCACGTACCGGGAGCAACATCTTATGAGGACTTGCAAACCGTAGACGGGGTAGTACTCGGTACTTTTCAAGAAGCGTGCAAACGATGAACTTATGTTAAAAAAATGTACGAATATGATCTCTACCTTGGCGAAGCTATTAACATGTGCCGTTCTAAGAAACTTAGCGGGTTATTCGCTTTAATGTGTTGCGTTGCAGTCTATGAAGGGAGGGCTGGAATTTCTAAAATTATGGCAGCGATACAGTCGGTACATGATAGAGGACTACGTTCGCGACGGTATGACGGTAAGAGCTTCTCTTCTCGCGGTACACTAACAACCTCAAAATTTACTTGTACATAACCACGACAATTCTTTGGCAATATTGAAAATTTCCGCCCGTCGACAAAATCGGGAAATATTTGATCCGGGTCTTTTAAACATCGACCAAAGAAAGGTATTTCTGCTCGTTATCCTTGTCATTTCACGGCTCTCCAATATTGTAGTCCCGGGACCTGGCATAATTTTGGTATTGACACCAATTATGATTCGAGCACATAAACAAAAATTTTCTTCCGAGATATGTTTCGTGGATACAACTGGTTCCTGTGACCAAATGTCTACATGTGTTACATTTATTTTGGCAGCGCACAAAATTGGGGGAATACCACTTGCCTGTATTTTGCACTCAGGACAGTCCGAAGATATTTACTATCAATCTTTTCGTATACCCAGCAGCTTTTATGACTGACGACTATAGAGCAGAACGCAACGCACTGTCCAATTCATTTGTAGATAGCAAATTACTGTTGTGTTCGTTTCATGTTTGTCAGGCATTTTGACGATGGTTGTGGAAGAATAAAAACGGTATTCAAAAATCTAACAGACAGCAAGTTATGATGATGTTTCGTAGGCTATTATATGCTGATTGTGAAGTAAATTATAAATTGTTTCTAGAAGGTATAAAAAATGAAAATCTAATCAAATACATTGAAACTTATTGGGCCAGGCGTGAAGAGTGGTGCATCGCATTTCGGAAAAATTGTATTACTCGAGGTCACAATACTAATAATCACGTTGAGTCTTCTATTAGGGTATTTAAAGATATCATTTTGGCCAGATACAAGGCATTTAATAGTATTGCTCTTTTAGAATTTGTAACTGATGTGTTAGAATCATATCATATATGAAAAATCGGTTTAGATGTGCAAGAAGTGAATGACTCAACTTACTATGTCACTTCATCAAAAGATAAACAAATGTTATACACAGTTACTACAACTTTTCCAACATTCTGCGATTGCCATAGTGGAATAGGCGGAGCCTATTGTAAGCATATTTGTGCAGTGGAATTAAAAAGTGGCAGATTTTCTGAGAATTGTCCACTATTACGTGAACACGATAGAATGATTTTAGCATATATTGCATTAGGATCAAACGTACCAGAAAACTTTTTTTGTCACATGATGTCAATAAAACACAGTAACATAAATAATAAAACTGCAAATATTGAAATTAATTTAGAACCGCCCAAAACTCAAATTTTACCGTCAGAAGATTCTCATAACGGTGAAACTAGCTCCTCTGATTTCACGAATATTTATCAGGATCTAAAATCAGAATACGCTAGAATAGTCGACTTAACGGAAAAAGTATCAATACACAGAATAAACACGTTATACAAAGATTTGTTTAGTCGCTCAAGCGTATTAAGACCCCATCACAATTAACCCAATTCTTCGTACAAAAAAAAAAATAAAAACTACTAAGTTGATCCATGTTCAGAACACATCAATTAGCCGAAGAAAAATATGCGCTGGTTTGAAAGCTGGAACGCGTCGAATCATAGCTGGCCGCCCAAGTCATATGGAGATTTCAGTTAGTCAAAAACGAAAAAGATCCAAAATTAAACATTCGCTTATAGATAACAGTCAAAATCGACCAAACGCCAAAATTCATTAGTTCTGTAAGTTTATCTAGTTTGTGTACCTACATTACAGTTAAGGAATTTTATGAATAAAGTTTATCAAACAATAAACTGCAGTATTGTTTCTCCCCTCACAGCACTTCGAAAAAAACTATTTTTTTAGAAATGCTGCGGAAAATTTGTCTAACCAACAGTACGGTAGCGGAAGCCTGGACAGGCGTTGATGCCAGTTCATTGGTTGGCGGCCAAAGGGCCCGTAGGGCATTTCAATTAACAAATTCTCTAAGCAACAGATCTAGAGCAGGGTGGCCGTTACAAGACCAAAATTATCTAGAACAAGTCGCGTTGATCGTTTGGGATGAGGCTTCCATGACTCCAAAATTCACCGTAGACGCAGTAGAGGAACACCTATGGGTTTTCTTCGGCAGCGATTTTAGGCAATTATTGTCAGTCGTCAAAAATGGTAATGAATCCGATATTATACGACCTACGATAAAATGTAGTCGGTTGTGACCACAAATGATCTAATTACAGATGACACAAAATATGTGGGCGGATAGGGTTCCGTCAGTTCACCTTGAATGCAACGCGTTCCCAAACCGGCTGCTGCAGTTGGGAGAATGTCGTATACCTCATGTAAAGTTATCGAAAGAAAAAGCGGCTCTGTTAGATTTCATTGACATACCGACATATATACAGTCTTCCTCTTGCAACGACTTGATAATCTTCGTCTAAGGAGACGAGTTTACTTCCGCGGATGTAGGTTCAAAAGCTATCATTTGCACAACGAATGCAGCCGTTGACAAAATTAGTTCCGAAATGTTAGTTAGATTAGCCGCGGAAAGTAAAATCTATATAAGCGTATACAATGATCATGATATTCACATTTCTCAGGACGTTCTCAATTCTATTAATTTACCCTCGCTGCCACCGCACGAGCTCCATTTGAAGGTCGGAGCGGTGGTGGTCTTGTTACGAGATGTAGATGTAGAGCAAGGCCTATGCAACGGATTTCGATTACGAGTCGTCATGTTAAACCAACACCTTATCGAATTTATTTAACATATACATTAATTCGATTTCAGTTTCCCGTGAAGTAGGCGTTCGCCGAGACGATCAACGCGTCGCAGGGTCAAACAATGACCAAGGTTGGCGTTTATCTGAATCGTCCTTATTGCACTCGCGGCCAGCTGTACCTCGCGTTCAGTAGGGTCGGTTGGATGGAGCAATTGAGAGTGTTCGTGGAGAATGTTGTATTTTCTTAGATATAATTTGGATTATAAAAACAGAATAAAGAACAGATTCATACAAGGCAATTTCTGGACTTTTTGACACCAGCACGGAAGAAGTCGAAAAAAAAAGTCAAAACTATAATTTCTCAGTACCAACGAGAAAGAAGGAACTTTAAACAAATGAAAAAGTTTGGGGCGCGCCAGTATTTTAAAGCAAAATGGATCGGTTACAATGCCATGAGTTTCCTACACGACAAAAATTTACCTAGAAAAGGCATTCAGATCGGTAGGGAATACGAGGTAATTTATTCTTTTTCTAATCAATACTTTATCGACAATATCCATGACCTATCCGCCATCGTTCGAGACATGAATCCAGAGATGCTTGAAAATACTTGGAATATTCGTTTGATCTATGAAAGAAGAATTAACGACCGAGTCAGGCAGTCTTGAAATGGAGTATTTAGTTGGAAATTTCCTGGAGTTTTAAAGTAAAATAGTGTTTAGTTGAGTTGTAATTAGTATTCAGTAGTGTACAGAGTAGTTAATAAAGATAGAATGATGGGATTTTTTATGAGGAATGGAAGCGTTTTTGCGAGCACTGATGTACTTTCAACACTTTTTATTGCTTTTGTGCGCTCAGTTTTGGAATACGGTGCTTTAGTTTGGTGTCCTATTTATGATAATCACATATGTCTCATTGAACGTGTCCAGAGAAAATTTTTAAAATTTGTCAGGTTTAAAAGGACAGGTGTATACCCAGAGAAGGGTATAGAGTATTTAACTTTGTTGAATGAATGTCAGTTCAATTCCTTGCATACTAGACGAATACTTTTATCTGTATCATTCCTTTATAACCTGTTAAATAACTGTGTAATCTGTCCACGTTTAGATGAGAATGTGAGGTTCCGGGTTCTTAGATTGGGTTTAAGAAATTCTTTACTGTTTCATACAGATTTGGCAAAAACAAATATTCTGCAAAAGTCACCGGTTCTCAGTGCTTGCAATAATTTTAATAATAACTGCTCATCCTATGATACCCATATTCTTTAAGAGAAATTCATGAAAAGATATTGGAACACATTAGTGGTACTTGATTGATGTTCTGCCATAACTTAAACTCTTATCACTGCGTATAGCGTTGTTTTTGTTTTATTTGTTAAATATTTGTATTTTAGATGTGAAATGAATATTATTGTTTATATTGTAACATAACATTTCCTGTTATTGGGTTTTACCTGTTGGAAATAAAAATCTATCTATCTATCTAATAAAGATAAGTGATTAATTAACGGATTGTTTTTCTGGTAAAAGAAAAAGTCGGGTTAGGTCACCCGCGACAATACGTTACTAAATTACTATTCAGAGCAGAGAATATCATTATCGTTCACTGTAATAGGAACAGTAAGGCAAGGAGCATATTGAAATGCGTATGACACGTGTGTTGTGAAAAAAAAACAAAAAAAATACGTCTTATAGAAACAGATCTATTAGAATCTCAAGTAATTTGCTAATACAAAATTAGCAAAGAGCAAAGTCTAGTTCAGTAGACAGTGTGAAATACCACTGAAGAATTAAAGGACACAATTCCCAATGAGATTCGAGCCATTCAACCAGATATTCTTGATAAGGTTGCCAAGTGAATGCAGGTCACTGAAAATTTCCTCTGATTTTTTTGTTTACTTTAATTATTTATCATTTGTACAGAAACCGTTTTTCATTTGTTACAATTGTTGTTGATTAATTATTACTTAAAAAATTAAGCAAATTACTCATAAAATCTAAAATGTTCGATAAGCTTTGAAAAAACTTGACCCACCCAATACCTTGTACATGATACATTCTTGAAACTTTGGAACTCGAAAACTTCCATCTAGAAGGTCATACTTTTTGACGTATTCGTACTCAGAAAAATGTGCTCTATCGATATCCGTGGAAAAATATGGGTTGCCATTTAAAAAATTGGCCCATGACGTCATAGCTCAAAAACAAACAAAACAAAATAAAGTCGAGCGCTGAAAAAGTGACATTTTATAAACTAAAGTTGACGTGTCCGAGGATTTCCTGTCAAAACCCGTCAATAACAATTTATCGAATTTAATCCAAACTTTACGAGCTCAGTGTATTAGCAAAGAATGAGTACAAATTAGTGTTATAATTAAAGAATAACAAAATTCTAGTATCCATTACAGAACCCATTAATATTGTCGAATAATGTAATGGTCAATTATTTTACAAGGATGTTATAAATAATATACTCATTTCATTTACAAATAATTGTAAAATAATAATTACTGATAGAATTTATAAAAACACTTATAGTAATTTTACTATAAAAATGCCAGAAATAAGTAAATTTAAGATTATAAAATTTTTTATAATTTATAAATATATAAATTTAAAACAAAAACATTTGGATCATCTTAGATCTGAAGTAAAAGAATTGGATAACAACAGTGTACTGCACCCTTTAGTACACATAACGCATATTTCAATTACAGCTATAATAACGCTTCATCTTCTAAAAATGTACGGTACTAAATCAGCTAGTGTATGTTGTGCTGGCGAGGAAAGCAGCAAATTTTGTTTCCTCATTTTTCTTCCCAATGCCCTGCTAAACAAACTTCCATCGCTGAATCTTCACATGGTTCCAACATAAACGGTAAAAACTTGTAATAGCCAAAAAACTACAGACAATGTGTAAGTATAGCTATAGAAAACCCGCTTTTACAAGGTTATTTTACTACAACATGGTTTCCATCCACTGTTTCAATACAATGCAGAAATTTCCATCTTTGTTCAAATCTGGTAGTAACTGCTTTCCATATTTGTTTTGTAGGTTCAAGTTGCATATGGTCCCATATTGAATTGGCTACCTATTGTATAGTTGTAAGTCATACTTTTATAGCTGTCACCAGATACTAAATCCTAAAAAACGGAAAAACAGAATTACATTCCGAAAAGGCAACGTCAATTATTAGATTTATAATTTTGTCGCAGCCGAAGAATAAAAAAATAATTAGCTGAAATTGAGAGGTAGCTTTCGACAACAAAAATGCTTTAGAAGTGAGGCGGCTCCTCAGCATATCAAACCGTGGAAGTTTCAGGAGCAGATGTTCAATTTCTTCAACGATGGAGAAAAAACTGATGTTGAGCAACCCCCATTTTCTGGTGGAGACGATGTTGATGGAAGCAAGAAGAGTACTGAATTTTCATTATATCCGACTACAAGTTCAACCCCTGTGATGTCAAGAAGAAAAACAGTAATATCGATGTCTGTAGTCTTTTGAACCGATCTATGCAACAGCGAGAGAAATGAATGATATATAACTTTTTTATGTCCATGTACCAACTCACCTAAAAGTATGCCTCACCTTGATCAATATAAGGTTTTACGACTATTTCTCACGCAGAAGCAGAAATTTTGAATACTTCTATCCGACCCCTTTTCACATGCTCTTCTTCTCATGACTCAGGTGCATCTCACCCAACCTCGCAACCACCGACGCAGATTTCGTCTTATTCTCGACATATTATACCAATCTACCATAATCAAATAGATCAAGAGCCCCAAATTCTGCCTATGAATTCAACTGGATCCAACAGTGTGTTTGGGTTCGTATTTGAACAATTATTATCAGTAGGATAAATAACACTATATTTAAACCATGATTTACACGTTACCTTTATTTTAAACAAACTATTTTTTTTAAACTTACAGACAAAAATGTTTATTACTTACCTGAAGAATTATTACATCTATCATCAATAGATTGCTGAATCATTCTAAGTACTTCAGCAAACTGGTTTCGATTCAAACGAAAATAGTTTTTTCATATATTTTCAGGTATTAACAATATTGTGTGAAACTAACTACTCAGTGGACAAAAGCCCCAACCTGCATTGAATTACACCCACAATATCTACCCATATATTCCTTATTATTAGCTTTTGTAACATTTTTTACTGTTTAAGAAAGGTATTTTAAGCTAATATGTATCAAATCTCCTACAATTCCTATCAATGAAGTCATATGTATGTTCTCTGATACCAAACATCTAGGTATGCTAATGAACATCCACAGACAAAACTCTATTCAATAATTATCTAAAGAATTTAATCTATTTACTAACCTCTGGAGTGGGAACTCGAAATTCAACCACAATAGATGAGATCTGACCTATTTCTGCATTTTTAGGATTGCTTCATCAGGTGGCCTCCTTTAACTTGAGTCAAATATCTAACTATAAAGATTATTATACCAATAAGAAATTAAATATCGACAACGTCAAACTGATTAACTGTCAATGAATATCATAACGACCTACTAAAATAAATAAAAATTAATGTGGGCCAAATACACTTGCACTGCATTTTGTATCGACCCACTTAGGAAGCGCCATCGTGGCGCCAGAACGATTCGGCAATGGACTCCAGCTGGGACAATGACCAGAAGCCGTCCTTTCGAAGAACGACCACCCAAACTGGAATTCTACAAACATCCACCGAAACCGTCAGGGTGGCGCCAAGGAGAAAATATATAGCAGTACGACGCAACACAGAGAAGACACTCCAACAAAGCTTCGCGTCGACAACATCTAGTCTGTTACATCCTCAGTTTCTTTGTTTTAAATAAATATATTATTTTTACCGTTGTGAGAGCGTTTCATTTTGGCTGCACGACACAAGAAACCCTCATTAATAAAAAATTACCTTTTATGTATAGTTTTTCATATAATAATAATAATAATAATATATAATAATATATATTTTCAGATATTAACAATATTGTGTGAAACTAACTACTCAGTGGACAAAAGCCCCAACCTGCGTTGAATTACACCCACAATATCTACCCATATATTCCTTATTATTAGCTTTTGTAATATTTTTTTACTGTTTAAGAAAGGTATTTTAAGCTAATATGTATCAAATTACCTACAATTCCTATCAATGAAGTCATATGTATGTTCTCTGATACTAAACATCTAGGTATGCTAATGAACATCCACAGACAAAACTATTCAATAATTATCTAAAGAATTTAATCTATTTACTAACCTCTGGAGTGGGAACTCGAAATTCAACCACAATAGATGAGATCTGACCTATTTCTGCATTTTTAGGATTGCTTCATCAGGTGACCTCAAACGAAAATAATTGGTAAAAGTTATTTCTAAGATAAAATTTGTGTTAATCAGTTATATTCTGGTATACTGACTGCCATGTAATATCTCGTTCTTTGCTCACAAAGTACGACTTAAAGCCTCTAATTGAAATACCAGAAAACGGACCTTCAGTTCCTAAGCTAGTAGTGGATTATAAGTGGATTTATATATTGCCTAAAATTATAAATTCATATAACAGGGTTCGTCGTACTACAGGGATGAAACTGGGCGTAAAACAAACCACTGTATTAAACGTTAATAATTTTATGCAAAAGTTGATTTAAAGCAAACATTCAATATAGGGGATATGGTACGCATCAGCAAGTACAAAAACGTATTCGAGAAGAGGTATACAGCTAATTATTCTACTGAGCTGTTTCAAGTGGTAAAAATAAACATAACAAATAGATATGTACGGTCAGCCAATCAAAGGATTGGTATCGAATTTGGTTAATTACTTGGAAACGACGTCGTTTCGGCACCAAAATCCGGAGAAAGTCCCGAAATCGGCGAATTTATGTTGGGATAACCAATCAGAGGCCGGGATCCGCCGATGGGGAGTATAAATATCTAGCGCCTAAACGACGAAGCACTTGTGATATAGCCGTATAGTAGTAGATTACGGGCAACACTTGCTCCTTAAACATATTCCTCTGCAGGGCTTATCTCTTTAGCTAGAATTAGTAGTGTTCAGAATAGGACAATACATAGTGTTGTGCTAAACTAATGTTTACTTCCTACCTCACCCGAATCCTTGCCAGTGTTGATAAAGACCAACGCTGCAGATAAACGACCTGGCTCTAAATCTGCCAGAGTGACGGGAATGGGAAGATCGGCTGACTAGTAACTAAATAAATAAAAACCACAAAAACTATACTTACCTGACTCACTAGTTCTTGAAAAAACAGCTAAGACCTGAAAAAACATTAATATAAACTTATAAATTGGCTTCCCCATTAATAAAGAAATTCCTGAGTTTTAATTAAAACAAAGTGCCACTGGACGCTAGGAAGCAGAGCGGCCGAGGACACATCCGGTAAGCGGAAATTCAATTTCAAATAAATGTCGAGAGCCTAGGACAACTACAGACTAGTAAAGACAATTGTGCACAGTTAGCCCAGTTAAACATTTTTTTGCTCTTCAAGCCTACAGCCCTGTAAATATAAACTCAAGTGACATTGTTAGATTTGCCACACTGTGTATGAACTATATTTCCACCACGGCATATTCCCAAGTACGACTATCGTCGTGTCTGTCTATAATCCTAACCGGGGTATAACCATGGAATCGGGAAATAACACAACGGCAGGCCCAAGAAGCAAACAATTTACGACGAGAACCAATGGGAGACCGAGGACGCAGGGGCGGCCCGCTTCACCACCGACCACAGTCTATCTCTCCACCCCTCTAGCCCACTCTTTGGAGACCGCCGTGGAGCAACATGAATCCCGAGGAGAGCGCGGACGAGAACAGGGTGTTTTTATGAGTGGGAATTACAGTAAACAACATATCCCGAAGTGTATTTAGTGGAGAAAATTTTAAAAGCAACGGTGATAGGTTATTTTATAAGTGGCTTGGCCGCATCCCATAATTCGCGGATCAATAAAACATACTTAGATTACAATGGTATAATAATGGTATATCAGTTAAAATCGCAACTGGACAGTGTTTAATCATCTCAGCAAACTAATGTTGATAAAATGTAACTATATACAGGGTGCCGAAAATTAGTAGGTCAATCCGTTAACCATAGATAGCTGATATGAAAATAATGGGACTTTCATTATGCCACTTTTCATTTAGGAGCCCCATTTTTGAAATACAGGGTGTCAAAATGTAAATGTTAAAACGGAAATTTGTCGATAACTCCGGTAGAATTAGAGATATTTGTTTGAAATTTCGCTAATATTTTTTTCTTGTAGAGACACACTTTCAGTATACTTTTGGTAAAAAAAATCAAAGGAAGTGAGGGGGTTAAAGTGCATTATGACCCCCTCAACTTTTTCATACGAACGCCTATGGTAAAACAATATATTTTCTTAAATAAAGCGGCTTTTATTCTAACTTTTCTTATTCTTGCAAGATTTTGATTTGGAGCTTGGGTTACCAGATATTGTAACTTATTTGGACGGATAGTATGGATTTGGTAACTAGTGTTTCAAGTAATAAGTTCTATGTAGGCTTTGAAAACAAAGTCAGATAGGTATTTTATAGGTACATTTGGTTGTCAAAATAATTTATAAGGTAAATAGAAAAAACGTTTTGACATTTTTTAATTGAAGTGTTCAATAAGAAATGGCGAACAGAGAAGGTTTGCTATCATTTTCTGAAATGACCGATATGATTTTAATAATGGGTAAGTAAGTACTTATTAAAAGGAATAGGATTTTTTCTCAATAAGTGTTAATTATAATCTCGAACCTAAACAATTTAATTTGTCTTGCTTTTAGGAAAATGTAACTTTAATGCTAGTTTAGCTGCTAGGCGTTATGCGGACAAATTTCCAACCAGGCACCATCCAAAAAGGAGATTTTTCTTAAGCTTAGTCAACCGTCTGAGAGAATCTGGCAACTTTAAACATAGGAGGGTGGGCCAATGTGGACGGCAACTCAAATTAGGTACGTCCTAACAAAGAGGAGCAAATCTTGCAAATTGTCGAAGAAACTCCAAGTATAAGTAGGTACGAGGATACTAGCTAATCAAATTAATAATGGTCGCAACAATAATATTAAGTCAGATGATGTGCGACGTGTCTTCAAACAGCAATTACTGTACCCATATCATGTACAAAAAGTGCAGGCATTTCTACCTTTAGATTCAGAAGCAAGAGTCACTTTCTGTAATTGGATATGCCAAGAAAATAATGATATTAATTATAGTAAATTTATTTGATTTTCCGATGAGGCCACGTTTACTCGTAACGGAGTAACGAATATTCATAATACTCATACATGGGCTGCTGAAAATCCGAAATTTATTGTAGACGCACATCATCAAGTAAGTTTTAAAGTAAACGTATGGGCAGGAATAATTGATATTTTTCTTTTAGGCCCGTTTTTACCGCCCCCTCCTCCTCCGTGTGAATGCCGTCGAATTTTGCATTTTCTGCAAACCTCTTTTGCAGACTTACTTGATGATTTGCCTTTAGCGGTTCGGCAAAATATGTGGTTTCAACTAGATGGGGCTCCGCCACATTATGGCCGAATTGTTCAGAACTATTTAAACCAAACCTTTGCTAACCGCTGGATCGGCCGGGGACGTCTTGCGCCAGCCAAATGGCCACCTCGATCCCCAGACCTTAATCCCTTAGACTTCTGTTTCTGGGGGTTTATCCAAGATTTTGTTTACATGGTTCCAATTGTGGATGAACAACATTTAAGATTAAAAATTTTAGAAGGAGCCAAGCAATTTAGGGTGAAACCACATATTTTCCAAAATATTCGTTTCTCGTTTATAAAGAGATGCAGGATGTGCGTCCGCGAAGGTGGTTCTCATGTTGAACATTTAATATAAATTTTAGAATTTAATTTCTGTTTGTAATATAAAATATATGCAGTTTGTTTCATGTTGTTAAATGTTAAATAAAATTTATAGTACAAAACGGATTTTAAACTTTATTAAAATAAGTTACAATATCTGGTAATCCAGGCTCCAAATCAAAATCTTGCAAGAATAAGAAAAGTTAGAATAAAAGCCGCTTTATCTAAGAATATATATTTTTTTACCATAGGCGTGCGTATGAAAAAGTTAGGGGTCATAATGCACTTTAACCCCTCACCTCCGCTCGTGCTTTGATTTTCTTTACCAAAAGTACATTGACTAAAGACCCCCTTTACAAGAAAAAATATTAGCAAAATTTCAAACAAATATCTCTAATTCTACCGGAGTTATCGACAAATTTCCTTTTTAACATTTACATTTTGACACCCTGTATTTCAAAAATGGGGCTCCTAAATGAAAAGTGGCATAATGAAAGTCCCATTATTTTCATATCAGGTATCTATGGTTAACGGATTGACCTACTAATTTTCGGCACCCTGTATATTGCATACAATGATTGTAATAATAATTTTGTCACGTAATAATAAATGTGTGAGTATATTCGATGTGTTTTAATTTGTATACTTTATAAAAAATATGAATTTGAGAGGGTAATAGTAAAGGAAAAAAGTATAAGCAAAATATTATCTTATACAATGTTTTATCTATCAAACAATTAATTTCGCAATATTTGTTGATGTCATGCATTTGTTGCATTTACTCGTTTTCACTGTTTTTATGGCTACTCCATTTTCTTCTACACATTAATATTATTAGATATTAATACATTCTTTGTGCACCATTTAATAACAATTGTACCGTGTATAAAAATCTTGCGTTTTAAAAGAAAGCGCTTTTGACGTTTAATAAAATTACATACTAATACAACATTAACTTTAAACATTGATTACTGATGACATATTTTAATTTTTTGAAATTATTAAAGGCTTCATTTAAGAAGCATAATGGATCTTTGATACTTAAATTTGCAATCCTGTACACCCTCGTCCATCAAAGCAAGAATCAATCGAATGCCAAAAAAAACATCGACTACGCTTTCTTTCAGCAGTATTGTTCTCCAAGCCTGCTCCAACTTTACTAGAAGTATGCTATAAGTATTGCAATTTAGCTATATTTCAATAATGCAAGTTTCCTTGTAATTTAAAAGGATTCTCGGTCTCCTCTTGATGGTTAATTCTATTTTTTACCGCTAGACAGCCAACAATTTCACATTACCTTTTACTAACCGTATTTGACTGATTATCTCTTCTTTAGTTTTTACCAATTTTACGGATTCTTCAGTAGTGTTCACAATTGTAGAACTAATAGAGACTATGGTTTCAGGATTCATCATACTTTATATCACTGTACAATATGGACTACGCAAGTTAACGAGTGTGTAAGAGCATTAACTTTGGTAGAAGAAGGACCAAGTATGCCTTATGTGACCAATCTGTTACTTGTTAACCACCATTCCACAATTAGTCATATGATTAGTAGATACATGGAAACAGGATCATACTCTAGAAGACAAGGGCAGGGAAGAAATACATTGATGAGTCCCAGGAATGAGCGTTTTCTCCGTCTAAATGTTTTGAGGAACAGAGAAAGTACAAGTACGAAGGTTAGCAGTTAACTTCAAAATGTAAAAAATGTTATGATTTCCACTCTGATTGTCAGAAGACGTTTAAAGGAAACAAGATTTGCTAGTAGGAGGCCTGTAGTTAGACCACTACTTACCATAGCACATAAGGTAGCTCGACTGAGATTTACTAGAAATCATGCAAATTGGACAAGTTATGTTTTCCGATGAGACCAGGGTAGGCTTGAAATCTTCAGATGGTCGCGAGAGGGTATGGTGAAGACCTGGAGAAAGATTTGTTACCTGTAACATCGTGTGGAAGGAACCATTTGATGGTGGATCTAGCATGTTTTGGGGAGGATTTTGCTTAATGCCTGTACAAAGTTAGTACCAATTCGTCCAAGGTCAATGAATGCTCAATTTTACTTGGAAAATATTGTTCAAGATCACGTAATGCGTTTTGCGCTGTTTATAGGGGATCCCGCGGTCGGATTTTAACTATAACACTACAACAACTATATTACAGGTAACAAAAAATTTAAAATGTAGGTAAACAAATAAAACCTCCAATGTTTTATACCTTATTTCTATATTTTGATTCGGATTTTCAACACGATATGTTCTTAAAAATATTACACTACAACAACTATAATATTACAGGGAAAACAATAAAACTAAAAAAATATATAACATATTCTTTATTTCGTCTATCCTAAATAAAAATGATACAAATTATATACATTAGCCAACACACACGCAATATTCCAGCTTGTGGTTCCACCATTCCTGAAGCATCGGCTTTAATTTGGGACGTTCGAGACGCTCAGTTATCGGTTTATCCATATTTCTTCAGAGTTCTGCTTTCTGTCTTCTGTCGCCGGTTTTTCCTGTTTTTTTTTTTGCTAAAACCTGTAAATAAAATATTCTTAAATTGTTAGAAACATTAGATAAAGATGCTTTCAAGCCATATAGGTTTTTCATTGGAGACAAATTAGTGTAAATATTTGAAAAATTGAAGAAGTAGGAGCGATTCGGGGACTGACCAATCAGAAGCTGTGACAGGCAGTAACTTGTTGACTTTCAATCAAGCTAAGTCGCGGATGATATTTTAGTTACTAAATACTTAACATTCATAAACTTAGTCCCATTTTCTTGAATAAATTAACTCTCATATTAAATAAACACTGAAGGCCTCCTAGGAAATAAAAAGAACCTGATTAATATATCGGGTGAAATTTATAAAGTGACATATACTGCTCGTAGCTGAACAGGTGCCAAAAAAATTAGTATTCTTGGCTATACTTCAATTTAAGAATTTAATAGAAATAAGTGTTATTTTACTACTCACCTGAATACTGGATGTTCCCATAACCTTATCCAAGTAGACTCGAAGTAACCTGAAAAATGTTTTTGTAATAAACATATTATATTCTTTTGAGAAATAAATACAGTTATTAGTCTAGTCAAAAACAATAATCCGAAAAAAACCCAAAAATCAAAAACCGAAAAAATGTCAAATATAAGGGAAAAAGGTTCTGCTAGGGAAAAGGAAATACAACAGGAAAGAAGAGAAGAAGAAACGGAAGAATATATCGGCCAGGGCCAACGTCGTTAACGGACACGGTTACCATGACACCACCACCGACCATTATTATCGAAACCATGATGGAACCTCCGGTATTAAACCCTATTCTAGAATTCAATGGCCCTGGACCTAACTGAGAACACTCCCTTTGACATAAATAATTCCAGCTATCTTGGTTGCTCCCTCAAGAATTCTTGGTAAATCTTCGAGGTATTCATAAATTCATAAACCGCATTCCATGGAATAACATGAAGGAAATTGACTACCCAATACGCCTCATTTTTTAGCTCCTCTGATAGCAGATGATAGGGGAAAGGTAGCTTAAATATAATTATATATATAATGATAGGAAATTTTACCATTATAAACAGCCAATTCCACCGTTTTCGAGTTATAAGGGAAAAACCAGAAAAGGGGACCTTCTACCCCCCTCCTTCTTGAAGTAGATAGACTAAGGGCGAAGACTTTTGTTATGTTTACCTCTCTTATTTTATATGGAACACTAAAATTTTTGTTACAGATATCGAACCTAAAGTAAATTCTGATGGTATGGCACAATGCCTGTCAAACCTTGACAGATCGTTAAAAAAAAGAAAGAAGAACCTCTCATTAGACTGAATAAAATATTTAACAATACGAATAACCAATGTCAATTACATACACTCGTATAATGTAAATCCCGTTTAACTAATCATTTAATTATTAAATATATAGGAACACGAGATCTGTCTAATGGTTGACATTACCCACAACTTTTGACATTTGTAGGACTGGATTGAAGCTGCATTACGATCAACAGATAGAATTTGTGCTACAAAAAGGAAAAAATGTTACTTAAACTGTTATAATGAGCGGGTAGTAAAAGTAATAAATGTTATAATAAATAACAATGACAAATGCATTGATATAATTTATGGAATTTTTTTTATAATAAAGATTGTTATATTGACAAAATATATTTTTAATAATACCCTAGTAATTGTACCTAACTTATTAGTTAATATTTCTGGGATCAATAACTGATATAATTTTAAGTAAGAAAATTAAGTAAACATGAATTTATTTAGTTCACTTTTTGCTATTATCAGCAGTTGTCAAGTGTTTTAGTGGTATTCTTATAGCTGTGGATTAGTGAATTCTTATTTCCTTTATTTTTTTTATTTTAAAATTACGATGGATAAAGATGACAGATCAATCATCAAGTAGTTCTATCAAAAAACGTCAAAATTGGAAATATTTTCAATCTTGTCCTTTTGTAGTCAATTGTAAATATACTCATGATTATGAAAAAGTTACATTATCATCCCTAGGTAAGCAAGTTGATGTTCTAATTAGTCTTATATATAATGCTAATGAAAGAATTGACATATTTGAGAATAAAATGTGTAGTGCTCCAGGGAGTAAGCCTCTTAAAACTTCTACAAATATCTTTAGAAGGGTAAGAAGAAGTGCAGAAAGAGAAAAGATAATCCAACAGATTGCCAAGAGTTCATGTCTAAATTATTTTTTGTTGTCCCAAGACTTAGTTCTAGAGGAAATTTAACTTTCTATCTACCCGCCGTCCGCACTAATATTCTTAAATATTCTACTCTTTTTGTAATCTGTAACAATTGTAACGTCAACCATCTAGATGTTTTTAATTGCAGCCTTAATGACATAAAATCTTTTTACCTAATATGATTAAGTTGATTCTAATTTTAGTGTTTGTTTGTATATGATTATTTTATATTTTTTAACTATTACTTTTTATATATGCATATTGTTCTGTGTTTTCCTGTTCTGTAACTGGGTTTCTTGTACCTGTTCAACAGTGTAATGTAAATAAATAAATAAAAGATCGCAGATGAAAAAAATATGCTGATTATAAAAAGAGATTAGATCAATTAATTAACAAGAAAAAACAACAACAATCTACTCAAGATTAATAATTTAGAAAAAAAATTAACATGGTCCTTCGAGCCGGATTTAATAATCACTTTATGAAAGTACCAGCAACAAAATTTCAATCATGAGATCAACAGCAATGATGGAGAGCGGGAGTGTTGATTATAGACAACAGCAGAATTGGGAGAATGAGGTTATATCAGTGACAAAATTACATTTGAATTGTATTCTGTTTTACTAAATATTTTGAAATCTCACTGTATTTAGTTTTACATAACAAAAAGTAATGAAATTCTGATAAATTGTATGCGATTAAAAATGCAAAATTAACAGTGCAAAGTACTAGCAGCAACAGTTACTTAGAATCATTTTTATTAAAGTAAGAACTAGGAACATGTTTCGATCTATCAGTACCCCCAAATAATCCATAGATTCACATGAAAAACATTTTCTGTTTGGTAGGTGGGTAAAACTCCGAAGTACATTCCGCACAAGTCGCTTTATTTCTGTGGACGAAAGTATGGTAGGATTTAAAGGGCGAAGTGCTCAAACAATGCATGCCTTTAAAACTGAACCGACTAAAATAGGTTTTAAACTATGGGTAGTAGCTTGTGCGATGACAGGTACTTTAGAAATATATGAAAGAAAATCGAAAATAAAGAAATATCATTAAATTTTGGTTTACCGCTAAGGATTTAGCTAGGAGACAGGCGGAAATTAAACGTATTATTAGAAAATATTACACACATTTGGAGAGGCACATTAAAATATTACATAAAACAAAAGTGGACATAGATATATATGAAGTTAGAAAAATATTAATAATATGAAGCTGTAGTTATCTATCTACATTATGAAACTTAACTCTTAATTTTTAATTCTTCAAATCAGCAACACATTGGTGAAAAGACTCGTTTTCAATAGTACTCGTATATTAACTGTCAGATCACTGGAATTAGCGTGGGTGTTGTATGTGGTTGTAAATCTCGGGGTTCCTTTCCGCGATGAATCTGCATGGTCCTCAAAAGAACCATTTGTTTGACAACGTTTCGGTAAAATCTCATTTACCATCTTCAGGTCCATGTAAAAGACACTGGCCACCAGATTGATTTCGATAATACCAAGGTACTAGCAAGAATGGAACATAAGGCAAAAACAATAAATCGAGAGGCCATCGAAATTGAAAACATCCTCAAAATCTCAATGCACGTGACGATACCCAAAGATTACCAACAGCTTGGAAACCAAGAAGATCAATAAACCAGTGATATGCAACGCTGAGAGTAGGCCAAGCAGAACACAAGAACCCACAGCACCGTTACACGCGAGACCCGTAGACATGCGAAGAAAGTCACACACCGGAACGAAAGCACAGTATATAACTCACCAAGTGGACAAACATCTTCCAGTAAGCCGAACATAGTAACGCGAAGCAGAAGTAAGAAGACCTGAAGATGGTAAATGAGGCGTTACCGTATTACCTATCGTTTGTTACAAACGACAAATAACAATGTTGCGAACGGCTGCTCTTTTAGTCGGGGCACTTTTTAAGTCGTGGGTTCTTGAATAGCAAACTAGTTACGAGGATGTTATATTTGGGCGCCACCTACAGAATAATCTGTTCGGTTTGCCTTTTTACCCCTGTAGGAGGATAATAAATTTTGCTAGTCAAATGGGAGAAGAAAAAAATAGAAATATAAAAAAAATAAACACAGTTTATTGACTTGCCCACCAGTTGATATACAGACGTGGAATTGTTGAAGTTGGAAAGATCATCCGTTGATTACGTTGGAGATGACTTCCAGAAAGGCAGCTTTCCTGTCGTACTTGGACCAGTGCCGCTTACGATCTTGATTTCAAGGCAGTGCTTCGAGAAGAGCAGCCTTGCTGTCGTACTTGGATAGTGCCGCTTACAATCTAGATTTTCAAAGCTTTAGAATAGCCTTCTTAATTCAATTTTGATTCTTCAATTAATAAAATTTAACCAGCAAAGGTTGAACAAAATATTCCAACTTGGGAAATGGAAAGATTCTCAAAATGTACGTTAATTGACGTAACACCAATACAATTCAATTGGTTATTTATTTAATTGTTCAATTATCTAATAAATCATTCAATTATTTAATTGTTAATTTATTTAATTGGCCTCTAAAGTTAAGAAAATGACAAAAGAAAATAAAAAATAATTAGCATGTGCTTTAGCAAAGATCAAGGTCAGGTTAGGTATTTTATATTCTTAGTTTCAAAAATTAACATACAATATAGTTTAAAATGAAATCTACTATCGATAATAATCTTAATTAATCAAATATATTACCTCCATGTATATTGATGACTTCAATAAATTCAGATTTATTTTCAAAATGTGGCTTCGCACTATAACTAAATCTGTAATATGGAAATACTTCAGTCGACCAAAATCAGAACGAAAAGGGACTAGAATTTAGGTTTCTGTAGGTTTTATACCCTACAAAGATCTAAAAACTCTGAAATCTGATTGGTTCGGTTTCTATGAAACTTCGGGCTAATGTTCGTTCGAGATCTCAGCACATAATTTTGTCCGAATAGTATGTGGTCTGTGGTCCGAATCGAATTATTAATTTTAATGACAGTTACCTTAACCTTGCTTTTTGCCACAACAAAGCTTAATACAACAAGTGATAATAATTAAATAATAAACTGTTAACAAATTACTCCAGGATGTTATACAGATTAGAAAACATAACATTACGATATACATCGACGTAACTGGTTCACAGCAATGGTAAGTAAATAATTAATAAAATATTTATCGTACAAAGTGTTTACATTTTAGGCTTACTTGAAGAAATCTAAAACTACATGGTACACTGGATATGGTTTACACTTACTTAAACTACAACTTATACAGGATGTGCAAAAATACCTTGTTACTAGACGTTTCATATTGAAATTGTGACATTCTTAATTTTATAATAAAAGGAATGTTACAACCGAAACGTTGTCAAACAAATCAAATGATTCTTTTGAGGACCATGCCACTGTGCTTTTAAAAGTCGTCTCTAAATATTTTAGTAATACCTTAGTTTGGCTACTAATAAATAGATGGGACAACTTAGATTGTTTTAGAACAAGGTAACAGTAAGTTATTGCAGTTAGTTAGTGTTTTTAAAGATAATACACCAAAAAGCAAACAACTGCAGGTGCACATAAGATCATGTATATTCTAGGTAAATTTTTTAAAATTGTTTTTGTCTGATTCAAATATATTTTATCTATTTGCTTATGTATATGAGTATATTTGTAGAACCACTTGTGTTTTGTTATATCGACGTTAGAATTGTAGTCGTAAATAGCGGTTTTTTAAAGCCTCCTTTTAAAAGGACAGTGGCAAAATATGCGACTAAAACTTATTATTACTGGAACTGGACCATTGTTACTGAATAAACTTTTAGAAGAAGCAGAAAACCTAGAAAAAGGCGAAGAAGCAGTTCCCGAGGAAATAATAATTTTTCCCCCAGAAAATAACGACTTAACTGACGACGAAGACAGTGGTGAAGAAGACAATGTCTTATTACAACATCTTCCTGGGTCGCAACTTAGGGCTCAAGCGGAGGTAATATTACCTCAAATTGTTGAACCAGTGGACGAGTATGATAGTGAAGATGAACTCCCTTTGTCGCATTTTGTCAAAAAGTAAAAAGTCGTTAAACCAAATAACCGACCAAATGATTTTACATGGACAAAAATGACATGGTCCCTGAATTACCACCTTGGGATAAAGTTTATGGTCCAAAACAAAAGCGTTCGCCGGTAGAAACTTTTTTATTTTTGACGATGAAGTCGTAAACTTGTTGGTTATTTTCACTAACTTGTACGCTACTACTCACAACCGTGATGGTAATATTACGATTGATGAAATGCGGTATTTCATTGGAATATTGTTACTTAGCGGGTATAACTGTCTCCCGAGACGTGAGATGTACTGGGAAAGTTCCTTTGATACCAACAACAGTTTAGTATGCAATGCAATGTCCAGGAACCGTTTCCGCTTTATAATGCAAAACATTCACTGTTGTGATAACACCAATCTAAATCCTGAAGACCGATTTACAAAACTTCGTCCATTAATAGATCTTTTGAACAAAAATTTATGGATTTTGCTCCACCTGAAGAGCATCACTGCGTGGATGAATCAATGGTCCCTTATTATGGGAGACATCCAACAAAGCAATTTATTCGTGGTAAGCCAATTCGTTGGGGCTATAAAATATGGACAGGTACTAATAGACTAGGATATGTGGAATGGTTCAAGCCTTATCAGAGTTCACAAACCAAAATATCAGAAAAATATAAAGATTTTGGTATGGGAGCCAGTGTAGTATTACATTTCGCAGAAATTCTGAAATCTTCCAAAAACGCTATAAATTATCATATATTTTTTGATAATCTGTTTACGTCTCTACCATTACTTACGGAACTAAAGTCTAGTGGGATAAAGGCAACAGGAACACTTCGCGAATACCGCGTCCCTAAAAATTGTCCACTAACACCATCAGATAAAATGAAAAAAGAGCCTCGAGGTACTTTTGATTTTTCATCAACAGAATCCAACCAAATCGTCATATGTAAATGGAATGACAACAATATTGTAAGAATAGCGTCAAACAATGCAAACGTTTTACCGACAGCTCAAGTCAAGCGATTTTCGCAAAAAGATAAGAAAGTTATACAAATACAACAACCAAATATAATTAAATTGTATAATGAAAATATGGGGGGAGTGGACAGGGCTGATCAAAACATAAGCTTGTACAGGGTTTCAATACGGGGCAAGAAGTGGTATTTTCCTCTACTAAGTCATTTTGTAGACTTAGCTGAACAGAATGCTTGGCGTCTCGACAAAACTAAACCTTCCAGATTTCCCAAAGAAGCCCACTCTTTCTCCAAGTTTGATGGAAAGGACCATCTTATAGTGTACAAGGAAAAGCAAACTCGCTGCATATACTGTCACAAGAAGTGTAATTTTGATTGTGAAAAATGCAATGTAGCTTTGCACCCTAATGAATGTTTTAAATTTTATCATACGAAACAATAGTTAATGCTTTGTTTAAAAACATATTTTTTTATTAGCAATTGTACCTAATTAGTATCTTAAAGTTTCACAGAATGGTTAACTTTGTTTTGCTTATGTTTCTCTAATAAAGAGATTATGCACACATTTTAGTAGTCTATTTTGCCAGTGTCCTTTTAAAAGAACACCTTTTTTTGTAAAAACTGTTGTTTTAATTTACTTTTTGCGCGTTAGTGCTTTATTAGTAAAGACAATAAATACATTTTTCCTAACTCTTTATAAGATTTAAACTTTTTTTTCTGTTGGCAAAAAGAGGGTATGCGGCTCTTAAAAGGACAGTGGCAATATCTGGGTTAATATAGTTAACCAGTTTATCTGAACTGGCAGCTGTAGATGAATTTTTATTCTTCCTTATGGGTATCAGCGGGGTTTATGAGTGAATTGTCCGAATACGAATAGACTGGCGTTAAATTGCTGCTGCTGTATGGTTGGATGGTTGCAGGAGCAGAAGCAAGGTATAGGGACTGGTAGCAAGGCTGCTGCTGGGCAGAGCTGGACTTTTGCTGGGCAGGAATATCAGGAACATGGCCTATACGTCTGATACTGCATTGAATACAAGATTTCTAGCAATGTGCTGATATGAGGGTGGCATCGTAGATTGGTACATTGACTTAAAGAAGTGAAATAGGGGATCACTTTCTGTAGGTTTTAATTCTTTTAACATATTTTTTCTCTCTTCCGTTCTTGATTTAGCTCTCTCCTCACGTTTCTGCATACTTTGCTTCAACAGGGCAATGACATTATATTCTTAATTTTATCAACTGATTTCGGGGTTGATGCCGGGGTTTCAGCTGCCCTCGAAGGCAACGTTTGCAGGAGTTGACTTCATCATCTACGCTTTCATCTTGTTGCTGTATGTGCACTTCTGCATTGTCATCATCTAACTCTGCAGATGTTATATTTTCTTCAAAATGTTCAGCTAGGTTTTAACTTTCACCGTCTTCTCGGAGGTTCCCTTCTTTTCATTTATTGGCCATGTAGGGCTGCAGGAATTCCATTTGCTTCTGAAACCTCCATTCTTTAATAGCTCTGCCGGTGCTCGACTTTTGAAATATATTTTTTTATCTATAATATTTTTTCTGTTTAGATAATGTTAGAGCAGAATAATGAACTTATTTCGGAATTTATTCACCATTCTATTTTATGGAATCTCAAACATCAGGGACACAAGAATATAGATGGTTTAAATGATGCGTGGGTTAATATTTCAAGAGAAATGTCTACCGACATGGCCGTAGCAAAAATGAACAAAAAAATAGTCTATTTTGTCAACAGAAATTTGAGAAAGAAAGTACAAAATTCAAGTACAACAGGATCAGGGATGCAATTGCTAGGTTTATAAGTCACAAAAAATAAAATACCATCCCTAAATTCAGAAGTAAGTTTTTTTATGTATAAAAAACAATTAATTATATAACTTTGTCTTCATTCACTGACTCACATACTTAATTAATTTTTTTCACTTAAAATAAATTGTAGACGTTCGCGCAACCATTTTAAGAACATTGTATTATTTTACCACTGGTGTTTTAATTTTCTCTTCGTTGTATTCCACTGATTAGTTTTTAGTACAGTGCATAATTTTTAGGATGAAGTGATTGGTGATGAATCTCTTGTACACGACCAAGAGACAATAAGTGAGACAGAGGAATTGGATTAACGTGGGAGAATTCAGAGAAAGACTTGGAAATTCTCTTTGAAATACTAACATCGGAAAACCCAAACCTCAGTGTCAGAAACCTCAAAACAATAAGGAAAAGAAAACAGACAACGAATTATAATGATGAACAGAATCAAATAGAAACATCATTTAAAAGAAGCAAGTGCTGCACTCCATAACTTAATTAATAGAAAGCAAGAATATCATCGTCAGGATGCAGCTGCATTTTATGGTCAATTATCAGCTGTAAATCTAGGGAAACTATCATTTGAGACTAGGTTAATATTGCAAAATAAAATTGACAGTCTTGTATCTGAAGCAGAGTATCATGAAAATGTCATACCACCTAAACATTCTTCTGCAGGCTCCTCCAATAAAACAAGACACTTCAAGTGTCATACGAGTTATGCCACGCACGCCACTGTCCATGCAGAGCTTATTGGGTGATGCGCTGGATACGCCACTTCGGTCTCCACTTCTTTATGATTTAGATGTATTTCTAGTCATTTTTATTATATATATATTCTGAATAAATGTATTAAATTTAAATCTTTAGGAAATTAGGAAAACGCCACGGTCAGACTAAACCACCATTTCCAAATCCGGCTTCCACCGAGTCAATTTCTAGCACAAACCAACTTCCAATCCACTAATGTTTACACACCGCGACAATACTGGCATATCTCAAAAAAATTTAGAACACATTAAAACACGTGAAACAATTTAAAAATTGATGAAGTTTACGATCAACACCATACCCAAGAAGTCAACACAATCGATACCAACAACAGCAAAGCAGAAGCAATTAATAAGAAAACGTCAGGTAATAACTACAGCAGGAAGATTAATAGATTTTTTTGAAAATTGGAAACGTATAACAAGTGATTATTTTATTTTATCTTGTATACAAGGTTATAAAATTCCTTTTGCTAGGAAAGTAAAACAAATTATTGTTCCAAAAGAACAAATATGGTCAAAACAAGAATATAATATATAATAATATCTCTACCCCTCATTCTAATCATGAGCATTAGAACAGAAGTCGAAGACTTGTGCGGGAGAGGGGGCGGCATATTATTATTAAGCAGGCCGCATTTGCGCCCAGGAACGACTTACGTTGGTAGGCCCTAACCACCATACAGTGCAGAAATGAAGGAAACCTGGAAAACCTCATTAATTAGGGGGGCAGTTAAATGCCAACAGGTATCAATCTCTCACATTGACCCAAGTTAATATTCTTCCACCCTACCATACCCGCAGAGAGGGTGCCAATCTCTCCACGAATATAGCTTATATACGGTCTACCGGCTGCAGGGGTTGAACCCACAGCGATCCAGTCACCTCGATTCAAGTACTGACGCCTTAAACTGCGCGACCACTGACCGATCAATAAGATAAGGATCTAACATTTTCATTAAACAAGTTATTAGGTATTGGGGCGATAGAACCTTGTAAATTAGAAAAGGGTCACTTTATATCTTCTTATTTTTTAGTTCCCAAACCGGATGGCACAAACCGCTTTATATTAAATTTAAAACCATTAAATAAGTTTATTGATACTGACCATTTTAAGATGGAAGATATACGAACGGTTTCAAAATTATTATCGCAGGGTGATTTTCTAGGATCTATCGACCTTCAAGACGCTTACTATTTGATACCTATCAACAATAGTTATAAAAATGTTTTGAGATTTATGTTTAATGGTAAATTCTATCAATTTTGCTGTTTACCATTTGGTTTATGCACCAGCCCGTGTGTTTACAAAAGTGTTAAGACCTGTAATAAACAAATTAAGAAGTGCTGGTTATATTTCAACTATATATTTAGATCATATTCTTTGTTTTGGAGCATCATATAAGGATTGTTTAACTAATATAGAGGCAACGTTGTCATTATTTACTTCTTTGGGTTTTCTTATAAATCAAAAGAAGAGTTCTCTAATTCCACAAACAAATTGTACTTTTTTAGGATTTGAAATAGATTCTGTTAAGTTTTCTTTAAGATTGCCCTCAGAAAAAGTATGTAGATTATTGAATCTTTTAGGATGGTTTTTAAAGAAAAAATGTTGTACAATTAGAGAATTTGCCCGTTTAGTAGGATATTTAGTTTCAAGTTGTCCTGCTGTAGCCTAAAATTAGTTCGAATAGTCTCTTCGAGATGGCGCTTGTGCCACTACGGACCCTACCGCGTGCAAGCACCTTACGTTGCCAACACCGGCTGTCGTTGGTTGTGCTTAGTGACGCTTGGTTATGTTTGAGCAACAGCGACACATCTAAAGCGTCCCGGAGACAGTCAATAATATTGTCAATAAAACTGACAATGGTACTCATTGATGCATCTAATTGATCGTGTCGGAAGCGATTGATGCCATTGTCAATCGATTGACGGCGATTGATAGGAATTTTGATTGAAGCACATTGACGGGGACAATTGACGCATCGGAATTGATCGTGTTATCGAGCAATTGACAATCGTTCGGGTAGTTGCTTAGCGACTGCGATGATGGATACGCCGCAGAGCTCCGAGGAAAGCGAAAACATCGCGGAGAAGGACTTTGCTTTGATGTTAATCGCGCTGTATCGCGACCAGCCAGTGTTGTGGAGAGTGAAATCGAACGATTATATGAACAAAAATAAAAAAAGTATTGCGTTGCAAACAATACTTTGCGCCTTAAAACACTATAAACAGAATTATACAGAGAATTTAAAAAAAAAATAATATTCTGCGAACCCATTTCAAAAAAGAGTATCAGAAAATAGATCACAAAAAGCGATCAGGTGCATCGAGTGGTGACATTCCGGAGCCGACGTTATGGTATTATAACGAGCTACTTTTTATCAAAGATCAAGTGGAGGTAGCAGATACAGAAAATTCAGAGGTGAGTAAAAAACTATTCCTTTTAGTTAAATATTTATTTATGTATTTATTTCACTACATTAGGAAGGTCAGGTTGTTTAGTTTTATATATATAATAATTGTATTTATATTTCAATAGCTTTTATTAATAATAATTCTGACTATATATTTTTGACTATGTCATCTCCACTCTTAAACCAAAAGGACCATCTTATGTGATATCTAAACTCTATAAAACAGTATGGTCAGCTAAGTTGGCTGTCTCCGGTCCTAATTTCACTATGCTGGAGACTATTTCATCAGTTAAACCAGAAATTAAGTCAAGAGTTAATTTGATAGCTATTTCAAATGTCAACTCCAAATACATCTACCCTGGACATGTCATCATTAAAGAAGACAGTTTAATAGGAACCGCTTACTCTGCTTCTGATCTGAATTTCCCAGTGTGGAACACCATAGGGGATCTACAAATGGACCTATTGAAAGGAAAAGTCATACATGGATCTAGAGCAGTTGGATTTTCAGTTGTCGGTTGCAACACTAAATTGGAAGGCTACACTCCTGCCATAAACACATACCAAGAAATTGAAAAGAACTTAAAGCATTATAATTTCCTAAAGACAAATAATGATTTTGTATTGTCACAAAATATTCCATCCAGTTTGTCCTTCCTCATTGGGACTAATGCAGAGATTGACACTATATGCTGCACTGGTTGTGTAGACAAGACTGAGATTATTATTAAAGCCGTGAATATAAAACAAGAAGGGTCAATCATAGTCAAAAGCAACTGTAGTTCAGATTGGTCCAGACTGTCATGTACAGAAGGTGTGCAATCACTGTTCCTGACAGGATTACCAACTCATTGTTCATTAGATGTTGAGCAACTCAACACTAGTCTAACTGTTCCAATTGATTGCAAGTTCCATGGTGGTCTGGTAGATATCGGAAATCTGATTGTGACATCTACCAATGATCAGGGCTCATTCTGGGATGCTGCAGCAGCCGCTTCTCTGAAGACAGATTTCATTAAATCCCTAGAAATCACCATTGCATGTGTTGGCTTGGTCGTCTTAGTCATAAAAATAGTGACTATATATTTTGTGGCCAAAAATACAATTAAAACTAAACACAGGTTACCTTATTTTTGATTTTTAAGTTTTATTTACAATTTCAAGCAATTTTCTTGCCATGGCACTGCACCGACAGTATTGAAATAATCACAAAAACTATCTCTTGCTTTCTTTGCCTCAACCGCTGAATTACCCCTCATTCTTTGAAGATCTGTCAACAGTTGTGTTCCCTGTCTCCATGAACCTTCTTCAATTGCTCCAGACGCTGTATTTTCATAGTCAACATCACTGCGCTGAATATAATTTTTATTATTTTTAGCTGACAAATAGTTGTTTAAGTAACAGCAAGCCATTACTATCTTGCGAGCCTTATCTGGTGCGAATTTGATGTTTGTTTTGAAAAATTTTGAACCTTGATGTTAGCATACCAAGTGCGTTTTCAACGATTCTACGCGCACGAGATAATCTGTAGTTAAAAATACGTTTTTCATTTGTCAGGCAAGATCTATTGTAGGGCACATAAGGATACTTCTTAGCTGTTCCTGGTAATTCGCGTGGAGCAGGAATATTTAATTGGTTTTGAGACATTTTGTTCCAAAATAGTGTGTTTTTCAGAACGCTTCCATCCGTTACTCGTCCATTGGCTCCAACATCAATCATGACGAATTGATACTTTGCATTCACAATAGCCATAAGCACAATGCTAAAACTTCCTTTATAGTTATAATAGTAAGAACCTGAGTTGGAGGGCTTTTGTACGGTTACATGTTTGCCATCGGCGCTTCCGATACAGTTATGGAAGTTCCACATTTCTTCAAACTCTTGCGCCACCTTTTCCCATCCTTCTGCATTTTTTGGAACCTGAAACAAAAAACATACCTAATATTGTTATACACATTTTTCGCTTAACTTTTTTCATAAATTTCTTTAATCTTATTTGTTATTACATATTTTTCTGTTTTCTTTGCAGCAACCAGTGACTGAAGACTGCCAAGAGCCCCAGACGGCATCTGATGTCAAGACTGTGCCCCCTAGGAAAAGAAAACCAGCACCTAATTCATCAACAGATGAACTCGTGGGGTTAGCTACAGCATATTTTAGAAGGCCAACAGACACTGAAGCGGAGATAGAGATAGAAGGGATGGGCTATGAAATTGAACCGATTAGCCCCAGACCAGCGACGGTATGCTGAGAAAATCATTAATGATACCCTCTTTGAAGGTGAAATGGGTACGTTAACAAGGAACGGAGTGCGTTTTTTACCATCATCGCAAACTCCGTCACGTTCGTGTTCAAGGTCGCCTGCACCGAGGTCACCGCCCCATATACCTGAACGCTCTGTCCAAAATGTCGCACATTCAGCAATACCGCCACAATGTTCTCAAACACAACAACAAAACTATCACCCACAGCAACAACGCTATCCCTCACAACAACAAAGCTATCACGATTCATTCAATCACAAACAACTACAAGAAGAATACTCAGATAGTGAAGCATACATCCGAGTGATTCATCAGCCACCAGCCTACAACGACGCCAGTGCGTATGCTACTGAAGAACAAACTGCAGCAAGCTACTTGATGACATTTAACTAATTATAATTAATTGATCGTTTTAAGTTTCTTTGTCTATGTATGTTATTTTAAGATAAATGTCCTCACAACAAACTTACCTGAATATAATCTCTTAATTTCTTGATTATACCTTCGCATGTTTCCATTATAATTATCCCCAACGTTCGAGGAGCAATGGCACAGGTAAACTTCAAATCTTCCAAATCCATGCCAGAGGCTAGGTATCTTAATGTTACAGAAAGTCTCTGACTAGCAGGAATTGCACGACGCATTACAGTGTCTTGTTTTTCGATATCTGGCCGAATTAAAGCTAATAATGTCTCAAAACTATTTTCATCCATCCGGAGAAAATTCTTGTAATCATCTGGTTCACTATTTCGTAGAACTCGTAGTAAATGTTCATGGGTAAAGCGGCTTCTCAGTTTATACCACTCTTTGGACCAGCGTCTCCTCCTCTTCTCTTTCGTCTTGGCTGTTTTTTGGCTGCAGACAGCCACAGTTAATGCTAAAAAGCCCAAATCTGTATTTGTAATCATACTAGTTCACAAACCATCAATACACGACTCCTTGCGAGAAATTCACTGAGCAATTGATGAAGTATTGACGTGTTCATTGAACGTCCTATTACGTCCATCAATCGCAATCATCAATTTTATTGACAATATTATTGACCGTCTCCGGGCCGCTTAAGAAGTAGCAACGATTTGTTTCAGCATGAGTGGCACATTTTGAGTTATGCCACTATAACTTTGTGTTTTCGGCTATTTTAGTTAAATGTGTCAGTGTAGTTGATTTTACGCCGATATTGTCTGCACTTTCAATTGCTTTTTATTAGTTGTGCCGGTATAGACTATTATTGGCCAAGGCCCACATTGGAAAGTTTGCAGTCTTAGCGGAGTCTCGAACCCAAAATTAGATACTATCAAATCCGATTGCAGTAATTTTTTAAAAACTATTTAGTAATATTATTATAGAACCTGGTGGGAATCTTTTTGCAGATGTTTTTCTCAAAGCCGTTCAATTATAGATCAACATGACAAACCAGCTTCCAACGGCACTGAAGGTGAAGATAAATTGTTATTTAACATTAAGTATAGATAGGTTGTAATGCACAGAATGATATAACATACCTACGTATATTCTTTTATATGGCATATATAATAAGGAAGAACAACATACTATTCTAAATGCTAATGACGATATGGACCTTAATATCCAAAGTGGTCAAAATACTATACTAAATGACAAGGAAAATATGGATATTGCAGCACAATGTTTTAAACCTAATGGTTAGCTGAAATTGTTCTCTTCTTTTAGATATTGCAATAATTAGTATATTAATGTACATTTCAGATAACACCAAGCTGGATGGCAGGAATGAAACACCTTCATCAAGAGATTCTTCTGATTGCGAAGAACCTTTTTCATCAGATGACTCAATCCAATATCCGAATTATTCCAGCGACTCATCTTCATCATCATCAAGCTCAGACTCATCTGACGATAATGAAGATGAAACGGCTAATACCTCCAATCTACCAATCGAGCCAGATATTATAAAAAAAGGACAATAAAAAGAAAAGCAGTCCCATCCCAATGGAAAAAGTTCGCTAGTAAGCGTCTAAGAAACACTGATAAAGCATAGAAAACGTTGAGAAACCTTGTAATGATTCTAAGTGTATGCAAAAATGCAGCACCAAATTCACAGAAGAAGAAAGGTTGGCCTCATTTAAAAAGTACTGGGACATGGACAGAGCTGGGCAGTACCCGGGTAAAAATACCCAAAAATGTACTCGCGTACATTTTTCAGTACTCGATACCCGGTACCCAGTACATTGGAATCAATTGTACTCGGTACCCGATTCCTCAAATACTCTCTATTCGTACCCGATACCCGCATCGCATGTTCGAGTACATTATTCTCGGGTACTTGAACAAGATCAAGCTCGTCTGAATTTGCAGAGTTTGTCGTAATAGTTTTATTAGTTACTGAACAATTACACGACAACGTTCGGGTTCGGCGGACGAGATCACCACTAGTGAGAAGGTTACACATACGGGGTGGTTTTACGTAACTATTATTATTGTGTTGAACGCGGTCATTGATTGATTGTATCTTATTGTAAATTTGATTTTTTGAAGTCAAAGGCGTTACTACAGTTTAAGGTAAGTAAGAGATTTATCTAATATGGGTATCAAATGAAAAGACTTGACTAGTATGATACTGTATTGTACAGGGTGTTTCGCTATTTGACCAATGGACATCTTCGTTAATAATGGGTTTACAGAGACGTTTAAATTAGCAAAGTTTCCGTATTTTTCCTGAACCATCATCAAAATGAAATCAGAAAAACAACTGAGCATCAACAGTGATATTTTTAGCCGTTCAAACCATAGATATACCGTATAGGAAGGCTATTAGAATCGTCAAAAAAAGTTTTCTATTTTTACTGAAAATGATTTATTTGGGTCAAAAATAACCTAACTACAAAATATTATATTGGTGTCTGTCTGTCGGTCTGCATGTCGGAAGCACGATATCTCAAAAACTGCTTAACCAATTTTAACCAAATTTGGCACAAAAATTCTGTGGCACCCGGGGATAAGACCATTAGTGTTTGATGGTCGGGGTTTGGTAAAGGGGAAGGGAGGGTTGAATTATAAAAAAAATTAACTTGAGAACCATCGATCGCAGATAAAGAAACGCAGTTTTCAAATTTAGATAGGCAATGAAATTCCAACGGGGTTCCAAACTTGATTATAAATTCATATAAACACAAAAATAAGTTATGACAACCAACTTTAGTTTTCAAAACACCTATTTTCTTATTTCATTTTTGAGATGAATTCTAAACATAAAACATATGTGATCGTGTAACAGGGTGACCCCAGCTATGACAATCAACTTTATTTTTTTCACATTTAAACAACTCTTTTTTTGAAACTTTTGCCTTTGAAAATTGAGATTTTTCAACTTAACACACTGTTGGTCTTGTAGATTCTGAATTTTGAACGGATTGAACAGGGTTCTCAGCAATTTTTTAATACTAAATTCCCTGAAATTTCTAGGTTTTTCCTGACACATTTATTTAAAATTCCCTGACATTTCCAGGTTTTTCAGGTTTTCCCTGACGCTGAGAACCCTGTTGAAATAGGCAAAAACGGCTTACGAGTTCCTATCTTATTACTTTTCGATTTAAGCTTAATTTTAGCCTTATCCAAAAATGTTTGACTGTTCCTATGTCAAAATTGATATTAATGGATTTCATTAAAATAGGTTCAAATGAAAGCTTATCAAAAAGTAACATGAGGACACGTAAGCCGTTCAGAATCTACAGTGTGTTAAAGTTGAAAAATCCCTATTTTCAAACGACAGTATTTCAAAAACAGTTGCAATTAGGTATAGAACATCCTACATGAAATGTGTTTAAAATTTACCGGGTGAACTATTTAAAAAACTGTCTCCACTTACTTAATATTACTTCTGCTGATGCTGATGTTCAGTTGTTTTTTCTGATTTAATTTTATGATGGTTCAGGAAAATACTGAAACTTTGCTAATTTAAACTTTTCTCTAAACCCATTGATAACGAAGATATGAATTGGTCAAAATATAGCAGGACACCCTGTACACTATGACAAATTTCAAATCTAAAATGGCCTAAGATAAAACAAACTGTTTAATGAGAAATATAAATTAGGGAAATAAAAACTAAAAACTTGGAAAATAATGAGTAAAAAAAATTTCATGATCTTCAGCTAGTGCATGCCTTGTTTTGTTAACTTCTAATTCTTGGGATTCTTCTCTAACCGAGAATTATTTTTTCTGTGTTTTTGGCAACATTTTAATATTGTATTTTATTGTAATAATTACAAAAGAAATACGATTATTGTATTTCTTTACTTATAGGACCTGGACCATGGAGATTTTAAGTGATGCAGAACCAGATCCTTTCCATAATTCATCAGAAAGTGATGAAGACTATGTCCCTAAGACTAAAAAGCCATCCATATCAACCAAAATATCAGACTATTTTAAAAATCTTCAGCCATCGACTTCGAATTCTAGGTACACTGAAAGCATGCATTTCAATGTTTCCGATGTAGAAATAGTTGCTGGTCCGACTAGCCCCACTTCTGCTACGGCATCCACAATATCCACATCCACATCTTTATCAACTACGACTGAAGTTAGTAACATTGGAAAGTGCAAGAACACCCCAATGCTGGACGGAACATTTTCTTGGTTGAAACGTGTGACAAGAATTCGCATGTCGAAGCTGTTTGCCAGTTATGTCTTCCTTCAAAAAAATTATTAAGGGCTCTGCGGAAAGTACGACAAATTTTGTTAAGCATCTAAAAAGAGTGCATGGAAACAAATCCTATGATGACTATCTCAAACACAAAGAGAAATTAAAACACAGCAAAAGCAAGTTGAAGGGTACTAATTCGAGAATTGGTCTAGCAGGTACAAAATCCAAGCAAGCAAAATTGAGTATCATAAATTCAAAAGTGTGGTCACGCTGGTCACGCAGAAGGAGTTTGAAAAAGAATAGTGTATTTCATTGTTAACACTATGTCCACTGTGTCAATCATCGAAAATGAAAGTTTTCTAAGGTTGTTCGATGGAATGAACGTTAATGTCCCGAAGAAAAGCGGCAATGAGACTTATTAATGAGATGTATAATTCTCATACAGAGAATCTTAAAAGAAATTCAAAAGCAGGACTATGTTTGCAGCACCGCTGACATATGGTCCACCAAAACAAGAAGTTTCATGGGGTTACATTGCATTGGATAGACGCAAACTTGGAGAGAAAGTCAGTAGCTTTGGCTTGCAAAAGATTCACTGGCACCCATGACTACAAGAACATTGGAGAAATGCTTGAAAACATCAATTTGAATGTTAATATTAGATCAGCCCAAATAGTCGCGACAGTAACGGACAATGGTTCGAATTTTGTTAAAGCCTTCCGTGAATTCTCGGTTACAGAAGAATCCCAAAGATTAGAAGTTAACAAAACCAGACATGGACTAGATGAAGATAATGAAGAAGAAGAAGAAGATCAGATGAATGAAATTGAATATGATGAAGAAAAAGTTACAGTCCATGAAATCGAAGTTTCAAATACACTTGATAATGACAATAGAACAATAATGCTACCAGCGCATATTCGTTGTGCCAGTCATACGTTAAATTTAATTGCCACGACCAATTGCAAAAATGCAATTCAATCAAATCTTACACTAAGAACGCGACATACACAAGTTTTTTCAAAATGTAATATCTTATGGGCAAAAGCAGGCAGACCCAAAAGTGCTGAAATAATCAAAGTGGTTTTGGGACATACTCTAAGTTATCCAGGAATAACAAGATGGAATTCCTATTTTGATTCGGTTTCCCAGATCTTGAACGTAAAAGCAAAACTTCCGGCTCTTTGTCAGCGGCTAAATATTAAACATTTTAAGGAAACCGAATTGCAGTTTCTCGAAGAGTACTGTATAGTATTGAAACCTCTTGCTTTAACACTCGACGTTTTGCAAGGACAGGATTGTGTTTATTATGGATACTTGCTGCCCAGTCTTCTTAAGAAATAAATGGGAAAAATTAAAGCTCCAGTGTATGAGTTCCAATGGTGAATTACTTTTAAGAACATGTATGGATAGTTTAAATAGAAGGTTTTCCGACATACTTAATTTGACTTCAGAGTCTGCAATTATTTCTGCAGTTGTTCATCCCAAATTTAAGTTGCGATGGTTTAATGTTTTAAAAACCCCAAAATATTCTCTGGACGCTATAAAGAAGTTGGTAATCGGAGCCGCGGAACAACTATATATTGACGATGACGATAATGGCAGCGAACGTGCAGGTTCTAGCGATACAACACCTGATGACTTCTTTGATTTTAATGAACCCGAACCCGAAACATCTAAACACGTTATGTTTACGAATACCTCTCAACCTGCCACTGAAAAGGAAGCGGTGAAAACATCAAAAATTGAGCTACAGCTATACAAATATCTTGATGACAAAAGAAGCGGAATAAATAGCTTGAACGATTACCCAATAATAAAAAAAATATTTTTGAGGTATAATACTTGTTTACCTTCGTCTGCACCAGTGGAACGATTATTTTCTTTTGCGTCAATAGTGAATAGTCCACGGCTAAACGCTCTCAGCGATTCGAGTTTCGAAAAATTGGTGATAATGAAGGCCAATAAAGTAACGCAATAAAATAACAGCTGGTATTTTTAGGATTCCTTTTTGTTTTGTTTTTCAAGTTATTTTATAATATTAAAAACACTTTAGTAGAATATTTTGTTTATTTTAGGATTCTCTTTTGTTTTGTTTTTCAAGTTATTCCTTAATATTAAAAACACTTTTTGTAGAAAATTTAGTTTATTTTGCTTTTGCATAAGCATAACCCAAACATAAATTTTTGCCAAATGTACTCTAAAATAAGTACCCGAAAAGTTCGGGTACTTGTACTCCGGTACTGTACTCTGAGTACTTTTTAGCAGGTAAAGTACTCGGTACTTTGTACTCTTTCCTTAATTATGACATGTACCCGGTACCCGGTACTCGAGTACATTTTCTCAGTACCCGGCACAGCTCTGCACATGGGTGATATTATAAAACAACATAACTATATTATATCGCTTATTCAGGAAGGATCTGTGGTCATGACACTTGTATCAAAGCTTCCGAATGACAAATCATTCAAGTTTTACAGTGATAGGTATTTCTCATCCTTAAAATTAGTAAATCAGCTCCAAAATATGGGTTATGGGTACACTGGAACTATAAATCCTAATAGAACTGAAAAATGTCCTTTACCATCAAAATCAGATGTACAAAAAACTGCTCGTGGCACATACGATTATCTTACCGATACAAACACAAATATTACCATAACCTCATGGAATGACAATCGGCCCGTCTTAATTGTTAGCTCATGTGATCCTGTACATCCCATTAGTGAAGTCAATCGATGGGTATCGAAGGAAAAAAGAAAGTTCCTGTTCCACAGCCATATGTCATTGGTCAGTACAATAAGTGTATGGGTGGCGTGGACCGAATGGACCAAAATATTAATAATTATAGAGTAAATATTAGATCTAAAAAGTGGTGGTGGACCCTTTTCGTATTTTGTTTGGACTCGGCAATGCATAATGCATGGCAATTTTACCGCCGCCAAAAGGACTGCGAGAAGGTTGATTTTCTTAAGTTTAGACGGGAGATTACCAACGTATATTTGAAAAAATATGGACAGCCTCCAACAAGCGGTGGTAGGCCTAAAACTTCAAAACCGTTATTAGGCAGAGTGCATGATCAACTGAGGTATGATGGTTACAATCATTGGATAGTTTTTGCCCCAAAGCAAAATCGCTGCGCAATATGCCACAAAAATACGACGAAAATGTGTGAATGTGATAAATTTGCACGAGCAATGCTTTAAAGCATATCATGTTTATTAAATCATGTTTTATCATTAAATATATACCTACCAAAATAAACGCGTTGCATTTTCTGTTACCTATAAACATCACTGATATGCCCGATGTTCCAATATTGGAACATGCATTTTTTTAAATAAAAACGTGTTTTTTTGTAAAAAAAAATATAAATTTGTCTCATTTGACATTAAAACCCAAAAAATAATCTTGTTATAACATTTTCAAAAACTTGGGCATTTAAGGGTATGAAAAAATTAAATACTTGGGCAAAAACGGGTTAATCCCACATACAGTTACCCAAGCAATGCAAAGCAATTTTTTCTTAAATGACGACAAGAAATTAAGAATTTGTAAGCATTTTTTTATAGCAATACTAGGCATTACAGAGCGCTGTATCCGAAAAATAAAGATGAAAATTAAAGATTCTACTATAGCCGAAGACAATAGAGGAAATTTTCCAACCATAAAACAGTTTCCAAAGACATAAAAGACGGTTTTCGATCCCACATTTCGTCACTCCCTACTATTGAGAGCCATCATACACGGTGTCATGTAGACTTACTAGTAGAAGGTTAATATAGATGTTAGGAAAATACGAGTTTACTTTGCTTCCTGCCTCTTCTCACCGAAGAAGTTTGGTAAATTATAATTAAAAATAAAAGTAAATAAAAGTGAAAAAAACGGTTAACAGTCAGTCAAACAAAGTTATTATAAGTTAAGCAGGAAATAGTGGTAGTGTAACGAATGGTACGTTTAATGGAGTATCATTACATCAGCAGATACTAATAATAGTGCTGGGAGGACGACGAGAAATTACCAGAAGTCAGAATCTACAGAGTGTATAGTGAGTGAAGTGTAACCGAGAGTGTAACTGTGTCGATGTGAGTGAGGGCTAATTGCGGCTGTTGAATAAGGAACTGCAGCAGTTCATCCAGTTATACGAACAGATAAGGAACTTTTAAGGTAATATTAAGAAAGAACCCTAGCATCGTTGAGAATCGCTGGATAGAGTACATAAATTGATAATAGAGTTAGGGAAATAAGAAAATAGTTTTAATGAGTTAAGAGATGAATATAATAAGTTGTCTAGGAAACCTGAGGAAATTAAACAAGTAAAAGAATGTTGTTAGGGCAATTGAAAATAGTATTGTTAAAGTATCGTAATATTTTAGTAAATAGATTAGAAGAAATAGTAAAGTCTAAAACGTGCAAAATCGAAATTGAAAAAAAATTAGTAGAAACAGCTGGCAATAGATCAAATATGGGTGAGAAATTTGATTTAAAAACGGCAGCATCTGAAGATGTTACCAAACAATTAATCGATACAATTCAATTATATAATGAATTCTTAGATAATCCAGGGAAAAATGTTTTAATAAATTATGTTTTAAAAATTAAAATAAGCCAAAACGCAAAACTTCGATTATAAAAGAAGTATAATAGTGTTGTTGAGTTGACCCGTGATATGAAACGTCATTTAGTAACTAAAAAATCAGTAGCGGCTATGTCTACTCAATTGCATAGACAATAAAACATTAAATGAATATGCCAAAATTGTAGAACTATTCATAAATTTAACTTTGGCCGAAGCGGAGATGATGATAATGCTGTGACAGTTCTGCAAGAAGTAAATGAGAAGTTGGCTATACATGCTTTTTCGAACGGGTTAAAAAATAGCGAACTGAGAACCATCATAAAAGCAAGAAACTTTAGTAAATTAAAAGATGCGATTAGCACTAATGAAGAAGAATTAATAAAAACCTGTAACAATTGTCAAGTAACTAATGTGTTTCATACGCGGACTATTCAAAATTTCAGTAAAGGTAATTGAAGTTCATTATTCAAAATGTGTAGTTGTCATGTAGACTTACTAGTAGAAGGTTAATATCGATATTAGTTAGGAAAGTGCGAGTTTGCTTTCCTTCCTGCCTCTTCTCACCGAAGAACCTGAGCCCTGGTAGCAGGGACAATACAACGGGCACGTTTTGAAAAACTTTATATAGACGGAAGTAAAACAATTGCTCAGTTACATCGTGATTATAAAGCCGAATTCGAGAATCAGGGAAAACCTTTTGCTAATCTACTATGTACAGAAACATCTTCAACCATGAGTTCAATATTGCCTTCTTCATTCCTAGAAAAAAAAAAAAGTTAGAGGAGGAACATAACACCCACATTGAGGAAAAAAATTGAGCAGAGAAGAAAAGGAAAACGACAAAAAGAGTACTTCTTCTTCATATCAAGTAGCATGTTTTGATTTACAAACCTCGCTACCAACACCAAATGGACAAGTATCTTCGTTCCACTATAAATCGAAACTGTCTAGCTACAATTTTACTGTGTCCGATCTTACGTACTAGCTCTGGCTAATTGGCATGCCCAAAGCCACAATCTATTCACACACACACGATCTTACGTAAAAGGGACAAGGATTAATAAATAGACTATATTAGTTCTGACGTATTATTAGCTAGGCCTAGGCAATTTGCTCTTTATTACATATGGGTATAAAGGTTACATTTTTGACCGATAAAATACAGTAAAGGATTTTATTTTTATTTTCTCCTGTAGGAAGTATTTAAGAACTTTCAGTTACATTCATCATACAAAAAATATGTTATAATATATACAGGGTGCGGCAGAGAGGACGGACGTTTTTGAGATGGGTAGTACTCTCCCCCTCCGTCTACGAGAGAGGTGGGGAGGGTGCCGTTTGACTCGTGAGTTCCTAGCATTGTTTTACCAGTTGTCGTCATGGAGCCTTGGACGGTGGAGCACCGCGTTTTCGCCTATGATTGTTTCGTCCGAAATAATGAGTCAGTCACCGTCGTACAGCGTGAGTTTCGTCGCCACTTCAACATTCATCGGAATAGAGCTGTTCCCTCTCGAAACACCATCCTTCGTTGGGTTGAATCACTTCGCAGGCGTGGTGAACTGATCAACAGAAGACCAAGAGGAGCTCCGCGAACAGTTCGAACTCCTGAAAATGTTGAACGCGTTCGACAAGCCTTTCTTCGCAGTCCGACTCGATCTGCCCGGAAACATGCTGCTGCACTTCGCCTCAGTGATCGTTCGGTGAGGCGAATTTTGCGTATGGATCTCCGCTTTCACCCCTACAAATTGGCCATTGTGCAACAGTTACAGCCCGGAGATTATGCACAACGAATGAACTTCGCACGTGAGATGGAAGCACTGATCGATCAAAATGAGACCTCATTTTGTTCATGAGTGACGAAGCCCACTTTCACCTAAACAGCATGGTTAACCAGCAGAATTGCCGTTATTGGTCTAATGAAAATCCGCAACAGTTACACGAAAGACCGCTGCACAGCCCAAAAGTAACGGTTTGGTGCGCTGTATCGCAAACTTGCATCATTGGCCCTTACTTCTTCGAAAACGGTAATGGTCGTGCGGTTACCGTGAACTCAGAGCGCTACGTCGAAACGATCACCAACTTCTTTTTCCCTGAATTGCGACGGTGACGTGTTCCAATCCGACGTGTGTGGTTCCAGCAGGATGGGGCGACGGCCCACACAGCCAGAGCATCAATGGACGTTATTCGCCCTCTCTTCCCTGGTCGCCTTATTTCCAGGTTTGGCGATGTTCATTGGCCTCCTCGGTCCCCAGATTTATCCATATGCGATTTTTTCTTATGGGGACACATCAAGGCTAGAGTATACGAGAACAAGCCCCGAACTCTGGACGAATTGAAGGACGCAATTCGCGTGGAAGTCGCCCAAGTTGAGAAAGCGATGTTGGAGAGAGTCTACGCGAACTTCCAAGAACGCCTCCAGCACTGCATCAACGATTTTGGCCACCACATGCCTAATGTGATTTTCCACACTTGACCGTCTCAAATGCTATTTCCTTGCGAACCTGATTCCATCAATAAAGTTGTTTTTGAGTAAAAATTAACTATTTTATGATTTTTTAAAACCGTCCGTCCTCTCTGCCGCACCCGGTATATAAGTATAAATCGTTAGCATATATTTATTTATTAATATTTAATAAAATAGTAAAAAAGTAGATCCATGTCACGTCGAAGACTGCCCAATGCAGAGCGCAGGTAACTTCGTATTTATTGTGCGCTGTCAAACAATATTCGAATTTGCTACTAAAATGTAAACTATTTGGAGTGTGTTTAAATTTTAAATTTGTGTAAACTTGATATATCGTTAGATTTATTCTGTAAAATGGCTCGCCAACCAGTGTTATATATGGCTGCTATCTTTGAATTTTTTTAAAGAAAGTAAAATGATAAGGAAAGGTGAAAACTCGGTTTGTTCGGGATTTGTCTATCAAATGGTATTTGATAACGAGTTATCAACAATTCGCGGCCAGGTTCATACAAGCATGAACAGTAAAATTTATAAAGTGGAGGTAGATATATTTATTAATGTTTTCAGGTTATTTAATTCCTACTAAATTTGTTTTAGATAGTACTGTCTGGAGGATCCATTGTTAAATGTTTATGTGATTGCTCAAAAGGTTTGGATATGTGTCACTATATGTGTGCCTTAGCAATTTCTGCACAGCAAAATTTGCCAGTTACGGATGTGCCATGCAAATGGAGCAAACCCAAAAGTTCAAAGCATGATACGCTTATGACTAGTGAGGAATGTTTTTCCCCTACGATAAGTCATCATTTTAAGCTTCTTGGAGATATAAGAGATGAGAGTGTTGATAATTTAATCTTTTATCTCAATATCAGATTTGAGATCTTTTATTGAATAAATAATTGGTTTCAGGATTATATTTACAGTTATATGTTTTGACCGTTATTTATTTCGTTTAGTCTTTGACTAATAGCAACTAGTTTTATTATCAGTTTGTCATATTTATTTCTTAAAAATAATAGTGAAACGAGATGATTCCGAAGTAGTCTTCGATAGCTTGTACCGGAACTATATCTAATCTGATGCACGAGGATTGCAGATAATTTCTACAGGATTGTTTCGTGTTGTTCAAGCGGCGTATTGCTATAACGTTCTGAAAAAAGAAGATTCGGTCAAGGTGAATGCGATATTCTGTGGAATGATTATGCTTCAGAAAGCCGATAGAGTCATTGAAGTCTAAATATTTCAATACAAAAATGGCAATTTATCGATACATTCATTTGCCGTAAATTAAATACGCTCATAATCCCAGTTTGAAAATCCACCACATTTGTTATCAAGGAAACGATTCAATTATTTCTCGTTTAATAAAACCAAATGCAGCCAGATTCCACGGCAGTTAGTCAATTTCCAGAGAGCTAAACAGATCTGCCGGGATTCTAAAAATTCATCAAAATCAAAGTGTCTCATATAAGTTGATACTTAGTGACCTGTGAAATGTCAAAAGTGTGAGATTAGGAGCTCGATCTGTTTTAGCACGACTAGTTCGAAATATTTAAGTGCCAATTGCTTGGATAAGCTTACTTTTGAGACACTTTTTTTAAAGAAATATGTTGATGACATTCTGTTGAATATTCCACAGGGTGAGGCAGAACAGCTGTTAAAGGTTTTCAATACTTACAGCGATAAATTAAAATTCACCGTTGAATTAGAGGACACAGAGAAAGGAGTAATATTGGTTTGTAGATAAGACACTGTATATATTTTTATCTCGCTTATGTATTCTCTATATAATAATATTACAATAACTTAGTTGATTGCGTATATAAAATTAAAACGCTGAAATAGCAAAATAGTATTATATAAACCGTATTGTAACAAACGTTCAGATTAAAGTAATAAAGAGTCAAGTGAGTCTTGTGAAATCTCTGTGAACGTTCCCACTTCACTGGCGCAGTCGACGAAGATTGGAATCAAGGTCAACGATAAGCAGCTGAATGTGTGCCTGATGAGCAAACAATCGCCACCTTCGTGCACCAACATTCCACACCAAAAGAACACAGTAAGTACTCATTCCTCCTGTCACTTCTCTCATTGTTACCGAAATCTCACTGCCCGATTGGCAAAAAACCGACTTGATTAGTCATTAGTGTTAAGAAATTGATCCGATTGATCACTATAATTAAGAAATAACTCAAACAAACAATCAAACAATTACTTCTCTTAGTGTAGATCATTTCAGTGCTAAGCGGACAAAGTCTCCAAGACGCAAATAGGAACTTGAACGAAATCTTAGATAACACAATGCCTCCACTGGAACACAGAATAGATACTCAGCTTTTAAAATTATACATTGATACTGTTCCATCCTTTGATGGGAATAATTTGGTTCTTCATTCATATATAGAATCGGTACGCAACACTTCGAATTTCCCCGGTCATCCACAACACGTTACACACAATCTCATCTTACAGGCAGTAAAACATAAACTTAGAGCTCGCGCTAAAAATTTAATAGCTAGCCGAACTGATTTTACAACATGGATACAAATTGCAAATCTATTGAAATTAACATTCGGAGATAAACGCGATTTACAATATTTAACACATCAACTCACTTCTTTAAGATCAAATAAAAATGACCGTCTATATGACTCCGGATTACGCTTACAGGAATTAAGAGCTATAATAATCATGAAAATTAGTGATGGTTTCCCAGATCCACAGGTTAGAGATTTACCAATTGGAAATTATAATAGCATTACAAAAACGATTTTCATTACAACTTTGCCGACGAGTTATCAAACAATAATTCGATTAAAGAATCCAGCTACATGAGAAGACGCATTACATTATGTTTTAAAGGAAGAAGAATTTCAAAATTTTGCAAAACTCTATCAAAACAGATCTCCTTTTACAAATTCAAAACCTAACACTCAAAATTTGATTCAACATAAAAATGTCAATTCAAATTTCAATGCAACTTTCTAAAATCAAATGCCACAAATTAATAAGTATTTATTTAACAGGAAAAATGTATTTATTGTATATAATTCTTTGGTTGAATCTGTTTTAAGATATTGCATTGTAATATAGGGTGGTGTTTATGAAAATCCTCTACATAATTGAAATGTATCACAAAAAACTATTTTAAAAATAATATTAAATATTGGTCACCTTCATCCTTCTATTGCATTATTTATATAAACGGGTGTATTTAATATAAGAAAATTATTTGCTTATCAGTGTTTACTCTGGTGTTTAAAAATCCTTCATGCTTTTGTGAAGTAAGTCATATGTATAATACCAGAATAAAAAAGGATCAAACAATTCCTTTTTGTAAGAAGTCTCACATACAGCGATTTGTTTTTTATTACGGTCCAAAATTGTTTACTTTTAAATATAAAGAAATTGCAAGTTAATCTAAGGATTTACATAAAGTAAAAAAGGACTTCAAAAAAATTGTTGAACAGTTTGATCATTTTTGATATAACTTTAGATTTTATGTATAGATAACTGTACTTGGTCCCACTCGATTTTATTTTGAATATTAATTCTCATCTTATAATTACTCAACTTTACTCTTCTCTTCTTTACTCATTACCTTATTACTGAATAAGTTGTTTATTATTATGTCAAATTGTGGAATTTAAACAGCTACGTGTTATGGTACCGTATGTGTTGAATATGTTGTATTGTTTTAATTTTTTATATAGGTTTGGTATTTATGAGCCGCACGCGAGCAACTCATTGTTTAGGCGTCTCATAAATAAAATAACTAATATTTTGATTTTTTTTTGCTAAATCGTTACCTATGTAAATTCATTTCGATCTTTGTATGTCTATGTACTCGAATTTTATACAGGAATACTGTTCTGACCGGAATATTACTGAAATAGCAACTGAAAGTATATACAGGGCTGTGTTCAACTCAGATTTTAATATGTCATTCATTCGCCCAAAGAAGGACTTGTGCGATATTTACCACGGATACGAACAATCGTCTGCTGAAGAGAAATTAGCAGTTGAAGAAACGTATCAACTGCACTTGAAAAACAAGGATTTAGCCAGGCAATTCAAAGATGCAGAAAAAAAAAGAGCTGAGGATAATCAACAGATTTGTTGTGCTGTTTTCGATATACAACAACTACTTCCGGTCCCAAAGTCGGAAGTTGGATTAGCGTATTATAAGCTAAAATTATCAACTTATAATTTTACTATTGTCAATCTGGGTAATAGGGATTGCTATTGTTATATGTGGTACGAGACCCTTGCCAAGAGAGGTTCTTGTGAAATTGGCAGTTGCCTTTTTGAATTTTATAAAGCGTAATATTGAACAAGGCATGAATGAGTTTTCATTTTTTTCTGACAATTGCGCCGGACAAAATAAAAATAAATACTTATTTTCCCTATACAATTACATTTTCCAATTATATAAGGTAACAATCCACGTTCCAGAAAGCTATTCTGGAACGTGGGCATAAACAAAATGAAGGAAACTGTATTCATAGTGTAATTGGAAGAGCATCCCGTAATACCCCAATCTATTTTCCTGATCAATGGTACACAGTTGTCAGAACTGCAAAGAAGAACAACCCATATAATGTCTTTGAACTCGAGCAAGAAAATATAATATTTGATTTGAAAGATCTTCATGCAAAAACATCCATCAATTGGGACAAGGATGAAAATAATGAGAAAGTTTACGGGAACAAATTAAGAATTCTACAAACCTGGCCAGACTATCCAAATATGTGTTTGTTTAAATACAATTTTGAAGATGCTGAATTTAAAAAAAAATAATCTGACCAAAAAGAGTAGAACAACAATCCAAATTAACATAGAAGATATTGAACTGAAGCCAAACTATACTGGAAAAATTCCATTGGCGAAAAAGAAATACGACCATTTGCAATTTCTTTGCCAAAAGAAAGTTATTTCATGTCAGTATCATTTTTAAAGTACCTTATGACGAAAAACAAGCAGCCCAAGATTCAGATAGTTATGCTTAAACATACATAATTGTTTACTTTTAGTTCTTAAGTTTAAGTAAAATTTGTTAGATTTCATATTTTGTTCCATGTGTTCAATTTTTAACACTAATATTTTTTTTCTTTATCTTAAAAAAACACGGACAAGTTGTGTAATGAACCACCCGGGCTCATCCCTAATATAAAGTTATTTTTCGAAGATATTATTTTATTGTTTGTTTAAGTCCAGCAAGCGCTCGAATTTTTTATCAGTAGGCATTAGTTTGTACTAAACTGTCGATGCCCTACTCCGAAATCACGCACCGCACGCGCATGTCTCACCGTGACCTGTGGTTGTCAGGTGGGGAGAAAGTAAACAAAAGTGAAGAACCGAAAGGAAAAAGGAGAGTTGTTGGAAAATAGCTCTCGAAGAACCAATTCCAGAAGTTCTCCAGATCAGTCCAAGAAGACCCACCGAGCCTGGAGAAGCCGCAGAGCCCAGTATATAAGTAAGCAATCTACTTTCTTCTGAATCCTATCCTTTTCACGCCGTTTGGGTGTTTCGATATGAAAGCAGCATTAGCTGCAGTGGGGCAAAACAACATGGGCTGGAAGCTTGCCTCCAAAACATTTAATGTGCCAGCCTCAACCTTGCGGCGAAGATTTGGGCTTAACCAAGGAGCAGAAAAAGGGTATTTAGGGGGCCGAAAACCAACGTTCTCGAAGCAACTAGAGGCAGCGTTAATAACTCACCTAAAGGAAATGTAGGAGCGATTTTTTGGCTTAACTACAAAAGATCTTAAACGTCTAGCATTCCAACTTGCGCGAAAAATGAATATTGACCATACCTTCAATGAAAATTTGGAGATGGCAGGTTGGAAGTGGATACGTGGATTCCTAAAGCGAAATACGGGTATTTCGCTTAGAACACCAGAAAATACTTCCATGGCCAGGGCACAGGCTTTTAATAAAAACAATATTGCCCTATACTTCAGAAATTTATCAAAAGTGATGGATCAATATATTTTTTTGCCCGAAAATATTTATAATGTCGATGAGTCGGGACTCAGCACTGTGCAGTCAAGACCAGCAAAAATATTTGCTACTAAAGGTCGTAAACAGGTGGGAATGCTGACCAGCGCAGAACGGGGGCATCATCTGACTGTGGTTTGTTGCATGAATGCGGTTGGAACGTTTGTTCCACCGACATTCATTTTTCCCCGGAAGAGATTCAAGAATGAATTACTAGACAATGCACCACCAGGAACTACTGCTTTTTGTCAAGAAAATGGTTGGATGTCTGGGGAAATATTTGTTAAGTGGTTAAAGCATTTTGTGCGTTATGCAAAACCAAACAAAGACAATAAAGTGTTGCTTTTGTTAGACGGACATAGCAGCCACAAAAGTTTAGAGACACTAGAATATGCAAAAGAAAATGGAATTATACTGTTCTGTTTTCCCGCCCATTGCATAAAGTACAGCCTTTGGATGTGGGCTTTTTTGGACCTCTGCAGGTCTATTATGATCAGGAAGTTCAGTTGTGGCTGAAGCAAAATCCAGGAAGACCAGTCACTCACTTTCAAGTAGCAGGTATATTTAATAAAGCATACCTGAAAGCTGCCACACCATCTAATGCAATAAATGCTTATTCGAAGACAGGAATTCGTCCTCTAAACCCTGACATATTTGAGGATTGGATGTTCGCACCATCTTTAATAACAGATCAAGAAGTTATTGCACCAGAGTCTGGAATCTCGTTACCCGCAGACACTGTGGTGGATCCAACGCCATATATTAATAGCAAGGAAGCGAATGTTTCAGTGGAACAAGAAAGAACATCCACACCTTTAGCCCTTATTCAGCAACTTTCTCCATTACCAATTGCTCAACCTAAGGCTAATGCCCAGAAAAAAAGAAAACGTGGTAAGATGGGCATTTTAAATACAACACCAGATATTCGACAAAAAAAAATCGAACAAGAAGGAAAAGAAAGAAAGGATAGAGAGAAGCTTGCAAGGAAGGTGAAGCGACAAATTAAAATTTTAGAAAACATTGAAGAAGAGGATGACGTTGAACAAATACATAGTGATGGTGAATCTGATGCTGCATGTCTTTACTGCAACGAATTATATTCGATGTCTCGACCACGAGAGTATTGGCTGCGATGTCAGAAGTGCAGTGGTTGGTGTCATGCAGAGTGCGCTGGAGTGAATCCAAAAGTTAAGCATTTCATATGTGAATTGTGCAAATAACATTTTTTGTTACCTTTTATTTAGAGAATCTCTTGTTTGTTGAAAATATATGTTTATTTTATAATATATATAACTTCTTGTGTTAATAAATCAGTTTAATAATAATCTGTTCTCGTTTACAACGGCATCCATTAATGAATGATACGTTCAAGCAATTATTCTATGATGACACCTTCGGCAGTTTTTAATATATGTGTACATATTGCCTAAATAAGTACTATTTATCCTCATTTCTATTAAGTCATATAGTATACATAAATGGCAATTTACGTATGCGACAAAAAAGTAAAAATGCTGAAATTTTACTGAATAATTTAGAATAATTGTTAGGGCTATCATCACAGGCACATTTCCCCTACTGGAACACGGATTATAGCTTCGTTGCAACAAGGAATTCAGAATTGGTTCAGAACCAGTAATGAATTATGTTGTACGCATGCGCTCGATAAGTACTGGTTATGAACTATATTTGGAAATCGTGTTGGAACAGTTTACGGAACTGTTACGTCTGTCAAGTTAACTGAATGATGTGACTAGTCTAACCTAAAAAGAAAATATCAACTAAGGTAGTAGTCTAAAGGTAAAGATTGTCTACTGAAATGGAAGGCAATCCATTGCAAGGTGAGTGAATAATATTAAAAACCATATCCAAATTAATTTTAAATTTACACACATACATACATATTATTCAACTTTAAAAATTGTCTTTTTACCTATTCTACGACAAAGCTTATGTTTTTATTCATTTCAGAAATTCAAGAGTTTATTATACTGCCACAGCAGAGCTCATGCCATCAAGAAATTAGGTGGAATGAAAACAATACAAGAATGTTTCTGGATTTATACACAAAATACAAACCTATAGTTGGTAGTTTAAAAATAAAAACTATTAAGCAAATGTGGCAGATAATTTCAGAACAATTACAGCGTGAGGTAGGTGTAGTTGTTACTCCTACTCAGTGCGAAAATAGGTGGAAGGTACTCGATAGAAATTACAAAAAATATGTTGAAAATAAAAATTCAACTGGAGCAGGAAGGAAGTATTTTGAATATGCTGAAGATATGGAAAGAATATTGGGAAAGAAAAGAAATGTATGTCCTCAGGTTTTATTAACTTCGCAGGATACTCATGTTCCTAAAAATATTGATCAAGAAGATATACAAAATATTGAAGAAAATGACAATTATACTATTCAGAAAACGGCTGAAAATACTGAATCGACTACAAAACCATATACTTCTAGGAAAAAATATTTAAAAAAAAAACCGAGTTTATTAGAAAATATACGAAAAGATAGACAAATGTATTATGAGAAAAGGATTGAAATAGAAAAAGAAAAGTTACAACTTCTGAAGGAAAGAAACCAAATAATTCAAGAAAGAAATAAAATTATAAAAGAATGTTGTAAATGTGTGTGTAAACAAAGTGAACTCGCAAGTTCCTAGTAACAGGTATATTAGTGTAAATTATATTTTTTGTTAAGTTTATGTTTGCAATATTGTTCATTTATATTTAGAGAGATATTATTTATTAGAAAACAGAATAGAAGTTTGTGATATTTTTTTATGTTGAGAAAGTCTAAGAAACTAATTTTTATTTATTTTTATACTGATAATATTTTGACATTAAAAATATAAACAAAGTTTTTAAGTGAATGGGCTGTTCTAGTCCTCCATAACAACCAACAACCATAATATCTATGTGACTCACACCCAACATTATTTAATGTCCAATTAGTGTAAACAATATATTAATGTCTTTCAATCCTTAGCATATTAACAAATCGATCCCTAACTGCTCTTGCATCCACATCTGCCTCATACTCTTCGTTTTCATCGGGTGCATTGAAATTAAGGGAAATATTTTCACCAATATTTTCTTCCAGGATGAATTCGTCATTTATACACACATTGTGTATAACACATGCCGCTCTAATTAAATGAGCAATGTATTCAATATTTCTTAGTTTTACGTGATATAGCTGTCTAAATTTTTGCTTTAGAATACCGAATGTGTGTTCAATGATGTATCGATTTTTTGCCAGCTGAATATTGTAATTAATCTGCTGGTGTGTAAGTTGGCCTCTGTCTTTAAAAGGAACCAACAGATTTCTCATAAGAGGATATGCACTGTCTCCAAGTAGTACGTATTGATCACACATAGCCTCTAAATTAGCACATAACGGGGAATTTCTAAATACTCTAGCATCGTGAACAGAGCCAGGGTACCCTATAAATACATCCCTAATTTTTCTATTATGATCACAGACAACTTGGATCTAAAACAAACACATGTTAATCATGTCGTAAGGTTATTATACTGCATTTTCTTTACCTGTATCGAATAGAACCCTTTTCTATTAATATATGATTCAGCATCGTCTTCTGGCTTATCTATCTTAATGTGACAACCATCTATAGCCCCTATGACACTTGGAAAGCCTTTTTCCCTAAAATGTTGCTCAATTTCTCTTTTTTCATTCTGATCAGGCCAGGTAACAATTTGTGATGACAAATTACTGATAGTCTTCTAATAATCCGATGCAATGTGCTAATAGTAACATTAAATCTATCAGCTACATCTCGAAAACTCGCCGTCTGATGCCCCAAATACCATAAAAAAATTAGAACCTGCTTTGTTAAACAAAATGTAAAAAAAACTTATGGCTGTATAGAATATGTTATGACTAACCTGGCTTAGTGAAGATAGTTTTCCATATTGTCCACTTTGTTTTTTAAATAGATTACTATTTTCAAACTGTGCTGCAAATCTAAAAGCGTGCTCTTGTCGAAGTCGGAAATGACTAAAAAATGTTTCAGCATCATATTGTGGTATCGTGACATCTAAAATATATATATATATGGTGTTTTAATATAATTAGATACTTAACAGAAACTTACCTAAATAATCTTCATTTTTTACTCAAGGTATGTGAAGAATATCGAAATCCTCTTCTTCGCTTGACTCAGAAGCCAGGAAATCATCATCACTCATTTTCAAAATTAAATAGTTATTACTCTGGTCCTAGTATTTAATTTGTAGTGTGTTATAACTACTAATAGAAGTTATAAATAAAGACAATAAACGAGGTTATAAAAACTATGATTTTATGTAGCTGTGCACTGAATGCGCATGCTCCAACAATCGTCCCTTTTAGTTCCTGCTCAAGACCAGGTACGGATTTCACCGGTTCTGAATCAGTTCAGAACTAGTTCGATCATTGTTAGAACACTGTAAGTACTAGTACCAGAATCAGTTATGTATCTGTTGGAACGCCAATTTCGTTTTGCGCCAGCTCCGTCCGGTTCTGAACCAATTCTCTTGTCTGTTGGAACGAAGCTTATATGTTCGACTTATAAGTATTTGCTCATAATATGAGTAGAAACCGTTTTCTACTAATACCGAGAGCTTTGCACTTTACAGAGAACCATCGAGAAGGAGAGGCAGCTCCACCAGACCGATTATACAGAGTTAGAAACATTGTGAATCTTTTCAATACAAGAATGTAGGAAATTTATTACCCAGGTCGTGAACTGAGTATTGACAATACAATTATATTATGGCGTGCTCGCCTAACTTTTCGTCAGTATATTAAAAGTAAGAGGCACAAATATGGCATAAAATTATATATGCTGACCACACCTGGAGGGATAGTGTTGAATTTTATGGTTTACACTGGCATGTTAGACGATTGTGGAGGAAAAGGACATGGAGAAAAAGTTGTTTTGAAATTACTAGACGGGTTTTTAGGGGTCGGACAGAGCGTGTTTCTGGACAATTACTATAATTCTTTTAAATTGGCCAAATCTCTTGGTGACAAACAAACTCACTGCACGGGAACAATGAGATCTAACAGAAAATCATTTCCAAAGGAAGTGAGAGACAACAATTAAAAAAAGGCGAAACAGTGGCAAGATATTCAGATGGTGGTATGATCGGTAAGTGGAAAGACAAACGAGACGTCTGGTATATCTCAAATGAACATAAAAATACTGGATGATGAAAACTCAAACTAGAAGGAGAAGACAAGATGATGAAGACAGATTTAAACCATTGCCTATTATAAATTACAACAAGTATATGTCTGGCATCGATAGGCAAGACCAAATGCTTGCTTACCATCCGTCTGAAAGAAAGACGATCAGTTGACCTTCTAAAATTTTTGTACACATTTCACAGCTCATGATGATAAATGCCCATCAACTTTATAATAAATATTCGGGCATCCGTATACCACTTTATGACTTTCGTTTGTCTGTCATAAAAAGTTTATTGAAGACTCCATCTAAACCTACTTGCGGACCCGCCATCGACAAACATGTTTTGAAAATACGAGAGGAGAAGAGAGCAGAAAAGGTACTGAGAAAGCAATGTAAAAATTGTTATTTACAAAATAAAAGAAAAGATACTACTTATGTCTGCACCTTACGTCCTGGAAATCCTGGTTACTGTTTACACTGCGCAAAAATTACTCGTGACTGACCTGTTTTAGCTTGTTATATTGTTTATATCTATTAGCTTACTTTATAATTTATTCAAATGGGGTTTTTATTTATTTTGGATATTTTGTGAGTTTTACTGAATATTTGTTTTAGTATGCTTATTACTTTTATATCGAAAATAAATGCATGTGTTTTGTTTTTCTGTTGACTTGTCAGTTTACTTGAATAGGTATTTTGTGCATTTTTTATTTTATTTTATTAGTTGGTTCCTTATCATTATATATTTTATGACAATAAATTTTATGATGTGTTATAATATATTATATTATATTTTGTAATAAACAATGTATTTTCGTATTTTGTTCATTTTATTTCACCACGCGCTGGAGTGTGAGCCGTTGGCAATAAAACTTGACCTCAGTGCCGATCACGCCCTGGCGCGTGACATAACTTTTTATTTGTTTTTGTCAAAAAATATGAAAATCTAGACTGATGACACGTTAAAAAACAGTATTAAGAAGAGTTTATGGTTGTTATCCAAAAAAGCGTAGTCAGCTTCTAAAGTAAGTACTTGGTCCGAGACTGGCAGCGAACGTGTGAAGAGTGTTAGTATTCAGAGCGTGTGAGATTAAGTAATAAAAAATATTCACCTCATAAAAATCTGACATTGACAGAATACTTTCTAAGACAGGTTACCGCCTATAAATTATTTACGCCTATGATCATCTGAAGTAATGAGACAACTACCTGTAACTTTTCAGTCCTTGTGGGCTACTGTCCCAGACCGTACTATAGCTGGAACCATAAAGTTTCTTGAACGGCACGTTGCTATTTCTGGTAATCGTGGACTATTACGGTCCATTATCTGAGGGGCGCTCAAGATGCTTATGTTTTGCTGTTACTATATATTCTTTTTCCAAATTAAAATTGTATTATTGAACCGACGCAGAACTTATAAATACTTACTTACTTAAATTGTAATTGTATCCGTTGACCAACACTAGGTTTTGTATAATAACATTGTTTATGAGTTTTTGTATGTTTTTTCAAAAGTAGTAATAAATGATTGTATCTGTTTATAGTTAATACCTATAAGCTAGGTATAGTTAATATAGGAAGTTGGAAGATCATTTAACTCCATAACTGTCATTCAACAATCTTCCAAAGGGGCGTTCTGTGGGAATCCACTTAGTTAAATATTATTTTGTGATACTGTACTGTACTGAATGAATATCACCCTGTATAGAACATTATATACACATTAGCTAGAGGGGCGACTGGAGACGAAGCAATAATAAACACGGGAACGGGGGTGAGGTTTAACGCATAATACAATGAATAGAAGATATGATATTGCGCATGTGGGAGGAGCCAAGCGGTCAGCTGGCGTGCGTCATGTGGTGACTATTTTCACAGTTGCCCTCAACTCTCACTCTCAACTGTGCTATTTATTTCTCCTCACTGTCTATTGTTCACCATTGTTTTTGCGCGCTTTGAGAAGTTGTCTTTACAAAAAGTGTCAAAATTATTGATAAATATGCGTTGTACGGTGGCAAATTGCAAAATAAACAATCAAGGGTCTTATTAAGAAATTTGAAATTAAATGTCAAAATGAAATTAAATATTGTCGACAGCGTCAAACTAATTAACTCATAACGACCTACTAAAATAAATAAAAATGTACCTTTTATGTGTAGTTTTTTCATATATTTTCAGGTATTAACAATATTGTGTGAAACTAACTACTCAGTGGACACAAGCCCCAACCTGCGTTGAATTACACCCACAATATCTACCCATATATTCCTTATTATTAGCTTTTGTAACATTTTTTTACTGTTTAAGAAAGGTATTTTAAGCTAATATGTATCACATCTCCTACAATTCCTATCAATGAAGTCATATGCATGCTCTCTGATACCAAACATCTAGGTATGCTAATGAACACCCACAGACAAATAATTTTAATTTATTGGTATAATAATTTTTATAGTTAGATATTTGACTCAAGTTAAAGGATGCCACCTGATGAAGCAATCCAAAAAATGCAGAAATATATCAGATCTCATCTATTGTGGTTGAATTTCGAGTTCCCACTCCATATATAGAGTATATCAGGTTAGTAAATAGAATACATTTTTTAGATAATTATTGAATAGAGTTTTGTCTGTGGGTGTTCATTAGCATACCTAGATGTTTGGTATCAGAGAGCATGCATATGACTTCATTGATAGGAATTGTAGGAGATTTGATACATATTAGCTTAAAATACCTTTCTTAAACAGTAAAAAATGTTACAAAAGCTAATAATAAGGAATATATGGGTAGATATTGTGGGTGTAATTCAACGCAGGTTGGGGCTTTTGTCCACTGAGTAGTTAGTTTCACACAATATTGTTAATACCTGAAAATATATGAAAAAGGCCTATAGATTATTGCTTAAGAAGGGCTATCCATTACCTGCTGTATCTACCCTTAGATGTTGGTGCAAAAAAATGAACATGCAGCCTGGCATACTAAAACAAGTAAGTAAAATGCCTATTCAATATTGTTTACGGTAACACAACTTTTTAAAACAAATAATTTAAACATATAATTAAGTATAAAGTTTTTTAAATTTAATATATTTTTAGGTTTTAATGATTGTCAAAAGAGAAGAATTAACAAATTTACAGAGAACTTGTGTTCTTTCTTTTGACGAAATCAAAGTCAAAAGATTATATCTTTATGATAAAGCCAACGATGAGGCAATAAGACCATACAGTTATGTACAAGTGGCTATGTTAAGAGGCTTATTTAAAAGTTGGAAACAGCCTATTTTTTATGAATATGATTCTCCCATGACAAAAACGAAGTTGATGGAAATTATTGACTTTGTAGAAAATTCAGGTTTTACTATAGCTGTAACAGTAAGTGACCTCGGAGGAGGAAATAGAGGGCTGCATAAGGAATTAGGTATAACTACAACAAAGACCTGGTTTTTCAATCCAAATAACACGCATAAAATATATGTTTTTGCTGGTGTCCCACACCTCATTAAATTACTCAGAAATCATTTTGTTGATGATGGTTTTGTTTTAAACGGAGGTGAAATAAATAAAAATATAATCGAGAGGGTTATAGGAGCAACTAGCAAAAACGATTTGAACATAGCTCATAAAATTTCGATCGAAAATTTAAATGTTAAAGGATCACAAAGGCAAAAGGTGAAACATGCAACAAAACTATTTTCCCACACGATTTCAAGGGCCATATCTAGGTGTGGTATGCATGGACTCTTTGATTCAGAAAACTAGTTGGAATGTTGGGAATTTTTGAAAAATGCAAGTACATACAATAAATAGTTTATTGAAGCAGCTAAACATGTTTTTTATTTCTAGGTTAACGATTGGTTCGACTGTCTTAATGTTCGAGTACCAGAAGACAGGGGAGATCGAGTAAAAGCATTTGGCCTGGCTTATAATCAACAAATAGAAATTCTGGATAAAATGAGTTTGCTTATGTCGACTATGAAAGTTAAGGGGAAAAAATCACTATTACCATTTCAAAAGGGAATTTTGATTACAAATTTGTCCTTAAAATTATTATTTCAAGATCTTAAGGATCAGCACAATATTAAGTATCTTCTCACGTACAGGCTTAACCAAGATATTTTGGAAAATTTCTTTGGAGCCATTAGAGCGAGAGGAGGTTTACATGATCACCCCAATGCTCTAGAGTTTAAGTATAGACTAAGGTCATACATTTTAGGAAGAAATGAAGGTTCACTGTCAGAATTTGGAAATACAGCACCTGATGACACTCCTGATTTGGAATCTGGAGAAAAGCTCCTGAGCAAAGAGTATTTCCGTGGCCTTGTCAATGTTGAGACTTCGTTAAACGAAAAGGTCATTGAAAATACTGAATATGATTTCTTGCTCAGTGAAATTAATGATTGGAGAATTTAGCTGGGTTTATCTGTCATAAGCTTAAAGAAGCAGAACCCAATATTCGTAGCACAACACAGGAAAATTTCACGTGGGTAGATCATCTATCTGAAGGTGGCTTGTCCAAACCGACAGAGGACTTTATGACCAAAATGGAACAGTTAGAGCAAATTTTTAATGGTATCAACGGAGAAACAATAATGATTTCCAAATGTTATCTACAGAAATTGTTAGAAAATGCTATAAATATCGAATGCCCGACAAAAATAAAAACATTGTTTTTTAGATCAAGAATGTTTTTTAGAATGCGAAAACTAAATACAGATTTGCAGGACAAAACACTTTTTTGACATTTTTCTGATTAAAAAAATGAGTACGAGATAAGAAACTGTTAATATTCTTGAACAAAGTATAGTATTCTACTTGCATATAATGTCTATCATTACATGCTCGTTGAATAATATACTATTATTACTGTCAATGTTACGTCTTTTTATATTTTTTAACTTGGATGTTTATTTTCTCGTCTTGGCGATAACATAACTTCTTTCTGTTTATAACAAAATAAATTTTACGGCCCCACCAATGATTTGTTGTGAAAATAGTTTAATTGGCATTAACTCATGTTAAAATCAATATTTACAACAGCCGCTTTTTGGAAAAAACGTACTACATGATAAAAAAATCAATTACTTTTTTTCGGCCGCAATCGTACATGTACGAGTATATATTTCAGTTTTCTAAATATTTCACCTGTTTGTATGAGGCGCCATTTGTGCCTTAATTCCGAAGGTCCGATAATATGTCATCGAGGATCTCGCAATGCCCCCTTGCGAGTATCGGATCTCTCGAGGAACCATGGCTTTTGCCAGGCACGTGTGCACCAGGGCAATATGATCATTAAAAACCTCCATCACTCATTTACCTTACTACTGATCATTTAAATATCATTTACATTCGTCATTATGACCATTAAAACCTCACCCTTGCAACTACTGGCCATTTAAATACCACTTAATAAACACACTGTACAGAACAAATCTATTTATATCTCATCTCAGCTGTAACACTCTTCGTCAACTTTTCTAAGACTGTCTGTTGAGTTTGTTAGCTTGCGCTCTGTGACACGTTTTGTGGATTCATCAAACCAGTGATCGAGTCATTAGTTATACAGGGAGGCCAGAAATAAGTCTCCATTATAAAAGAACATTATTTATTAATATAAAAATATATATATGATTATTTGTACTTTTACATTAGTTAAATAATTGAAACCCGTAGTATATGTATATAAATTAAATCCCGAGAAATGTACGTAAATCATGTAGAAACGAAGTCGCAGATCTAGATCACAGACAAAGATATTTTACCAGATGATACTTAAATAGGATATTATAAACAAATCTCCAGTTTCACGCACTGCTGATGAAGTAAAAACGATTTGTTGCAAAAATAACATGATGACTCAATAAACTGACCAAGTAATACATATATTTTTTTTGTGGACATCAGAATGTCAAATTCATTTAATATGCTCAAACGATTATTAATTTTCCTAAAATTTACACTAATCTGGAGATGTAATATTCAGCGGTATGACAAAACTAAGAGTATTACTGAACTGTTATATAAATGTAAAAGTAAATAATTATTTACTTAACAGTAAGAAAATACTCACTTAGTTGTTTTATCTTCAAGAACTGAAGTTTGTAGTATTCATGCAGAATGTTATATAGTTAGATAAGAGTAGTTCCGATTGGAGAGAGCATCCGGTGTCATATTTCAGTTCATTGACCCACATCCGGTATCATATGACACCGGATTCTATCTAAACGAAATATGATACTGGAGCAAGGTCAATGAATTGAAATATGACACTGGATTCTATCTAAACGAAATATGAAGGATAATTGTAAAATCAATCAACTTACCTGTAAGGAAGATTGATCCAATTATTGGGTATATGTATATCTCCTCCTGAAACACTTTGCATAAAAAACTAATATTCTTTCTCGATGTAGAATCTGTAATTTAAGTATGACGGTTTACTTTTGGGACACCCTTTATTAAAACTTAGCACATATAAAGGTTCAGTAAGTTGTGAATTCTTATACAGGGTAGATATCCCACAAAAGTTGGAACACAAATTTATATTTCATTTTTGAAGGTTCTTATAACGGAAGAAATTATTAGATAGTGTAAGAAAAAGAGGAAATTTTCGTTACAATACAAACAGTTTAACAAACTCTGGGAAACTTATAGTTGTCAGAAGGCCAAAGGGAAATAGATAAGAGGGAAATTATGCTGTTTGTCCTAAATGTAAGGGCTATTACTAGAAAAGTTCCATTAGGAAACATTTTTCTGTATGCATTAAAGGAAAAGAAAATGGGGACGACAGAACGTGCATCATTTATGGCAAAAGAGTAAGTAAGGTCAGATGTACATAAAAAAAGCCTCTGAAGTAGTGATATATTTCCTAAATGAAGGCAAGATGCTTCAGTACAAGTTATAAAATATGATGAATTGGTCATATCATTTGCAAATATGTTATGTGTTAAATATCGTCAAAGGGATATTGGAAACCAGGGGTTATATTGGATGTGCGCGCCTTTTTTTGAATTTCTAGTAAAATTTCGCACAGTTGGCAATATTGAACATCAAGAAAATTACTATATATGAGAAACTCGTTATACTTGTAATTGTTGTGGTCGTGAAATTTCAGACAACCTCCTTGTTGTTTATGCCAGTATAGTCCAATGAAACTAATATAATATCATAACCTCAAAAACGAACGGAAACAAAAAAAAAATTCACTTTATTCACCATACTTTGAGAAAAATGATAAAAACTAAAAATTCTTAAGTTGCAGGGTTATATTGGACAATGCCGAAGACACATAAACACAAGTAGGCACTGCGATTCGGTGCAATTATGACCCACAAATGGAGGATGCGTTGAGGTGTTCTGGATGAACATTTGTCGTTCCAGCAAGCCACTGAGAGATTTGGTGTACCACGTTCTACTTTACATTCCAAATATCTAGATAGACATAGTGATAAGCTTGGTAAACCGCCTGCAATTCCATTTGCAGAGGAAAAATTAATTGCGAAAGCAATGTTAACTGCGGCTGAATTTGGTGTTCCATTCACAGAGTGTTCTGAAAGATTTTGTGGAACAGTATATTAATCGAGAGGGGGTTGTTGTAGAGCAATTTTGCGATAATATACCAGGCCGCGACTGGTGTCATTATTTTCTGTTACGAAATCCTGAATTATCGAAAAGAAATTCACAAAACATCAAAAGATGTAGAGCTGAATTGACACCAACTGTGATTACAGAATATTTTGCTAATTTGTTGGAAATAGTTCGTGGTGTGCCATCCGCTAGCATTTTAAACTATGATGACACGAATATGACTGATGATCCAGGAAGTCAAAAAAATTTTGTTCGAAGACGTGCAAAGCATGTCTCTAGAATATTAGATAGTTCAAAGTCTTTTACATCACTGATGTTTGCGGTGTTAGTAAGTGGCAAACTTTTACCTCCATATATCGTTTACAAAGCGAAATATTTATATCCAGATTGGATAGAAGCAGGTCCAGAGGGTGCTCGTTACAACCGCACAAAATCTGAATGGTTTGATTCAGACGTGTTCGAGGACTGGTTTTTCCAAATAGCATTAACAGCATTACGTAATGATGGGAAAAAGGTTATTATTGGAAATAATTTGGGAAGCCATATATCTTACAAAGTTGTCGAAGCGTGCGAGGAAAATGACATAAGTTTCGTATTTCTACCCAAAAATAGCACACATCTTTGTCAACCCTTGTACGTAGCCGTTTTTAGGCACATTAAAATATCCCGGAGAAAAGTTTTGACAGACTGGAAGTTGCATAACATGGGGTGATACCAAAGCAGGTTTTTCCAAATTTACTCAAAAAGATGTTGGCAAATTGCAGTGAAAAAATGTTAGCAAATATATTGTCTGGTTTTGAAGCAACAGGAATTTTACCGTATAATTCGGAAAAGGTTTTGACGAAGATAATGCCCAGGAATGATGAAACTAATCAAAACAATCCTGCTATGGTGGAATCGCTCTCTAATATTATGACAGAGGTTACAAGAGTAAATCAACGGCCAGCAATAACAAGAAAGAAAAAACTTAATGTTCCATCAGGAAAATCAATCGGATTGGCAGATTTGGAAGTAGAGGCAGATATATCGACAACATCAACATCATCGTCAATACATATAGATGATCCACAAGATGATATAACGACTCCCGTTGACAGCCTCTGATATGAATGAATCTGACTTTGTCTTGACATCGTTCATATATAATGCAGGAAAAAAGAAACCAAAAAACTTTTTGTTGCACAAATAATGCACACGGAAAAAAGTTGTATTGAAATAAACAACTTTGTCCAAGCGTATTATCCAAACAAAATGATGATGACAAGTATTTTCTTCTGTCGCTTCACAAAGATTTTAAAAGCATCTCGGATGACTTGAAATTAAATGCAAAAACTGAAATGATTGGCGTGTTGCAAAAATTTAAGGCAATGTCTCTAAGACCCTCTACTCAGCTTAATATGAATAAACATACATTGAGAAATCCACATAACTTGTAAGTTAGCATTTCAGTTACAATACAAACCGTTGCAACAATGAGACCACCAACTATCCTATGAATGCATCCATTCCCTCTTCATCTAGACATTTCCAAACCTATCAACGTAATTTGTGTATCAGTATTGTATATTTTAATGGTTGATATTTTTCAAATGTCATTATTGCTTGTTTAAAGTGCTCTACTGGAGTCGTTCATTTAAGTGACATTTCATAATGTGTCATTGTTGTTTTTTAAATATTGTTGGGTTATCTTCAATTGCTACATTTTGTGTATTATTGCTACAATTTATTTTTTATTAATAATTTTACAAATATTATGGTAGCGTAAGCAAAAGTGCAGTGTTTCTTTCCATTATACTTTTAAGTTTTCAAAGTTTAATTTAATACTATAAATATAATATAAATTAAATCAACCGAATTTTTATTGAAGTGATTATTGAAATACCTTTTTTGTTCTAGTCTACCAAATTGTTAAAAGAAATAGTTAGGTTTATTGCATTATGGAACATAAAAATTCCAATTCAAGAAGCAATAAAATGCTGCGACTGTTAGGCATCAAGTTAATAAAAGACCCTTCTAAGCCTGACATTGCAAGCTGGAAGATCGCATCTGATTTATCTGTGATTCGCGATGTTATAGAAATTATTATAAGTAATGTGGAAACAAACATCGAAAAAGAGGACTTTAAAGAAATTGGTCTAGATTTGTCCGCAGAAATGGAAGTTGATAATATAACAGAAATGGTTCATCAAAGGAAAGATCTAAACTAGAAGAACAGGAGCCATATTCGGAAAAATGTAAAATAACCTATAGTGAAAATTCCCAATTTCCACAATGAATGTCACGGGGAGTTATGTCCACAATGGCTAGTCAATAATCCTGGACGAACTATCACACAATCTGAAGTTGTTATATTTGGTGATGCATATGAGAAAACTTGTACCATTGAAAGAGCCGTAAACATATTTAGAACTTGTGGAATAGATGAATAAATTTATCTTCTCAGATGAAGATTTTTTACCATCTTCTGTCACTGACCAGATGGAAATCAACGGCAGAAACGATCTATCTCAAAATGAACCAAATTCTCCTGATGGCACTGATCTTGATGAACCTAACAAGAATCAGTTACTGCTCTCTGGAAGCATATATCAGGGTGACACATTTAGCGAGGATGAGATTCCTTTGAGTTTAATTCGTAGAGAATTGTATTTAGATACAGTTGCTGCACAATCTTCTACCTCAAAAGTTCATGAAAACTTTAAATAGTTTAAATCAACCATTTCCGATAGGATTACTCCACAACCGTCTACCTCTAGCGCTCATAAGAACTTAGAATCAGCTACACCAGGTAACGCTACTCCACAACCGTCCACCTCCAAAACCTGTCAGAACGTTAAATTAACTGCTCCCTTGAACGAAAAGGAATCTAAATAACATTTCATTTAAATCTGCACGGGATATTTTGCCTTATCCTAAAATTGTGGAAAAAAGGACAAGACAAAGAAAAGGAAAGAAGTTTACAATTTTGACTTCTAGAAATGAATGCCAAATGAAGAAGAACTTAAAATGGAAAGACAAAAGAAGATGGAAAAAGAGAGGAAAACGAGCTACACAATTTTTATCCGAAATAAGAGCAGCTAGAAAATCCAATGCCCTGTATGTAATGAAAAATATACATTTCCTCCGTTTGAAGACTGGATCTTATGTAATAGGTGCCAAAGATGGTGGCATGAAAATTGTTCAAACTACGAGGCTGGTGAATTTGTATGCGACAATTGTTGTGAAGACTGACTTAGTTACAGTATAAAACATAAATACCTGCCATATAATGTACTCTCAGTTTTCCAAATTCTTTCTTTTTTAATGAAGAAATTATATGGGACTGTTACCCCTGATATCGGATTTTTGCCCCGTATCTATGGGACTTTTACCCCTGACGTCGGGGCAAAAGTCCGATGATGCACCAAACTGAAATTTGGTAAGTATGGCAAAACTATTCGGAATAAAACATATTCTAGCCAAGGTATTCTGTACAAGAACCTCCAGTTTATTTCCCTTCAGCACAGCAAAAGCCAAATATAAACTTACATACTACTTATAGCTAATAACAAACTACATGAGGACTTTTGCCCGGGCTTACTCTACGTGTAGGTACAAGCTGAGTCACACTGTGTATATAGAATATGACCATAACTTTTCTATATTCTGACTGCATAATATCCTGTTTTTTTTACTTGTAGGTACATTTTGCTCCAGAAATGTGGTAGAAAACAAGGGTAGATGGCACCACGACGTTGAAAATAGATGCTGTTCCAACTATATTTTCTTTTTCTGTAGGTACCACAAAAGATAAGGAAATCGCCTGCGAAACGTACCCCTCAAGTTTCAAATAAATCAAAAATGACTGCCGATAAGTATTATGTCATTTGCTGTCATTTTTGTTGAGTTTGCATAGCATAGTTTTTTAAATCGGTCCCAAACCATCCTTAAGTATTTAGGAATTCTGCTTCATTGCTATTTTTTCAGGACTAGTATGTAATTTGACAGAAGATCAATAATGTGACCAACCATCTCTGTCGGATTTAGTCACAAAATATATGGGATTTCCAGTTAGCCGTTCTAAGTTTTCAAGTTCAAGTGAAGGTTCATTTGCAATCATTGCAACACCTGAGACAGATGATAGGCAAAATTTAGAGAAGAAGCTACATTTGAATGAAAAATTATACTTGAAGGAGAGAAAAAGGTCGTTAAGATATAAAAAATTTGGAAGACACTAAAAGAGGCAGCTGGAAATTCTTCAACACGATCTTCAGTCATCTGATCAAATTAATTTACTTAAAAAGCTGCTGCTTCCAGACCAGATCAAAGTTCTAAAAAAGAACACTAACAAATCTGCTGGATTGGCAAAATGGTCACAGGAAACCATTACAGAGGCACTATAACTTAAATATAGTTGTGGAAATAATGGTTATAAAGAATTATTAAAACAAAATCATCCATTGCCGTCCATTATAACACTACAGAGGCGATTGCAGAATTTGAAAATAAAAGTTGAAGCCCTTGAGAAGCATGAGAGGACTGCTCGTTACTGCTTGATGAAATGGCAATATCACCAGGAATAACGTATTACTCCTCCTCAAAACTCTGGAATTTCAACAGATGTGCTAGTATTAATGTTAGGTGGAATCAACAGCCGTTGGAAACAAGTAATTGGCTACTATTTCACTGGAGATCCAGAAATGGGCAAATGTTTAAAACTATTATTACCATAATTTTAAATGAAACTGAAAATATTCATCTGAATGTACGAAGTATAACTTCAAATATGGGACCGTCTAACCAAGATCTGGAGAAGTTGGGGAATATCTGCAGGAAGATATTCTGATATAAATAATTAAATTATTCATCCATTACATGATGAGTACATATATTATTTTGCAGATATTCCACATTTATTCAAAAATATTAAATCAATGTTTATTACTAATAAGATAATTAAGGTGCCTCAGGAAATTGTGACTAAATTACCTACCGATGAAATTTTAGCTTCACATATTCCAGAGTTAATAAAACCATCAAAACTCACATTTAAGTTGGCACCAAAACTTACTGAGGAAGATTTAGTTCCAAATCATTTCTTGAAGATCAAAGTTAAAACGTCAACAAATGTTAAAAGCCCCAATGTAAGTAGCGTTTTAAAATTTTTGACCATCCTTAAATAAACCAGGCTATTTGACAACAGCTTGGTTCATAGATTTAGTAGACAAGTGGTTTTATTATATGACATCTCGTCATCCAACAAATGCTCTAAGTAAATTTAATGTAGTAATGTATAAAGAAACTATAGACTTTTTAAACGAATGTATAGCCATATTTACTGCACTTGAGGTTAGGACTAAACCAGCTTGGAAGCCTTCTCAAACTGGCGTATTAATTTTGACAGTCAGTATTAGAAATACATACATTTACTAGAAGGGCTACAAATTTGTTTTGACCAGTAGGTTTTCTCAGGATTGCCTGGAAAATTTGGTTTCCATATTACGAAGCAAGCAATTTGTAGCTAATGCTGTACAGGTTAAAAATAATCTAGTTAAATATCCGTTTCGAAATATTTAAAAAATTCTAGCACCAGCAGCTACGAAGAAGACGATAGAGAATATTTGTCAGGCTTTTTAGATGTAATTCAAAAGTCAGAGCATAATTATGATACTGTACACAACTTCCTAAAAATATAGAGGTATCTCTTCTTAATTTTAATAATAGTGAAATGAATTCATTGTATAATATATTGTGGATATATATTAAAAATACAACAAAAACTTGCGATGTTTGTATTAACAGTACAGGTTCAAAAACACCTGTTTATAAAATATTTACCAAATATACCTTGATAAAAAGATTTAAAGAACAGTGTTTATTTTTGTAATGAACTAACATTTTATTTTCTAGAATTAGAAGGAATCTTTCGAACATATATTTCATTAGTTCATTCTCAAAATATAGACATTCAACTATTTTTCTATAAAAAAATGTCAGAATTAGAAGTCAATTTGCCCACATGTCACAATCAAATTATTAAAAGATATACGGCTTTTCGATTAAAAATTAATTCGAGAAACTATTTAGCCAATTCTAAAATAATGGCGAGTACATCAGTAGCTGATCGTTTATTATAATTTACTATTTTGTGTGTATGAATAAATTGATAGATAGATATTGCACGTATCATATTTTTTATATTTGTGTTTAGTATTTTATGTTTTGTCTTAGTTTTAACATGTGAACAAAGGTATGAGATGTGTTTAATTTATTTTATGTTTTTAAAATTTTCTGTTTATTGCTGGGTATCCAAAGCAAAAACATGCATAAATACTAGTCTACCAATGTATTTTACACAGAAAGAATCGTCAAATAATATGAATTATATCATATAAGCATTAAATGTGCAATAAATGTTTTATTAACAGTTTCTGAAGAAATTGACAATTTATTGGTTTTATATAATATATATCATTACACATGCATTTTATTTTACACGAAATCTTTCTGTATCCGGAGCAAAGCCATAGCAATAATTGTGTTAAAAGTCAAAATAAAGCATGGTACTATCAAATTGCTATAAGCGCTTACAGTAAATTTGCTAGAACATGGCGACCAGAAGTACGTGTCGCCATTGTCCCTGTATAGTGTTACTGTAATTATAAGTTAACCCTTAACAACCTAGCGTTTCACATATGTAATGGAAATTCGTGTTGTAGTAACCTTCCTGTTTTATAAGTATGGCTAAATAGCCAATAGATGGCGCTAGTAATACTTACTGTCTGATGTAGTTGATATTGGCGTGTTTTGACAGTTTAATTAGATTGGTTCACACAATAGGTTGATTTGTGAGGTGATGTTTTGATATTTTGTGAAAAATGGATCCCCAGTTTGAGTAAGTATTGCCCTTTCTCTAATATTTGTCAAAATTGTCAGAAGCATGTGCAATGAATTATAAAATAGTCTATTAATTAGGCGATACATTGAGTTTTGTAGGTGTTATATATTTTTATGTTACCTCAAAAATTGAGTGTTACATATATGTAACACTAGGGAGATACGTCAGCAACATTTAAAAAAATTGGTTGCACAGAATACCTTCTTTTTTTCTTATTCTTTTTCTTTAAATAGCTACAAACGGCAATTGCTAGCAAAATATCATCCTCAATCAACGGCATATTTGCAACTGAATACGAGTAAACCGTACCAGTTTTAGTCGTGTGTATAGCCACCCTACCAAATATGTTAATTCTGCGACACGACCGCAACGACAGAGTCGCAAATATAGCCCCAGTCTTAAAGAGGATACCGTTTTTCTTGTGCGGCTCTCGTTAGCTCTCGCCTACGATCGGCCGTTATCGGAGATTGTAGACGCGCTAAATGGACATTCAAAATTTAAAGATCTTATTCACGCCGTGTTTTATTCTTTCCAAATAAATAATACACGTCAGCATTTTAAATGCAATAAAAGGACTTTGAGAAGAATAGGACAGATATACAAATAAAATTTAGTTTTCTATTATACGTATAGTATATATATTCTTGCTTGCAATATTCGCAAGTTAATTGTTTAGAACTAAAACGTTAATGTTAATTTTACAGGAAGTTAAAAATCGCTGAACTTGAACTTACGTGTTATCCATTTGAAAATTATTAAAAAGCTGGAAGAAAAATGCACTCACAACCTGAAACACAAAATTAATCCAGAAAATTGTAGGGAAAGTAAACACACTTCTTCTATTTGTAAAATAAAAATTAGAAAACAATTTGACTAAAATTGAGGGTGAAATTATAATAATAATAATATAAACAATGATAATAATAAATTCTCCAAAATAGAGAAAAAAATACATGGAATTGCGTTGATAGCAAGGAGAGGTTAGCGCGCCAAACAGCAATGTAAATATACATATTACAGCTAAAGCGTGGCTAAAGCTATCTGCTAAAAATTAAAAAGAGCGCCAAGAACTAGAGACCACAGAACCGAGAGCCGGCGGGAGCTACCGAGAGCCGCACAAGGAAAACGGTATCCTGTATTAAAGAGGCCGTCACACAAATCATTGCTACGGGAACGGCCTCAACCCCAACGACCAGTGGCGTTCTCCTTCTGCTCAAAGGAGTTCAAACGTGGGGATGAGTGGGTTCGCTTTAGGCCCGCCGGGGAGGTGACCTACAAAGACGTGTGGAGTGTCATCTCCAACTCTGCGGGCCTGAATACTGGAACGTTCTGTATGGGGGTGACGGCTGTGAGAATGCCTGCGGGTAGAGGGAAATATAATAGTTTTGATAAAGAATGCGGGGCTCGTAGAGGTATTGTAAAAATAAACAATAACGACAACTTGTGTTTGCCTCGTGCTCTCGTTGTTTCACGGGCAAATGTGGATAAAGATCAAATTATAAAAAACTGCGACAGAACACTGTAAAAATTCAAACACAGAGAGCTAGAGAACTCTGCCAAAATGCAGGTGTATCGATACCTGAAGAAGGGGCCGGCATTCCCAAAATCCAGCAATTCCAAACGTATTTGAAGAACTACAATATCGTCGTACACCACTATGGGACTAAAGGCCGCGACGTTATATTTAAGGGAGCCGTAAACGGGCCAGCACTAAATTTACTTTATCACAAAGGGCACTATAATGTGCGTTGACGGCGGCCTTCTGCTGCAAGTACTACTGCGAGACCTGCATGATACCATATAATACACAGGGTATACACAGGTGTGGAGGAATATGTCCTGCATGTCAACAAGCACCCACATGCCCCAGTGATGTTTCTGTTACATGCGTTGCCTGCTATCTTAGGTTCAGGGGGCAACACTGCTATGACAATCATAGAAGACAGGGTGTAGAGGGAAAAAGTTGCGTCTGTGAACAAATATACCGTTGCACCGACTGCTTGAAGATAGCAAAAAGGGGCAGGTCGCATATCTGTGGGGAAGTCTTTTGCAAAATTTGCAATGCCCACGTTCCCGCAGACTACTTGTGATATATGCAACCAGACAACGGAAAGCTGAAAACAGACGACGTACTCTTCGTATTCTACGACCTGGAGACCCGCCAGGAAACGGTGCGGGAAGATGGGTCGCTGTTACATGAACCAAATCTATGTGTCTCAGCCAACAGATGTAATAAGAGTATACATGAAAATAACTTTTGTCAAAAATGCGGATACAGGTTGATTGTATACAAGGAAAACCTTATAACTAGTTTTATACAATACGTATTGGAGGTCAGAAAAAAATTCAAACAGGTGGTGGTTATAGCCCACAACGGGCAGGCCTTTTGACCACCAATACTGCTTAAACCATATTCTAACTAAAACTGACCTAAAGCCCGAACTAATTATGCGCGGAACAAAAATAATATCTATGGTAGTTGAGAATGCAAAATTTTTGGATTCGCTCAATTAGGCGTTCGGACTCGGAGACGGGTTTAAAAAAGGTTACTTCCCCCACCTCTTCAACACTGCAGAAAACCAAAATTACGTGGGACTCCTGCCATCAGTCGATTACTACGACTCTGACAACATGAAGCCAGAAGATCGCTCCAAATTCTTGGAATGGGACGAGGCCCATAAAAATGACGTGTTCGATGCAACGTGGCTTGGTGGATTATTGTATATCGGACGTGGAGATCTTAACTTCGACCTGCCTCAAGTTTCGACAACAACTAATGGAAAGCGGAAACGTTTGCCCGTACACTGAGGCCTGTACCGTAGCTTCGGCTTGCAATAAGGTGTTTACACGGAACTTCCTTAAACCCAACACCATAGGCATTATACCTAAAGGCGGTTATCGGTGGACGGAAAATCAGTCTAAAATAGCTATTCAGTGGCTAGTATGGGAAGAAAGGCAGAGGGGTATTAACATTCACTTGTCGCAAAGATAAAAGATTTTGGCTACGAGGTCATCGAGATATGGGAGTGTGAGTTTCGACAACTAAACGATGACGAAATCCGTAACTATACCGAACAACACTCGCTAGTTTCAGGTACTCAGACGCACTGGTAACACCGTAGAGTACTACAAGTGTCAACAAGGCGAAAAAATAAAATACGTAAACGTCTGCTCCATCTATCCGTGAGTGTGCATGTACGGAAACTTTCCTATTGGACTTCCCAAAGTGTACGCCGGTGATGACTGCAACGGATTGGATTTGAATGACATCAACGAAGTTATAAAATGTAAGATTCTACCGCCTCATGACCTCTACCACCCTGTGTTACCGACCAAGATGAACGATAAGTTAATGTTCGTTCTCTGTCTGACGTGTGGTGAGCAAATGAACCAGAGCCAAAGTGAGTGCGATCAGTTCGTTGTCTGGCAGAATTGAGAATTCTGTGTATGGAGAATTTGAAACAGAGCACTAAATTTCTTACGAATATCAAGGTTATAAATAGTTTGTCAAGGCTTCCTTTAAAATCTTGGTTCAGATTTGGCAAATGGAAGGGTAAGGTCGTTTGTGGTCTGCGAACAAATCTATCATTATATGGTAGATGTCCCCAGCTCTCAGGAATTGAGACGTCTTTTGTATCATTGTTATTTCTTAGACGCAGAGGAAGTTGTAGAATGCCGAGTAGACTTTTTGGAGCAGGGTGATGGTAGGGATTTATTGGAATTCGTTAAGAGGTGTTTACGCCGACATAACAGGTATATCCAGGTGTTTGAGACGATGGGTGAGGTGTTGAGGAAAGAGGTCTATCGGAAGAGCGAGAGGCCTGTCGATCATGTTGTTATAGTAATTTTTAGAGAGTCGCCGTGAAATCGCCGCAGTATTTTATAACATGGAATTTTTCTTTGATGTCAATTTAAAAGTATATCTTAGACGTGAAGATTCCACTTCTGGTCACCGACATAAACTTAAGGATCTCCATCTCATGTTGAATTCGATGGTATATCCTTTGTTGTTTCCTTTTGCCGAAAATGGCTACGCCATCGGCCTGAGGCACGAAAATTATAATATCGTGCGGAGGTTTTACATATTGTGAATAATCCGACGCTTGGTGAATTCTGCTTCGCAGATAGGAACAGCCGACATCAAAGGATCAAAAGCGATGTCGCTATGAACGCTTGGCCACCACGAGTCAGTTATCCCTGTAGTAACTTTTCTGACACCTCTTGCTGTGTGTATTTAAGTCCGTTATTCAGTTTGCATAATGGCGGTAAATTAATTTATCAAGTATGTAATCTACAGAGAATTCTGAGTTTCAACATCGAAACGCTCGTTGTTACCATTATAACATGAGATTCGTGTGCATCCACTGCTTTTGAGCATGTTCTCTAACTAGCGTTTTCAAACCTGCATGATAAGGTTTCGCTTTAATACTCATGACTTTTAAATAGTCACTTAGTTCTTGCCAATCCATTCTGGTTAGGCAGTAAATTATTCCAGATTTTCTGTAAGAATGTTTGCTAATAAAGCATTCCATTTGAATAAACGGCATTTCCTCGTATTTATTAGTAACTTGATATTTAATATGTGGTCTTTTAAGGCTCTAAATCTCTTGACATTTCGCAAATTTAAATAAATGACAATGTTGATTTTCACTTGTACTGTGATATTTGACTTGATTAAAATTCGCACAGTTATCACACATCTTTTTTTCTATTTCGTATGTTCGACTGTTTATAAAAAATGTCATCTAAATTTATCGGTATTTTTGTATAATCAGTGGTGAAACTAAAATTTATAAAATTGTGAAGAATTTGTTAATTCGTCTTTCTGGTGGAGAATAATTGTTGGGGTTTAGGGTAAATAAATTGTTTGTATAATATTATGACTAATATAAAGATTATACATATAAATAAATTTATTATAATTATGTATAGTGAAGTAATAAATAATGTATCGTAGCAATGGGATTATTAATAGAAATAATGTATTAAAATGTAACTAACATTTCGTGTATTGAAATAGTTGGAATAAAAAATGGCATAAGGAAAGTCGTATTATTTTTTCCTAAAAAATATGTGATTGAAAGTAAGCTTTTCTATTTTCGGACACCTTGTATATATAAAAAAATAATTTGAATGACATGTAATTTTTGAAATATCGTAGAAATTATGTGTATATAGTTCAAGAATGAAAAATAGGCGTTGTGGCGCAAAATTTTCGGAGGATTCGTTTGATGTTGTGTTGCAAAAATGGAAGAGGTGTTGTAGTTTTAATTCATTGTGTTAAGGAAATTGAGAAGTTTGTATGTGGAGAATTTGGAACGGAGGATTAAATTTCTTATGAATATCAAGGTAATCAAGACAATCCGACGTCTGGCGAATTCCGCTTTGCAATAATAGGAAGAGCCGATATTGAAGGATCAAAAAGTGATGTGGCTGTGGGCGCTTAACCCCCATAAGTCAGTTATATATACATATATAAAGCTGTTTACAGGCCTTTTAGGCCCAGAGCTGTGTTATTCTCCTCCACTCCATTCTGTCCTTCGTCTTTCTTTTCCAATCCGTTACATTTTTCTCCTTTAGATCTATTGCCACTGCCTCTCTCCATCGCTTCCTCGGTCTACCTCTTTTTTTTTCTTGTAGTTAGGTTTACTCCCTACTATTTTCTTAACTGCCCTTTCATCCTCCATACGTTCTAGATGCCCTAGCCACTGCACTCTCCTGGCTTTTACAAATTCGTATATTGTTGGTGCCTGGTACATTCCATATATTTTCTCATTATTTCTCCTTACATAGCCTTCTTCTGTCCTCTTACCACCTAGAATTCTTATTAAGATCTTCCTTTCCCACCTTAAAAGGTTTTCTCTTGACTTCTTATTGAGAACCCAGGTTTCACTACCATACAGCGCTGTCGGTCTCAAAATTGTTTTATACATTCTAAATTTTACTCGTCTGGACAAATTTTTTGATTTCAATAAGTGGTTGACTGCTGCCGTACGAACTTTGTTTGCTTTTATTATTCTCCTATTTATTTCTTGTTCCTCATCACAGTTAGCTGTTATTAGCGCCCCCAAATACACATATTCTTGAACTTCTTCAAACTCCATCTCTCCATGCTCTGTTCTCAATTTAAAATTTGTAATTCCCTACTATCTCTAGCAATAATGGCCACGTCATCTGCATAACTTACTATTTGGTGTTATTTTGCATAATGGCGGTAAAATATTTCATCAAGTATGTCGTCTACAGAGAATTCCGAGTTTCAACATGGAAACGTCGTTGTTGCCATTGTAATATGAGACTAGAAAATGACCGAATATGTCTACAGTGATTTTGACATTGTTGCCACTATAACATGGAACTGATTTTTCATTCACTGTTTTTGAGTCTGTTTTTTAACTTGTGCTTTCAAACCTACATGATAAGGCTTTGCTTTAATATTTACGACTTTAAAATAGTCACTTAGTTCTTGACTATCTATTCTGGTTAGGTAGTAAATTATTCCAGATTTTCTAGAAAAATGTTTGCTAATTATGCATTATATTTGAATAAACAGTATTTTCTTGTATTTATTAACTTGATATTTAATATTTGATCTGTTGAGGCTCTAATAATATTTCTATTTTTATAATTATGTGCACTTACTTGAATTTCTTTACGTTGACATTTAGAATATTTGGTAGAAGTCACATTGCTTTAACATATGCTGGCGTTGTTTTGTTTTAATGAGACAGTATAATAATAAACTTAGATGTTGTGGCATTTTTTTTACAGAAGAGTCTAAAGATTGGACGAGGATTCGTTTGATGTGTTGCAAAAATGGAAGAGGAGGTGTAGTTTCTATTCGTTGTATTGAAGAAATTGAGAAATCTGTATACGGAGAATTTGAAACGGAGGAGTAAATTTCTTGTGAATATAAAGATAATCAAGATAATGTGACGTTTGGCGAATTCTGGTTTGGAATGATAGGGAAAGACGACAGTGAAGGATCAAAAAGCTACGTGGTTGTGAATGTTTAACCTTCACAGACAGTTATACCTGTGGTAATTTTGTTCTGATATCTCTTGCTGTGTGTATTCAAGTCCGTTCTCTATTATGCATAATGGCGGTAAATTATTTCATCAAGTATGTCATCTACAGACAATTCCGAGTTTTAACATCGAAATGTTGTTATCAATATAAGGTAGATCAGAAAATGTATTAGTATGAAATTTTACCGTCTCTTCCAACTCTTCCCGATTATTGATAATATGCTTCCAGTGATTTTGGTATTGTTTTTGTATAAGACGAATGTAACGTCTGGTTTATCGATGTCCATATTAACCCATTTACAGCCACTGATGCGGTAACGCATCACCCAGATTATATATTTTTTTTTTCACTAAAATTGCTTTAAGAAAAATTTGATCTGTGTAATAAAGAAAGCTTTATAAAGATGGCAGCATCAAATAAAAATTAAATAACATGCAAACTATTAAATATGTAGGATATGCAAAATCTTGAAGTTGGCAAAAATTCAGGTAGTTGACAGTGAAATTTTATTATTTTTTTTGTTATGTGATAATTTGTTTTCCTATTGATAACTTTATTCAAAATCTTTTACAAAAACAAACAAATAATATCCAATTGTAAAATTCGCGAAAATCCACATAAAAATGGCAGTCAAACATGAGTAATTCATATATCAATGGCTAGTACAGTGAAGTTCGACATTCATGCGCGTCGAGACCTGTCAGTATTCTGAGGCTTGTTGAGAGAATTGTTATTCTGATGAAGTTAGTTATCTGTTACACTTTGACTGTGCTGCATTACATTTGCGTTTTGTGTTATAAGGAACGTGACATGTAAAGATATCTTACTCAAAGAGAACTAAAACTTGCTCTATTTGAAATAGTAAATGAATTGGAAAATGGAGAAGGTAAAATAAAATTATCTTTATAAATTCGAAAATTGTCTCTTATAGAAATTGTAGATGCTGTATATATACCCCCAGAAATGGACGAACTTACCGCTGAAGAAATTTTTGACAAAGATTGTGAAAAAAATATTGAAAACGTATATATTGCAGAAACATTTGAAATTCACACGGCCGATGATGACTCTGACGACGAAACTTTAGCCGATAGGCGTAGAAAACTATTGTCAGTGAATGAATGTGTGGATAGGAAGCCTGTCTGGAAAGAGGGAGATTATGTTTATAATAAAAACAATGATTTCGAAAATAAAGAGAATATTACTAGACTAAAAAGCGAGTTAGAGGGTAAAACACGCCTAGATTTATTTTTTATGTTCGTCGACGATGAAATAACCACCGACATAATTCAATATGCACAGAAATACGCTCGTGACAATAACATACATATCGTCACGCTCATGAATTCCACATATAATATATTGTCATGCTCAGTAATTATGCACGTAGTGTGACGGTCACGGTTACTGATTCTGCGCATAGCGTATCGTCACGGCCAGTGCACAACAGAGTATAAATACCATACACATCGATCCACAACTAAATAGTTCACGATGTCTTGCAAGTGCCAAACAATCACCGATATTCTTCGCCACCACGGAAAACACAAAACGCTCCTGAAGCCATTCTTGGAAGAGCTCCGATCAATTCCTGCATCTTCATGGGATAATCCTGGGAAGAGGATCGCCCGAGAACTCCTGGATAGACTCAGAGACGGGACCAAATCCAGGAGGGCTGACCTGAAGAAGCAGGAAAGCTTCTACGGAAGGCTAGTCATCGATCACAGGAGTATACTAAGACGACGCAGAGACCGACCTATGGGCGGGAAATGTTGTGTTTGGTGGCGATTTCAGACAGGTCTTACCCGTGGTGCCTAGAGGACCCCGAGCTACCGTCATCGATGCTTGCATCAAGAGACTTTCCTTTTGAAACGAATTCACCGAAGTAAAGCTCGCCGTTAATGTCAGGGCCGCTCGACAGGCGGCGGGCGGGGGCCGCTACCACAATTAGGTCATCGCAACTTCGAAGAGTGGCTGTTGGCGTTGGGCGAAGGCAAGTTACCTCACGTCTACTTCGAAACTTATGCGTCGTTACCTGTCGATCTCGTTCAGATACCGCATCTATTTTTTTTCTCCGAATCTAGAGGATCTCATTCGTTTCGTTTATCCTAACGGTGTCTTGGCGGAGGATGTCGGCGAGAGAGCTGTCCTATCTCCCACCAACGCCATGGTCGAAACCGTTAATGAACAAATTCTAAAATCGTTAGAGGGCGAAATCACGACCTTCGTCAGTGTCGACGAGTGCAAACTCCAAGGTGCTGATCAACTCGAAATTCCCATCGATCTGTTAAATTCGGTCAACCTGGCAGGGTTACCTCCTCACGAGTTGAAATTGAAAGTGGGAGCCGTCGTCATGTTCCTGCGCAATTTGGACGTCGAACACGGGGAGTGTAATGGAGCTCGAATGAGTCACTCGTCTGGGTGAACACCTCATAGAGTGTCAGTTTTTGACTGGAATTAATAGGGGTCGTAAGTCGTGGCTACCTAAAATCAAAATGATCGCTAGGGATTCCATCATCTCGCAGGAAGTTATTCGAACTCATTTTCCTGTCCGCCTGGCTTACGCCATGACCATCAACAAATCCCAGGGGCAAACTTTGAGTCCAGAGGGGGTTTGTCTGAAGCGATCGTGTTTCGCCCACGGACAGCTATACGTGGCGTTCTCTAGAGTAGGTGCTAGTCGAAACGTACGAAGAGGGATCGAAACAGGGATCGTTTCGGCATAGAGGGGCCAAAAAGTTTACCCGTGACGTGGTCTATCATACGATACTGGGCAATTTCGGAGAGGTCGGAGGTAGCCGCCCCGTTCCTCGTCAGATAGTCCCCAGGGCGGATATCCTGGAACGGGCCGAATTCGAGATGTTCGGAGGCGATCACATTTTTGAAAATCTCGAACTACCGCTGGAGCTTCAAGATGGTGATCCCCGGTTCGACATCCAAGACGCGCAGATTTCGTGCCTTATCGAACGAGAAGTGAATTGTCGGCTAGAGTATCTACAACCCAGCGACGGGCGCAAGTCTTCAAACTTCGTTTCGACGACCCGTCGAACTCTCGTCGTCATCGTCTTCGGACTAGGAATGAGGTCGTTTTTGGTTTATTTTTTTGTAGAGGTTTGACGACGTGGTGCACAAACAAATTTTCGGGGTAATACAAAATTATCACTATGTGACGCTAGCTGTATGGAAGAGGGTAAGTGCAGTTTTTTTCCCCAAAAACGGTTCTAGGGGCGGGCACCGACACCAGACCCGTGTACAAACGATCTCGAGATAATCGTTTCATCAGATTTCCCGATTGTACTATCCCCAACACCCGCATAGTACCGTATAATCCTTATTGTCTTGCGAAATTTCATACGCATATCAACTTCGAGGTCGTAGGTTCTCTGACGACCCTCAAATATCTATATAAATACATTACGAAGGGTCCCGACTGCGTAACGATTTATGAGGACGAGGGGGAAGGAACAGCTTTTCGAATAGACGAGGTGAGGAACTATCTGGATTGCAGATATGTCAGTTCTATGGAGGAGGCGTGGCACCTCCTAGAATTTAAGATGCACGATAGGTCACACGCCGTTCTCGTTCTGCCGGTTCATCTGCCCGGAGAACACAACGTTGTATTCAACGAAGATGATGATTTGGAGCATTTGGAGGAGAGATTGTTGCAGCGATCTAAACTGGAAGCGTGGTTCGCGCTAAATAGGGAGGATCCCCATGTTCGGTACGGCGAAATTCCCGAGCATTTTGTGTGGAGGGTGAGTGATGCTAGGTGGGTTCCTCGTCGCCAACAGGCAAAAATAATTACCACTACACTAAACTAAATACATAAGGTCAATTATTTTTTATATATTAACATAATTTATATTATATATTTTTTTTTCCAGATACTACAATAACATGGATCAGAAAATACTGCTGTCCATTGCGCGCAGCAATGCAACCATTGCAGAAAGCAATAAAGAATTATTAAAATTACAAAAAAAAAATAAAAATAAAATAAGATCAACATTAATATTAAATTAATTATTAATAAATTAAATATAAAAATATAAATAGTGTATTTATTTTTTTCACAACGTTTAACAAAAGTCTATTAAAACATTAATCAACAAAAAACGTGTAAAAAAATGTTACTAATAAAAAAATTTAGAATGTTTAACTAAACTATTCTCTAAAAATCTTCAAAATTCATGGAATTACAAAAGTTTGTTTTGATGAAACTGTTTACAATGTTTTGTATAAAAACTATACTAATGAAAAAATACAGGATGTTTAAAAAAACCGAACCATCCCAAAGAAAGGTCAAGTCGGCGATAGCCGACTTGCTACCTTTCTAGTCGATCTGTTAAATTCGGTCAACGTGGCAGGGTTACCTCCTCACGAGTTGAAATTGAAAGTGGGAGCCGCTCCTGCGCAATTTGGACGTCGAACACGGGGAGTGTAATGGCGCTCGAATGAGAGTCACTCGGCTGGGTGAACAACTCATTTTCCTGTCCACCTGGCTTACGCCATGACCATCAATAAATCCCAGGGGCAAACTTTGAGTCGAGTGGGGGTCTATCTGAAGCGATCATGTTTCGCCCACGGACAGCTATACGTGGCGTTCTCTAGAGTAGGTGCTAGTCGAAACGTACGCGTTTGCGTCGAAGAGGGATCAAAACAGGGATCGTTTCGGCATAGAGGGGGCAAAAAGCTCACCCGTAACGTGGCCTATCATACGATACTGGGCAATGGCGGAGCGGTCGAAGGTGGCCGCCCCGTTCCTCGTCAGATAGTCCCCAGTCGGCGGCGACAGAGACGATCACATTTTTGAAAATCTCGAACTACCGCTGGAGCTTCAAGATGGCGATCCCCGTATCGACATCCAAGACGCGCAGAATGTCGAACGGATTAATGATCATTTCGTCGATGAAGCGGGAGTCGATTTACCGATCGATTTCGTGCCTTATCGGACGAGAAGTGAATTGTCGGCTAGAGTATCTACGACCCGGCGAGCGGGTACGACGGGCGCAAGTCTTCGAACTTCGTTTCGACGACCCGTTGAACTCTCATCGTCGTCTTCGGACTCGGATTGAGATCGTATTTGGTTTTTATGTAGAGTTGCATATTAAGGTTTCTGGGTTTTTAGTGGAAGGTTGTTTATCTGGGGCAATGGAACGGATCTCGCTTTGAGTTTTTTGGAATCGGAGAAAGAGTGTCGAAAGAGAGAAAGAGGTGTCTGTGTGAATGTAAAAACGAAAATATTATTTTTTGAAAAAAATGTTTATCTACATTTTCAATTTATTCATAATAATAATAATATCGTAATCGTTTTAAGAAAATTTATAAATGAATATACTTTATTGCCGTAATCAATAAATGTTTATATTTATAAATTGATATATTTCTTTTAAAAATTAGTGGTACGTTCTTTGGGGTTATTTGTGAAAGTTCTAGTAATCTTTATCATCATTTGTGTCGTCGTCTAAAAACGAAAATATTACTATTTTTTTTAAAGAAATATTTAATGCAAATTTGTTTTGTTACGTTACATTTTTAATATCATTAAAATCAGTTAATATTAAATGCATCATGTTCGAAAGTATCAAAACATTTTTATAATAAAATATTTTAATAACGTTATCTCTACATTTTCAATTTATTCATAATAATAATAGTAATATCTTAATCAACGTAATATTTGTAACATCATTAAAAACAGTAAATAGTGAATGCGTCATGTCCAAAAGTATCACAACATTTTTATAATATAATATTTTAATAACGTTTTTATTTATATTTTCAATTTATTCACAATAATAATAATATCGTAATCAACGTTATATTTTCAATACCATTAAAAACAATTAATAGTAAATAATAAAGTGTCAATGTTACACAAGTGAATTTCAAAATAATAAAATGTGTCAAGTTGCAAAGGTTACTATCAAACCAAAATATGTCTGTCCTTCTTGCTCTCTCTAAGAACCATGCGATAGACTTGCTGGCTGTTCCCATTATTTCAATAGGTATAATTCTGACGTACTCAGAATTTTCCGAATGTGTATAAATACTATTGAAACTGGGTTAATAGCAGGCAGAGCTGCAGCCAGAGCCAGACCATGGCCAAAGGACGGCGGTCAGCCGTTGGCTGACTCTGATCTCTAGAAGAGATACTCCCCAGAGCAAAAGTCCACTCTATTGTAAGTATCGTTGTTTTTATGGTTTTATTAAATTTGTATTTGTATTAAAAGGTTGAGTTCCTTTACCTCTAGCAGGAGCCAAGCGAGTACCCCAATAATATAAGAGAGGTATTATTTTTATGTTTAAAGGTTGCTGGAGGACTTTTAGTGACATTTGGGGGAAGCTCTAGACTTCCCTGCTATAGAGTTACACACTTTCCGTGACAATAACATGGAACTGGTTTTCTATTTACTGTCTTTGAGTTTATCTCGTACTAAAATTGCGAGCTGCTTTACTGGTACTGCGACATGTACTTTGTTAAAATTTGTACTGTTATCACAGATGGTTTCTCTGTTTTGTTTTCACAACTTTCTATCAAAATTTTCATCCAAGTTTAGGAATTGGAGGTATCGGAGGCTCTGATAATATTTCTATATTTTTATAATTATCTGCACTTGAACTTGAATTTTTTTATGTTGATATTTAGAGTTTTTGGAAGAAGTCACATTGGGGTAACATGTGCCGGCATTGCTTTGTTTTAATGAGACAGTATAATAATAAGTTTGACGTTGTGACGTAAATTTTTTAGGGAAGAGTTTAAAAATGGGAGGAGGATTTGTTTGATGTGTTGTAAAAAAGGTAGAGGTATTATGTGTAGTTTCAATTCGTTGTATTAAGGATATTGAGAAATTTGTATACGGAGAATTTGAAACGGTGGAGTAAATTTTTTTGTGAATGTAAAGATAATCTGACGTTCGGTGGATTCTGGTTTGGAATGATAGACAAAGCCGACAGTGAAGGATCAAAATGCATTCCAAAAAAGAGATCTTCTGCACGCTCACGCAGTGTTCACTTTTATTCCCAACGGCCGACTTCATACGGCGAAGAAGGTCGACGAAATAGTTTCTGCCGTAATTTCTTGCGTCGACAGTCGACCTCGTCTGTATTAGTTAGTGGATAGGTGCAAAAAGTTTTTTCCCAAACCGTACGCAGAGAGAACGGTTCTAGGGGCGCGCACCGATACCAGACTCGTCTACAAACGATTTCGAGATAATCGCTTCATCAGAATTTCCGAATGTACTATCACCAACACCCGCATAGTACCCTATAATCCATATTGTCTCGCAAAATTTCACACGCACATCAACTTGGAGGTCGTAGGTTCTCTGGGGACCCTCAAATATCTATATAAATATGTTAGGAAGGCTCCCCCCGACTGCGTAACGATTTATGAGGACGAGAGTGGCGAGGGCGAAGGAACGGGAGAATTTCGAATAGACGAGGCAAGGAATTATCTGGATTATAGATACGTCAGTTCTATGGAGGTCTTCTGGAATTTAAGATGCACGATAGGTCTCATGTTGTACTCTTTGTGCCGGTTCATCAATTTAGATGTTGAATGAGAGTCGCTTGGCTAGGTGAATACCTTATAGAGTGTCAGTTTTTGACTGGAATCAATAGGGGTCGTAAGTATTCGATTCTGTTCTTTATAGGCGTTTTAACTCGACGTTTGATTCATCTCGCAATGTCATTTGTGCATACCGAGAAGTAGAAATGCTCAAAATTTTTTAAAAATATTTAAATTTTTATGATCTCGTTCGTTTCGTTTTTCCTAACGGTTTCACATGTAACATATATGTTACTATATAGTATATGTATAAGATTTCGATAATATTTATATATTTTTACAATTGTCTGTTTGAATTTCTTTACGTTGATATTTAGAATATTTGATAAAAATCACATTATGTTAACATGTGTTTGCGTTGCTTTGTTGTAATGAGACAGTGTAATAATGAAAATATGTAAATTTCTGTTGAATATAAAGATAATTTGACGTTTGGCGAATTCTGGTTTGGAATGATGGGCAAAGGCGACAGCGAAGGATCAAAAAGCTACGTGATGGTGGTGAATGTTTGACTTCCACGAGTCAATTATAATGGAGGTAATTTTTTGTGACGTATTTTGCTCCGTCAGATGTGTTGTCCTTTTGTATTGTCGCTGTAGCTGTAACTGTAAAACGTACCATTTGTATATCTTTATATTATTCTCTGAGATACCCATCTATGGGCTGGAAATGTTGTGTGTTTGATTGCGATTTCAGGCATGTACTGTCATCGATGTTTGTTGTATAGGCGTTTTAACTCGACGTTTGATTCATCTTACAATGTCAGTTATATATATTATATATATGAAATTTCGATAATATTTCTATATCTTTATAATTGTCTGTGCTTGAATTTCTTTACGTTGATATTTAGAATATTTGGTAAAAGTTGTATTGCGTTGTCATACGTAATGGCAGTAAATTATTTCGTGGAATATGTTGTTTATAGAGGATGTGATTTCAGAGTGACATATTCGAGGGATAACGTCCTCTGAGTATCTGAGAATGGTTGATGATATTGTTAGGATCACGTTTGAGAAGGCATGCGTAACTCGTAGTTTTTTGAGCCACGTAGATGAATACGTTCTCTGTCTGAGAGAGAGGTGGCGTTGATGAGACACTTTCATGAGATGTGGCGGCTTTTTGTATTGTCGTGTCGCAGTAACTGTAAAATATATCGTTTGTATGTCGTTATACTTTGACTGGAATCAATAGGGGTCGTAAGTACAATGTCAGTTGTGCGTAACGAAAAGTAAAGATGTTCAACATGGACGAGTATAATACTTGACCGTCTCTTCCAGTTCTTTCCGATCCCTGGTAATATGCCTGCAGTGATTTTGGCATTATGTTGTGTGTAAGTTTCTTGTTTAGTGTCTAGCCAAGGAAGCTTAAACGATTTTGATCTACTGGCCAAGTTTTACGAGGATGACCTACTTGAAAATGGTGCTTTTATCAACACCGAACAAGTACGTGCTGAATATTTACTGTGGAAGAGACAACTAAGCGAATTTCCAGACACCAAATCGTCAATTATAGACATGTTGAAAAAATGTAATAAAGAGATATTTCCCAACGTACATAAGCTTCTTGAAATAGTTGCTGTAATACCAGTGACAACAGCAACACCGGAAAGGAGCTACAGTACCCTGAAACGATTAAAAACTTACTTAAGAAATACAACAGGAGAAAATAGACTCACCTCTTTGGCCCTTATGAACATTTATTATAATGTAGACATAAACGTTGATGAGGTGCTTAATAGATTAAGTCAAAAGAGCCGTCGTATGAATATTATATTATAATTTTTTTTTTCATTTTGTAACTTCAACATAAAAGTGTTTTATTTATATAATAATAAACAATATTTAATACTTGATACTATTTTCAGTTTTATTGTCACATCTCTAAAATCATAAATTTTCTCCAAAATTTCAATTCAGACACCGATGATATAAATAAAGGTTTAATAAGTTTAATAACATATTTGATCCACCCATTAAAATTTTAAGATGACATGACAGTACAACTTTTTTGTGAGTACAGCCTCCCCCAGACGAAGACCCTGGATTCGCCACTGTGTATAACAAATCTTACATATGGTTTATCGATGCTCATACTAAACGCTATCGTTGCCACTATTACATGGAACTGGTTTTCCATTCACTGTAACGCCGTTAACTGTAAAACATATCATTTGTATATCGTTCTACATTTCTTTGAGTATATGGTCGCTTTTGAGTCTGTTTTTCTAACTTGTGCTTTCAAACCTGTACGATAAGGTTTCGCTTTAATATGTCTAATTTTTAAGTAGTCGCTTCTTGGTTTTCGGCAATCCATTCTGGTTAGATGTTGTAATTATCTGCAGTGACTTGAATTTGTTTACGTTGACGATTGGAATATTTGGTAGGAGTTGTATTGCGTTAACCGTTGCTGTTGGCATTACTTTGTTTTGATGATACTGTATAATTATGAATTTGAAAGAATTGGAAAAAAAAATTGTAAATGTTTCTTGAATGTAAAAGAAATAAAAGTGAATGTAGAAAAATTGTAGAGTTTTATTATATGAATTGTATGTTATATGTAAATGAAAATCTATATTGAAATGGAAATGTTGCAATAAAAATTGAAATACGAAAAGTTGAATATTTTCCCGAAACCATGTGATTAAAATTATACCTTTAAATTAAATATACATGTAAAATGTTATATCGGTAGAAAATTTATGAGAAAATAACACAAATATAGTTTCATAGTAGTAATAATTTAAAAATTGCGAGGTAATACATACGTATAAATGATGAAATATTAATTTTTTGAAAACTTAAAAATTCCATAATACCAATAAAATAGACAAATTACGTTTTGTCAAAAATAGATTAAATAAGATGTAAGAAGAAGGTCGTTGGGGTTTCGTCGTCTGCGGACAAATCTATCATTTTATGGTAGGCGTACCTACTTTGCAGGAATTGAGACGTCCCATCATGTCGGGGTAGAGAATTGTTGGAATTTGTCGAGAAGAGTTTATGAGAGCACAACAGGTACATCCGGGCGTACCGGACGATGGGCGAAGTGTTGCAGGAAGAGGCCGTTCGGAGGAGCGAGAGGCCGGTCGATGACGTCATTATCGCTTTTTCCAGGACCGGACACATGAACATTCGTAGGAGGGCGTTCGATCTGCCGGAAAGTCGCAGCGAGATCGCGGCCGTCTTCTATGGCATGGAACCTCCCTTTGACGTCGATTTGAAACTGTATCCTAGACTCGCCGTCGCCGGAGATCCCGCTTCTGAACGGAGACATGAACAAAAAAATCCTCATCCCATGTCCGATCCGATGGTGTATCCTCTATTGTTTCCTTTCGCCGAAGACGGCTACGACACCAGGCTGAGGCACGGAAATCACAAAATCACCATGAGAGAATTTTAGAGATTCCGTATTTAAGTGTGGGGGATCTGTTCTCCATTCTGCTAGATGACGTGGTGCACAAACAAATTGTCGGAGTAATCCAAAATTATCGTTACGTCATTGAATTCCAAAAAAGAGGTCTTTCGCACGTTCAGGCAGTGTTTACTTTTATTCCCGACGACCGACTCCATACGGCGGAGCAGGTCGACGAAATAGTTTATGCCGTAATTCCTTGCGTTGACACTACTTGATTTCGTCTGTATTAGTTAGTGAGTAGGTGCAAAAAGTTTTTTCCCAAACCGTACGCAGAGAGAACGGTTCTAGGGGCGGGCACCGACACCAGACCTGTCTACAAACGACCTCGAGACAATCGCTTCATCGGACTTCCCGATTGTACTATCACCAACACTCGCATAGTACCCTACGATCCGTATTGTCTCGCGAAATGTCACACGCACATCGACTTTGAGGTCGTAGGTTCTCTGGCGAACCTCAAATATCTATATAAATACGTTACGAAGGGTTCCGATCTATGAGGACGATAGTGGCGAGGGCGAGGGAACGGGAGAGTTTCGAATAGACGAGGTGAAGAATTATTTGGATTATAGACACGTCAGTTCTATGGAGGCCTTCTAGAATTTAAGATGCACGATAGGTCGCACGCTGTACTCGTTCTGCAGGTTTATCAATGTAGATGTAGAATGGGAGTCGCTTGGCTAGGGAAATACCTTGTAGAGTGTCAGTTTTTGACTGGAATCGATAGGGGTCGTAAGTATTCGACTCTGTTCTTTTTAGACGTTTTAACTCGGCGTTTGATTCATCTCGCAATGTCAATTGTGCATAGCGAAAGATAAAAATATATTTTTCTAACGGTTTCACATATTATATATGTTACTAAATGACGTTTGGCGAATTCTTGTTTGGCATGGTGGTCGTGGTTAATGTTTGACTTGGACGAATTACTTATAGTGGAGGTAATTTTTTTCGGGACGTATTTTGTTATGTCAGATGTGTTGTCTTTTTGTATTGTCGCTGTAGTTGTAGATGTAAAACGTATCATTTGTATATCTTTATACTTTTCTCTGAAATATCCACCTATGGACTGGAAATGTTGTGTGTTTGATGGCGATTTCAGGCATGTACTGTCATCGATGTTTATTGTATAGGCGTTTTAACTCGGCGTTTGATTCATCTCGCAATGTCAGTTATATATATTGTATATTTGAAATTTCAATAATATTTTTATAACTGTCTATGCTTGAATTTCTTTACGTTAATATTTAGAATATTTGGTAAAAGTTGTATTGCGTTATGCGTAATGGCGGTAAATTATTTCGTGGAATATGTTGTTTATAGAGGATGTGATATAAAAGTGACACGTGTGAGGGATAACGTCCTCTGAGTATCTGAGAATGGATCACGTTTGAGAAGGCATGTGTAACTCGTAATTTTTTGAACCATGTAGATGAATACGATCTCTGTCTGAGAGAGAGGTGACATTGATGAGACATTTCTGTGAGATATGTCGGCTTTTTGTATTGTCGTGTCACTGTAACTAAAATATATTGTTTGTATGTTGTTATACTTTAATTGGAATCAATAAGGGTCGTAAGTATTCGACTCTGTTCTTTATAGGCGTTTTAACTCGACGTTTGGTTTATCGCACAATGTACGAGTATGAAGTTTGACCGTCTCTTCCAGCTCTTTCCGATTCCTGGTAATATGTTACTAGTGATTCTTTATAGGCGTTTTAACTCGACGTTTGATTCATCGCACAATGTACGAGTATGAAGTTTGACCGTCTCTTCCAGCTCTTTCCGATTCCTGGTAATATGTTACTAGTGATTCTTTATAGGCGTTTTAACTCGACGTTTGATTCATCGCACAATGTACGAGTATGAAGTTTGACTGTCTCTTCCAGCTCTTTCCGATTCCTGGTAATATGTTACTAGTGATTCTTTATAGGCGTTTTAACTCGACGTTTGATTCATCGCACAATGTACGAGTATGAAGTTTGACTGTCTCTTCCAGCTCTTTCCGATTCCTGGTAATATGTTACTAGTGATTCTTTATAGGCGTTTTAACTCGACGATAGATTCATCGCACAATGTACGAGTATGAAGATTGACCGTCTCTTCCAGTTCTTTATGATTCCTGGTAATATGTTACTAGTGATTCTTTATAGGCGTTTTAACTCGACGTTTGGTTCATCGCACAATGTACGAGTATGAAGTTTGACCGTCTCTTCCAGCTCTTTCTGATTTCTGGTAATACGTTACTAGTGATTCTTTATAGGCGTTTTAACTCGACGTTTGATTCATCGCACAATGTACGAGTATGAAGTTTGACCGTCTCTTCCAGCTCTTTCTGATTTCTGGTAATACGTTACTAGTGATTCTTTATAGGCGTTTTAACTCGACGTTTGGTTCATCGCACAATGTACGAGTATGAAGTTTGAACGTCTCTTCCAGCTCTTTCCGATTCCTGGTAATATGTTTTTAGTGATTCTTTTTAGACGTTTTAACTCGACGTTTGATTCATCGCACAATGTACGAGTATGAAGTTTGATCGTCTCTTCCAGCTCTTTCTGATTTCTGATAATATGTTACTAGTGATTCTTTATAGGCGTTTTACCTCGACGTTTGATTCATCGCACAATGTACGAGTATGAAGTTTGATCGTCTCTTCCAGTTCTTTATGATTCCTGGTAATATGTTACTACTAGAGAGTCTTTATAGGCGTTTTAACTCGACGTTTGATTCATCGCACAATGTACGAGTATGAAGTTTGACCGTCTCTTCCAGCTCTTTCCGATTCCTGGTAATATGTTACTAGTGATTCTTTATAGGCGTTTTAACTCGACGTTTGATTCATCGCACAATGTACGAGTATGAAGTTTGACTGTCTCTTCCAGCTCTTTCCGATTCCTGGTAATATGTTACTAGTGATTCTTTACAGGCGTTTTAACTCGACGTTTGATTCATCGCACAATGTCAGTTGTGCGTAGCGTAAAGTAAAGATGTTCAAACTGTACGAGTATAAAATTTGACCGTCTCTTCTAGTTGTTTCTGATTTCTGATAAATGTGCCTACAGTGATTTTGGCATTATGTTGTATAATAATAATTTAAAAATTGTGAGGTAGTACTTGAATCATGAAATATAAATTTTTTGAAAACTTGACAATTCGATAATACCAATAAAATAGACTACTACGTTTTGTCAAAAATAGATTAAATAAGATGTGAGAAGAAGAAGAGTAGTTAAATATTGTCGGGATGAAGAAAAGAAAATGTTTAAAAATTATAGAAAAAAATATTGTTGGATATTTATTTAAACAACAGATGAGAAAGTAATGGTTTAAAAAGGAAATTTTTAAATAAATGTTAGGTTAGGTGTGATGTAGCTATTATTTATGAATAATTGGTAGTAATTAATGATTTTTCATTTGTAGATGTAACAGTTAACCATGTAACATGTGGAAAATATAAGAAATTATAAAACGAAAATGTATCTTGTCGAGGAACGTAGAGTAACGTAGATGGATGTAGTTGTTGGAAACGTAACGATAAATAAAGAGTAGATGAAAGTACTTGTCTAACGTGAGATTACGTATAAATTTTAAGACAGAGTGTATAGTAAAATTATAATTGAAGCAATGTAAGAGTTACAAATTTGTATTGGAAAAAAAATAATAAAATGGAAAATTTGATCGACTATCGTTGTGTAACGGAGAAAACGTCATATCAAAAGTACCTATGTAACGATGAAAATCAGATAAAAAGTAAGTAAATTTCGTTCGAAGATGACAATTAATGAAATGTTTGTTGATAGGTGAATGTAATGGAAAAATGTGATGGTAATAAATTGTTAAAAATAGTTACGGGAAATATGTAAAATAATATACGTATGTACGATATAAATTAATTTATGGAACGTATAAAGTAGATATCAATTGGTTTTGACAGTTTCGGATGTGGAAATTGTAAGAATGTGATGTAGAATTGTAGAACGTGAAGAGAGAAGAAGAGGATGCACTCTTACGTAACAATAGAAATGTATACGTTTCGAATTATTTTATGGGGAAGAAGAAATGTTAATAATATATACGTATTATTACTTTAAGAAATGATGTTTATTTTGGTTGTTGGAAAAATAATATATGAGAAAGAGACGTTGTAAAAATAAATACAAAGTGTCGTTAATTGAATAGTGAGGTTATGTGTGTTTAACGAAGAAAGATAAATGTATAATAAAAGTTGATAATATTTATATAATGCATAGTAGATGTATTGTAAATGGATATTTATTTATAAATATGAGAGTATATTACCTTCCAAAGAAAAAAACATAATAATGATAATTGTCGTACTACAAAATAAAAATATGTGAATATACACGTAGATAATTATTGATGGTGTTTAAATTATCGTTTAAAATGTTTGTAAAAATAAAATAATTGTACATGTATACGTTTATTATTTACGTATTTATAAAATATAGCTAAGGTATACGTATCTAGGTAGGCCTATAAGTAGGTAGGTACCTAGATATGTACGTAAGGATGTATGTAAATTATAATAAAATGGTTAAAAAAGTATTTATATTATTTTATTTCTTGAAATGTCGAATCTATGATGTTCAGAAATATATATTTGGTCCGAAAATAATATTTTTTTAAATATGTTGTGAAACGATTGTAGTATTAATGTTATTGTAAGAAACGAAAACGAATCGCTATTGTTTAATGGAAATAATTTTAATTATTTTGTATATAAATATTATAGAACGGTGAAAATCGTCGAAGAATAAGATCCTAGGTAATCATTATGGTACGACTGTACTATAATTCTAAGAAAAGCGTCGATCAGGAGACGTTGTTGACCAATAACGATCGCGTTCACAAATTCTAACCTAATATGGGTATGACGCCGTAATGGCGACGTACGTATTCCCGTGCCGCGATTGGTCGGTACGAATTGTGACGTCATATTGGAAAATTTGCATTGCGCGAAGCGCGGCAAATATTCATTAGTTTTCGCGCATCGGTAACGGTTTGTCAGGAAATTTTTTGCTGCGATAGGTTTTTAAATTTTTTTAGTAATTTTTAAAAAGTGTACGTGCGGTAATCGGTTTTATTAAATCTTATAATTGTTTTTGGGGTATTGGTAGTTCTTGTGTAGTTTACGATAATTTTTTAATTTATTTTTGGTAATTTCTAAAAAGTGCGAGTTCCTTAATCGGTTTTATAAAATTTTTAAATTTTTTCGTTACGACATTTAATTCTTGTGTGTAGGCGTGTGATTCGGTGTTTTGGTTTTTTGTTTAAATTTTCCGGTAAACTCTTCTCTACTGGATCAACTGTGGGATTTAGAACGTTTTTTCCAACTTGCGAGCATTCCAAAAATCCGTCTTCGCGTATCTATTTAGAACGCGTACAATTAGAAAAAATAACTATGATTTTTTCGTTTTTTTATCGAAAACAGATATCATGGAATGTAATATGAAATTAAAAAAAAATATTTACATTTCAAGTGGACTAAAAAAAATTGTAATAGATAACGTAAATTCTAATAATTTAAATTTTTTTTTTTTAATAAAAATAAAATATATAATTTTTTTCGTTAAAATTAATTTTTTCCAATATCGTAATTGCGGAGAAATAAATATTTTAGAAGTAATTTAGATGTATTTTATATCGTATATCGATTTTGACGAAACGTAAATTAAAATATTTTTAATTTTTATTTAATAAAAATTAATTTTTTAATTTGTACGATTAACGTATATTTTTGAGTAAAAGTTCAATATTAAAATGATTGATATGTATGTTTATTTTTCATGGAAAAAACAAAGATAAAAATAAAAATTTTAAGTATTTTGTTGTAATTTAAATAAAAATATATTTTTTATTATTTCTAATAAAAGTTATTCTAAAATACATATTTTACAGTTTTATATCGTACATGGTGTGATTAATTTTTGAGAAAGTAAATTAATTTTTTTTTAATTTCTACGATAAACATTTTTGGTGAAAGTAATTTTTTTTGCCAATACCGTAATTGCGGAGAAACAAATATTTAAAAATAGTAGAAAATCGTAAATTTTTGAAAATTTCGTAATTTGTTATTAAATAAAAATAAAACGTAAAATATTTTTTCAATTGGTATGACTAAAAAATTTTTTTATGAAATTAATTTTTTTTTAATTTCGTAATTGCAAAGAAATACATATTTAAACAGTTATTGTGATATATTTTTTACAATTTTTATTTTTTTGTTTCAAAAATTTTTGTGATTAAAAAAATAAACATTTTTATTAAATTTAAATATTTTTTAACAACTATACAGGGTGGGCCAATAGTGTGTGGACGGAAGATTGTGGTTATACTGATATATATTTTTAAAATCTGTTGTTGGTGGGGGGTGGGGGTAGTAAGAGCTACAAACTAAAAATATTTTTACTGGAATTTCTAGGCATATACAGGGTGATTCATATCAAAGTTACATTTTTTTAAATGGAAATGTATATTATTGCATATTTGGATTCCTCGGTCAATTCTAGTGTGATTTCATGTACCATACTTGGTGCCTAAAACGTACCGTTTGGACGTTATTCGATATTTTGTCAAAAAGTTGAGTCTAGAATCAGAGGTGAGCGGCAACATAGGAGGCTGTGATTGGGGGAAATTATTGACCACCCTCCATACTACCAAGAGCTAGAAAGTCAATTTTGAACTCTGTTTGTTATGGCTGATATCGTCGCTCTAATTTTGAAAACTTCAATCATGGATAACTTGATTTTTTAAATGGAACCCACATATTTTTCACGTCACCAGATAACACATTTCATTACCTTTCACCCGATATAAAATTATCTGTATTTATCTCTAATCCTTTTCTTCTAATCCGCAATTACTTTTTACTATGATGGATTTATGCAAACCAATTAATGTAAACTAAATTCAAAAATAAATAAATAAATATTATGGCAGCATTTATTAATACGAATTAATAATTAAAGTGATTTTTATTAAAAATAACTTTGTTTATTAGTTTAATTCAAATGGTCTCCATAATTTCACATTTAGTTTTTCAAACACTCGGGAGTAAAGTTGGCCATGAAAAACAAACAATAAAGTTCTGTCACCTTAACTTCACTTTGACAGTAATTATTTCTTCTCTATACTTTTTGGTTCTTATTGTTAAATTAAGTTACTAACAATGGCAAATTATAGTCAAAATGAAATGATCGATATGGTTTTATCCTTGGAGAATGCTTCAAAAATCCGTTATTGGCAAGTCGAGAATACAAAGCAAGATATCCTGATCGTGAGCGCCATCCAAGAGAAGAAACTTTTAAAAAGCTTTTGGAAAGGTTTAATGCTACAGGAAGTGTTTGCTACACTCAAAACCAAAATAGAAGGAAATCTGTGATAACTCCAGATAACGAATTTAATATTTTGGCAGCTTTAGTAGAAAATCCCAATGTGAGTACACTACAAATTGTAAAAGATTTTGAAATAAGTAGAAATTCTGTTAGGAGAATAATATCAAAATATAAATTGCATCCCTATCATATCCAAATGCATCAAGAGCTTAGAGAGGCAGATTTCCTAAATAGAATGAATTTTTGCAATTGGGTAGAGCTAAACTTGAATGTACGTTTGAATTTTTCACATAAAATTTTGTTTACCGACGAGTGTACTTTTCATCGCAACGGATTCGTAAACAGACACAATTTTCATTATTATTCGGACGAAAATCCACACCATTTCAACGTACATTCTCAGGAGAGATGGACAGTTATTGTTTGGGAAGGAATATTAGACACACGCATTGTTGGCACATTTTGTTTTGATGGTATTATAAATTCCAACATGTACGTCAATTTTTAATTCACCATTTATTTGATCTTGTAGAAGATGTACCGCTAGCTAAAATTAGAGATATGTACTTTCAGCAATTTGGGGCACCTCCTCACCGTGCCCGTTTTGTTACTACATGGCTTAATGATGTATTTCATCAAAACTGGACAGGAAGGGATGGGCCAATACGTTGGCCAGCGAGATCTCCGGACATAACTCCCCTTGATTTTTTTGGGGGTATGTTAAGGAAAAAGTGTATATTGAACAACCAACGACAGCTGAAAATATGAAAATCAGAATTAGAAATGTTTTTACAACTATCACCCCAGAAATGTTAATTAGAGTTCAAGATTCTTTTCGCCGAAGATTTCACATTTGTATTCAACAAGAAGGTCGTCACTTTGAACATTTACTTTGAAGTTATGTTGTCATTTACTGTTTATTTACTAAACCATTGTAGTTTTGTGAAGTTGTTTGTAATTCTTGTTCATTTATTTGTGTTACTATTTAATAAATAATTATAATGAAACCTACTGTTTGTTTTCCATGGCCAACTTTACTCCCGAGTGTTTGAAAAAACTAAATGTGAAATTATGGAGAATTAAACTAAATAAACAAAGTCATTTTTAATAAAAAAATCACTTATTATTAATTTGTATGAATAAATGCAGCCATAATATTTATTTCCTTATTTTTGAATTTAGTTTACATTAATTGGTTTGCCGTCCAAACGGTACGTTTTAGGCACAAGTATGGTACATGAAATCACACTAGAATTGACCGAGGAATCCAAATATGCAATAATATAGAGTGGGTTGCATTTAAAAAAATGTAACTTTGATATGAATCACCCTGTATATGCCTAGAAATTCCAGTAAAAATATTTTTAGTTTGTAGCTCTAACTACCCCCCACCCCCCACCAACAGCAGATTTTAAAAATATATATCAGTATAACCACAATCTTCCGTCCACACACTATTGGCCCACCCTGTATAATTATTTTAAATATCGTAATCGGAGAGAAATAAATATTTTAAAAATGAAAGTGATTTTTTTTTCATAAATTAGAATTTTTATAAATAGTGTGTGTATAGTATAGAAGTTGGAAATTTTAAATTGGTCCGACTGACGTACTTTTTTGTTGAGAATATTTTTTTTCCAGCGTCGCAATTACAGAGAAATTAACATTTTAAAAATAATTTAAATGTACGTTTCATTTTAAATATTTTTCGGAAACAAAAATAATTTCGAAATTTTGAGAAAACATTCAAATTTTGTATATATTGTCACAATTAACATTAAAAAATTATTTTTGTTGTTAAAGTGATTTTTCGTATTTGGTCATGTTGAAAATAAATATACATTTTTTTTTTACTTTGTGCGATATCTTATAGACGTACAGTATAAATTTATTTGTTTGACAAAAGTCGTTTAAAAAATTGTTACCAGTATAACTTATGTTTTATAGAGAGGGGAGAAAATGTCGAAATTTTTTTAGTAGGTACGTTTCATTTTTTAAATTTTAAAAATACAAATGAAAGTGCTCGAAATTTTCAAAATTATCGAAAATATATAAATGTTTAAAAGTTTATCCGTTTCGATTTTTCTAACGGTTTCACATATTATACATTTATATGTATATATTTTTATATTAATGTAAGACAATCCGACGCTTGTCGAATTATGCTTCGCAATGACTCGATACGATTTGAGATGGAGATAGAGTTTGATAAAAATTTTAAAAATTTATTTTAATAATTTCATTTGAACAATATATAATATATATATTGTTTACGGGACATATTTAAAATTGTAAAAATATTTTACTTTGTTTTAAAAAAAATATTTGTTTAACTCTTTTCGACAATTTCATATATATTATATATAGTTGTGTATAATCCGACGCTTGGCAAATTCTGCTTCGCCGTGATTCTTATGAAGTCGTCGTAAATATATTTGGTATGCGAAATGTTTGTGTAATGTGAGGAAGAAAAAAAAATTCATTTCACATGGAAAACTGTTGTATCGTAGAGAATATATGTGAAAAAGGGAATAATAATTGTTGCAGGTATCGAAGATCTTTGATATCGCGTCGTCGTTTTAAATTCGACAGACGGAAATCGGCGTGTTCTCCGTTTAGGAGACGGTGGGTAATTTGTGTAATCGAGATCGAGCGACGAAACGTTCTATTAAAAATTTTTTTATTTAGATTCTTTGTTCGCCGTTCTACATCTCGCAGCTGTTCCAGAGAGGAAGAGAGTCGTCCCAGGAGGAAGACGTTTTTTTTTATTTCAGGTTGGGCCGCGAGTTGTTGGGAAAGGAGAAGTAGTTGGGTCGTAGTTGTATTTTTTTGTCGTTTCAGGTTTTAATTTCAGGGGTTGTTCAGAGGTTGTTTATATCGTCTTGAACGGATCGTAACTCGTTCGTATCCATCCGACTATTTCAATAATATTGTAATCGTAGCAACTGGACCGTAGATTCGATACAGTAATAGAAAAGGTGGTGATTAGTTGTATTGCAAATTTTTGAGAAACGTAAATTAAGTAAATTTTCTTTATTCTTGGGTAAGAGCGCGTCGATCAATTACAATGGTTAAAATTAACGAAATTAGCAAAAAATCCACCTATAAAGATAATCTTAGGATAATTTTAACCCGTTTCGATGTAGGTCGACGCCGAGGTGAAGTAGAAAAGGGCGGTAAACAGTTGTGAGTGTCTCTAGAGAGATGCGATATAACGTCTTTGTCCTGTAACGAACGGATCGATAAGAAAGAGTTGCGAGTCGTTCTGCGAAGGTTAGATGCGACGGCGTCTAGGCCTTCGCAAGGGAATATGAAACGTCCTCGTCGTCATCGAGTGGTGACGACGAAATATTTAAGAAAGTTATCGCAGTCACAGCGTTCTTCCCAAAATTCTCAAAAAAACCCGTCACAAACGACCGACGCGTCCGCAACCGTATCATCCGTCCTCGTATCCCGTCCCATAATCCCAGAGAGAAGAAGGGAGTTGTCGATACGACTCGAACGTTTCGATGTCGAAAACGCTACCGCTCCCGAAATGGAAGTGGAAATGAGAAGGGAATTGTCGGTGCGACTGGAACGTTTCGATTTCAGAGACGTTTCGTTCGTTTCCGACGATGCCGTTTTCGTCTCTGCCGAAATGGAGGAACGAAGTAGAAAGGAGTTGTCGGTGCGGCTGGAACGTATCGATATCGGCTACGCCATCGTTACCGATAAAGTCGTTGTTCTCTCTCCCCACGACCGCCCACAACGAACCACCAACGACGACGACGTCAACAACCTATCTCTTTCCGCTCCACTACCACCGCCTTCTCTTCAATCACTTTCTCCTTCTACTCAACCTACTCCGCAACCTTCTCCCGCTCAACAACTTTCTCCTCCTCTAATTTCTCCTTATCTTTCTTCTTCTGCTTCTTACAATCCGTCTTCTCCTTCTTCTTCGGCTCCGACTTTCGATTCTGCGCAGTCGTCGAGCGCCACACCGCCCCCGCCCAGACGTCGTCCCGTCCGTTCACCCGTGCAGTTGGAGGAGCCGCCTAGACGTAGGCACGCCGTCATACCGCACCGGGTCACTTACCACGCGGCGGTAGATACGGTTCCGGAAGAGTTGGAGGGGATGTGCGGTGCGTCGTTCTTCTGTGGCAATTTCGACGATATGTGTAGGCGTTGCAGCGCCAAATTCTTTACCGGCGAGCCCAGAAATCGGGCAGGTGTCCGCCTGATGTGCTGCAAGAATGGGGAAGTCGACATTCCATTCATTAGTTGTCCGTCCGAATTCAGAACCCTGTATACGGAGAATTCGGAACGGAGCACCGAATTCCTCGCGAACATCAGGGTTATAAATAGTCTGTTCGCCATGGCCTCCTTCAAAACATCTGCTCCGAATCGCCAAATGGTCAATCAAGGTCGTTGGTGTTTCGTCGTCTGCGGACAAATCTATCATTTTATGGTAGGCGTACCTACTTCGCAGGAATTGAAACGTCCCATCATGTCTCACTATTATTTATTGGACGCGCAGGTCGCGGATAGGCGACCGGACTTTTTGGAACGTCGAGTGGGTAGGGAATTATTGGAAAGTTTAAGGGAGCACAACAGGTATATCCGGGCGTTCCGGACGATGGGCGAAGTGTTGCAGAAAGAGGCCGTTCGGAGGGGCGAGAGGCCTGTCGACGACGTCATTATTGCTTTTTCCAGGGCCGGAGACATGAGCGCTCGTAGGAGGGCGTTCGGTCTGCCGGAAAGTCGCAGCGAGATCGCGCCCGTCTTCTATGGCATGGAACCTCCCTTTAACGTCGATCGGAGATCCAGCTTCTGAACGGAAACATGAACTCAAAAACCTCCATCCCATGTCCGATCCGATGGTGTATCCTCTTTTATTTCCTTTCGCCGAAGACGGCTACGACACCAGCCTGAGGCACGGAGATCACAAAATCACCATGAGGGAATTTTACAGATTCCGCATCCAAGTACGGGACCCGTTCTCTATTCTGCACAACGGCGACTAATTGTTCCAGCAGTATCTCGCAGACGCGTGGGTGCGCGTGGAGGCCGACGTTCTCTGGTGGATCCGGCAACACCAGATACGTTTTAGATTCGCGGCAAACCAAATTTTACGTAGAACGATAGCCAATAATCCCGCACACGTGGACAGGGTGGGTCGCGCCATAGTTTTGCCATCGGCATTTCCGGGTGGGCCGCGTCACATGCAACGCATGTATCTAGACGCGATGACCGTCGTGGCTAGGCACGGCAAGCCGGATCTTTTCGTCACGTTCACGTGCAATCCCAATTGGCAGGAGATAAAAACAAATTTGGATTTTAGACAGAAACCCGAGAATAGGCCGGATCTCGTGTGCCGCGTATTTCGAATAAAATGTTTAGAATTCCTAGACGACGTGGTACACAAACAAATTTTCGGGGTAATACAAAACTATCACTAAGTGATAGAATTTCAAAAAAGAGCCCTTCCGCACGCTCACGCCGTCTTCACATTTATTCCCGACGATCGACTCCATACGGCGGAGCAGATCGACGAAATAGTTTCTGCCGTAATTCCTTGCGTCGATGCCCAACCTCGACTATACGACTTGGTGAGTAGGTATCAGATCCATCGTCCTTGCGGTGCGCTGAATCTTGACGCCCGTTGTACGGAAGAGGAGGTGCAAAAATTCTTTCCCAAGCCGTACGCAGAGAGAACGGTTATAGGGGCGGGCACCGACACCAGACCCGTCTACAGACGACCTCGAGACAATCGTTTCATAAGACTTCCCGAATGTACTATCACCAACACCCGTATAGTACCCTACAATCCGTATTGTCTCGCGAAATTTCATACGCACATCAACTTTGAGGTCGTAGGATCTCTGGCGACCCTCAAATATCTATATAAATACGTTACGAAGGGTCCCGACTGCGTAACGATTTATGAGGACGAGAGTGGCGAGGAGGGAACAGGAGAATTTCGTATAGACGAGGTGAGGAATTATCTTGATTGTAGATACGTCAGTTCTATGGAGGCGGCGTGGCGCCTTCTAGAATTTAAGATGCACGACAGGTCTCGCGCGGTACTCGTTCTGCCGGTTCATCTGCCCGGAGAACATAACGTGGTGTTTAACGAAGAAGACGAGTTGGAGCATTTGGAGGAGAGACTGTTGGTGGGATCCAAACTGGAAGCGTGGTTCGCGCTAAACACGGAGGATCCCGAAGCACGAGAATATCGATACGTAGAAATTCCAGAGCATTAAGTGTGTAGGAAAACGGATGGTAGATGGGTTCATCGACGTCAGCAGGCAAAAATGATCGGGTGTATCGCCGAAGTCAGTCCTCGGCACCCCGATCTCGAATTATTTTATCTTAGAATGCTGTTGCGTCACGTTCGAGGGGCCACATCTTTCGAAAGACTGAAACGCGTGAATGGTGTAGTCAGGGCCACGTTCAAGGAGGCCTGCGTGGCTCGCAATCTTCTGAGCCGCGTAGACGAATACGATCTCTGTCTGCGAGAGGCGGCGCTGATGAGACACCCCCGTCAGATGCGTCGTCTTTTCGGACTGATCATTTGTGTGCTAACGGACGAGACTATCGGGCAAATCCCTCATCTTTGGGTTCAACATCGCGATAGACTCGTCGAAGATTTCATAAGAGCGGGCAGCGGTCGTCGCGAAGCCCGAATCCGATGCGTCGAGGAAATCGACCGCATCCTCGCGAGAAATCGTCCAGGGTTGAGGTGCGACGCTCTGGGCGTAGTCGTCGAGGAGGCCGACGACGACGTCGACGACGCGGGGGTCGTCGACGTAGAAGATCGCGACGTCAAAGCGGGTCTCTACATGGACGAGGACACGGTACCGGCTCTTCATAGGTACGCTCTCGTCCAGCTCAACGTCGAGCAGAAGAAAATCTTCCTTCGAATCGTCCAAGTCGTATCTCGTACGACCGGTAAGATTCTTCCTATCGATCTGTACGACGATCTCGGCGACGACGTATCCGTCGACGATATAGCCGCCTCTCATCCTTGTTTTCGTGGACGGCCCCGGGGGTACGGGAAAGACGTTCCTGTACAATACGTTGTGCACTTACGTTTCAAATGTATTAGGTTTGTCCGTGGTGTGCGTGGCGTGGACGGAAATCGCGGCGACTCCTCTGGTCGGCGGCACAATCGTTCATCGAACTTTCAGATTTCCCATCAACCTCACGGCGGCCACCACCGTAGGTTGGCCTCTCGAAGCCGCCGAGACCGAAGTCTTCAGAGACGTCGCTCTGATTCTCTGGGACGAGGCTCCGATGACTCACAGATACGCTGTGGACAGGTATCTGCGAGAAATCTGTCGGTTTCAGAGAGACCAACCTATGGGCGGGAAATGTTGTGTTTGGTGGCGATAGGCAAGTGTTACCCGTCGTGCCTAGTGCTTGCATCAAAAACTTCCCTTGTGGAACCGATTCACCGAAGTCAAGCTCGCCGTCAACGTCAGGACCGCTCGACAGGCGGCGGGCGGGGACGATCCTCAGGAGCGGCCGATACCGCAATTAGGCAATAGAAAGTTCGACGAATGGTTGTTGGCGTTGGGCGAAGGCAGGTTGCCGTACGTTTCCTTCGAAACGTACCCGTCAATCTGATCCAGATACCGCCTCTATTTTTCTCTCCCGATCTAGAGGATCTCATTCGATTCGTTTATCCTAACGGCTTCTTGGCGGAGGACGTCGACGAGACAGCTGTCCTATCTCCCACCAACGCCATGGTTCAAGCCGTTAACGAACAAATTTTAAATTCGTTAGAGGGCCAAATCACTACGTTCGTCAGCGTCGACGAGTGCAAACTCCAAGACGACGATCAACTCGAAATCCCCATCGATCTTTTAAATTCGGCCAACGTGGCGGGGTTACCTCCTCACGAGTTGCAATTGAAAGTGGGAGCCGTCGTCATGCTCTTGCGCAATTTGGACGTCGAAAACGGGGAGTGTAATGGCGCTCGAATGAGAGTCACTCAACTGGGTGAACACCTCATCGAGTGTCGCAAGTCGTGGCTACCGAAGATCAAAATGATCGCTAGGGATTCCATCATCCCGCAGGAAGTTATTCGAACTCAATTTCCTGTCCGCCTGGCTTACGCCATGACGATCAATAAATCCCAGGGGCAAACTTTGAGCCGAGTGGGGGTCTATCTGAAGCGATCCTGTTTCGGCCACGGACAGCTATACGTGGCGTTTTCTAGAGTAGGTGCTAGCCGAAACGTTCGCGTTTGCGTCGAAGAGGGTTCGAAACAGGATCGTTTCGGCATAGAGGGGGCAAAATTTACCCGTAACGTAGTCTTCCATACGATACTGGGCAATTGCGGAGCGGTTCAAGGTAGTCGCCCCGTTCCTCGTCAGGCAGTCCCCAGGGGATATCGCGGAACGGGCGGAATTCGAAGAGTTGTTCGGAGGCGACAGAGACGACCACATTTTCGAAAATCTAGAACTACCGCTGGAGCTTCAAGATGGCGATCCACGGATTGACATCGAAGATGCGTAAATTTCGAACCGATACAGGATCATTTCGTCGATGAAGCGGGAGTCGATCTACCGATCGATTTCGTGCCTTATCGCACGAGAGGTGAATTGTCGGCTTGAATATCTACGACCCAGCGAGCGGGTACGACGGGCGCGAGTCTTCGTACTCCGTTTCGACGACCCGTGGAACTCTCGTCGTCTTCGGACTCGGACTAAAGTCGTATTTGGTTCTCTCTGTTTGTCTGGTCGTATGTCGGTTTTTTTTTTCAGTCTGTTTTGGTGAAGCCGAAGGAGGGTAGTCGCAGTAGTCGTTGATATGTGGGGAACTGGACAGGATTTCGTTTAGAGTGTTGTCCAATGTGGGGAGGAATGCGTGAAAGAGTTGTGTCTGTGCGAGATGATGAGTTCGAACGTACGAAAGAGTAAGGAAAGAAAGTGGTGTGTGTGAAATGAGACTATTTTTGAAAGAAAATATTTGTTTTTATAAACGTATAATTTCATTGTAATTAATAAATTTTTATTGTCATTCGTATGGTGGTAAAAATAGTGGTACGTGAGTGTTATAGTTGATTGTAGTGAAGTAGCAGTCGGTCTCGTTCGATGTAACGAAGAATGTCGTCTGTTGTACACGGTAGAACGCATACAGTCGTCGTCGTCTTAATTGTTTAAGAATCTGTAATTGACATTGTCTATTTCGAATTAAATAAAATCCATACATTTTTATGCACCGCACATACCGTCGTTATTTTCATTGGAAATAATGTGACAACTTCAATTTCATCATTTTTTAAATTGTTTTTCAAAATTATTTCTCCTTTCCGCGGAAGAAAGTAGAAGTTGCAAAGAATTTTATACAATTCTTTTGAATTTCTACTTTTTTCGGCAGTTGTAAACGAAATTACAGCTGTCCGTTGTTGTTCATCGTTTCGATGAGCCGTACAACGCTGATGAGACTAAGGAAAGTCGAAACAGCCGTGTAATTTAAACTGTCAATACGTCGACTTATGAAGAAAAGGAAAGGAATAAAGGAAGAGATACGAAAAGAAAATATAATGGCCAATCAAGGTCGTTGGTGTTTCGTCGTCTCCGGACAAATCTATCATTTTATGGTAGGCGTACCTACTTCGTAGGAATTGAGACGTCCCATCATGTCTCACTATTATTTCTTGGACGCGGAGGAGGCGAGCGGACTTTCTCGAACTTCGCGTGGGTAGAGAATTGTTGGAATTGGTCGAGGGGAGTTTACGAGAGCACAACAGGTATATCCGGGCGTTCCGGACGATGGGCGAAGTGTTGCAGGAAGAGGCCGTTCGGAGGGGCGAGAAGCCGGTCGACGACGTCTTTATCGCTTTTTCCAGGACCGGAGACATGAACGTTTGTAGGAGGGCGTTCGGTCTGCCGGAAAGTCGCAGCGAGATCGCGGCCGTCTTCTATGGCATGGAACCTCCCTTTGACGTCGATCTGAGACTGTATCCTAGACGCGCCGTCGCCGGAGATCCCGCTTCTGAACGGAGACATGAACTCAAAAACCTCCATCCCATGTCCGATCCGAATTTCAAAAAGAGGCCTTCCGCACGCTCACGCCGTCTTCACCTTTATTCCCGACGATCGACTCCAGACGGCGGAGCAGATCGACAAAATAGTTTCGGCCGTAATTCCTTGCGTCGACACCCAACCTCGACTATACGACTTGGTGAGTAGGTATCAGATCCATCGTCCTTGCGGTGCGCTGAATCCTAACGCCAGTTGTATGGAAGAGGGGAGGTGCAAAAAAGTCTTTCCCAAGCCGTACGCAGAGAGAACGGTTATAGGGGCGGGCACCGACACCAGACCCGTCTACAGACGACCTCGAGACAATCGCTTCATCAGACTTCCCGAATGTACTATCACCAACACCCGTATAGTACCCTGCAATCCGTATTGTCTCGCGAAATTTCATACGCACATCAACTTTGAGGTTGTAGGATCTCTGGCGACCCTCAAATATCTATATAAATACGTTACGAAGGGTCCCGACTGCGTAACGATTTATGAGGACGAGAGTGGCGAGGGGGAGGGAACAGGAGAATTTCGTATAGACGAGGTGAGGAATTATCTGGATTGTAGATACGTCAGTTCTATGGAGGCGGCGTGGCGCCTTCTAGAATTTAAGATGCACGACAGGTCTCACGCGGTACTGGTTCTGCCGGTTCATCTGCCCGTAGAACATAAGGGGGTATTTAATGAAGAAGACGATTTGGAACATTTGGAGGAGAGACTGATGCTGGGATCCAAACTGGAAGCGTGGTTCGCGCTAAACAGGGAGGATCCCGATGATCGAGAATTTCGGTACGGAGAAATTCCCGAGCATTACGTGTGGAGAAAGACGGATGGTAGATGGGTTCCTCGACGACAGCAGGCAAAAATGATCGGGTGTATCGCCGAAGTAAGTCCTCGGCACCCCGATCTCGAATTATTTTATCTTAGAATGCTGTTGCGTCACGTTCGAGGGGCCACATCTTTCGAACGACTGAGACGCGTGAATGGTGTAGTCAGGGCCACGTTCAAGGAGGCCTGCATGGCTCGCAATCTTCTGAGCCGCGTAGACGAATACGATCTTTGTCTGCGAGAGGCGGCGCTGATGAGACACCCCCGTCAGATGCGTCGTCTTTTCGGACTGATCATTTGTGTGCTAACGGACGAGATTATCGGGCAAGTCCCTCTTCTTTGGCGTCAACATCGCGATAGTCTCGTCGAAGATTTCGTAAGAGCGGGCAGCGGTCGTCGCGAAGCCCAAATCCGATGCGTCGAGGAAATCGACCGCATCCTCGCGAGGAATCGTCCAGGGTTGACGTGCGCCACTCTGGGCATAGTCGTCGAGGATCACGACGTCGAAGCGGGGCTCGATATGGACGAAGACGAGGTACCGGCTCTTCATAAGTACGCTCCCGTCCAGCTCAACGTCGAGCAGAAGAAAATCTTTCTTCGAATCGTCCAAGCCGTATCTCGTACGTCCGGTAAGATTCTTCCTATCGATCTGTACGACGATCTCGGTGACGACGTATCCATCGACGATATAGCCGCCTCCCGTCCTCGAGAACATCTGTTTTCGTGGACGGCCTCGGGGTACGGGAAAGACGTTCCTGTACAATACGTTGTGCACTTACGTTTCAAGTGTATTAGGTTTGTCCGTGGTATATGTGGCGTGGACGGGAATGGCGGCGACACTTCTGGTCGGAGGCAGAACCGTTCATCGAACTTTCAGACTTCCCATCAACCTCACGGCGCCCACCACCGTACGTTGGCCTCTCGAAGCCGCCGAGTCCGAAGTTTTCAGAGACGTCGCTCTGATTCTCTGGGACGAGGCTCCGATGACTCACAGATACGCTGTGGAAGCGGTGGACAGGTATCTGCGAGAAATCTGTCGGTTTCAGAGAGACCAACCTATGGGCGGGAAATGTTGTGTTTGGTGGCGATAGGCAAGTGTTACCCGTCGTGCCTAGTGCTTGCATCAAAAGACTTCCCTTTTGGAATCGATTCACCGAAGTCAAGCTCGCCGTCAACGTCAGGGCCGCTCGACAGGCGGCGGGCGGGGACGATCCTCAGGAGCGGCCGATACCGCAATTAGGCAATAGAAAGTTCGACAAATGGTTGTTGGCGTTGGGCGAAGGCAGGTTGCCGTACGTTTCCTTCGAAACGTACCCGTCATTACCTGTCGATCTGATCCAGATACCGCCTCTATTTTTCTCTCCCGATCTAGAGGATCTCATTCGATTCGTTTATCCTAACGGCTTCTTGGCGGAGGACGTCGGCGAGAGAGCTGTCCTATCTCCCACCAACGCCATGGTTCAAGCCGTTAACGAACAAATTTTAAATTCGTTAGAGGGCCAAATGACCACGTTCGTCAGCGTCGACGAGTGCAAACTTCAAGACGACGATCAACTCGAAATCCCCATCGATCTTTTAAATTCGGTCAACGTGGCGGGGTTACCTCCTCACGAGTTGCAATTGAAAGTGGGAGCCGTCGTCATGCTCTTGCGCAATTTGGACGTCGAAAACGGGGAGTGTAATGGCGCTCGAATGAGACTCTATGAGGTGTTCACCCAGCCGAGTGACTGTCAGTTTTTGACCGGCGTTAATAAGGGTTGCAAGTCGTGGCTACCGAAGATCAAAATGATCGCTAGGGATTCCATCATCCCGCAGGAAGTTATTCGAACTCAATTTCCTGTCCGCCTGGCTTACGCCATGACGATCAATAAATCCCAGGGGCAAACTTTGAGCCGAGTGGGGTCTATCTGAAGCGATCCTGTTTCGGCCACGGACAGCTATATGTGGCGTTTTCTAGAGTAGGTGCTAGCCGAAACGTTCTCGTTTGCGTCGAAGAGGGTTCGAAACAGGATCGTTTCGGCATAGAGGGGGCAAAAGTTTACCCGTAACGTAGTTTTCCATACGATACTGGGCAATTGCGGAGCGGTTCATAGTCGCCCCGTTCCTCGTCAGGTAGTCCCCAGGGGATATCGCGGAACGGGCGGAATTCGAAGAGTTGTTCGGAGGCGACAGAGACAACCACATTTTCGAAAATCTAGAAATACCGCTGGAGCTTCGAGATGGCGATCCCGGATCGACATCGAAGACGCGCAGAATTTCGAACCGATACAGGATCATTTCGTCGATGAAGCGGGAGTCGATTTACCGATCGATTTCGTGCCTTATCGCACGAGAGGTGAATTGTCGGTTCGAATATCTACGACCCAGCGAGCGGGTACGACGGGCGCGAGTCTTCGTACTCCGTTTCGACGACCCGTCGAACTCTCGTCGTCTTCGGACTCGGACTAAAGTCGTATTTGGTTCTCTCTTTTTGTCTGGTCGTATGTCGGTTTTTTTTTTCAGTCTGTTTTGGTGAAGCCGAAGGTGTAGGTGTAGTCGTAGTATCGTTTATATGTGGGTAATTGGACAGGATCTCGTTTAGAGTGTTGCCGAATGTGGGGAGGAATGCGTGAAAGGGTAGTGTCTGTGCGAATGCGACGAGGGAAGAAGACTAAGGAAAGAAAGTGGTGTGCGTGGGAATGCGAAAGTGGAAATGGGACTATTTTTTGAAAGAAAATATTTGTTTTTTATAACCGTATAAATTCATTGTAATCAATAATTTTTTATTGTCATTCGTATGTTTCTTTTAAAAAATAGTGATACGTGAGTGTTATAGTTGATTGTAGGGAAGTCGCAGTCGGTCTCGTTCGATGTAACGAAGCCTGTCGTCTGTTGTACACGGTAGAACGCATACAGTCGTCGTCGTCGTAATTGTTTCAGAAGCGGTAATTGCCATTGTCTATTTCGAATTTAATAAAATCCATAAATTTTTATGCACCGCACATACCGTCGTTATTGTTGTTTTTCAAAATTATTTCTCCTTTCCCGCGGAAGAAAGTAGAAGTTGCAAAGAATTGTTATACAATTATTTTTGAATTTCTACTTTTTTCGGCAGTAAACGAAATTACAGCTGTCCGTTGTTGTTCATCGTTTCGATGAGCCGTACAATGCTGATGAGACTAAGGAAAGTCGAAACAGCCGTGTAATTTTAACTATTAATACGTCGACTGTAAATAATGGTATAAAGAAGAGGAATGGAATAAAGGAAGAGATACGAAAAGAAACGGTTCTTTTTAGAACCGCAAATTATTAAATAAAAGAATTCGATATATACGACATGTGTATATTTTTATCTGGTAACGATACAAATGGTTTTTGCGAAATCGAGTCCGATCGACGTTTTCCAGTTTTTCAAACCGCGAGCCAGAAGGTGCACGGCCTGTGACAGCTCCCAATAAAACTTAGGAAATTTCGCTAAACGGACTAATCGGAGACCCGCAAAGGCCAGAAAAGGTAAATTTAAAGTCTCTAGATACTTTCTGTTATGCGAGCGCTGCGTTTTGAGTTCGAATTTGTATCGAATTTTGCGTAATACCGACCCGAGACGTGGAGAAGAGCCTGGCAATATGGCGGGTCCTCACAAAACCTTCAAAACGTTACATTACAAGTAAGTACCCCTTTATTTCCATAAAGCCATATCGAAACGTAAACTTTGAACCTTCTACAAGGTCCCGCATGCCTCAGATCTGTGTTTAAAATTCGATTTTATAGTGAAAATAGCGAAAATTTGTGTCGACTACACCCGCCGGGAGCACGGCCTTCACAAACGTCAAATGGCGAGTGCGCGGTGATATTTACGAATAAATCGCAGAAAATTTCGCTAAATGGGCCGATCGGAGCCCCCCGAAGGCCGAAAACGGTAAATTTGAAGTCTCTAGATACGTTGTGTTATGCGAGCGCTGGATTTTGAATTCGTTTTTGTATCGAAATTTGCGAAAATCCTAACCAAGACGGGGTCAAAGTGACGTAAGCCATAAAACAGCAGTCAAATATTTCCATCCGCTACGCGTATATACGGGGTGACTAAAAAAAGCTCGATGTGTTCCGATAAAATTGACGAGAAAAAATAAAAATTACAGATTCGAGGAAATTTTCGGTTTTTTGCTTCGGAGGGGTTTTCTGACGTGCGTAGGACCGTTTTATATACAAAGTGTTGGAAAAATGTCAAAATTAAGGGAACTGAAAATTTTTTTGTTACGAAACTTCCGTCGGGGCTCTCTTACCGCACTAATTATCGAAAAATACGGGGTGTTTAAAAAAACCTAACCGTTTCCTAAAAATCCTGAACATTCGTGGATTTAAAAATTTTTGTTTGCTTTCTGATGAAACTTTTTACAATAGTTTGTAAAAAAACTATAAAAAATATATACTTTGGTATTATTATGTATATAAATACATACGTATGGAAAAATACAGGGTGTAAAATAAAGAACCATTCTCTAGATCCACAATATTTATGGAATTTTTTTTTATGAAACTTTTCACGATTGTAAAAAAATTATACTATTGAGAAAATATAGGGTGCTATAATTTTATGGTAGGCGTACCTACTTCGCAGGAATTGAGACGTCCCATCATGTCTCACTATTATTTCTTGGACGCGGAGGAGGTCGCAGATCGGCGAGCGGACTTTTTGGAACGTCGCGTGGGTAGGGAATTGTTGGAATTTGTCGAGGAGAGTTTACGAGAGCACAACAGGTATATCCGGGCGTTCCGGACGATGGGCGAAGTGTTGCAGGAAGAGGCCGTTCGGAGGGGCGAGAAGCCGGTCGACGACGTCTTTATCGCTTTTTCCAGGACCGGAGACATGAACGTTCGTAGGAGGGAGTTCGGTCTGCCGGAAAGTCGCAGCGAGATCGCGCCCGTCTTCTATGACATGTAACCTCCTTTTGACGTCGATCTGAAACTGTATCCTAGACGCGCCGTCGCCGGAGATCCAGCTTCTGACCGGAGACATGAACTCAAAAACCTCCATCCCATGTCCGATCCGATGGTGTATCCTCTTTTATTTCCTTTCGCCGAAGACGGCTACGACACCAGCCTGAGGCACGGAAATCACAAAATCACCATGAGGGAATTTTACAGATTCCGCATCCAAGTACGGGACCCGTTTTCTATTCTGCACAACGGCGGCAAATTATTCCAGCAGTATCTGCTAGACGCGTGGGTGCGGGTGGAGGCCGACGTTCTCTGCTGGATCCGGCAACACCAGAAACGTTTTAGATTCGCGGCAAACCAAATTTTACGTAGAGTAATTGTCAACAATCCCGCACACGTGGACAGGGTGGGTCGCGCCATAGTTTTGCCATCGGCATTTCTAGGTGGGCCACGTCACATGCAACGCATGTATCTAGACGCGATGGCTGTCGTGGCTAGGCACGGCAAGCCGGATCTATCACGTTCACGTGTAATCCCAATTGGCCGGAGATAAAAAACAATCTGGATTTTAGACAGAAACCCGAGAATAGGCCGGATCTCGTGTGCCGCGTATTTCGATTAAAATTTTTAGAATTCCTAGACGACGTGGTACACAAAAAAATTTTCGGGGTAATACAAAACAATCACTACGTGATAGAATTTCAAAAAAGAGGCCTTCCGCACGCTCACGCCGTCTTCACCTTTATTCCCGACGATTGACTCCATACGGCGGAGCAGATCGACAAAATAGTTTCGGCCGTAATTCCTTGCGTCGACACCCAACCTCGACTATACGACTTGGTGAGTAGGTATCAGATCCATCGTCCTTGCGGTGCGCTGAATCCTAACGCCAGCTGTATGGAAGAGGGGAGGTGCAAAAAATTCTTTCCCAAGTCGTACGCAGAGAGAACGGTTATAGGGGCGGGCACCGACACCAGACCCGTCTACAGACGACCTCGAGACAATCGCTTCATCAGACTTCCCGAATATACTATCACCAACACCCGCATAGTACCCTACAATCCGTATTGTCTCGCGAAATTTCACACGCACATCAACTTTGAGGTCGTAGGTTCTCTGGCGACCCTCAAATATCTATATAAATACGTTACGAAGTGTCCCGACTGCGTAACGATTTATGAGGACGAGAGTGGCGAGGGGGAGGGAACAGGAGAATTTCGTATAGACGAGGTGAGGAATTATCTGGATTGTAGATACGTCAGTTCTATGGAGGCGGCGTGGCGCCTTCTAGAATTTAAGATACACGACAGGTCTCACGCGGTACTCGTTCTGCCGGTTCATCTGCCCGGAGAACATAACGGGGTATTCAATGAAGAAGACGATTTGGAACATTTGGAGGAGAGACTGATGCTGGGATCCAAACTGGAAGCGTGGTTCGCGCTAAACAGGGAGGATCCCGATGCTCGAGAATTTCGGTACGGAGAAATTCCCGAGCATTACGTGTGGAGAAAGACGGATGGTAGATGGGTTCCTCGACGTCAGCAGGCGAAAATGATCGGGTGTACACGAGAACGAACGTTGCCCGAGACCAAGCCAAATGTAAACGGGGCTATACAATTTTAAAGTAGCCAATAAGCAATCGTGAATTAAAAAGAGATGACGCGAAAAATCAGTTGGCGGTCTCGCGATCAACAAGTTGTACGGCGCGCGGATAAGATTTTGGGCAAAATTTGTGTTTGATGTTCTATGATTGAAGTCTATAGTAAGCGCAGTTGCGGAATTCGCGAGCATTGATCTATTTTAGTGGTTTGCGCACGGGCAATTGTTTAATTTTTTTTATTTTGTTCTGCAATTTTTTGTTTGCGTTAGAAAATTTGATACGGGGCTGTGTGCCATGCGGGTCGAGTAGTGCTTCTTTTCCGAGTAGAACTACGTAAAGACCTAGTTCCTACCTGGGGGATAAGTTGAGAATTCGACGCGCCGACTCCGAGCACCTCTCGGAGGCCTCCTGCTGCACAATCTACCAAAGGGAAGTGCGCTTATTAGGCCAGTCAGTGCGTCGTTTAAAATAGGCCTAGGTGGAAATAAATAGGGGCAAGCTGAATTAATTTTTATTCTCTTTGTTTTGATGTGCAGAATGATATATTCAATTGGCACGGTCTGTCGATCCCGGATTTGGCCGCCATTTTGAAAAATCTGATATAAAAATTACATTTTTATGGTCTTTTAAAAATAAATCGCTCTGGGTGCATTGTAGAAAAAAATCAGGTAACCGAAAATAAAGCTAATTAAATTTTCTACAAAAAGGTTTTATTAATTATTGTCGTTAACTTATCAGTTCTGAAGTTATAGCAATTAACATTTAAGGCTTATATTTAAATACATGTTAATATAGGCTAGTGTTAAATAAATATAAAATTTGATATTGTGAACTATCCGGCAACAGCGCCAGACGGCAGCCGGAGGGCGGTCAATTAGGTACTTAAACCAGTTTGGTCGCCTGACGATCGTCTTTAGTTTTAGTGTTTCATTATACCATTCCGAAGCAATACACGTGTGTTATTACTTAGGCGGTATAGAATAAAACTAGTGTACGCGATCCGCCTTAAATAATTGAAATATAGCGAGCCGCGATATATGTTTTAATTGTGACAAAAGTTTGTTACAAGGAGAGATTTGTGAGGTGAAAGAAAAGGTTTAAATACTTTCAGATCTCTTAGTGTTAAGCGACGTGATGGTAAAGATACTCTTTTAAAAGGTATGAAATGCATTTCAGTGCATCAAGCTTGTCGTAAAGTGTATACAAAAGACAGATCCGCGGAAGCGCTACTAAAATCGAGTAAAAATTAGCTGAAGCGTCTTGTTCTAAAAGAAATGTTGTCGGTTTTGATTTTAAGAAAAACTGTATGTTTTGTGCTAAAGACGCGGCTGAAGAATTTTAAAAAGTGCAATGAAAGATACCGTTGTGGCATATGCTGAAAAACGAGAGGATGACTGGGGTAAGCAAGTAGTTTTGCGCATTGACACTATTGACTTAGTTGCGGCAGAAGCCAGGTACCATCGGTCTTGTATGAAATCTTTTATAAAACTCAAAGTGGGCTAAAACGGGGCCGTCCTGAAGAAACAGAAAGAATAGATGCCATGTCTCATGCGTATAATTTTTGGAAACAAATCGTGAGGAGTGTCAATTTTCGTTAAACGACCTATTTAAAGGATACCAAGGTGACTTACCTACCACAAGAACAATAAAAGTAAACTGTTAGCAAAATACGGAGAAGTTATTATAATAACTACACTTCCAAACAAAAAGCCTGAAATTTGTTTTCGAGACACAGGTAAGCAAATTTTAACGAAAGTATGGTATTCTGAGCAAAAAAGACGAAAACGAGAAACGCTTAAGAATAGTAAAATCCGCTTATGAAATCATTATTGAAGATATACGAATGCAAGTATTTGATACCGAGCAATATCCACAATCCGATAATTTTACATGGTATTGAGAAAGATATTCCACCGACTCTTGATTGCATTCTACAAACCATAATAATGAAAAATAAACGCGGGGACTCGCACGCTATTGTATCAGCAGCAAGACCTAAGTCTTTTTATCTGGGTTGCAAGTCGGACTTGCATCATTCATTAATCAAAAGTATGGTTCCAAACACTTAATAAATGTACTTTCCGCTTTGGGTTTTTGTTCCTCATATGATGAGGCAGCTTTGTTTCAAATATAGGCACTGCAACATCCCCTAATAACAGCAACTGAAAAGCATTTTGTCAGTTCGTTTTTGACAACGCAGATGCCAACGTATGCACTCTTGATGGCTTTAATACTTTCCATGACATGGGTGGTATTCAGACTGTTACTCCTCTACAGCTGTTTATGAAGTTGGCCGAGACCAAAGACTAAAAAAATTCCTCCTGCAGGCGATTTTGGGCATGTACCAATCAAAATTTTTCAAAAATCCAAGACTGGATTGTTGAATAACAAAATAGAAAATATAAACGAAGTTTTTAATAGTTCTGAGAAAGTTTTACTATCTGATGGTGATTTTCTATGGGTCTATGGAAAATGGCAAAATAAGCCACACATACCTGGATGGAATGGATATATGGAAAGAAGAACAGCAAAACGACCTTATTTGTCATCCCGAATTATTTACCTACCGTTCATAAATGCCCCTCCTTCTGATTATGACACAATATATACAGCACTTCTTTCTGCAATAGAAAAATGCAAATCTTTGAAACAAGAATCTTGTGTTATAACCTTTGACCAACCACTTTACATTAAGGCAAGGGATATTGTGCAATCTATTGGACCAAATCCGGAATCAATTAAAATATTTATTTGTCTTGGTGGATTTCATCTCCTCATGTCATTTATGGGAGCAATAGGTTACATTATGAATGGAAGTGGTTTAAATAAGCTTTTTCAAGTTGCGTATCCTCCCGCGTCGGTGGAAAAATGTTAAGTGGCCACGCTTATGCAAGAGCGCTTAGAGCTCACTTGTTAGCTCATGCTGCTTTGGCTCAAATGGTGTTTGCCGAGATTCATTTTACTGCGGAAGAACAAGAAATGCTTGAAGATAGTCTGGTAGACATTGAGAACACTTACATCTTGGATGACGAGGAGAAAAATTCTTTTAAGCAGGTGTTAGAAAATTTGCTGATAAATTGGACCAGTTTCAAGATAATGGCCCAACTGCCAAGTTATGGGTCCAATATTTTAAAATGGTATCAGGAACCTACAGGAAATTGGAATTTGCATCTGCAATGCATCGCAGAAATGCTACCATACTTTCATTCTAGTAGGCATTTCTTGTATGCTAAATCCTGCCATCTTAATTTACAAGATATGCTCAAACTAAACGAAAAATTGACTCCTCAAAAATATGATAGATTTATTGAAAACGGAATGTTTACGATTAGACGCTCTGAAAAGTTCTGGTCTGGAATTTGGTCAGATATGACAATCGAGCAGACGCTTATGAGATCAAAAAAATTGTGGAGGCCTTACTCACGGTCGTGGAATCACCGATTCTACATTAACGAAATGGATTCTCGGAATGCCTGTTCCTTCTGCCGTGTCGGATCAAATTGAAGAATACTGCAATACGTCTTTTGTTACTTCAGAGCAGCATGTTGATGGCAGATTGTCACGTGTAGAAAGAGATAATTTGGATATTAAAAGTTTGTAGACTGGTTTTCAGGTCATTCACCATTTTTGGTGAATGAAAATATAATGTCTCTCAGCACAGGACTCATAGGAGGTGACAAAATTTATTGTCACTGTGCGTACGACATTGGTTTGTCAATGACTAGTATTATTGGAGGCAACTTTGGCAATGTCAAATTTCAAAGAAAACAGAGGGTTCTATCAATTGCATCCATAAACTCAGGAGTTAAACTAGGTGGCACAGTGATTCCAATTAACCCTACTCTGCTTTTTCAAAGGATTTCATATGCCAAAAATCAGTTTGAAGAATACTTTCAATATGAGCTTGCTAACTATCCACTCTCACTTTTTGATAATGTAGGAATGCGAAAAACAAAAATCTGCTCTATATGAGGCATTTACACCAACCACAGAAAATATTAATCTGAATGACACTTTATATGTCATTGATGGCGGCTTTCTTCACAGGGTTGTTTGGCATCAACAAGAAGTTTATTCAGCTGGATAAATATGTAGAATAGATTAAAAAGCATTACACAATAAACGCCATGATAGTATTTGATGGATATCCGGACAAGAACACCGAAAACTCAATTAAAGGTGCTGAACGCTTTCGTCGAATGAAAAATTGTCCCACAGCCGAAGTAGCTTTTGATGAAACGATGAAAACTACACAAGCCACGAGCCTGCCGTTTGCTGGCCAGACCTTATGCCATTGTCTCCCTGGACCTTAAGAAAGCCTTCGACACCGTTCCCCACGCCTCTGTCGCGCGAGCTCTGAGACGCTTCAATGTCGATCCTCGAGTATCCAAGTTCTTAATGAGTGGCCTCACGGGTTGCTCCACCACTGTCTCTGTCGCCAACAATGCGACCGCTCCAATTGACATCCTACGTGGAGTTAAGCAGGGCGACCCGCTTTCCCCTTTACTAAACTGAAAACTCATAAAACTGAAGCCTGATAATCCATTGTACCTGGCAAGATGCGAAGAGGGGTTTCAGAATATTCTAATTGAAAGACAACTACTAAAAGATGAATCAATGTTTAGAAAGTTTTTCCGTTTGAACAGAAGCCAGTTTAATTACATTTTATCATGTATTGAAAGTGATTTGAAAGGACAGTCATGTAATAAAGTAAAACAGCCCATAAGCCCTGCAGAAAAACTGGGATTGACGCTCAGGTAAGAACAAATATACATTTTTTAAGCTCAATATATTCATTTGAGAAATATAACAAAATGTACCTAATCGTTAAAAAAACGTAAAAATAGTTAGTTAGCCCAGTAGTAATGTCTAATGAAAATTTAAACCAGACATGTTTGTCATATACTGCACGTCGTTATCTTGCAAAGACTGATAAGAAACAGAAGATCCATGGGGAGCAGGACCAGGCGATAATATTTCATGCTTCACTGAAGATGATGGCGGTGATTGATGAGAAACAGAAGATGCATGAGGAGTAGGAGTAGGCGGTAGTATATCATACTGAGCTGAACATGAACATGAAGAGGTTTTACGGACTTCTTCCAACTCTATTTGTTCAACAATTTGACATATTTCCATTCTGGCACGAATTTGACCTTCAAGGGACATTTTCTTTAACCGACATCGCCATACTTTGGAAGAACACATCTATCGGATGTTGTTCTGCTGGCTTTGCCAAAATTGTTGATAATAATTTCGCCCTATCATCAGAATTTTTCTTAAACATTTTTGCAATAATTTCTGACGATATTTTGCTATCTGGTTTTCGCTTATTGGACGGCTTGTTCAATGCATCTGCTTCAGATTGTTGTTCAGGGATAGTGGGGATATTGCCATTGTTACTATTGTCAAGGGTCTTTTCAGGATCATCCGGTTCTTCTTCCATTTCTTTATTTTGTGTTTCATATTCTGTACCATCATCTTGTGTTTCTGTTGCCTCACCTTGTGTGGCAGTATTTGTCAAAGTCCTGAAAAAAAAAATCGAATAACCAAGTTGAGGAATACAAGGTGTTCTTCGAGATGCCATTTCCGTAATACCTTTGATCAGGCGGAGCCTGTAGGTAGTTTTTTGCTCCTTTCGCGCCTCATATAAGTATCTCGAATATTTTTTCAACGGCTTTTACATAAACTAAAAGAGAAATATGCCTTTAAAGCTGTATCTTTATTTTTTAGGTTTTTAGCTACTGGAGAAAGTTATGTATCTTTAGCTTTTGCATTTCGAATATCACCAAGTTACATAAGCAGCATTGCAAAGAAATTTTTAAATATCGCAAGAATATAGCAATTTATCTACTGGTAGTGTCATCTCGCGGTCGGTAGCGTTGTAATCCTCGTCAATATTATAATTCAATTCAAAATCTTCTTTTCCTCGCCAAGGTAGCGTGATGTGTGATTGACCTTGAACTTCGAGAGACATTAGTGACGTGTGGAAAAATGAAGCGCCTGTTCTAGAAATTTTGATTTAAATTTCGAATCATCCTTGTAAGGGATTAATCTAGAATAAGAAAAAAGTGATTTGTTAAATAGTTTTACGTGCTGTGTATGTACTATCGTTTGCAATAATAATGCCACTACCTTAATCAGTTTTTAAACAACTGGAAGTTCCGAGTAGAAATTTCATTGGATCTCTATTGATAAATGGAACAACTAAGTACTAATGTTGAATATTGAAAGTAGACATCATTATCAATACTCCAGTAGTTCGAAATAAGTAGCCAAATTCATTTTAAAGTGTGTCATTAATATTGAAAACGATTGTACGTTGGGATATTCTCGTACCAAATCAATTAATTTCTTTGGGATTCGTTGAGATTTGTCCACACCACTACGACTTCCCCATTACGAGACACTAATCGTCTGGAAATAGACGAACACTTCAACGAAGGTATGCAAGCCTTGACGGTTATAATAGAATCTATACTTCTACTCTATTAATTTCTGCTGCTTACCTTTAACTGGAAACGGTTGACTTAGTTACATAATGTAGGGTTCTTTTTTTGAGTTATAAAACAGGAGATAATCTGAGTAAGAGATCGTTACATAATACTGTTGACTACCAACGGCTGCATCTGTCGCGTCGTCAGAAATGTAGTTGATAAATCTACTTCCTGTCTACTATTTCTGCAGCGTTCTGATTCATCCCAGCCAGGATACATGGGAGGTGTGGATCTGATGGACTAGCTTGTTTTTTATACAGAATTCCACTAAAAACACGTCGTTGGTATCTATCAATATTTGTCTAAATAATGCCTGGTTGATATGTCGACTCGACACAAAGTTATTGGCTGCTGAAGACAAAGAAGTATCTTTGAAAGGATGTAGATATGCAGTCGCACAATCTTTGAAGTTGAAAGACAGTGAAAAAAGAAAAAAATCAAACGAATGGGTCCCCAAACCACCTAGTCCTTTTAAAAGGACGGTAGGTTTATGGAATACTATACATGCTTTTTGTTGTAGATACATTCATATGGTATAAAATGTACTATTTTATTTTAGGCATTGGAAAAAACCTCTTACATTGAACGAACTTCTTGAAGAAATTGAAGATATTGATAATATTGCTGATATTTCTAATAAAATAATTCTGTTTCCTCCAGAAAATGCCAACGACTATAACACGGATGAAGATTCTGGAGATGAAAATGACGTAATTCTAAATAATTGATAAGGATCTGAGTTACGAATTAACGTAGAAGTTTCTATGAGCAAAAATCAAGAATATGTTACGAGGGAAAGTCCAGTAGATGCGTTGGTAGAAGATTGGGACAGCAAAGACGACTTGCCGTTATCTATGTTGGCAAAAAAAAATTAAAGTTTCACTATTCGCTTGGAAAAGACCTAGAAGCAAATTTATCTAAATGGAATTCTGTTTCCTACACAAAAAAACTATCCCCTGCGACTCTTTTCAAATGTGTTTTAATAAAAACTTAATCGACGAAATTGTTCGCTGTACAAACCTATACGCTTCTCAAAAAATCGACCAGGTGATGCAATCGTTGATGATATGTGTCTAGGAAGAAAATATATTGGCAAAATTCTTCAAATAGTAACAACGCTCTTATTTCTTCTTCTACTTCGAGAGACCCTTTTCAATATTTGATGAGCAATTTTCACTTTCCGAAAAATAAGAGCTACGGGAACAATCAGGACCAACAGGCTAGTAGTGCAAAAAAAGGGCACAAAAATTAAATTTTGATAAAAAAAATTAAATTTATAACTAGGTAGTATTGAATTTGCATGGAACTGGGATCTGGAAATATAAAGATGATTCAGAGGAACAGACAAGTTACACAGAAGGTGGGGAAACAGATATTCCATCACAAGACACTCAAACTATAAATAATGACACACAAACACGAGACACATCAACAAATACACAAGATGGTACCTATGATGGCAGTATTAGCAAAATTAAAGGAAATGGAGTTTACGAATCAACGAATCGACAAGAAAGCATCCAAGATACGAAACGTGTATCAAGCGTGTAGGTTCGTAAATTTAGTGTGTGCAGAGAACACGGTCAATTACTAGTAAAATAGAAATAAATTAGAAAAAAAACTGATGCCAGTGATGTTAAGTGTCCTAGGATTGTAAAATGATAATTAAATTCTGGAAAAACTGATGTAAAACCAGTGAAATATATAATTATACTGTTTTAGATTAAAAACTAAAACTCTTATCTCAAACAGTGTTAGTTCCGCCTGGTCGTCCTTGTGTGACCTATGGACTAGTTAATCCTAGACGTGGTAATCCAGGTAAGTTCTCGCAGAAGAGGTGCCTCCGTCGTTTGGTAAAATATGGGAAGCGGAAATATAACGAACAAACAACTCTATGAGCTGATTAATAGCAAATTTAATGAACTAACTGAAAGAATAAATAATAATACCGATAAAACAACTAGTTACATATAGAAATTAGAAGAAGAAAACAGACACATAAAGGAAAGAGTAGAGTTGTTAAAAATGGAGTTAGAAAAAATAATGTTGCTGTTTTTGGTGTGACCGAATTGAGAGACGGCAATTTTATGATGGAATCGCTAAAGCAATTAAACAGTCATCTTAAGTTAGAGAAAAAACTTCAAGAAGCTGACATAAATAATATATATAAACCTAAAACTCGAGGAAGATAATCTTCAACATACATACATAAAAAAATTTTGAAAATAATAAAAAAGTTTTGTGTGATACGTAGAATATGTGTGTAGTAAGCTAGCATATTAAACTGTTTGTATCCTAAATTGTTTTTGGACATTAGCATAGTATCTAAGATATTTTCATTAATTAATTATTAAGATATATAGGTATCAATAACATGAATTCATATATAAGAGATTTTAATCCATTTATGGTTATCGAAAATAAAATGGTGCAAGCTGTTACAAAAAACAGATTTTTAGTCTATCATATGAACATAAGAAGTCTGGTAAAAAAATTAGATGAGTATCAGCTTATTTTAAATCAGTTTAATGACATCTTTGACTGTATTAAAATGTTTATCACATAATAATAATAAACGTTTGAGTATGTTTTATTTTTTTGTACTTATATAAAATAGGAATTTGAGGATAGTACTAAATGATAAAAGAAACAAAATGCTTGTCATTTATATTTATGTAAAGTTAATTTGAGAGGACAATAGTAAAAAAAGAGACTAGTTTAAACAAAATATTATTTTTATTATATACAATTACAGTATTTTATCTGTCAAACAATTCATTTCGCAATATTTGTTGATGATTTGTTAAGCAAAAGCAACGTTTGAAATGTTTATTTTTATTAGCGAATAAATGTCCTGTTTGTTCGCATAAAAATGTATCCTCTCTGTCAGCAGCGCAGACTCTGTTCCAATAGTCTTCTTTATATATCATACATATACCACACCGTTTCTTCAGCGGATGATCTTAAATACTGCAGCTTTCACAACGGTTCCTAACAATTCCAAAATTGATGACTTTCAATTTCTGACATTTATCGCATTTACCCGTTTCCACTGTTTTTACGGTTGCTCCATTTTCTTTTGCACATTCATTACAAAGTCCTGTACAATCATTAATAAGTTTTTTGTGTACCATGCAATAACAATTGTGGCATGTATACAAATTCATCACTTTAAAAGGAATCACTTGCACCTTCGAGTCCCATGCTTTTGGAAATGGCATTTTTTTAATACTTGTTCACTAGTCGAGATGTCTAAAAAAGAATGAACTCCTAATTCCACAAACCCTTATAGTTATATATGCATAACCTTCTAAACTTCTAAACATTCCATACGATTGAGAAATATTCTAGATGACCTTGACATCATGATGTGATCTGTGACGTCACATCTGAAACGCTATATAACCCGAGAGGAGGTAGGTTAGAGATTAGTTGTTGTCTACAGCTTTTTACTAAAACTTGCGTACTCGTAAAATTCAGTTATAATGGCTCGTTTTGGGTTTGTTAATTGGGATCTCTTAGGGCTATATTTCACCGGGACACCATGGCGGCGCAACCAGTCGCCGCTACCAACAAAATGTATACAGCTCTAAGAGAGTTACTCACCTGGTGTCCGTTTGGTTGCGCAACCAATTTGGCGGCGCGACCAGCTCGGACGCATGCATAGAATGTTACTGGTCGCGCCGCCACGCTGGTCGCGCCACCACTGATTACTATAGCGCTGTATGGTGTCTCACTCACTCGGCCGCCAGCCCGCCAGTGACGCCCCCACCTCATTACATGCAACACGTGTGCACTTTTGTGTTTTGTTGCTTATTTTAATTAGTTGTTTGTTAATTGTATACGATGGATAATTTCGATACAGAAAGGTTTATTATCGAAATTCAAAGTAGACCATCAATTTGGGATAATTCCTCATCAGATTATTCCGATAGAGATTTGAAAAAGAAATGTTGGGAGGAAGTTGTAGATTTGTTTGGAGAACAGGAGCAAACCGTTGAACAAAAAAAGAGCTTAGGTAAGTAAACAACATATTATATTTTTATTAATGAATTACATATATTTTTATTTTTATCAATAAATGTTTATGATGATTCTTGTGAAACATGGACAGCCCGTTGTGAGTGAAGTTGTGTATGTATTTATTAATGAATATAATTATTTTGCCATGGAAGTGGGTTTTCGTTTACAAAATAACGTGTAAAATGATCTCGAGTTGTAGTAGCAGCACGCCCTCCTAGTGAAATTTTGCTGTGTTGTAGTTTGAAACCCCGTTATTGTCAGAGTATGATCATATGAATATCCATCTCTAGAACGTACAAAATTGTGTAACACACAACATGTTCTCACAATGGATTTGCTAATTCTGTGTGGACATTTAATGGTCTGTGGAAAATTCTCCATTTATTTGTTAAGATGCCGAATGTGCACTCAATGTAACGGCGACCTCTCGATAGTCTGTAGTTAAAAATTTTCTTTTCGGCACTGAGGTTGTTTCCTCCGTATGGATGCATAATATTTGTGCTCAACCCGAATGCTTCATCGCCTATAAAAACGTAAGGGAAAAGCGTTGGGTTATTTTCTGAAAGTTGGATGGGCTCTGGAATATCTAAAGTACTACTTATGAGTTTCTTATACAATTCAGTTTCTTGGAAAATTGCCGAATCGCTACTTTTTCCATAGGCACCGACGTTTATATAAATGAAGTTATAATTAGCGTCACATGCAGCCATCAACACCAATGAAAAAAAGTGTTTGTAGTTATAATACATCGAACCAGAATCAGAAGGTTGAATCAGTCTAATGTGCTTTCCATCGATACTACCGATGCAGTGTGGAAAGTTGGCATGTTTTTCAAAACCATCTGCTATTTTCATCCAGTCATTTGCAGTAGCTGGAAGTGATAAACATGTTTGCAACTTATCCCAAATCACGGCACACACTTCTCTTATTATTGTGCTTAATGTTGTTTGTCCTAGACGAAAGTTATAATGCAATTCCCTCATCGTACATCCACTTGCGAGGTACCTGTAATTAACAAAATGTAATAAATAATTTAATTTAATTTTCAGGGTTAGTGTTGCAAAAAAGATGGAAAAGCATCAGATCATGCTACGCGCGGGAAGTGAAACGCCAAAAAAATTTAAAGTCTGGTTCTGGAGCCACTAACCGCAAAAGCGAATACATTTATTTTAACCAGTTACAGTTTCTACAAAAGGTAGTAGCTATCAGAGAAGAAGGTGTAGAAGAAGAAAATTCGGAGAGCACTGAAGTAGGCGAGCGACCTAAACAAAAAGTTACAAACAAACGTAAACTAACAGTAGACGATGATCCCTTTGTTCAAGCATTAAATAATTCAATTGAGCAAAGACGCCGTGAGACAATAGAGCAGAGGCTACGCGAGACAGCTGAGGTTGACGAAGCTCGGCTATTTCTGCTTTCATTGTTGAGCACATTAAAAAATCTACCTCCTCAAGTTAAAATGGCTACCAAAATAAAGATGCTAACTTTGTTGAACGACGCGTCAGGGTTTTCTGGTAACAGGACATTTGATTATGCTGATCGGTCATTTCGGCATACTTCAGAAATTAATCCAGGCGGCAGGATGGTGAGTCATGAGAACTGTCATCCTGGTTATTCGACGCAACGGCAAGTGATTGCTACTGAATATCCTGGATCGAGTTATAGGACAAACACGAATTATCAGAATGAAACTATTACAAATACTCCTAATTCTCCATATCATTCTATGACATATGCAAGTTCTCCAAGCGACACACATGATTCACACGACTCAGAAGCACTTATGGATCTGTATAGCACTTAAATGTTCATGGCTTGTTTGTTTGTCTACATTTTTTAATAAAACTTACTTTAAAAATGTTCAGAGTTTGTTTTAACTTACCTTATTGTAACAAACAACTTTTCTTCAGGACTGACTGATTTTCTTAATATTGTGTCTTGTTTCAACAAATCATTTTCACACAAAGTCAGTAACTCATCAAAGGACCTCACGGACATCCTCACATAGCTAAAAAACTTATCCGGATATCTTCTTAGATCGTTGTATATGTTGACGAATTGTCCTTTCTTAGAGCGATCGGCTAAATAAGGATGAACCCACCACTGTTTCTTTTTCTCTTGAACTTTCTTTTCCTACGTACATACAGCAGTAGTGCTATCTCTTCGAGGTCCATTTTGATAACTGTCTCAGTGTGGTGTGGCGACTCTGGTGTCTGTATGGTGTCTAATTTGGTAGCTTACGGACACCACGGTGGCGCGACTGGTTGCGCCCCATGGTGTCCCGTTGAAATATAGCCCTTAGAGATGCTGCTGCTATGGAGCAGGAGGTAAATATTATTAAATGTCTTTTTTTATTGATAAACTAATTTTGTGAATTTTTTTAAACAGGAAGCCTGGGGTATACCACTTGTCGAAGAAGATAATGTGGACCAAGTGAATGATGATGAAATCGAGGAGAACGATGAAGGTCAGGTGGATAATGAAGAGGTTCGTTGAAGATGCAGATGGCGAACTTCTTCAAGATAATGTGGATGAAGTAAATGAACACGAGCAGAACGATGAAGGTCAGGTGGATGAGGGTGATGCGGGCAATGAAGAGGTCGTTGAAGCTGCAGATGGCGGAGAAGAGGTAAACATTTTTTTTTAATATAACAATATAAGAAATATTTTTATGTAGGTAGCTGAATATGTGGACGAGGGCATCGTCGAAGATTGCTCCGATGAGCCCGATCAAATGATGAGGTCCCACGAAGTTCCGAACGGCGACGTTGTTAATAAAAACCAACAGTATTGCTATACATATTGTATGGTACTCGTTAGCACAGACCCGAAAAAGGATTACAAATTTTGCCATAAGTGTTATATGGAGTTGGTGCGGCTTTCGGGTGTGGATGAATATAAACATAGGCATTATGATTGCCACACAACGTCGAAATATGAAGAATGTTCGCATTACTGTTCCTCATGTCGGCTACCTCTAGAACAAGTGCGGTTAACAAGGACTTGTGTCATCTGTAATTATGTGAAAAGTGAAAAAGACAAAAACTGAATAATTTTAGCGATTACTTTTAAGTTATAGTTTTTTAGATAATGTATTTGCTTATAGTAATATATATATAGTTTAACATTGTAAATATTAAATAAATAGATTAATTGAAACTATAATTTATCTTTCAATATATATATATATATATAGCTATATATATATATATAGCTTCCCTTAATACTTTTTTTTATAAATTTAAGGAATCACAAGTGTTGTAGGATTTAAAATAAGTTTATTGTGGTTGACTTACAAGGTTATAATATACCCAAATTTTCTCCAAAGGAGATTACATTCATTAGTGATAAATGCATTGGTTATTATCTGTTAAAACCACAAGTTCCGTACAGTTCATTAGATATCAAATTAAAAAGGAGAGCCACATATTTAAAATGGTTTCATCATGGGTTAAAATATGATGATGGCTATGTATATTATAAAATGTTGAATGATATATTATACAAACATATAGTGGATTGTAACATAAGAATAGCATATGTAAAAGGACATTAGAAAGAATCATTTCTCCGACAGAAATTAAATGACACAATCTGTATCTTATCAGGATGTAATAAACGTTGAGAACTTAAATTGCGATGAAGTTATTGAATCACCTCCAGTATTTATAAATAAAATTATTCCATATTGTTTATATCATTGCATTAATAAATATGTGTGTAGTTTGCGAAAGTGTGTTGATCTTGATAATTGGATACAATGTAGTCTACTTAAACAAAACTAAATGTATGTATAATCATTATATAACGTACATATTTACCCTCTCCACTTGACTAGAACATATAAATAAGAATCTCAAATATTCAAGTCAGTATCTCGCGATACAACAAAGAAGAAACATGGAGTGGAACAACACCAGAGGTAGAAATTGCTGAGGCTGACTCCACCACATTCCCGTTTCACTCACCCGCTAGGCCATCTTCTCCGTCGTGGAGTGACAGCACCATAAATATATATGGTGAAGAAAATAAGGAGGAGAACCCGCTGCCTGATTCTACCAGATCGTCCGGACATTCAACACCGGACAATTTAAGTGTGGATCTGCTAGATGGTAAGAAAGTTGCAACAATTGGATGTAGTTCTTAAAATATTTTTTTATTCTATTAGGTCACTTAGAAGAGTGGTTAAACGATCTAGCTCGGGTGTTTGGAGATGTAGAGCGGGATATCGGCAACGATCCAGAAGTGCGGAGTGATGATGAGATGGAGGAAGAAATGCATTAGAATATTTTATTAAGTAATTATCGGAAGGCCGACCCGCGAACGAGTGAGCCCTGCCGCTATTGGCGGCCAGCTCTCCTTTCCCCCCCCCCTTTTCTCCTTCTCTTGCTTTCCCTTCTTTCTCCCGCTCCCTTAATAAAAGTACAATCTGGAGATGTTTTATTAATGGTAATGTCAAAAGTGACGTGATTGTGAAAAGTAACCGAACTGTGAACAAAAACGTTAAGTTTCATATAATATTTCTTAAGTCTTTAGTTTTTATATTAGATATTTCTTAAAGATTGAAATATACTATTATTTTTTATCATTAATTGAATGTAAATGTAAACACTTATTTTTTAAAAATTTGTTTATGAAACTTAAGTATTTTAAAGGTTTATATACCCACATTTTCACACCAGTATTTTTTTAATTTAAAATTTATATTATCTACAATATATTTAAACAACATATAAATGATTATAAACATTTACAATATCTAAATATTACATATATTTACATCTAAATCTACTATACATTCAACCTTCTAACACCCATCTTCTTACTCAATTGTCTTAATGTTCTCTCACTTTCACTTCTCTTACGCTTTTTTTCATTAATGTCCCGCCGCAACATCTGTATCTCTTCCTGCAACACCCGCAACTGTCCCTCTTTTTCGGTAAGCTTGTTCTCCAGCTCCCGAACTTCCAGATCACTTTCTGCCTCTCTTCTATTCAGTTTTTCCCAGAATTTCAGAAAGGCATAAATAGCATCCGTTTCACCATCCTGTGAACACTGGAAATCGTCCTCGTTGTCAGGTGCTGTGGTCGTTGACGGTGCCACCATTTCTATCCTCTGAGGTTCCGGTGCTGGTTGCAGTTCCAGGGGCACAATTGGTAGAATCTGTTCCTGGGGAGCTTGCTGTGATACCCGAGGAACATCTTCAATGGTAACCTCAGTTGGAGCTCGTGGAATAGTGTGTGGTGTCATTTCTTGTGGTACCACTAGCGGAACATTTTCAATTATCATCATCTGTGAGGCTTCCCGTTGAACAGTACTTGTCGCTGCTCTGGCCGTTATTTCCGGAGGTACCGTTCGAAGAATATTTTCAATTACCCTTTTGGCAGTGCTTGTAGCTGTTTTGGATGGTGCTGATTGTTGCAACATCTGTCACAATTCAGAACACTTCCCTTTCCCAGAGGATTTTCTGGAACTCTCAACCTTTTGATATTCATTTATTTTTTTTAACCTTTGGAAGCGGGGACTTTGGCCGAAACACATCGTCTTCATTGTCGCTTATTGACGACAACACCATATTTGGGAGATCTCCGCGAATTTCCGATAACGCCCTAGCCAAACATCGTCATCTACGGATCACTGACGGGTCATCTAGAACGATTATGACGTCGTATAATAAGGGTTGGACCATGAAGCACTGTGGCGTTGGAAATGACGACGCTCTTCAGGTGTCATCTGAGGCATTGGTGTGCCTACACTAACCACCTTCTTAGAACTCGTCGAAGTTTTTCTTGGGACAGTACTTGTTCTGCCTATTTTCTTTCACTTCTCAAATTACTTTTTCACCGATGTATTCACTTTGAACTGCACAGAAAGACTGGTTGACTCCTCGTGATGACGGCTCCATTTTATACTCTGTGAACCCTCCCACCACCTCCTATTCTATAATACTGTAGAATATACCAGAACTTGTACCTGTTATCGAATTTTCGAGAGAGAAAGCAGGCAAGAATAAATGATTATCTACCGCAACCTATTACACTGCTCATGCTTAACTGAGTGGATGATGTTCTAGAATGTTGGTGAATACCTTCTCAGCAGATTTTTCGAGAACAAATAAAAATAAATGACTCATCACTCCAGTGTTCATATTTCACTCGATGGGCGGATTGAATATTCGAGAATTTTTCAGAACAATCAAGAATAAGGCATAAACTCTGTGGTGTAGTGTTGAAAAATATATTAAATCTGATATGATGATATATATTGAAAATTCTCAAATAATTATGTTAAGATTCTTAATCTTGATTTTCATGTAATTTCTCTTTAATTTTTGATGCTTTTATTTTAGGATGAATGGTTGACAGTTTTTATTCTAAAAGTAAATTCAATAAACAGTATATATGAAAATTAAATAAATAAAACAAATAATACCAACACATTTTATAAATATAAATTGTATATGCGGAAGAAATGATGTTTTGTGGTACTATTAACTCCTAAATAAAATAGAAATAAAGAACAATTCATAATGGAATATTATTTTTATTTTTTCAGGTTAACAAATATACAAACAAGTTTATAATAGGTACAATACTTTGTATACTTATACTATTGTTTAGAAATAAAATTTCCAGTTCATTTCTTCTAGAGCCTGAATTAATAATTTTAAATTATTGTCTCCATCTATTCCAACCGTTATAACACGGTTTTAGATAGTTCCAAAATAGAAAAGCCTAGGTAGAGAGGTTTGTTATAATGAACTTTTAATTTACCCATATGTATGGCCACAAAGTCTTCTGAAAATATAGTACAGGATTTAAAATTTGGTCGAGCGATTATTGTGTTTGCGCCAAACGGCTTTTGAACTCTTTCCCAATGAGTTATCTATTTGATATCTTTTTTATTGTCAAGATTTTGCATTGTTTTTTTGCACCCAAATTCTTGCAATTAAACGTTTCCCATGTTTTTCGTGCCCTAGCATATTCCTTATCTGATATATGATCTTCATTTAATTTATCGTAAAATTCTTCTTTGTACGGTAAATATGGGGTATTGAGTTTGTCTAAGCTCGTCAAATAACTATATGGAAAAACACCTTTTTGCCTTAAGTTGAAATGTTCCTTATCTGGAAAGTATTTAAGGGTTTCTTCGAATTGAGTTTCATTCAAATTTGCAGATAAATTTTCTAAAGATGTGGATAAAAATTTGAAACTGTCGATAAATCTCATCTTTAGAAGACATTTCTTTACTTTACCATCATTTCCAACATAATCATGCATATAAAGGTGTTTTGTAAATGAAATGTATTTTTCTTTACTTTGGACTATCACGTCAATGTTATCCTTATTTTAGCACAATTCACGCACAAACAAATGAGCATCGTACCCCGACATGTTGTGTAATATAATTGGAATAAGTTCGATATTTTATGATTTAGATTGCAACCCATGTGAGCGGCTCCCTGTCTCTTCTTCCCGGTTAGATGACAGTGATCCCTAACTTTAACATGAAACCTTTCAAACCGTTTCTCACATATACTGCAAACAACAGCATTTTCTAAGTCACGCTCCTAATCCTCAGATAAGGGGGCCATTGGAACTATGTTTTTCAAATAATTATTATAAATTTCCCTTAAATCTCCCTCTAAACGCTGTACAAATTCCTTTGCCATATTATCCCCCCTGTAAAAAACTAATTTTGAGAGAGAGTAATCGAAAGAACACTTTATCAAATACGCAAATGAATATGGCTCATGGCTGAAAGTCTTACATGTATAAGATTTTTCGGGGTTGGGTTCACATGTATCCATAGGTTTCAATATGGATTCAAACTCGGCATATACTACAAATGGCACCTTAAACTGTTTTTCAATATTTTCAAATATTAATATGTTTTCAGGAACGCATTTTCCAAACTTATCGACACGTAATTCCAAACTAGGTACAGTGGTATAAATATGATTGTAGTCTCGCTGTAAATGTCGTAAAAGCAAAGTTTCAGAACCAAAGTAAGACATACCATCACAGAAAAACTTTTTATACCAACCTCGACAAATCTTTAATCCAGCAATAATGGCTTATTGCACATTCCTTAATACAATGATGATTTTGACTACACTCCTTAGTAATATATAACAGATTCACATAATACCTCAATTTTTTTTATGCATAACGCAAAGGTCCAACGATTTCGTATTTTAACTTATCCTTTTCAAATGCACTTTCCAAACCGTATACGTTAACGGATATATCATTCATTGATTCGAATTTTGAAATGTCCTTTAATCTAACTGGAAATTCCATACCTACCAAATTTAAAACAGACGATGTGGATATGATATCTCATGCACTGGACCTCTCGGTGGATATAAGGCCGCAGTTATTGCCCATGCAAAGCAACACCCATCCTGATTCCTGATTTATATTTACTACTGCTTTCTTATTTTCCACAAACTTTATATAAGAGGAGCCGCACAGAGGACTATTTTTATTCACATTTACCTCCATATACAATATTTCCTCGATGGCCCAACCTGTAACAATATTTTTATATGAATAAAGGATATTCATTTCTCCTCTAATAAGATTTACTTACCAGAATCTTTTTCCTCAAATTAAGATGTTTGAGATTTCATCGTATCTACAAAATCCTGGTAAACATCATTGAAGTCCAGACTCGTCGAGAGTCCTATTGCAACTATTAAATGCTTTCACATCTGAGGTCTCGCGAGTTTGTAATATATAATTGGCAAAAGTTTCCATATTCACTTTTATGGATTTATGGACCCTTATGACATCCTTCAGCAAACTTATTATTTTAGCTTTCACTCGATTGAAAAATTCATCAAAGTCTGTAAGCTTCTCTTCACTATGCACTCTGTAGCTTATTATTCTACACTTAAATGCTGTGTTAGTAATATGTACACCATCAGATTTAGGAGTACATGACATTGTTCTATGTTCTAATGTCTTACGATGTGCATGTATTTGACTGCGAGGTATATCCTTATTACAACATTTAACTGTTACAACTTCGGGCGATTGACCATCATGATCTAATTTAGACCGTTTTGCCTCAGGTTCATCTCCACTTATGGGCTTACAAGACTGCCTTTCATGACGACGCAAATTATCACTGCGTGTAAAACTTTTACCACAGACGCTGCATAAATACATCTTTTTTAATTTTATGTTACTCTCGGTCAACACGTTATTCACAAATGAGTTTTCAATCTACCTACTCATTCCTTTATATTCATGATGAGATAGGAGTTGAACATGCGCTGTAGACTCTAGTATTACATCGAGCAAGGTTTTTCAAGTTCAAATAAAACTTACCAACGGATGTGACCTTCAATCGATAGAGGGTCAAAATATGGTTGTTAAAGACACATCTGAATTAATGTACAAATTAATTGTTGGAAATCACAAAATTTGATACCATTCCAGAAGGGAATTATTCTCACCAGTAACTTCTTGATTGCAATGTACGAGTATTTAGATTCTGAATATTTTATAGACTACATTCTTACATATAGGCTTAATCAAGATATACTAGAAAAGTTTATATATCCGTGGCATGGATGCAGCCAATGACCATCCAACTACCTTGGATATAAAATACAGATTGAGATGGTACATTCTCGGCAAACATTCTTTAGCAATATTTTCGATGAACAAAAATACGGAAGACAGTACTGAAACATGTCTTGTTCAACCACTGCAAACTGAAAATGAAGACAACACCTGCTTGTCACAAACATTCTTCAATCATATTTTTCCAGATAGCGAAGTGGAAAAGGAAACTATAATTTCTTTATGCGATGAAGAAAACATGAATTTTTCCAATTATTAATTTGTGGGTCGAGTTTATCATTTAGATGACACGCATAATTCAATAGAGATTAATAACACTGATATGGTTCTATCTATCTATGTGAATCTAGCTACGTGGAAGACATCACCAATCAACTGAGGCATTTATTTCGAGTAATAATTTGTAACTGGTACATCAATTTTTTTTATTTTTAATTTCTCGTTGTCTGACTTTGTCACCTTTAACTTGTTTGTACAAATAACATATAGCTCTGAATGTGAATCTAGCTACGTTGATGACATCACCAATCAACTGAGGCATTTATTTCAAGTAATAATTTGCAACTGCTACATCTATTTTTGTTCATATTTTTAATTTCTCGTTGTTAGATTATGTTACCTATAACTTGTTTGAATAAATAATATATAGCTCTGACTGTGAATCTACCTACGTGGAAGACATCACCAATCAACTGAGGCAATTATTAAAAGTAATAATTTGCAACTGCTACATCTATTTTTTGTTCATGTCTTAAATTTCTCGTTGTCAGACTTTGTTACCTTTAACTTGTTTGTACAAATAACATGTAGCTCTGAATGTGAATCTAGCTACGTGGAAGACATCACCAATCAACTGAGGCATTTATTTAAAGTAATAATTTGCAACTGCTACGTCTATTTTTTGTTCATATTTTTATTTTCTCGTTGTCAGATTTTGTTACCTACAACTTGTTTGTTCAAATAACATATAGCTCTGAACGTGAATCTAGCTACGTGGAAGACATCACCAATCAACTGAGGCATTTATTTAACCCTCTGCGTCCCACTGGTCGCTCCGTATAACCACCACTCTAATAATTTGTTGGCCGATTCCTACTGGTTTGGTGGCTGAACCGCAGCTTACATATGATACTGATGGAATCTATTGGAAATACTAGAATCTACACGCGCATAATTCGTTGAATGTATGTCACTGTTTTGGTCACCGGCGAGTGATAGACAGCGGATGATTTGTTTTTGTTTGTGAATTTAGAAAAAAATAGTGAAGTTTGAAATGGCACGTAAGTAATTGTACTAAATACTATATAGTTTCATATTGTAATGCAATTGCAGAAACAAGGAATAAATGGTCTTTCATAGAACTTGAAGCAATGGATGTTGACCAAATAGACAACATATTGGCTGAAATTCCTTCAGACGCAGAATCCTTGGCAGATGACTATTTATCAGGGGATGAAGATGAAGTTGACCGTGTACTACTTGACCACGGACTTGAAAACATTGACGGACTCAACATGATTGTTGAGCAGGAAGACCTCAACGCGGAAATTTTACCTGAACCCCAAGATGTTGAAATTGAGAGCGATGATGACGAGCCACTCACACGGGTAGCTGAGAGATTGGCTACTTTTGTACCCAAATTCGCAGGTGCAACTTGGTTCAAACATAATTGTTATCAGGATCCTATAATGTTTGATTTATCTGAGAGCGGAAATATAAACGAGGCAATTGAACTTCCTGTGGACATTTTTCTGAGCTTGTTCCCGGAGGATTTGATAGAAACAATTACATTCAATACCTTTTTGCGCTACACAAAAAAATACTAACAGAGGAAATACATATTTTCAAGCAACTACATGTGAAGAAATAAAAGTATTTTTGGGAGTAAACCTACTTATGGATGTAAAGAAGCTTCCTGGCTTGAAGGACTATTGGTCCTCACAAGAAGAAATCAGAGATGCATACATTAGCAATGTTATTTCCCGAGATAGATTTTATTGGTTACTTAGCCACTTACATTTTGCAGACAACACCCTTCAGCCCAAAAAGGGCGAACCAATAGGTCACAGCAAAGCGTTTCAAAGAGGAAAGTGGTGGGGGAGACTCAGAACCGGTGAAAATACCCTACTAGTATGGAAGAAGTAGCTGAGGTATTCAGTTGTAGTAAAAAACTTGCACGATCGCTAGTAAAGGAAGGTGATACGGATGACAAAATGGAATAGGTGCTGAGAATGTTGGAAATATTGGTAAGGAGAAATAATGAGGAAATGTATGCAATGTACCTGGCACCAATAATATACGAAGCTGTAAAAGCCCGAAGAGTGCAGTGGTTAGGGCATCTAGAACGTGTGGAAGATGAAAGAACAGTTAAGAAAATTGTAGGGAGTAAACCTAACTACAAGGAAGACCGAGACTACAAGAAAGGGGGAGACCGAGGCAGTGGCAATAGATCTAAGAGAGAAAAATGTTTCGGATTGGAAAAGAAAGGCGAAGAACAGAATGTAGTGGAGGATAGTAACGCAGCTATGGGCCTAAAAGGCCTGTAAACAGCGTTATATATAATATTTAACGAAGTCTTTTTTGTGATTAAAGTTTTTGAAACCAAAGAGAATAATTACGTTTTATTTTATATTAGAACATATTGTTTTGTTTTATAATCCACAAGTACGTTGTATCAAAATAAAATGTTTCTTTAATTATTTGTTATTTTCCAATAAAACGAAATTTTTTAATTTAATTTTATATTCAGTGTAATTCCTCGTAAATGAAGAATGCAGTACTTCGTATCCAACATAAGTATTTTTCTATATTTCCTTACTATTTGTAAATCTGATTTAAAAAAGTTTGTTTGCTCTCCTGTAAAATTTATACCCTCCCTTCAGCCATCGATTTATGGAAATGAAGAATCACGTGACAACACGTTGCTTCTTGGAAAATTTATCTAATTTCATTCTGACTAAACCCATTACGACTATTTATTCAAAAATATTGTCAAACGAAAGAATCCATCTAGCCAGAGGGAACCTAATGAGGGGATGCCAGACAGACAACTGAAGATAGACCCAGAAACTGTGAAGCCGGAATCATTCAATCGTTCAGTACAACTCCACATGAAATTGATCATACCAAACCCTATTGTCCAAAGAGTACTACGGAGAAAGGTTTATGTCACAGATGTGGATTTAGAGAGCATTAAAAACAACTGTTCAGCGCCGGTTGCAACTACCAGTCGAATGCGTAGCTAGAGCAGGTTGTCAGCAATGATATTGAAGAAGGAGCCGCTTACTGTTTCCAAAAAATTATACGGTATGTAAAGTAAGTTTTAAACGGCATAGCAGATTATTAGATATTTAGTCTACGAAAGAATTTGCCTATGTTGGGTGAAACATAAACACTGGCGCGTGTTTGTCAAGAGCAACTGGAGAATAGAAAGCTGTCAGGGAAAAAGACTGTTTACAATGTTTAAATGAACATAAACATATACTGGCCCGCAGAAAATGGACGGATATTAAATATTGTATAAAAAACGAATTAAAAAAAATCGTCATAAACTGTATTTGAGTCATTAAATCTTAACTATTTTCATATTTCTAATAGAGTAAGAAAAAAACATATTTTGCAAACACGGAATTCCAGGAAACAACTACTCTGCGGGCTAATGCCCCGACCAGCATTGAATTACACCTGGAAAACCTATAGCAACAGCTAGTCATTTGTCAGACGCCCACCAGACATATACCGGTTTCGAGCTTATTAGCTCTCATCAGTATGCCATAGGTGAGGTATCTGACGAATAATCCTAACTGCTTTCGTCTGTGTAACCCGACAGAAGGGACCATGAGTACGCGGTGTAGAACTAACTACATCACTCGGTGTTACAACTGCCAGGAGTATGGGGCCCACATTAGCAGGGATTGTCCTCACCCCAAAAGTAGTAGGTGTAGCTGGTGTGGGAAGGAGGGACACTGGTTCAAGAATTGTCCAGTCAGGCAGGAGTATCTCCGTAGGAAAGGTGGAGAGGTGAAGGAGGGAGGCGAGAAGGAGAAGAAGAGCAGCTCAGTCAAGGTGAGACTGGTGAGTACTGCTAATTTAGATAACGTGTACAAAAAGGTTGGTGTAATTAATGGGAGGCGTATTAAGGTGTATGTTGATACAGGGTGTCAACATAATTTAATGTCAGGCGAATGTGCTGAGCGCTTAGGGTTGGAGGTGACCACAGAGAGCGTGTTTTTGAGAGGATTTGGTGGAGGGTTAGGCGCAGCTCATGGACACACAAGGTGTTCAATTGAGGTGGATGGCATCACGATGACAATCACCGCATTGGTTACTTTGTGTGATATTTCTAATGCGGATTTAATTCTAGGGCAACCGGCGATAGGCGAGAAAGGTGTCACTATGGTGGTAAGCGACAACAAGGTGACTTTTGTCAAGGAGGTAGGCGTAGAGGACCCTTTCAAGGAGATCAGCCTCGAAGACGACGAGGTAGATAGGCGATATCTAGTTGTCCTAGAAGAAGATGTTGTGGTGGAGCCGGGCACAGAGAGGCGAGTAGGTGTATGTGTGCCCAACACACGGGAAGGTGAAGAAATATTTGTAGAGCCGAAACTGCTTGAGACAGGCGAATGCACCGTAGTGATGCCAAGCGGTGTTGTAAGGTGTTCGGGCGAGAGGGCTCAGATTAGGGTGACCAATTTGGGCCCACAGCAGCTCAAATGGAAGAAGGGACGAGTGGTAGCGAGGACTGTTAGGTGTAGAGAGGCGACTAGGCGAGCTACCAGGCCAGGGAAAAAGGATATTAAGGTGAGCAATATTCAAACTATTAATTTGTCTGAACTTAATGTGGGTGATAATAATAATAATATCTCTACCCCTCATTCTAATCACAGGGATTAGCCCAGAAGTCGGAGACTTGTGCGGGAGAGGGGGCGGCATATTATTATTAAGCAGGCCGCATTTGCGCCCAGGAACGACTTACGTTGGTAGGCCCTAACCACTATTCAGTGCAGGAATGAGGAAAACCTGGAAAACCTCATTAATTAGGGGGGTAGTCAAATATCAACCGGCATCAATCTCTCACATTGACCCAAGCTAACATTATTCCACCCTACCATACCCACAGAGAGGGTGCCAATCCTCTCCACGAATATAGCTTTTATACGGTCTACCGGCAGCTGGGCTCGAACCAACTCCGTCTAGTCACCTCGATTCAAGTACTAACGCCTTAAACCGCGCGACCACTGACCGTGATATAAATGATGATGACAAAACTAAGCTAACAGAGTTGTTGTCACGAAAGGCGTACTGTTTCTCAGGTGGTGAGAATGATTTAGGGTTAACACAGTTAGGTGAAATGAGAATTAAGTTGGTGAATGATATATATACCCGTGTATTACAGATCCTATAGGTTGTCGTGTTCAGAGAGGTGTAAGGTGAGAGATAAGGTGCAAGGACTTCTCGATAGCGGCGTTATCAGAGAGTCTGATTCAGCTTATGCCAGTCCCATAATACTGGTCATCAAGAAAGATGGCGGAATTAGGTTGTGTGTAGATTATAGGGCGTTGAATGCAATTACGGTTAAGGATAGGTACCCTCTCCCACTGATAGCAGATCAGTTAGACCGATTAGCAGGCAGGTGTTATTTCACAACATTGGATATGGCGCAGGGGTATCACCAGGTGCCTATGCACCTTGACTCTATTGATAAAACGGCGTTTATCACTCCAGATGGACAGTATGAGTATACAAGGGTCCCCTTTGGTTTAGCTAACTCTCCGGCGGTGTTTCAGAGAATAATCAACAAGATGTTAGGTGGATTGCGACATGATCAGGTGTTGGCGTATATGGATGACTTGTTAATTCCATCTAAGACAGTTGAGGATGGTTTGACTCTTTTAGAACAGGTGTTGGATTTGATAGGACAGGCGGGATTTAAATTGAACATGGCGAAATGTTCGTTTTTGCAGGCTTCCATTGAATATTAAGGCCATGAGGTGAGCGGAGGTGGCATTTGACCTGGACCCCGGAAGGTGAAGGCGGTGGCGGAATTTCCGGTGCCAACAGATGTGCATACGGTGAGAAAATTTGTTGGGTTAGCTAGTTATTTCCGCAAGTTCATTAAAAACATTGCAATTTTGGTGCGTCCACTTACGAAGCTCACAATGAAAGGAGTAGAGTGGCGTTGAGGCGAAGGTGAGCAGTTAGCGTTCGAAAAGTTGAAGGCGTTGTTAATAGAACGACCAATATTGGGGTTATATAGCAGTGAGTTACCCACAGAACTGCACACAGATGCTAGCAAACTTGGGTTAGGTGGCATGTTGCTCCAGAGACAATCGACAGGTGATTTACGGGTGATCTCTTATTTTAGCAGGGCGACAACTAAAGCGGAGGCAATGTACCATAGTTATGAATTGGAAACCTTGGCCTTGGTAGAGTCCGTTAAGCGGTTTAGAGTCTATTTGCTAGGTGTTGATTTTAAGGTGGTTACTGATTGTTCGGCAGTAAGGGCGACACTGCTTAAGCGAGATTTGGTGCCAAGGATAGCTAGGTGGTGCAAGAATACGACATGGAGGTGGAATATCGACCAGGTGACAAAATGAGGCATGTTGATGCTCTCAGTCGTAATCCAGTACAGGTGAATTTGGTGACAATCTCTGAGGCGGACTGGTTTGGAAGAGTTCAGTTGCAGGATGAGAAAACACAGGCGATTGTTAAGGCGTTGGAAGGAGGTAAAGCTGACAAAGATGTGCGAACAGCTTTTAAGGTGAGAGACGGGCGCTTGTGGCGTATTACAGGCGAGGGAGACAGGTTGTATGTTCCTGCTATTGCAAAATTTAGCTTGTTGCGTAAGCATCATGATGACATTGGGCATCCTGGATTTGAAAGGTGTCTGGAACTTCTGAGGAAGACATATTGGTTCCCTAAAATGAGGCGTTTTGTGCACAAGTATACAGCAGCGTGTCTGAATTGTGCATATGAGAAAGGCGTGCATGGGCGAGGCGAAGGATTTCTCCATCCTTATGAAAATAAGGCACTTCCTCTCGATACGGTGCATATTGATCATCTAGGTCCCTTTGTCAAAAGTGTGAAACGGAATAGTTACTTGCTGGTGGTGGTAGACGCGTTTACCAAGTATACATGGGCAAAGCCTACTAGAACTTTGAGTTCTGCAGAAACTATCGAGAAATTAAGGTGGATATTTGGCGAATTTGGGTACCCAAGGCGAATAATATCAGACAGGGGATTGGCGTTTACTAGCAGGGCGTTCGCTAGTTTGTGGGCGAAAGGGGCATTAAGCATGTGGAGAATGCTATTGCAACCCCTCGGGCGAATGGACAGGTGGAACGATCAAACCGCACACTGATTGAGGCGATTACGGCGAGTGCGGAAGGAGAGGCGAGATGGGATGAACAACTACCAGAGATACTGTGGGGATTCAATCACACGATAAATGCCAGCACTAGATTCTCCCCAGCAGATTTGATGTTCTCCTATCAAAGTGGGCGAGTGGCAGACTTGTCAGAGGGCGATGACACTGCTGCACTTGGGCGAAAGCGATTGCATGCAGATAGGTGTAAGGCAGGTGAGAGATTGCAAAGGCGGCATCTCATATGAAGGCGAGGTATGATAAAAGGCGTAAGGTTGCAACCGAATACAAAGTAGGCGATTTAGTTCTGTGTCGTCAGGCGGCCACTATGCTAGGTGAAAAGGGCGTCAATAGAAAGGTGTCTAATAAATATGACAGTGCATATAAGATAACAAAGGTGTTAGGCAATGACAGGTATGAGATTGCATCATTGCAAAGTGTTAGGGGCTATAAGCGATTCAAGGCTATTGTAGCAGTAGATACCTTAAGGCGTTATCAAAGCGGTGCAGTTAATGTAGGCGACGAGTCTGATGACTCTTTAGGCGATTCTGAAAGGGATCAGTCTGGTCGACAGGATCTGATTGATCTCTTAGACAGTTAGGCGAGACTAGTAAATTAATGAGGACATTAATGTTTCAGGATGGCCGACTATTATAAGAATCGAGAATTGGACAGGCGACGACATCTGGCGGCCGAAGGTAGGAGCAGGTAGGAGCTCAGATAGGAGAATTCTACTGGACAGGCGACCGACAGCTTATGGTTGGTACAACTGATAGGCGTTAGGCGGGGACGGTGGAGGGCATTCTACGTGGCGAAGACAAGCTGTCGGTGCTGTGTACTGGTGTTTGTGTGTAAAAATAGAAAAATAATAGGAAATATACGATAGGCGATAATTTGGTGTAACAATATTTTAATAATAATGGGATTTGTTAATAAAAAACAAATACAAGACAAAAACATTTTATTACATAATTTTTATCACCTAGATGCCCAGGTAGTGTACGCGAGTATACCTATACAGATTGATTTTTACATAAATACCGAAATTGCTTAACTATCATTAGCGAAATAATTATGAAAGTTTTTTTTTCAAAGCGCTTTATTGTTAAATTATATTATTACACAAATGATTTAAATGTATCTCTAATATCAATTGCATTATTCGTGGGTCTGTTATTCTCGCGGTGAGGTTCTACAACTGATCTATTAGTTTGTTCTTCAATTTAATTTATCATTTGAATATCAATTCCTTCAAAGTCTAAAATTGTATTATGTAGAACACACATACAATTAAATCTGCAAATTCTGGATGAGTTTCTATAGGTTGCCATAAAACGTGACACGTGACAGTCGCATATTAAAGTACTCCTTTTCTGATCAAGCTGTTGGCGACTATAAGGCTTCAATAAATGGCTCATTAAAGGATAAGCTTCATCGCCCCCAAAAACAAGGGGCATCTTAATTTGTGTATTGGGAGAGGTTTATCATCAGGAATATTAAGTCTTCCATATTGCATCGGTTGGAAATTGCGGATGATCGAAAAGTACCTCCACTGTCACACTATATGCATTTCAAATTTCCCGCCCCGCCTGTACTTCTAGGTTTAGATAGTGAGTCTGGTACTGGTACAATCCCATCTCTGATCTAATGACAACATTAGCTTTATTTGTTATTTTTTCAATATCATATTTATTTTCATAGAACCTTCTTTATTTTGTTTTTGTTAATTCAAGCAAGCAGATTTAAAGATTCATTTCAAATCCTTAGACCGGAAAATTTTGATCTATTAGTAGAAGCAACAAAAAAAGTTGCTAATTATGATAATGACACAGAATCACATTAACGGCAATATAGAAGCAGAAGACGTGAAACCGTTAATTCACTTATTGAATGAAAACTGGAGATTTGAAGTTTCCACCATGAACACTTTAAATATAAATAAATGGAGCAAAATGACTATAATACCCCTAGCGAATGATTTTAAACTTCTTAAAGAGTACCTAGTTGACAAAGGAAACAAAGCAGCAGCAAACTTGGTAACATCAGCTGCATCAGAAAATGACTGCAAAATTTTAAATGAAACTGTGTACTACAGAGTAATATTGCTAAACCGAAGAAAGCCCGAGGAACTACAAATGCTTCTGTTAACATCTTACCAATGCTATTCAACAAATAAACGGAATTACAAAGAGTTTGAAGGCGCAATTTCAGCAACTGAAAAAATTTTAATGAGCAGATTTAAACGTCTGGTTATTCGGGGGAAACGAGGTCGTGGAATACCTGTATTATTTAGTACAGATATTCAAGAACATATAGATTTGTAAATAAAATATAGGTCCCAGTTTTTGTTAAACCTTATCCGTACTTGTTTCCGAGTATAAATTCTCCACAACCAATTAGTGCATGCAAGATATTGCAAAAATATGTTTCGCCTTGCGGTGCAAAAAATCCGCAAGGAATAACTTCACAAAATTACCAAAGCTTTTGGCCACATTATCGCAAGTTTTCAATATGTCCGAATCAGATTTAGAACAATTAGCCACGTTCATTGGCCACACGTTAAACACATCCATCGTCAATCATATAGACTACCAGATGACGTCTATCAGATCAGATCAAAGGGTGAAGTTGGAAATACATGTCGTCAAGTTGATTATGGAAAAGTGCCATAAAGCAGAGCTTTCCGCTATACGAGGTCGACCATCTTCGGTTCTACCACCATCTCGCCTAACTGGACGTCATTTTCCGGAGTATATACCAGCTACTCAGAAGAAGACCAACCCCACAAGACAATGCGGAATTTGCAGCCGAGTAAGAGACGGTAGAGGTAAAAAAATTCGACAGGAAAGCAGATACTGGTGTCCAGACTGCGATGTAGCTCTGTGTGTCACTTCGTGCTTCCGTGTTTACCACACAGTGGCACACATTTGATTTATGGCATATAGGAACCAATTTCCGAGTTAACTCGGGTTAGGAATTTTTCATTTTTGTTTTTTTTTTTCAGGAAACAACTTTAAAAAAAAATAGAATTTAATTTGGTTGATGTAGTGTTTCGTTGCACTATCTACTAGGTATTTGTGTATGGACTCACAAATAAATAACTTTACACTGTACTTAACAATAGGTGTATTTTAACAAATAGTAAAAATACATGTGACTCACAACTAGGAACCCAAATTTATACTAACTTAACTAAAATACCTTATCCTAAACATATGCGCTCACGCATGCGCAAACACCACAGTTGACATGCAGAAAAAAAATTGGGCGTTAAGCGGTTAAATTTGGCGGTATTTAAGTCATTGAAAGTTGCATATATCATTTCAATTAATCGGTCATATTTAAAGAATAGTACCACCCAGAAGCTTTCAAAAGATTTGAGAGCACTTGAAAAGCTAAAGTGCAAGCTAATGCAGCTGAAGGGGCCGATAAGGAAGAAATCGATGAAAACGACTACAACGAAGAAGCAGATGAATACAGCACGCAAGCTGGGCCAAGTAATGTATCATTTGAAGACCTCCTTCTGGAAACTATGAAACAAAATTCTACCAATAATAAAACAGTAAGAAAGAGACGAGTTGCCACAGGTGCCGAAGTAATTACAAATCAAAATATAGAGGATCTACATCTGGGTGAAAAGGAAAACTTTTAGGAGAAACTGCCAAAAAATAAAAACATAAGGACAGAAGCCGAGACAGCACTGGCAGCGAAAATAGCATCGAACTTATCTATGAAGAATCGGAAAATAACATGGATTTTCTTAAATGATGACGATCGTGATATTACAACCGAACATCTTGAAAATGTTAATTTCCACGCCTGGATATTAGTCAAATATTGCACCAAGAAAACTATAAAGTATTATGCAGGACAAATCACAGAAATATACTAAGACAGATCTGAATGTGCTGTAAAATTTTTGCAATTCAATAAAGCAAAAAATGCATTCTTTTGGCCTGAGACAGGAGATCTTGATACAGTTTTATATGAAAACATTGAAATGTTTTTACCTAACCCGATAGAAGATCGCCGAGACAATTTGTTTAAATTTGATGTAGAATTTTCTGGGCTCAATATTTGTTAAGTACTTACCTACTTTTGTATTTCATTTCTAAGAATAAATATTATTTTGTTTACATTTGTGGAGCAAGTTCGAATATCTCCAAGTAAAACATAACTACAACATAAATATATTTAAATACAAACGGTAGGCGATTTATATGGGGTTAGTTCGGAATTCGTTCTTGCCCCGCATTTATTTATAAAGAGTTATACGGAGTTTTAAGATTCTATCCGATCTTTCCCTTTGGAGGGGTAAGATCGGAAATATATTTCTTTTGTTTTAAATATTATTTTTTAAGGAAAGTAGATTACTTTCAAACCATATCAGTATAGTACGTATTTAGTTTTAACTCTTAATTGATGAGGTGGGGCCTTATCAACAGTACTATTTTGAACTGGTGGCAACACTGCATTTTTGCTCAAATGTAGGTGTACAGCTCAGTAGCTGCTCATTAATGATCAGTTAGTGTATAGCAGTAGTGGAGTGCAGCTGTGTCGTCAAATAAAAAAGTAAGTTATAACGAAATGTCGTTTGGGGTTCACAGGACCCCACTCACCGATTATCTATATTTTTATTATTTTAATCTTTAGACAATAAAATGGATGTACCATCAACGTCAACTCGTTCGCAGGTGCTGATTTTGAACAAAAGCCTTTGAAGTGGTATGAAGAGGAGGAGGAAATCGATAATAATGAGGATGACAATGAAGAAAAACGCGAACATGAAACGGATGGCGAAATAAATGAATCTGGAAACGACAATAATGATGAGCAAGAAAATGAAGAAGAATTTGTAAATGAACCCACATACAAGAAAACTGAAAAGTCATACTTTGGTAGAAACATATATAGATAGTCCGCAGTAGAACCAAATAGGTTCGTACGAACACTACAGCATAATCTGATTTCACATCTACCTGGCATAAAAAGTCCTGCAAAGGAATTATGCAATACTGCTGAAACCTCATATATTTGGGAGTGCTAATTTACCGATATTATGTTGAACGAATTAGTCCAATGCACTAATGAGAAACTACAAATGGCAAGAGAAAACTACGCAACCACGAATAAAACCGAAATGACAGATACTGATGTGGTTGAAATAAGGGCTGTGTTGGGGCTATTATATTTCACTTCAATTTTCAAGTCGAACCATGAGGATCTAGATGCTTGTTTCTCCACTGACGGTACAGGAAGAGATATATTTAGATGCACAATGTCTCTCAAACGATGTCTGACTTTATTGTGCTATTTCCGTTTTGATAATGCAGAAGATATGCACAATGTCTCTCAAACGATGTCTGACTTTATTGTGCTATTTCCGTTTTGATAATGCAGAAGATAGGGATTTGAGAAGACTGTGACAAATCTGCCGCAATATCATACTTCTTCAATAATTTAGTTGAAAATTCCCAAAAATGTTATAGTTCTGGGCAATATTTGTGCATCGACGAAATGCTATATATATATATATATATTGATTCTACCTTTTTCAGCTTTGACAATGTGTACTATAAACAAATTTTAGGTACCCCTATGGGTGCTAGTGTGTCTCCGATTATAGCTCAGATTGTAATGGACGATTTACTTGATTTTTGTATACCGAAATTAACGTTTAACTTACCTTTTATAAAAATATGTAGATGATATTATTTGTTCTATACCTCAAGGGGAGAGGATGAAATATTGAGAATTTTTAACAACTATAACTAACATATTCAATTTACAATTGAACAAGAAGATGAAAGGGGTGTGCCATTTTTGGATACAAAACTAATTAGAACTCCTGATAACAAGGTGATTCTAGATTGGTATATTAAGCCAACCAGCTCAGGGCGTTATATTAATTATAACTCTTATCACACTGAGAAAATGAAAATTAATTTGGTACTAGCCATGAAGAATCGAATATATAATATTTGTCATCCCTCTTTGAGGAATAAAAATTTAGAAAAACTTTTAGAAATTTTACACAATAATTCATATCCAATAAAATTCCTTAGAAAATACTTATTTAATACTCCATTAATTAATAATCTTCGGGCTGATCGTGACACACTGGAAACCTCATCACAAATTCAAATTACTTATGGGTCATTACCTTTTGTTAAAGAATTGTCAACTAGAGTTATTAATATTTTCAGAGAGGAAAAGGGTATAAAAATTGCTCAGAAAAGCGTTAGGTCCATAGGCAATCTCTACAGTAAATTAAAAGATAAAGATAGTATTCTCAAGAGAACCAATGTGGTGTATAGTATTCCTTGTTATAATTGTAATTTGGGATATATTGGTCAAACCTCCAGATCACTCAATGCACGTATTACATCACACAAGAGTGATTGTAGAACTCAAAAGATCTTGTGCATTATCAGAGCATGTTTTAGATTCAGGACACCATATGAATTTTGATGATGTAAGAGTTTTACATAGGGAAAAAATATAACTAAACGGTTGTTTCTTGAAATGGTTGAGGTTAGTAAGGATCAAAATTGTATGAATAAAAGAGTAGACAGTTCTATATATTCTTTTGTACTTACCCATGAATTTAATAATCATAATGTTGGTGTAGACAATTTTAGTGACTCAGATTCCATTTAATATGGTTGTTTAATCTTAATGAAAACTTATTTTTATAAAATAATTTATTGCAGTTGTTAATGATGCTTTGAGTGATGATATATAAATAACTCACTGGTTTTTTCAACTAGTTAAAGTGTTACACTAAAAAGAATTTTTTTAATTGTGTTTTTCGGTTGTATTTTGGGTTTACAATTAGTGTAATAATTTTTTGGTATTAGCTAAACTTTTGTTAAAAAATAATTTGTTGAAGAATTTAATTGTTAATACCTAAGATAGCACTTAATTTTTGTAACACTAGGTACATCATGAAATTTTCAATTTTGAGCTGTCCGTACAAAAATCTTATTATTTTTATGTACTTTTTTCTGTGTATTAATCACCACATGAAATCTTTTGAACATGATAACACCATATTGTTTGAATAGCAAATGGAAGAATTTTCAGTAAGACAAGAACCATGTAGTAAATAAGTTAACAATTTTAACTCTACTCATTACCATAAATAATGTCTAAATGCACTCCAGCAGTAAAATTTTATAGTCAACTTCAACTTACTAGTAAGTAATCTTTTATTAAGTTAAATTTACAACTAATTTTGAAATTAAACATTTAATTACTGTTAGTAATTGTTGTATAAACTAAATTATTGTATTCTCTTGTAGCCTTGAAAAAGACAATAAACATTGTCGAAAGCTCGGCATAGTAAACTAGAATTTACTTATTTATTATCCCAAAATTGACCGAAGCCCTGTTATAATTAACAATTGTTTGGTATTCAACTAGTCGGTCGTGACTACCCTTTTGGCGTTTTATATATATATATATATATTGCTGTGTATTCCCACCCTTGTAATAAACATGTAGATATTAAGATTTGGCGAACAGTATTGAACGTTTTTTTTTAAGTTACGTGTATAATTCTTTGATGCTTTTGGCATACATTTTATATATATATAGTACAGTCGAGTTCTTGTCCAAATTGTCTGTTACCATTTTAAATTTTGGATAATAAAAAATGAGAGGATAGTCGGGGAATTATTTATATTCTATCAATGTAATGTAATTAAATACTTTTGGAAAACAAATTAAAATATCTTAGAACCACCCATAATACTTAACGTTCATATAGTTATGTCTTTGTATTTTTCCTATGTTAGTGAAATGGATTCAAAGGACATAAATATAAATGTGGAGTTGGCAACCGTAGACACGGAAGAAAGCGGTGAAAATCGTCGCGAGATAGATGTTCCGGACGACGGCATGGACGCCGCGATGCTCGCGACCTTCCCAGCAACCCAACTTTTAAACGTCGGGGAGGTGGCCGCCGCCGCCGTCACGTACGACGTCCCCGATGACGGTATGGACAACGCAATGCTTGCGGCCTTCCCGGCGACCCAAATGGTAAACGTCGGGGAGGTGGCCGCCGCCGCCGCCGTCACCTTAGAAGTCCCCGACGACGGCATGGACGAGGCGATGCTCGCCTTTCCTTTGACGCAAATGTTAAACGCCGGGGAGGTGGCCGCCGCCGCCGTCACCTTAGAAGTCCCCGACGACGGCATGGACGAGGCGATGCTCGCCTTCCCTTTGACGCAAATGTTAACCAACCACTCTGTTTATGGCTCGACTGCTTATATATCACAGTTTCCCTCTAGAAGCAACACAAACACGTGGCTGCTGATACAATCAGACGTGCATCACGATACAGACATTAAGGATACACACTGGCTATACCTTTACAGTGTGTATTGCACAGTACAAGCCCAGCGCTATAGGACACGATCCCAGGCGTTTTGTTTCGTTCTAGAAAGGTTTGCACTGCTAAGAAGTAACAACTTAGCGTTTGAACCCACTGCGTTTATAAGACCGTTGATGTTAGTATAGGCAATAACGCTCTACACACGCTCTATGTAATATGAAGCAGCTTCAAGTGAACCAACCACTCTGTTTATGGCTCGACTGCTTATATATCACAGTTTCGCTCTAGAAGCAACACAAACACGTGGCTGCTGATACAATCAGACGTGCATCACGATACATGATACATACATTAAGGATACACACTGGTTATACCTTTACTGCATGTGTGTTGAACAGTACAAGCCCAGCGCTATAGGACACGATTTAATATTTTTAAATTTTTGTTGTAGATTTCTATTGTAACCGATGTTACTTGACTGGCGTGACAGACCGTCTGTCATGTAACCATCTATTTCATCGGAGTTGTATTGACCATTTAGATGTAGATATAAGTGAAGCTGTCCCAAGATTTTTTTGCCCTTCGTGCAAGGATTGGGCCTATCCATGCTTGACACCTATATATTTATAGGTAAGTTTATTATAATTTAATTTCAACTTTAAAGTTTACAGGTTTACAGTAACTAAAAAACAAATCTGTTTTATACTCTCGGCAAGAATTCAGACGCCTTATGTCACGGCTGACGTTTCGCAATTGTTTTTATTGTCAACGTAATTTTCGATATTTGGTCGCATTAAAAACAATCAATTTAGTGAATATATAATGCAACCTTTTAGTGTAGTATATAGCTTTATTACTCTCAGTTGCCGTTTTCTTAAACATTTTGATGAAAATATAATGAATTATTCATTTGTTCGTATGACGTAAGGCGTTTGAATTCTTGCCACGAGTATATTTGGATCACCTACATATGATAAGTGCAAAAATGTACCTACTTTATCTGGGTACTCCACTGTCCCATATGATTTTTTCAATATTTGTTATAATGCTTACTAACAAGCCCGCTATTTTGTAATCTGAACATAATATGTCACAAAAATGCCAACTTCGTTTGATCGTTTGGGTCATATATGATAGTATGTGTCATTATTTCTATAACTAAAAACAAATGTCGTTTTTCTAATATTATACTTAAAAACACCGAAAATAAATATTTGAAAGTCAATGTTTGGTTTTTATTAAAATTCAGGCTGATTTACATGATCCATTTGAATCTTTAAATGTGTTTTCTGAAAAACAATATTTTTGGAGTTATCACATGTGTCCCGAACACCACAGAAATAATCTTAAAAAGTAATTCTAATTATTAAATTCAATTTGCACATATTAATTTACAAATTATCAAGTGGACTTAAACTTTTCTTGCCAGTGATAGAAAATAATGAATACATACGACTACACTAAAGATCAAGTTGCCATGAAATAACAAATGTCAAGAATAACAAATAAAAATAACGAAATAATATTATGTCAAAATGAAATAGAATTCTTAAATCTAATTATTTTTTTCACAAAATAACTTGTAAATTCCAATTTTTTCGTGTCGAGAAAAATATATTACGGTTTTTTTTCAAAAGATGAACTTCATTTTTATACCTACCTACTTACACCTAATTTATAAGTAGGTTTTTCTTTACAAATCTGCAGATATTTTTGTATACCTAGAATGTCATTAGTCATATAAGATATAATTTTTTTTAGGTTTGTTGGTTTCATTAGTTCGTGTAGGTAGGTAGGTTTTATAGGTTTGTAGGTGTAGACTGGAAAGTAATATGCATCATCACATTGTAATACAAAGTGTCCCATAATGATGTGCGCTCCTTTGGAGGGTGTGTTCCTTGGGCCATTTTAGGAGGGGGTACTTTCTATAAAATTTTTCGACTTGAGCCATCCCTTCTAAAAAATTGAAAAAATTTCGGTTTTCATTTTTTTTCTCAAAAACGGTTCAACTTATAAATCTGAAAATCGGTGAATACATTTAGTTAATTAAGTGACAACTGTTGAATACGATTTATAACATTTATGAATTTTCAATATTTCCAACAAAATCAAAAATTTCCGTCAGGTAGGCTACGCAGCCTACCTGACGGAATTTAAATTACATGTAAATTTAAATTTACACTAGGTACGCACCTAGTAAATTTTTTACAAAGACTTCAGCTATGTGACCGACATCTGGGAAGACATGTTGAACACCACATGTAAACATTTAATAAAATTAAATTTAGCCTGTAGCTTCATTTTTATGTATTTACAACAACAAATATTAGACAGTGTTCTTTACCGACTGCCGCATTAGCCACCATAGGTATTTAAACATTTTGCATTTCGCACTCCCAAATTCTGAGTTTACTAGGTACTTGATAAAAATGATTCAAATTTGGCACATATCTAAAATTAAAACCACCAGCCCTCCAAAGGAGAACACGTCATTATGGGACACCCTGTATATTATTTCACACTTGGCGTTTGAATGTGGATAACATAAAAATCAACTGCAAAATAAGCTATATTTTCAAATGGTTCTTCTCGAACACAAAGCAAACAAATTTAATAAGTTAACATTTATGACAGCATCGGATGAAATAAAAAATCGAATGTTAACAATCTAGTAAAATGGAATCTACAGTAAAAAAATTAGGAAATAATATTCTCAAAAATCTTATATGTATGACGCGAAACTGGTATAAATACTATAAAAACATTCATCTGCTAACACGTGTGAATAGTTGAACGCATTCCAGTTCCGGGTGCGGATTGGTACAGAGTGTATGGAGTAGGATGGGCGGGGTGGCGGGTTGGCAGGTAGTAGAACGGGGCGGGTTTTTTGTCACTATTATCTAGTTTCCTAATTTCTACTACGCAGTAGTCGCAGAAGCAGTACGCTACGTAGTTTGTTCGCACGCGGTGTTTATCAGTGTCACTTGTCAGTTTAATCTGTAGTCTAGTTATAAGTTTTCAGCAACCACATACATGGATAATATGTAAGTTGTATAGATATATAATTTCCACTTTTGAAAAAAATCAGGGTAATTATTTTCATTAGCGTAAGACTGTCCAATCTTAACAAAAAAATTCCTACCCCCCTATTTTTGAGGGTGCTGATCACGAATCTGAAGTCAGATTTCAGCGCTCGCATGTAGTTTTCGAAAATTTCTCTTTTTAAATTGTAACTGTATACATTACATTTGGTTGAAAGTGCAATATAACTCCTATACATTTTGACAACAGTATGACGTCATGAAATGAAGAAGGCCGAGATGTACATTGCAATTTCAACCTAATGTAGTGTATAAATAGAGGTTATAATTATGAAATTGTTTTTCGAAAACTACATGCGAGCGCCGAAATCTGACTTCAGATTCGTGAAAATAGGGGGGTAGGATTTTTTTTTGTTAAGATTGGAGGGTTTTACGCTAATGCAAATAATTACCAAAATTCGTTACAAATTAAACCTAAACTACCTGTTAGGTACCCAAAAATTATTTTATTAAATATAAACACATATATACAGGCTGTTTCAAAAAATACCCGCAAAATTGTAATGTAATCTTTAAAAAGTAAGAAAAAGGGGATAATTATTTATTATAGCTTAAAATTTTTAATTAAAATATTCCTACTCCCTCCTTTTTTTTTGAGAGTGCTGAGCACTAATCTAAAATTAGCTTTGTGCGTTCGAGCTTAGTTTTAGACAAAAAAAAGTCAAAATTGTAATCTATGAATACCTACATTACATTTAAGTTGAAGTTGCAATGTAAGGCTTTAGCCATGTTATACAGGGTGTCCAGAAATGAGCAAAACATTCAGAGGATAATTCTAGACCGAAAATAAATGCTACGTCTTTCTATTTTTTCCAAAACTGATTATTAACATGTTCATCGGCTATAGTGTTGTATTATTAGAACTACTATAAATTATTGCATTGACGACGGTCAACTTTGTTTTAGCATGCTCTATTAATTTTCACATTTTTTATAGCTCTATTTTTTATTTAAATAATATACATATAAACATTGTATAAATATACAATGATATAAGTAACGCAACCTCACATAACGGAGCTATATAGCTCCTTAAAATTAGACCCCAAAATTTATTTACTTTTTTTAAATATTTTCAAAACGAATCGAGGTACAGTAAACAAATTTGAAATTGAGAAAGAAAATAATTCCGCATAATTAGTCATAAGCGTACCAAACCTGGGGGTTATAGGGTAAATATTGCTCTCTTTCTCTCTCAAGATTTTGGATGTTAGATAAAAAATATTATAAATTTTTAACAATTTTATAACTGCTACTCTTGTTTCTTTCGATCAGTTTTCAAGTAATATTAATTTAAAAATTTTGTGACAGTACAAAAATATTATTTTCTACGCAAGTGGTCAAATTGTCCCTAGCAGGATTTGAGAAGGCATTTGTTAGTTTATATTATGTATATGTTTTTAAGATTATTTGACATATAATACCTAGGCTATATCAAAATTTACAAATAATCACCTACCATTATACTGATATACAATTTTATAGTATTTAATACTTCAAAACTTTTGAATATCATCTTTGTATGTGTCAAATAAGCCGACAGAATTGTTTTACAGTCTGCTAGAGATATTTTGACTATTTTTAATATTCATCTTAAACTTTCATATTGTCACAAAATTTATAAATTTAAATGGCAATTGGTGCAAAATTATTATTAGAACACTAGATGTATTGTTTAATGATGATACTCAGTACAAATCTTTATTGTTTTATTTTAGGCGGTTTTGAAATATTTAGAGAAAATCACATTCTGCTCCCTTAAGCAGCGTTTTCTGATTTATATTTATTTCTTTTTTGTCCCTTGTATAAAGTTCGAGCCACCTCATTTGTATTTTAAAATATAACCAAAAAAAAATAGTTTTCACGAGTCTTTTACGGCAAAACTACGGCCAAATTGTGACACAATCAAAATATCATCAAAGTTTAAAAATATAGGTACATATATACTAATATGTTTACTGACATAATAAAAGTTTCGGAATTTTAAAGCTGGCCTGTTTTTAATCACATTTGAACAAACAATAATTTTTGCATGAGTATATCTATATCTATATGTATATATTATAACAAAAATTCTAAGCAGCTCGACAACAGTTCGATACAGGAAAGTTAATTTATGCAATATACCTCAAATTTTTAAATAGTTACTAATATTTAAAGCTACAAAATTAAAAAACAGAAAAATATTGGAATTTATAGTGATGAGATATGAATATGAAAGTTATTGTAATTAGGCATAATAATATATCCTATCTTTGTTTATAATTTTTAATCCTCTTTGCTTAAATTGTACGATTTTTATAACGATGATCCTTAAGCAAATCGCCCTGTACATGAGATTAAGTTGAATATTATAATGAAGTATATTCAATGAATACCTAACCTATATTTTTAATATTCAGCACCAACTAAATTTTAAAACACTTAAAACGCCTTTTTAATTACAAACCTTGACCGAAACATCTCTACAACTTTTTGTATATGCTGCAATTTGATCTGATTAATTTATGTATTTTGTCAGGCAGCAAAAACTTGTAACCTATTTAATACTTTTAAATTCTGTAGAATTTATATTCGTTGTTTCCTTTCTGCATCCTGCCTTTTCCCAGTTCAAAATGTTCACATATGGATAGAATTGGAATGTTGTGTAAACAGCGATAGCCTTGAGCTTTTTTTGCACGTGTCTCGTAGTAATAAAAATTTTTGTCGTGTATTTTAAAATTTTGTACAGTGACACCTAGATAAAATGTGTGGTACTTTGTTAAAGGAATGAATATTAGATAAAGATTCCGACAAAGATTTCATAAAGAAAGCCAATACAAAAACCTCATGCTGGTCCAGCTTGTATAGGGCTGTCCAAATTATTTTGCACACATTGTGGTCCTCGCCATCTAACCGACATGGTCCACAACTAAGACAGGTTGACTAACTATACTTTATAAACACTGATTGTGATCGTCTCTTTTATTAAGGCTACCGCAAGGTGGCAGCATTTTATTGCTAAGAAATATTTTTTGTTTTCGCTCAGTAAGTCCTCAAGGGATAAAGATAAAAATATGCGGTTTTTTTTTAACAGACTACAAATAATATTTTACATCGACGCTGTGTTTTGAAATTTCGGAAAAGAGCAAAATTCATTAAAAAAAAATTATTTTACATTTTTTCAAAATTTCAAAACAGAACGTCGATGTAAAATAATATTTGTAGTCTATTAAAAAAAACCGCATATTTTTATCTTTATTCCTTGAGGAGTTACTGAGCGAAAAGCCTTAAGAAGTTATTTACAAATATCGAAAATAAAATTTTAACTTTAACACCTTGTAACTCCGTTAATAATCAGTTATGGAAAAAATGTTATAGAAAGAGGCAGCATTTATTTTCGGTCTAGAATTATCCCCTGAATTTTTTGGTCATCATTTCCGGATACATATATGTCCTAAACGCCTTATTTAATTTTAATGGAGTATATTATTTAATTGATTTATATAATTCGGGTCAGAAACTACTTCTAACAGAATATTGATAAAACTTCTGCCAATTTAAATATTTATGCATGTTTTGCAAATCAGCGACTAAAGTTACACAATAACTGTTTCCATGCACAAAGCCTTTTAGTTATTGGAAAATTTTCATCATCGCTTTAAAAAAATTACATCAAGGAAACTGGTACGCTATCTATTATACTTATTGTGAATTTTTCAACACTTTGTATGTTGATAACGAAATGTCAGAGGACTTTAAGGAGGTTAAGGCGGTTGTTTTTGAAACATAGATACTGTATATATGTATGTTTGAGACTATTTTATTGCTATTTCAGATGTAATGATTTCCCAAAGGGAAAATGCAAAAAGATAATGTGCCCAAAATACCACAACTACAAATTTGCAACAACTATGCGAATACTCTGAAATGCCCTAGAGGCGATGATTGCCAATACTTACATCTTACCATGATGGAGAGAATTTTCTACGAAAGAGGAAGTGAAGGTATATTAAGGATCGTAGGCTTGGAGGCAGTGAAACGAGGGCAGATGATAGGTGCCTGCCAAGAATTCACGTCTACAGGGAGCTGCTCAAGAGGACTATACTACTGCCCAAATATTCATATCAAAACATCGCAGCATGCCGTGCATCAGTGTCCTGTATGCCAGGAACCATATGTTGTCAATCAGGTATATTATATTGGCAAATAGTATATACAAAAAATAATCTGCTAATACTGTTAATGGTTGTCTCTATTCTTGACTTTCAGAGAGTAATCCGTATACGAATTACATGATTCTGTCTCTCTTATTTAGTACTAGTAAATTAATGAGGACATTAATGTTTCAGGATGGCCGACTATTATAAGAATCGAGAATTGGACAGGCGACGACATCTGGCGGCCGAAGGTAGGAGCAGGTAGGAGCTCAGATAGGAGAATTCAACTGGACAGGCGACCGACAGCTTATGGTTGGTACAACTGATAGGCGTTAGGCGGGGACGGTGGAGGGCATTCTACGTGGCGAAGACAAGCTGTCGGTGCTGTGTACTGGTGTTTGTGTGTAAAAATAGGAAAATAATAGGAAATATACGATAGGCGATAATTTGGGTGTAACAATATGTAACCAAAGGCGTAAACTGTATAACTATTTATGACGATACTGCGAACGCGAGGGAGGGTCAAATCGAAATTGATGAAGTTACAAATTACCTCGACTGTCGTTACGTCAGTTCGATGGAAGCCGCTTGGCGAATTTTAGAGTTTAAAATGAACGATCGCTCTCATTCTGTATTAGTTTTGCCCGTCCATTTACCGGGAGAGCATTATATTATCTATCAGGAGAACGACGACCTACGTAATCTCGAGAACCGGTTAAACATACTATCCAAATTAGAGTCTTATTTTTTCCTAAATACAGAAGATCCGGAAGCCCGCCAGCACCTGTATGGCGACATTCCGGAATTTTATACATGGGACGACGCAGCGGGGCGATGGCGTCGGCGCCGTCAAATATCAAAAACCGTCGGATGTTTGGCGGAGGTGTCGCCACGTCGCGGTCAGATCGAGGTGTTTTACCTGCGCGTGCTTCTGAAACACGTTCGAGGGGCTACTTCTTACGAATCCCTAAGAACTGTCGAGGGCAGGCAATCAGTGGCGGCCCGTGGATTTTTTCAAAGGGTGGGCACATAAAAATAAATTTAAAAACTCACCTTTTATTTAAAGGTAAAATCCATTCTTCTATTTTTCTTATGGCAGAATAGCTCAATTACTTTGTTCTGTAAATCGGGAATGGACTCGATAAACTGTTTTTCAATTGATAAAACTGCTAGCGCATTAAGTCTATCTTGTGACATAGTATTTCTTAAAAAAGTCTTTATACGCTTTAAAGTAGAAAAGCATCGTTCACATTCACTGGTTGACATTGGCGTCGTACAAATAATTTCAACTAGTTTGTAAGTTTCTGAAAACACTTTACATAGATTATTGTCGGACAGAAATACCAAAAGTGACAATACACCTTATATGCGGCACATATCGTCTCGTTCGTAAAGTGCTGTAAGTTCACATTTTAATTTTACACTATCGAAAACAGGATAGGATTGCACAGTTGAGTCAAAATATTTTTGAGGAAATTTAAGTCTGTAGGTTTTAAAGTTCTCAGAACAAAATAATTTTGCTGCACTTAAATGGTCTTTAAAATTGAACCTATCTTTAATTTGAGTTAAAATATTGTCACACGCTTCTTTTGCAATAACGCTTCTAGTATCTCCAAGAGCTGTAGGCTTGCGTCTTATCCTGGTAGGTCCTTCTTCATCTTCAGATTGTAAGCTATCAGTGGAAGATCTAACGCGAATAACTTGCTGTTCAAATTGTTTAATAGCATTTTGCATTTGTACGCTCTCAATCCCCCTTGCTTGTGCTTGATTAAAGAATATTTCAACATGTGGCATAATGAAATGGAAAAATTTTAACCAGTAAAGAAACTCGGAGCTGTTTAGGAAATGTAAAAGCCCGCTTGCTTCGCCCAATGTTGTGGAATCCATATTTTTATCACTTAAAATGTGTTCTAAACACTCTTTAAAACAATCTTTATATTCAAACAAAGTATTTACTGTTCTGCTTTTAAAGTTCCAGCGTGTAGGTGCAGCTCGAGGTAACCTTCGTTTAACAACCTCATCAAGAATTGCTGTACGTTTGGTTGAGCGAGTAAAGAAGCTCGAAAATGACTGTAAATTTGCAAAAAATATTTTAATTTTTGTATGACATTGTGCTGCTCGTTCCATAATCAAGTTAAACTGATGTGCATAACAATGAATAAAATGTGCGTGTGGATACGTCTTTTTGATAATAGCCTGAACACCTTTATTTTTACCACTCATCACTGATGTACCATCATAACTTTGGGCGATTAATTTTGCTCTGTCCGAGGGAGATTTTAGTATTATTTGCAATTCATCCAACAATGTTTTTGCTAATATTTCAGGTTTTCGAACTACCTTTAAATACTTTAGATTCATTTAAATGTATTGCAAGCACAGAATCTAATTCTGCAGCAAAGTTAATTAAACCGATATAAATGCCTGGATTTTTGGACGAAGTCTTCTCATCATGACCTCGCAAGGCTAATTCGAAGGCTCCACAAAACTTTATACACATTATTAAACGACGCAAAATGTGACGATTTTTTTCCACCTGTTTATTATGTTCTAACTTATAGCGCAAATACGCACTATCTAATTGTCCACGTATGTCAGTTTTTCCTAAAACACTAAAATCCATATATGCTTTTAAATGCGCCACAGAATTTTCATGTTTCTTTGCCCTATCCGCTATGTGCTTTAAATCGTCAAGTCCGTATTTGGTCCACGCTGTAACTTCTGTATTAAATATTAAACAAATAAAACACAACAATTTATTTATCACGGAACAACCACACATCCATTGATATTTCTCGTATATGTTTCTATTAAAAACTCTCTTATATGTTCTAATTTTACTTGTAGATTCGTAATTAATATATAAATCAGGAGTAGGTCTACCTTTCTGTTTAATTAAACATTTTTGCTCAAATGGCACTGGATTGTTTTTAACAGATACTGAACAGAATTTATTTCTGGTTCCGGATCCATTTCTTTTAATAAGTATATGTACAAATACACACGAGAATCGCTTTAAAATTATATCTATAATGATAAATCGTCTTTAAAATCAGCAAAGTTAAAACGCAAATTTGTTTACACAACTATTCTGCAAGCGAAATATTTTTTACATACAAGTACCTACTAAACAAAGCAAGCGACTACAGAGAACTGAAACTGAATGTCGGAGGGAGACGGAGTGCTATTAAGAAAATCCAACTAGGATTTGGTATGTTGGCTTATAATGATGGTTTTTACAGAAGGTTAAAATGGAACAATGATGATATTAAAAATATGAATGAAGCAACTAAAGAATGGTTTACAAAAATAGAAAGCAAAATGTATAATAAAGACTATGTAAATGCTAGTCCAGGGATGTTGATGGGAATGCTGAATGCTGGATCCACAACTCTCGGTTTGTTGGCAGTTAATCATAGAGTTCCACAGAAAAAGATGAAAATTATTACTTTAAGATCAAGTGATGACTCGATGTCATTATATATGTCAAGGAATCCTAAAGATAACAAGCTATGCATCGAAATGAATAGAAGAAATCTAGGAATGATAGGCATAAATCCAAGCCCTGATAAGACCATATTCTTTCGTGAAGGTTATGGGGAGTATACTTCCTGGTATATGCATAACAAATTCATATCGCAGTTTGGAACTGACACTTCGACATTAAAACCACAAGGCAAGAACCCATATGATGATTTATACTGTATAGCTAAGGGCACTGCTATAGCATTAGGGACGTTGTCTATAAATCCTCTAGGAGCAACGGCTAGATTGAAAATTGGTATAGACAATGTGAAAAGAATATGGAGAATAAAGACAAATTACAATAAAAGGCCTAATATAAAACCTGAAGTTTTGCTGATTGAAGATGGTGGGAAGAATCTATGGAACTGCGCAAACTGTCACCTTGAAGAGATTTCTCTGAAAGAGTCCCAAGCCCCTTGTAAAGAAGAAGAGGAATATTTACTTAGAATAAGAAATCCAGAAAATCCATTTCAACCAGATATTGATGAAGAGATCAGTTTTTCTAAAGAGCATGGTACAATGCTACTTGAGCCCATTGAGACTCCTAGAAACTGCTTCACGTATGTTAAAAGATCTAATAGAACGGTAACCAGAAATATGAAAAAAGACATGTTTGAGGAAGAGAAAAGGAACGCTGAAGCATCAAAAATTATTCAATTTATAGATCCTACAGTATATGTTAGATACCCCACTTCAAATGTTCTTATTAGCGACCACCTAACTGGATTATTAAACATACTAAAAACAGATGTTGAGCTTGATCAAGAGAAGGGAGTGAAGGGACACGATTTCAGTGCCCTACGTCGGCTTTAAATCGGCGAATTTCATTTACTCCGAGGAGTGCCGACGGAAAATGAGCCGCGTTTGGAGATAAATTCTTGGGCTCCCAGGAAATAAGATTTGATATAGTTCGGCGCGTGGATGGTTGGCGGGAAATAAGTTTTGAGTAGATTTTCGCAACCGATAATAGAATTGCAAAAAAATATATAAATCTATAATAGCATCATATATTTCTTCATGGCATGTACAGTGAAGGGTGGGCACGTGCCCTTGTGCCCCTTAGCACCAGCCGCCACTGCAGGCAATGGGAAACATTCAGAGAGGCATGCGTCGCCCTCAATCTACTGATCAACGGGGACGAATACGATCAGTGCTTGCACGAAGCGGCGCTCATGAGACATCCCCGCCAAATGAGACGTCTCTTCGCATTGATCATTTGCGTGTTGGACGATAACGTATTGGCTTACGTGACCGACCTGTGGCGAACCCACAGGAAACACCTATGTCACGATTTCCGACGGAGAGGTCTGTCGTACAGGGAATGTCTACAAAGGACCATCAACGCGATAGATATTATCCTGAGGCGGAACAAACCGGGTCTTTCGTGTAACGGATTGGGTGTCGTCGTTGAAGACGACCTGGCGTCTTCTGACGACGAAGCAATGGACGTCCCCAACGTCGCAGACGTCGAGGATGTCGAAGACGAAAGACCGGAACGTATCCAATATAATGCCGACACGTTGAACGTCGAACAAAAAAGACCGTGTCGGAGAGCACCTGTTCTTCGTAGACGGACCCGGAGGTACGGGTAAAACTTACCTGTACAACACCCTTATAGGATACGTGACGGAGACGTTGGGTGGCACTGTCGTGTCTGTAGCGTGGACGGGTATCGCCGCAACCTTGCTGGTAAACGGCAGAACAGTTCACAAAACTTTCCGACTGCCGTTAAACCTGACGCCGGAATCCAATATCGGTTGGCACATGGAAGAGGACGAATCGGAAAATTTCCGATCAGTCAAATTAATATTATGGGACGAAGCTCCCATGATGCATAGATATGCTGTCCAGGCGGTGGACAAATATCTACGCGAATTGACAGGTGTGAGAAATATTCCGATGGGCGAAAAGTGCTGCGTCTTTGGAGGTGATTTTCGTCAAGTGCTACCCGTAGTGGCTCACGGTCACAGGGCTAGCGTCATTGATGCGTCGCTACAAAGATTACCGTTTTGGGAGCGATTCACGCAAACCAAACTGACGGTGAACGTCAGAGCACTGCGCCACGATCCCACGTTGAACAACCGAATCCCCGAATTGGAGAACAGAACGTTCGGAGAATGGTTAATGGCGTTGGGTGAAGGACGGTTGCCTTACGTAACGTTCTAAGGTCAAGGAACGTTACCGAGCGACCTAAATACAAAGCAACGCAACCAAGAGAAAAAATGGTCACAGAAATTACATCAATTAACGACATCGATGTTTCGACAAAATTAACCTATAGCGATATTGCAGGCATAAATATAAACAATGAAAATTTTCCACTTCCTGAATGTAGTATTTCGAACAATGAAAAAACTCTGAAAAAAAAATGCGACCAGAAAATTACTATACTTTCTGATATAACAGTGAAACAATCTTTGCAAGAAAGAATGGATACTATTTACACAACTCCAAACAGAAACATTTTGAATACACAAATTTGCCCTAACAGTTCTCCACCTATTGAGCATGAAGCTCTAGTTGATTTCAACAAGAATTATGCAAGAAAAAGTTCACAACAGAATAAACCTATTCTAATTGTGGTTCCACCTGCCGACCAGCTATCCAACAAAGCAGTGATTAAAACATTAGTTCCCGATGTTATTATTGAAAACATTCCATATGACCCTTACGAAATCAAACAAGTTTTCACTGAAATTGACGAACTGCCACATCAAGAAAGAATGGATTTGGATTATGTTTCGAAATCCAATAACATGAGCTCCAATTATGAAGAAATACTCACGGAGTCTCAAGTAGCCCAAGTTGTCACTGAAGTTGAACTGCCGCATCCAGAAAGAATGGATTTGGATTATGTTCCGAAATCTAATAACACCAGTTCCAATGCTGAAGAAATACTCATGCAGCCTCAATTGGCAATTAGTAATCGAGATCAAAGTTCAGATAAATATCACACTGAACTGCCACATCAAAACACAAATCAAGAAACCTTACATTTACAAGATGATACTGTTGAAAGAGCAACAAGACGCAACTATACTGACAGAAAGGATTTCTGCTTCTTTTGCGAAAAAGATATTTCACACTTTTCCAGACACATTGTGGGAATCCACTTAATTAAATATTATTTTGTCATATCTGTACTGCTGAATAAATAACACCCTGTATAGAATATTATATAAGTATTAGCTAGAGGGGCGACGGGAGACGAAGCAATAATAAACACGGGAACGCGGGACGGGGTTCAACGGGTAGTTACTAGTTAGTGGGGTTTTAGACTTCGACACTTCGACAGATAGGTTGGAAGACAGAGTGAATGGTGATAAGTAGTGCATCTGTTCTAATTTTACAGGTCAGTAACTTGTTTTTGTATATTGTATTTAAAGATTGAATGTCATTATGTCCCTTTTATTATTATTTTATTGTCTGTCCAATATCTTATTACAGCTTCATTATATTTTATTATAATTTGGAGGTAAAACAGAACTTGTTGATTTATTGTTGAAATTATATGTATAACTTTAGTTTGAGTCGAAGTTATGCTGTTGTAAATGGTATTGTAAGTTATTATTAATCATCTAGGACTACTGCTTTATTACTTGAATTAGCGGTTCGCTTGTCAGATGTTTGTAAGAGCCTTGGTGATTCTATTAATATTTTCTCCCGTGACTGGACACACATCCGTTAAAAACATATGAAGCATGAGATATGATTTGAGATGTTTGTTCAACCCCTCAACTACTAGCTGGGTAGCCTCCCGTATGGGACCTCAGTACCTTCTGACGCAAGTCGGCTAACTAACCAAAATACTCTTCAGTTTTGTATGTAGAATGATGATTATATTACCGTGTATTCAAGTACTGAAGTAGAGATACATTTTTATTATTGTCATCATTATTAGTACCATTGTAATAGCGACATCGATTCTTTGAATTGTGATCGGGGTTTTCTCTGTCGTGCTTTTTTCCCCCGTGAATTCAAGGCTGAGTACGGCACTGATAGGTGGTTAGGTAGGCTATTACCCCATTAACAGAAAACTAATAAACGAGGTGTATTTAATTATTGTTTTTGTTTTATATAATACTACTCAAATCTGCATAATTTCGTAAATATGTAGCACATTCGAGGTAAGTTAATAAATAATATAAATAAACACAACGTAGGTAAGTCTTCTCGATTATTGGCCAAATACTTCCTCTTTCAACAATGTTGAACGAACCCGGGTATGTTACACTACAACATCTTTACATGGCATAAAAATGAAATTGAGGTACTGAAACTTATGTCGTTACCAAAATTGTCTAAAGAAAGGCGGCAAGCTTTTGCGGTCTTAAAAAAAAGAGGAAATTTTTTGAAAAATAGAATTAATACTAAAGTGATGCCTGTTAAAAGAGTGTCGGTGATAAATACAGCTGCGAAGAAAGAAGATTTTCTTCCATGTTCACATTGTCTCGGTTATTATAAGAAAAAAAGTTTGTACCGTCATACAAAACTTTGCACCGAAAATCGGGACTCCGGTAATTGTAATAAGAGACAGGCCTCACAAAGCAATGGGCAAACAACAATGCTAGCTGGAAGTATTTTTAAACATGATAGTCTATTAACAAAGGAATTGTTTCCCAGAATGAGAGCTGATGAAATAACTCTTACTGCAAAGAAAGACTTCCTAATATGTAAATACGCTTACTCGTACATGAAAGGGCGAAGAAGTAAAGGAAACTTGGATGTTGTAAGACAAAATGTGAGGCGTCTAGCTAGGTTAGTTAGCTATTCTCAAAAAGAAGACAGTCAAATTAAAAATTTGATAGACTTGCTACGCCCCATCTGCTTTAAACTCATAGTGGATGGTGTGAATAAAATAGGACAATACAACTCTGAGACAGATATTTATGAATCTCCGACTGTGGCTTTAAATTTTGGAACATTACTAAAAAAGTGCTGTGACTTAGCCTACCTTGATTTACTTTCGAAACATAACACCAGTGATAGGAGGAAGGAGATAAAGATTTTAAAAACTCTTATTGCATCTCAGTGGTCTAATGAAATTTCGGCACAAGCAGCTTCAAATTTAAATTCGCAAAAGTGGAATAAGCCAGAATTGCTTCCTCTGGCTTCGGATTTGAAGAAATTAAATGATTTCTTAAAGGATATTGCCGCAGCAAATTACAATTATTTGTTGGCGGATGTGAAGAACTCCACAGCTTACAAGACATTAAAGGAAGTGATATACACCCAAATAATTCTACTAAATAGGAGAAGACCAGCAGAAGTAGCACAATTAAAAGTGCAAACATATAAATCTATTAATTTGACATCCAATAACCAAAGTGCATTTGAAAACTGTATAACCGAAACTGAAAAAATCTTATTAAATTCGTATACTCGTATAGTAGTTAGGGGGAAGAGAGGTAGAGGAGTGCCCATTTTATTATCACCACAAATGCAAAAACATTTTGATTATTTAATATCGATAAGGGATAATTTTGTGCAGGAAAATGACTATATATTTCATACAGGAGGTAAAAATTTTTTAGATGGTACCAAAGTTTTACATAAATATGCAGCTAAATGTGGTGTAGAGCGAGCGGAAGCTATAAGTGCCACTAGATTAAGAAAGCACTTAGCTACGATAACCCAACTACTTCAGTTTTCGGAAAAAGACTTAGAACAGCTTTCGACATTCATGGGTCATACTTTAAAGACACATTGTAATGTTTATAGGTTATCAGACGACATGTTTCAAACCGCAAAAGTTTCAAAATTATTACTTTTGGCATCGCAGGGTCAAGTGGATCAATATCAAGGCATGACTCTAGATGACATAAATTTAGACTTGGGACCTCTTTATGAAGATCCTGAAGCAGTGAACGATATTACAGCAGACAGACTTGAAAATCCTGATCAAGATATTCCTAATGACAACCATCCTATTGCAAGTACATCTAAAGACGAAAAAGTACCTATTACAAAATGTGCATGGAGTGTTGAGCAAAAACAGATCATTGCAAAACATTTTGAAAAACATATTAAGAAAAAAATACCTCCAAAACAATGGGAAGTAGAGGTCTTTATTAAGGAATATCCAGAAATGTTTAGTGGTCGAAAATGGACAAGTCTGAAAGCTGTGGTGTACAATATATATACCAAAAAATTAAAAGTTACCACAATAAAGTGAATTACAGGGATTTATGTGTTTACTTAATAAAATTTTTGTTTTAAGTTTGTTTTAAATACCTTTAAGTATTTTACTTTTCATATGTTAAGTTTTATGAATTATTTTAAGTTTTCTTACTTATTTTTATATGTATAGTATTTTTTTTGTTTTATTATTTTTGAGTAAAAATATACTATTTCATTATATTTTTGTTTGAATTAGTTTCCTAAGGTCTAAAATATTACGTATTCTTTCGGTTTTCAAACACATTACGAGTATTAAACAATTTGTCTCAGTGTTTTACTTCATACAATCTAAAAAAAAATAATATAGCTAAATTTACTAACCTGGTTTAATGAAAACACTATATAAATATTTAAGTTCACTTTTAGATAATTATTGAATAGGGCTTTGTCTGTGGAATTGTTCATTAGCATACCTAGATGTTTGGTATCAGAGACTTCATTGATAGGAATTGTAGAAGATTTGATTTATATTAGCTTAAAATACCTTTCTAATACAGTAAAAAATGTTATTACAGCTAATAATACAGAATATATAGGTAGATATTGTGGGTGTAATTCAACGCTGGTCGGGGCTTTAGTCCGCAGAGTAATTAGTTTTGTTAATACCTAAAAATACATAAAAAAAATAGGAAAATTTTGTTCCTAACGTCCTAATTCATGCGCAAAGTGTCTCTTCCGCACTTGTTAGGAGAATAACTATTTAGAATTCACATTTTGCTTTACGCTTGTTGAAGGAAACTGCATTAAAAATATTAATCTTATAATTTCTGCAGCTGTCTTTATCTGTTTTATTGCCATCATATCCTAGATCCACTTTGGCAACATTGTATTGGCTCAGCTTTGAGTGTAGAACTACGTATTTGGCACAGGTTTGGTAGAAATGTGTATTGGTTCAGGATTGTGTGTTTAAGTAGTTGTATATAAATATAAATAGAGTTGTTTGTATAGTCTGTATATGTCAAAAAGTAGGTAGAATATGGACCAATTAGAAGATATATGCATTAACTTATATTTTTTTTGTCTACGCTACACCAATAAAGCGGGTGGATCAGAATTGTATGGAAAGTATAAAAGGCTCAGGTTTGATAGAATGACGTATATATATATATATATATATATATATATATGCCAAAGGGTAGTCACGACCGACTAGTTGAATACCAAACAATTGTTAATTATAACAGGGCTTCGGTCAATTTTGGGATAATAAATAAGTAAATTCTAGTTTACTATGCCGAGCTTTCGACAATGTTTATTGTCTTTTTCAAGGTAGTAAGTTGAAGTTGACTATAAAATTTTTCTGCTGGAGTGCATTTAGACATTATTTATGGTAATGAGTAGAGTTAAAATTGTTAACTTATATTATAAGAATCAAGAATTGGACAGGCGACGACATCTGGCGGCCGAAGGTAGGAGCAGGTAGGAGCTCAGAGAGGAGTATTCTACTGGACAGGCGACCGACAGCTTATGGTTGGTACAACTGATAGGCGTTAGGCGGGGACGGTGGAGGGCATTCTACGTGGCGAAGACAAGCTGTCGGTGCCGTGTACTGGTGTTCTGTGTGAAAATAAGAAAATTAAGAGAAAATACGATAGGCGATAATTTTAGGTTTAACAACTCAGAAGTGGGATAGTTATCACGTGCTGTGTGTAGTGTTTTGAGAGGTGATTAGCCGCAAAAGACGGTAATAGAAATAAGTTTGTCAGGTGTGATAGGTGTGGCGTAGCCATTTTCAAAATGGCGGACAAGCCAAGAAAGGAAGGTGACATGTTGGGAGGCGATAGCGAAATCGAGCTGGATTATGATATGGAGTTGGAGGCAGGTGCATCAACGTCAGGGGCGGAAAAGACGGAGGAGGTAGTTAGGCGAGTGTTAGATGAGAAACTGGCGGGATGCATGGACGCCTTCATGGAGAAGATGCTGAGTAGGATGGCGTCGGTGACAGGTGGAGCAGCGTCGGTGTCAGGCGGACCAGCGTCGGTGTCAGGCGGACCAGCGTCGGTGGCAGGCGGAGCAGCGGCGGTGACAGGTGGAGCGGCAGTGGCGGTGGCTACCCCAAGCAGCTCGGCAGGCGTATCAGTAAGTATGGGACAGGCGAAGACGGAGTCTCGGGCCAGCACCGAGACTCAGGAGGTAAGTAGGCGGAGAGGCGATTTGATGGAGGTAGGTGGCATTGTGGAGGAGTTCGATCCTGATGATCGGCACTCCAATGTTAATAGGTTCCTAGGGCTTATTGACCAGTTAGGCGATGTGCATGGGTGGTCAGCGTATGAGCGATCATACCTGATGCAGGTGAAGTTGAGAGGCGCAGCTAGGAGTTGGTTCAGGCGATTAGATATGCTGAGTTACACTTGGGAGCAGTGGAAGGCGAATCTGCAGAAGGCGTTTCCCAGGCGGCATGATTTCTACGACTGTTTGGCGGAGATGATGGAGAGGCGTAAGCAGGTAGGTGAAACGATGACCAGCTACTTTCACGCAAAACTGGCGTTGTGTGAAAGAGTGAAGGTGACAGGCGAGGATGCAGTTTCCTGCATAATCAAGGGGCTGCCGGAAGAACTGTGGGCGAACGCGTGGGCTTGCAGGAGCGAGTCACCAGAGGAGTTGTATTCCGGCTTTCTAGCCGGCTTGGAGACTTACCGGACTCCAATGGCGATGGTGGTAGGTAGGCGAGCGGAACCCTCAACGTCAGGCGTAAAGGCGAAGAGGGTGAGCAGCCCAGGTGTTCTCCATGGGAAGAGACAGGCGACAGCGGAGGTACCCAAGGTTAGGTGTTACAACTGCCAGGAGTATGGGGCCCACATTAGCAGGGATTGTCCTCACCCCAAAAGTAGTAGGTGTAGCTGGTGTGGGAAGGAGGGACACTGGTTCAAGAATTGTCCAGTCAGGCAGGAGTACCTTCGTAGGAAAGGTGGAGAGGTGAAGGAGGGAGGCGAGAAGGAGAAGAAGAGCAGCTCAGTCAAGGTGAGACTGGTGAGTACTGCTAATTTAGATAATGTATATAAAAAGATTGGCGTAATTAATGGGAGGCGTATTAAGGTGTATGTTGATACAGGGTGTCAACATAATTTAATGTCAGGCGAATGTGCTGAACGGTTAGGGTTGGAGGTGACCACAGAGAGTGTGTTTTTGAGAGGATTTGGTGGAGGGTTAGGCGCAGCTCATGGACACACAAGGTGTTCAATTGAGGTGGATGGCATCACGATGACAATCACCGCATTGGTTACTTTGTGTGATATCTCTAATGCGGATTTAATTCTAGGGCAACCGGCGATAGGCGAGAAAGGTGTCACTATGGTGGTAAGTGACAATAAGGTCACTTTTGTCAAGGAGGTAGGCGTAGAGGACCCTTTCAAGGAGATGAGCCTCGAAGACAATGAGGTAGATAGGCGATATCTAGTTGTCCTAGAAGAAGATGTTGTGGTGGAGCCAGGCACAGAAAGGCGAGTAGGTGTATGTGTGCCCAACACACAGGAAGGTGAAGAAATATTTGTAGAGGCGAAACTGCTTGAGACAGGCGAATGCACCGTAGTGATGCCAAGCGGTGTTGTAAGGTGTTCAGGCGAGAGGGCTCAGATTAGGGTGACCAATTTGGGCCCACAGCAGCTCAAATGGAAGAAGGGACGAGTGGTAGCGAGGACTGTTAGGTGTAGAGAGGCGACTAGGCGAGCTACCAGGCCAGGGAAAAAGGATATTAAGGTGAGCAATATTCAAACTATTAATTTGTCTGAACTTAATGTGGGTGATATAAATGACGATGACAAAACTAAGCTAACAGAGTTGTTGTCACGAAAGGCGTACTGTTTCTCAGCTGGTGAGAATGATTTAGGTTAACACAGTTAGGTGAAATGAGAATTAAGTTGGTGAATGATATACCTGTGTATTACAGACCCTATAGGTTGTCGTGTTCAGAGAGGTGTAAGGTGAGAGATAAGGTGCAAGGACTTCTCGATAGCGGCGTTATCAGAGAGTCTGATTCAGCTTATGCCAGTCCCATAATACTGGTCAGCAAGAAAGATGGCGGAATTAGGTTGTGTGTAGATTATAGGGCGTTGAATGCAATTACGGTTAAGGATAGGTACCCTCTCCCACTGATAGCAGATCAGTTGGACCGATTAGCAGGCAGGTGTTATTTTACAACATTGGATATGGCGCAGGGGTATCACCAGGTGCCTATGCACCCTGATTCTATTGATAAAACGGCGTTTATCACTCCTGATGGACAGTATGAGTACACAAGGGTCCCCTTTGGTTTAGCTAACTCTCCGGCGGTGTTTCAGAGAATAATCAACAAGATGTTAGGTGGATTGCGACATGATCAGGTGTTGGCGTATATGGATGACTTGTTAATTCCATCTAAGACAGTTGAGGATGGTTTGACTCTTTTAGAACAGGTGTTGGATTTGATAGGACAGGCGGGATTTAAATTGAATATGGCGAAATGTTCGTTTTTGCAAGCTTCCATCGAATATTTAGGCCATGAGGTGAGCGGAGGTGGCATTAGACCTGGACCCCGGAAGGTGAAGGCGGTGGCGGAATTTCCGGTGCCAACAGATGTGCATACGGTGAGACAATTTGTTGGGTTGGCTAGTTATTTCCGCAAGTTCATTAAGAACTTTGCAATTTTGGTGCGTCCACTTACGAAGCTCACAATGAAAGGAGTAGAGTGGCATTGGGGCGAAGGTGAGCAATTAGCGTTCGAAAAGTTGAAGGCGTTGTTAATAGAACGACCAATATTGGGGTTATATAGCAGTGAGTTACCTACGGAACTGCACACAGATGCTAGCAAACTTGGGTTAGGTGGCATGTTGCTCCAGAGACAATCGACAGGTGATTTACAGGTGATCTCTTATTTTAGCAGGGCGACAACTAAAGCGGAGGCAATGTACCATAGTTATGAATTGGAAACCTTGGCCTTGGTAGAGTCCGTTAAGCGATTTAGAGTTTATTTGCTAGGTGTTCATTTTAAGGTGGTTACTGATTGTTCGGCAGTAAGGGCGACACTGCTTAAGCGAGATTTGGTGCCACGGATAGCTAGGTGGTGGTTGGCGATTCAAGAATACGACATGGAGGTGGAATATCGACCAGGTGATAAAATGAGGCATGTTGATGCTCTCAGTCGTAATCCAGTACAGGTGAATTTGGTGACAATTTCTGAGGCGGACTGGTTTGGAACAGTTCAGTTGCAGGATGAGAAAACACAGGCGATTGTTAAGGCGTTGGAAGGAGGTAAAGCTGACAAAGATGTGCGAACAGCTTTTAAGGTGAGAGACGGGCGCTTGTGGCGTATTACAGGCGAGGGAGACAGGTTGTATGTTCCTGCAATTGCAAAGTTTAGCTTATTGCGTAAGCATCATGATGACATTGGGCACCCTGGATTTGAAAGGTGTCTGGAACTTTTGAGGAAGACATATTGGTTCCCTAAAATGAGGCGTTTTGTGCACAAGTATACAGCAGCGTGTCTGAATTGTGCATATGCGAAAGGCGTGCATGGGCGAGGCGAAGGATGTCTCCATCCTTATGAAAAGAAGGCACTTCCTCTCGATACGGTGCATATTGATCATCTAGGTCCCTTTGTCAAAAGTGTGAAACGGAATAGTTACTTGCTGGTGGTAGTAGACGCGTTTACCAAGTATACATGGGCAAAGCCTACTAGAACCTTGAGTTCTGCAGAAACTATTGGGTACCCAAGGCGAATAATATCAGACAGGGGATTGGCGTTTACTAGCAGGGCGTTCGCTAGTTTTGTGGGCGAAAGGGGCATTAAGCATGTGGAGAATGCTATTGCAACCCCTCGGGCGAATGGACAGGTGGAACGATCAAACCGCACACTGATTGAGGCGATTACGGCGAGTGCGGAAGGGGAGGCGAGATGGGATGAACAGCTACCAGAGATACTGTGGGGAATCAATCACACGATAAATGCCAGCACTAGATTCTCCCCAGCAGATTTGATGTTCTCCTATCAAAGTGGGCGAGTGGCAGACTTGTCAGAGGGCGATGACACTGCTGCACTTGGGCGAAAGCGATTGCATGCAGATAGGTGTAAGGCAGGTGAGAGATTGCAAAAGGCGGCATCTCATATGAAGGCGAGGTATGATAAAAGGCGTAAGGTTGCAACCGAATACAAAGTAGGCGATTTAGTTCTGTGGCGTCAGGCGGCCACTATGCTAGGTGAAAAGGGCGTCAATAGAAAGGTGTCTAATAAATATGACGGTCCATATAAGATAACAAAGGTGTTAGGCAATGACAGGTATGAGATTGCATCATTGCAAAGTGTTAGGGGCTATAAGCGATTCAAGGCTATCGTAGCAGTAGATACCTTAAGGCGTTATCAAAGCGGTGCAGTTAATGTAGGCGACGAGTCTGATGACTCTTTAGGCGATTCTGAAAGGGATCAGTCTGGTCGACAGGATCTGATTGATCTCTTAGACAGTTAGGTGAGACTAGTAAATTAATGAGGACATTAATGTTTCAGAATGGCCGACTATTATAAGAATCAAGAATTGGACAGGCGACGACATCTGGCGGCCGAAGGTAGGAGCAGGTAGGAGCTCAGAGAGGAGTATTCTACTGGACAGGCGACCGACAGCTTATGGTTGGTACAACTGATAGGCGTTAGGCGGGGACGGTGGAGGGCATTCTACGTGGCGAAGACAAGCTGTCGGTGCCGTGTACTGGTGTTCTGTGTAAAAATAAGAAAATTAAGAGAAAATACGATAGGCGATAATTTTAGGTTTAACACTTATTTACTACATGGTTCTTGTCTTACTGACAGTAAGACAAGAACCTGTTGAAGTTGACCTGTTGAAGTATCTTTATAAATATGTAACCAAAGGCGTAGACTGTATAACTATTTATGACGATACTGCGAACGCGAGGAGGGTCAAATCGAAATTGATGAAGTTACAAATTACCTCGACTGTCGTTACGTCAGTTCGATGGAAGCCGCTTGGCGAATTTTAGAGTTTAAAATGAACGATCGCTCTCATTCTGTATTAGTTTTGCCCGTCCATTTACCGGGAGAGCATTATATTATCTATCAGGAGAACGACGACCTACGTAATCTCGAGAACCGGTTAAACATACTATCCAAATTAGAGTCTTATTTTTTCCTAAATACAGAAGATCCGGAAGCCCGCCAGCACCTGTATGGCGACATTCCGGAATTTTATACATGGGACGACGCAGCGGGGCGATGGCGTCGGCGCCGTCAAATATCAAAAACCGTCGGATGTTTGGCGGAGGTGTCGCCACGTCGCGGTCAGATCGAGGTGTTTTACCTGCGCGTGCTTCTGAAACACGTTCGAGGGCTACTTCTTACGAATCCCTAAGAACTGTCGAGGGCAGGCAATGAGGCAATGGGAAACATTCAGAGAGGCATGCGTCGCCCTCAATCTAATGATCAACGGGGACGAATACGATCAGTGCTTGCACGAAGCGGCGCTCATGAGGCATCCCCGCCAAATGAGACGTCTCTTCGCATTGATCATTTGCGTGTTGGACGATAACGTATTGGCTTACGTGACCGACCTGTGGCGAACCCACCTATGTCACGATTTCCGACGGACAGGTCTGTCGTACAGGGTAGACATTCCTGACAAAGGACCATCAACGCGATAGATATTATCCTGAGGCGGAACAAACCGGGTCTTTCGTGTAACGGATTGGGTATCGTCGTTGAAGACGACCTGGCGTCTTCTGACGACGAAGCAATGGACGTCCCCAACGTCGCAGACGTCGAGGATGTCGAAGACGAAAGACCGGAACGTATCCAATATAATGCCGACACGTTGAACGTCGAACAAAACAGAGTGTTCGTCCGTATTGTTCGGTCGATTTGTAACGTCAATAATTTAAATTTGCCACCGGAAATACTGGAGTACATTAGAGAAGTCGAAGCCCCAACCGACCGTGTCGGAGAGCACCTGTTCTTCGTAGACGGACCCGGAGGTACGGGCAAGACTTACCTGTACAACACCCTTATAGGATACGTGACGGAGACGTTGGGTGGCACTGTCGTGTCTGTAGCGTGGACGGGTATCGCCGCAACCTTGCTGGTAAACGGCAGAACAGTTCACAAAACTTTCCGACTGCCGTTAAACCTGACGCCGGAATCCAATATCGGTTGGCACATGGAAGAGGACGAATCGGAAAATTTCCGATCAGTCAAATTAATATTATGGGACGAAGCTCCCATGACGCATAGATATGCTGTCCAGGCGGTGGACAAATATCTACGCGAATTGACAGGTGTGAGAAATATTCCGATGGGCGAAAAGTGCTGCGTCTTTGGAGGTGATTTTCGTCAAGTGCTACCCGTAGTGGCTCACGGTCACAGGGCTAGCGTCATTGATACGTCGCTGCAAAGATTACCGTTTTGGGAGCGATTCACGCAAACCAAACTGACGGTGAACGTCAGAGCACTGCGCCACGATCCCACGTTGAACAACCGAATCCCCGAATTGGAGAACAGAACGTTCGGAGAATGGTTAATGGCGTTGGGTGAAGGACGGTTGCCTTACGTAACGTTCCAAGGTCAAGGAACGTTAACGAGCGACCTCGTCCACATTCCTGCGATATTTATCGTTCCCGATTTAGTGAGCCTGTTGTCGTTTGTGTATCCGGAAGGTTACACGTCCGATGACATAGGCGAAAGAGCAGTTCTGTGCCCTACAAACGCAATGGTGTCGACCGTAAACGAAAATATTTTAAATTCCTTGGAGGGTGAAGTAAGAACGTATTTCAGCGTTGACCGGCTGAAAGACGATGAAAACGACAACATCCACATTCCCTAAGATGTCGTGGAACAGGTTAGCGTACCTAGCCTGCCTCCTCATGCGTTGAATTTAAAAATCGGTGCGGTCGTCACGTTGCTCCGAAATCTTGACGTGGAGCGCGGCGAATGCAACGGCAGCCGCATGAAGGTCACTCGAATGACCGACGATATCATCGAGTGCGCCTTACTTACCGGCCAATACAGAGGTAGGAAGGTGTGGCTGCCCAAGATATCGATGTCGGCGCGAGATCCGGCCATCCCCAGAGAAGTATTGCGAACGCAGTTCTCCGTACGATTGGCCTATGCCATGACTATAAATAAAGCACAGGGCCAAACTCTAGGAAAGGTTGGCATTTTCTTGGAGAGGGCGTGTTTCGCTCACGGACAATTGTACGTGGCCTTCTCGAGGGTTGGACGCGCCAGCGACGTAAAGGTGTTCATCGAAGACGGCATGAAACAGGGACGTTTTCGTCAAAGAAGTGGCGCTCGGTACACTAGAAACGTAGTGTATCATACGCTTCTTCGAGACGAAACACGTCCGGCCGGCGACAAAAGACAGCCTCGCGTCGTCGTACAGGCGGACGAGCTCGCCGATCACGTCGCAGAGCCTCCACCTCCCCCCCCCTACGTTAAGAGTGGAAGATGAGGAAGAGGAAAATAATGACCTGCTTTGCCTGGAAACCGTCCCCGAAGATGCAATCGAAGCTGCGCATTCCCCAGAAGATCCGTACGTCGACGATGGAGATCCCTTCGTCGACGATGCCGGCGAAGACATTCCCCTGGAGTTCGTCCCTCCCCGATCGGAATCGGAATTGAGGAAACGCGTCTCAACAATGGACAGACCCGGAACAACAGGTGTGAAGGTTAAAATAAGCCCCCCCCCCCCCCCGCTCCCCGTTATTCCTCCTCCGAATCCGACTAACAGCATGTATTAACGTAGGTGTAGTATTTGTAATGTAAATATTTTATATCACCAATGTACAGTAGGTTTTTAGCAGTTTTATATAGGATTATAATTTGTCATAATCGACATATATAAAAATAGTTTGTAATATAATATCCGTCATCCATGTAGAAAATTACTGTGTATATACATTTCCGTTAGCATTGTCCCGCCGATGTATATATTGTTCACGTGGGAAGTTTTGTATAGATGTAAGTGTCATTGTGTAATTATTATTATTGCGTCGAAGCATTGTACATTTTTGTTGTAATATGTTAGAGAAGTTTTAGGTTTTGTTAGGGAACACATGTAAAAATTACTTTATAATATCATTAATTTAATTAGGACAATAGGCTTATATATAATTGTATGTATTGTACCGCATTGTCTGTTGTGGTGTCACTTGTAAGACCACTTTTCGAAGCACATAGTTGCAGTACATGCCGTTATATGTAACCCCGTAGGGAAAAGGTAGTCGTCATTATTTTAATAAGTAATATGTATAGGATAGACATGTAGGTTGTAATGGTAAGACCCTAGAGAAATATATATATTTATATGTATATCTACGCGAAGAAAATGACCGTTTATATTAGCGTGTATATATTTATATATACTTCTCGGCAGTTACCGACGGCTACGACAACTGTCCGTTGTTCGTTCGATCGGTAAAATGTGACGATCGAGCCGTACAACGCTGATGAGACTAAGGAGAGTCGAAACAGTAGCCGACAGCCGTTCACATAGACGCTGTCGAGTAGCCAAAGAAAAGTTTTCAAGACATCACAAACGGAAAACGACACGTTTGAAAATTTTGCATTGGGAAAAGTAGTAATTCGAGAATTTCACAATAAGAGTTTTACGTCAATAACTGTGTAATATATTTAAAAAATAATCGCCGCCGCCCCCGGCACAAAATACAAATATCGCTTACCTTCATAAATTTTTCTATAAAATTTTGAAAAAATCGCAGTGGAAAAAGTGGTCATTGGAGAATTTCGCGGCATAACAGTATTACGTCAGTTACGGTGTCCTGTATGTGGACAAAAATCGCCGCCGCCTCCGGACCAAAATCCAAATCTTGCGTACCGCCCCCCCGCGAACCGTTCTTTGAATCATCGACGGATAACACCTCATAACGGTCCCCATATGAATGCGAACATCCTACAAACCGCCGTATGTCCGTAGCGGGCCAAACCCCGGAGGCGGCCACCTAACCGCCGTTACCCGCCGAACCGTTCATTGGAGAATTTCGCGGCATAAGAGATTTCGTTTTGTAATGGACCCTTTTACCGATCCCCCCACCCGCGGGCCCTCTTTTTTTTTAATTTTTCTATAACATTTTTAAAAAATCACAGTTCAATAACGCGTCGTTGGAGAATTTCGCGGCATAAGAGTTTTACGTAAATTACGGTGTCTTCTATTTGAAAAAAAATCGACGCCGCCTCCGGACCAAATTCCCAATTTCGCGTGCCGCCCCGCCCCCGAGAATCGATATTTAAGTTATCGACGGATAATACCTCCAAAAGGTCCCCATATGAATGCGAACATTCTACAAACCCCTTATGTCCTTAGGGGCCAAAATCCCCGGAGGCGGCCACGTATCCGCCGTTACCCGCTAAACCGTTCACCGGAGAATTTCGCGGCATAAGACTTTTTCCTTTGTAATCGACCCCTTAACGGATTCCCCCACTCGCGCGCCGTCTCCGCCGAGATCGCCACACTCGCAGCCGCCCCACCCCACGGTTGAAGTCGGAGAAACGCCGTTTTCGGACCATGAATAGACGTCGCCAGGACCTACCTTCCAAACGACATCATGGCCTCCCCCTCCTTCGCTGCACGAATCTCATGTTCGCGACTGGGCCCCCCCAAGTCCTTTCACCCTTCGTGTCTCAGGAACGGAGAAAGATAGAGTCACCGGACTTGATCGAGCGCGTAGAGCTCCTCGAAACGGAGTGCCGATGTTAAATAGCGTTCGCGCCGTGAGTCACTGGCTCCGCCGCCCCCCCCCCCTATCTCCGCCCCCGTGGGTCGTAGCGCAAAAGACCCGTCCGCAAAATCGTCTTAAAATAGCCGAAAATGGGAGTATGGGACACCTTTACCACTTTTCGCCGCCCCCGACACGAGATCGTCCGCCGCCCCCGAACGGAGGCGGCTAGGAGGTTCATTCAAATTCGAAGATGATTCATCAACAGTACCGCATCCGATGCTCCAACCGGCTACCTTCTACCTCCACTCCTTCTTCCCCGCCCCCGGACGACCGCCGCCCCCGTTGCTCCGATCGCGTCGAAACCCCCAAAAAATCGTTCTCCGCGGGTCAATTTACATGGGTATCCACTTTGTTCCGCGCTCATACGGCTATTAGGCCAATCTCACGTTCGCGGTAAGCGGGTTAGAATGATTTTTAAATTTTTGTAACTTACTACGATAAGGTCGCACACCAACAGATTATATCCGTTTATTGAGTACACACAATACCCGTGCTAAGTACAGGTTATACTTACTCATCTCATAGTTTTTAAATTGGAAACATGAAGACATAATGTTTCAATCTATTATTGCGTTAATCATTATTTTTTCGTTTTAAATTTTGTCTAACATCTGACGTTCTATACTTTGATACGTTTAAAAGATTTAAATATAGTATTCTTTTTTCTTTTATTACATTTACATTTAAACATTCATTTTTACTTCCATTTAGGGTTTATTTCAAGTATAGAGTAAACCAAAACAATTTCAATGATTTTAAATTTTATTTAAGATATTTTTTATGTTTTCACATGATTACAATTAAAAAACAAATCCAACACTTATATTTACATTTACAAACCATACATATTTTTCATTATTATTTATTTATATATACTTCTTATATCCTTACATTCCACATATATAATTAATATTTACAACTTAAACCTATTCTTTACACATATTTACATTTTTAATATAAACAACACTCATTCAATTCCTTTCATTCGTCCATTCAACATGTTAATGATTTTTTTATACCTACTTCTACCCTTCATTCTCTCCTTATTTTGTATTTCCACCTCCAACGACATAATCTTATTCTCGACTTTTTTTTGTTCTTCTCTTAATTGCCAGAATTTATGACGTTGTTCGTCCAACTGCCCCCGCTCTGCTTCAGCCTTTACTTTACGCTCTTTTTCATACAATTTATCCATATACTCTATAAAGGCTAAAACTACTGCAGTATCACCGGGCTGAGACAGTTGGATGTCATCATCGCTATCGTCCTGAAAAGTCGTTGGAGATACAATTACGTCTTGGTTATTGTTTTGTGGAACCCCCGCTTCCTGCAACACCACGTCCTCGAACAACACCTCCGGGAATTCCACCTCCGACACCGATACCTCCTGAGGTGCAGCCTTCTGCGGTGTCTGCTGCTCTTGCGGTTGCCCGTACTCCAACATATTTGCGTTGGCATCTGGGGGGCCACAGCATCCTCGGCCTGACTCTGTTCCGGCGGTGCTGTCTCCACTACCTGAATTTGGGGCAACTGCGCCGGAACTAATACTTCTGTCACCGCCTGAACTGTTCGCTGCTGGGCCACATCATACGACCCTCCCGAACACTTGGTTGTTGCAGCATCTGCCACAACGTCGACTTTGATGGTGACGCCGATTTCTTCTGTACTTTTTCCACCCGCCTGCGGTTTTGTACTTTTGGCGTCGCTGGTCTCTTACATACCCCTACCTTTGGCTTGGGTAGGAATATATCGTCACCTTCATCGTCGCTTATTGGTGACAGAACGATATTCGGAAGGTCCTGGCGAATGTTGGCTATGGCCCTAGCCAACACGTCGTCTTCTGGGATGCGGTTTAGGTCCGCCACCACAACGCTGGCAGATGGTGCCGTGGTGAAATAACCACGGTTGAACGACCCGTGTCTCTGCAATTCCAACCGTTCCTCCGGGGTCATTTTCGGCATCGGTTTCCCTCCACCGACCGGCTTCCTTCTGGAGGTGGTGGGCTTCTTTGGTACAGTGCTGCTTCTACCCATTCTTTCAAATATAAACACTAAACAAACCACAAATTTGCTTCAATGACTATTTAAATCGGTTTACTTTTCACTTTCACTTTTACTGATCTCTTTACTGTGAACTCCACTGAAAGACTGTTTGACTCCTCGTCATGATGGCTCCATTTTATACTCTGTGAACCCTCCCACCACCGCCTTTTCTGTAGTACTCTAGAATATACCAGCACTTATTCCTGTTATCGAAATCTCGAGAGAGAAAGCAGACAAGAATAAATGATTATCTACCGTTCATGCTTCAGTGGATGATGTTCTAGAATGTTGCTGAATACCTTCTCTGTAGATTTTTCGAGAACAAATAAAAATAAATGACTCATCACCCCAATGTTCTTTTTTCACTCGGTGGACGGATTGAATATTCGAGAATTTGTCAGAACAATCGAATATTCCAGATTTTTTCAAAACAATCAAGAGTAAAGCATAAACTCTGTGGTGTAGTGTTAAAAATTGCATTAAGAATTCTTAAATAATTATGTTCACATTCTTATTAACGAATTATCATGCATTTTCTATTCAATTTTTTGGTATGCTTTTATATTAGGAACAAATATAATAGAAATAAAGATACAAAAATTCATAATGGACGAATATTATTTTAATTGTTCCAGGTTAACAAATACACAAACAACTGTACAATAGTTATAATACATTCTATACTTATACTATTATTTAGATATAAAATTTCCAGTTATTCAAGTATTTCTTCTAGGGCTTGAATTAATAATTTTAAATTATTGTCTCCTTCTATTTCAGCTGTTTGGCTTAAGACGTTTACGAACCAATCAAAATTTTTATCGTATTCAGTTTAGTAATACTTTATATCATCATGACCCCAGGGTAATGTTAAAACAGTGTTGGGAATGATGAAACGCTTATCATCATAATGAGAAAGAGCTACTTTGTTTTTAATTCTGTATAAATCTCATGTAACTCTCTTCGGAAAGAGTTCATTTTCCTAAATATTAAACAGAACTGATCTACGAAATACTTATAATCGTTAATGGTCAACTGATCCTTTATAACAGATTTCTTTACCCCTTTAGCTTTTTTTATTTCATTACTCACGGATTTCACATAATAGACTTTAGCACCGGTACCATAAAATTCCATTATTGGATCTGAAGGAAATTTATCCTTGAAATTACCCAATATTGAATCAGATACCAAACTTCTTATCTTCTTTGTAATTAAACAATCAATATTCGATTTCATACAATTATAAAAGTCATCAGTGTAAATTTTAATAATTAAGGAGTCTGTATCCGTATACAACAGTGAAGTTTTATCACCAAAATTTCTTTTTATTGTGTTATAGAAAAAATAATATAACACGGTTTTAGATAATTCCAAAATAGAAAAGCCTAGGTAGAGAGGTTTGTTATAATGAACTTTTAATTTACCCATATGTATGGCCACAAAGTCTTCTGAAAATATAGTACAGGATTTAAAATTTGGACGAGCGATTAATGTGTTTGCGCCCACCGACTTTTGAACTTTTTCCCAATGAGTTATCAATTTGATATCTTTTCTATTGTCAATATTTTCCATTGTTTTTCCATAAACGGCATTGTTCATGAGCTTATAAAAGTCTTTTTCGAATTTATTTGAAGTAGAATTTCTCATTTTAGTGTTAAGGTCGATGTAAACTTTCAACCAAGGACTTTGATTAAATTTAATTATGCGATGTATGTGTGTTACCTTCAAACCATTTATCACTGCTTGTTTTAAATTTCTAAAATGTATGATATAATTATATTTATTATTTAAATTTTGAATCAATTTTGGAACTTTTGACTTAGCTCCGGGTGGTATTATATTCTCCGCTAAAAGGGTAAATCCGAGTGTACGTCATGTAAAAATTTAGAATATTCTATATCCACTTCCAACGCATAACCGTAAACTCCTTCATCGGGAATGTCCATAACGTTAAATTTTGAAATTTCATCTTCTGTTAGCCACGAAAATCAACCAGTCGGTAAATATTTTGACATACTGTGTCCGTAGAGATTCGTGGCATCAAAATATGTAATAAATGATGAAGGTTTACTTGGATTATAATTTGGAAGGTATATATTGTTAGCAACATGTTTCCTTTCAGAACATTGACTTATTCCATCGCGTATACTCTTCTTGAAGAACTGTATCATTGTAGCGTCCGTCGAAAGTTCCAATTCTATTTTTGTTAATCTCAACATGGCATCCCATGCAAGTCCGGGAGCCGTATAATATTGTGCAGGATCTAATTTATATGTAGTCAGGGAGATTTTTTCGAACGTTTTCAAATACATCGTATAATATAAACACGTCTGATTTTATTTAAATAGATGTCGGAATATTCACCCAAATTTCTACAATTAAACGTTTCCCATGTTTTTCGTGCTCTAGCATATTCCTCATCTGATATATGTTCTTCATTTAATTTATCATAAAATTCATCTTTGCACGGTAAATATGGGGTATTAAGTTTGTCTAAGCTCGTCAAATAACTATATGGAAAAACACCTTTTTGCCTTATTAAGTTGAAATGTTCCTTATCTGGAAAATATTTAAGGGTTTCTTCGAATTGAGTTTCATTCAAAGTTGCAGATAAATTTTCTAAAGATGTGGATAAGAATTTGAAACTGTCGATAAATCTCATCTTTAGAAAACTTTTCTTTACTTTACCATCATTTCCAACATAATCATGCATATAAAGGTGTTTTGTAAATTAAATGTATTTCTCTTTACTTTGGGCTATCACATCAATTTTATCCTTATTTGAGCACAATTCACGCACGAACAAATGAGCATCGTACCCCGACATGTTATGTAATATAATTGGAATAAAGTTCGATATTTTATAATTTAGATTGCAACCCATGTGAGCGGCTCCTTGTCTCTTTTTCCCGGTTAGATGACAGTGATCCCTAACTTTAACATGAAACCTTTCAAACGGTTTCTCACATATACTGCAAACAGCATTTTCAAAGTCACGCTCCTCATCCTCAGATAAGGGGGCCATTGGAACTATGTTTTTCAAATAATTATTATATATTTTCCTTAAATCTCCCTCTAAACGCTGTACAAATCCTTTGCCACATTATCCCCCCTGTAAAAAACTAATTTTGAGAGTCATCGAAAGAACACTTTATCAAATACGCAAATGAATATGGCTCATGGCTGAAAGTCTTACATGTATAAGATTTTTCGGGGTTGGGTTCACATGTATCCATAGGTTTCAATATGGATTCAAAGTCGGCATATACTACAAATGGCACCTTCAATTGTTTTTCAATATTTTCAAATTTTAATATATTTTCAGGAACGCTTTTTCCAAACTTATCGACGCGTAATTCCAAACTAGGTACAGTGGTATAAATATGATTGCAGTCTCGCTTTTGATGTCGTAAAAGCAATGTTTCAGAACCAAAGTAAGACATACAACCATCACAAAAAAACTTTTTATGTTCATTATTAGAAATCTGATTAGAAACCAACCTCGACAAATCTTTAATCCAGCAATAATGGCTTATTGCACATTCCTTAACACAATGATGATTTTGACTACACTCCTTAGTAATATATAACAGATTCACATGATACCTCAATTTTTGATGCATAACGCAAAGTTCCAAAGATTTCTTATTTTAACTTATTATTTTCAAATGCACTTTCCAAACCGTATACGTTAACGGATATATCGTTCATTGATTCGAATTTTGAAATATCCTTTAATTTAACTGGAAATTCCATACCTACCAAATTTAAAACAGAGAAGAAATGTGGATATGATGATATCTCATGCACTGGACCTCTCGGTGGATATAAGGCCGCAGTTATTGCCCATGCAAAGCAACACTCATCCTGATTCTTTATATTTACTACTGCTTTCTTATTTTCCACAAACTTCGGCAATTTTATATAAGAGGAGCCGCACAGAGGACTATTTTTATTCACATTTACCTCCATATACAATATTTCCTCAATGGCCCAACCTGTAACAATATTTTTATATGAATGAAGGTAATTCATATCTCCTCTAATAAGATTTACTTACCAGAATCTTTCTCCTCAAACTCAGATGTTTGAGATTTCATCGTATCTACAAATTCTGGTAAACATCATCCAAGTCCACAGACTCGTCGAGAGTTCTATTACAACTATTAAATGCTTTCACATCTGAGGTTTCGCGAGTTTGTAATATATAATTGGCAAGTTTCCATATTCACTTTTATGGATTTATGGATCCTTATGACATCCTGCAGCAAACTTATTATTTTAGCTTTCACTCGATTGAAAAATTCATCAAAGTCTGTAAGCTTCTCTTCACTATGCACTCTGTAGCTTATTATTCTACACTTAAATGCCGTGCTAATAACTTGTACACCATCAGATTTAAGAGTACACTGCGTGTAAAACTTTTGCCACATACGCTGCATAAATACATTTTTTTATTTTATGTTACTCTCGGTCAACACGTTATTCACAAATGAGTTTTCTGTCTACCTACTCATTCCTTTATATTCATAATGAGATAGGAGTTGAGCATGCGCTGTAGATTCTAGTATTACAACATCGACCAAGGTTTTTCAAGTTCAAATAAAACTTACCAACTGATATGATCTCCAATCGGTAGAGGTCAAATAAAAGTCACATCATTTGGTACTGACGTGACCTTCAATCGGTAGAGGTCAAATACAAGTTATCAACTCCTGTGACCTTCAATGTCATTGAAGGTCATCCAAAAGGTCACAGCAAAGGTCATTTCAAGGAGGAATGTGGTGTTGGGAGACTCAGAACCGGTGAAAATACCCTACTATAATCTGCCATGAAGACAACAAAATTCATAAATTTTCAGGTAACATCAACAAACTACACCCTGTAGTGTTTTTAAAATCATTAACCAGGAAAATACAATAAATTCAGGAGAGGACAAGGTCTGAAGAAACAAGAATGGACAGAATAAAGGAAGTTATTAAGGAAAACCTGGAAAATGAGGCGTTACTATGGTTCAATGGCATCGAAAATAACATAACAGACATTACACAATTTACACAACGCTTCACACAACATTTTTGGGGGGATAATGCACAACTAGCAGCAAGAGGAAAATTGTATTTTGGAAAGTATAACCCTAATTTATCAAGCAGCTTAACAAACTATGCATTACGATTGTACTCGTCTGCACAATATCTTACCCCAAAGCTGAATGAACAAGACTTGTGATATACATTTCGCGACAATTTAAACCTGAAATCGCAGAAATTATTGCAATGCAAAATATTAAGACAATGGAGCAAATGTACAGTTATTTAACTCGGATAGAGAGAAATGTCACAAATAATCCTCAAAATTACAGTAACAATATGAACAATAGTAGTAGAAATAATTCACAAAATTTTAGTAATTATCAAAGGCCTTCGAAACACAAATATTCAAAGAAAGCTTCCCACCATTGTTATCAAAGATGATCGAACTTATTGCACCTCATGCCGAGGCCAATTTAAAAGCTGGTTTTCGGAAATGCGGCATATTTCCTTTAAACATTAGGAGAAAGTTTTAAGCCGTATCCCCAGAAATATTTGTGATCCTGATTTAGTACAATTATGGTAATAATAATAACAGTAGAAATCAACAAAGTCAATATAACAATAACAGACATTTTAACAATACTAACAACAAAGATACTTTTAATAAAGGATTTCACAACGAGAACCAAAATTATCGGAGAAACCAAAATCAGAACATATACTGTACATAATCGACTCATATTCCCTAAGTGAGAGTAATAGAGATGAAATTATTGTTATTTATGATAATTCTATGGGCAGAGCCCAAAAATGCAGACATCCAGATACTAAATAATGTAGGGTTGATAATGGAGGATTACAAGCCTGTGACATTGTATTATGGACACCTATCAATCCCTATAATATATAGCATTCCGAGCGTCTTTCCAGATAAATATTACAATCATATCACAAAAATTGCAATAGAACCATATTATACCAATATTACATGGATGAAGTTCATGAATAACTAAATCGTAGACTAGCACCCTTGTCGTACGTAAAAGATGATATTGTCTTGACAAATAAAATGTTGTTAAATAATTTAATACTTAATAAGAACCCTGATCCTATATTAGATCCAGACAACATTAATGAAAACCGGAAATTATTAAGAACTGTGCACAGATGCTCAGATCCGAGCCAGTCTTCTCATAGCCAAGACCATGGAGTAATCAGCAAAAGGAAGAAAAGAATAGCTCCTTTGTTAATAGCCGCAGGAGGATCTGCAGTGGGAATAGTAGGAAGCATGTTAGTTTGGAATAGAGTGGATATTCAGAATTTAAAAGGGTCTGTACAGGAACTAGAGAATAACCAAAATCAAATCATGGAGAATATCCGAACACTATTTGTCACAGAACATAAGATAATTGGAGATGTTAATCATATTCAATTATATATTTCTAATTCAACACAAGTAGTTAATGAATTAATAGAAGACTACAACTGTCAAGTTAAACAATACTCAGAGGTCCCCAGAATTATGAGCACAAGTGGTCCATTCAATCTGTCAATGATTTTATATCAGCTTCTGAATCTGCCTTGGCCGGGAGAATCAGCACATCATTGATTCCAGGTGATCAGATATATGATATTTTGAGGAACCATCCCAAATTCCACAATACCATATATCATGATAAACCCGAAGCTCTTCGCCAAAATAAAATTTACTCCACTTTCACATCATTGGAAGAAATATTGAACATGGGGTTGAAAAACGCGAAGATGGAGCCACCAAGTGCTGTCATTTTAAGTGAACAAGGCAGCTTTTGAAACCATTATACAGAAGGAAATGTCTCTCTTTCAGAACAGGGGTAATTGTGACCGATTCTTGCAGTTGGCCTACGAATATCTCTCAACCATTCCTCCTACTAGTGTTGAAGCCGAGAGGGCTTTTTCAGTTGGCGGTTCTTTCGCCACTAAAGTAAGGTCGTCTTTGGGAAATAAATCCCTTAATGCTTTGATTTCTTTAAAATTTTACTTTAACCAACCGAGAACGAATAACGATTAGCAATATGTTTCATTTATATTTATTTATGTACCTTAACAAGTAGTAACTAAGTACTAAGAATAATTTAGGTTTTTGTTTTATATTTCTGTTACATGACATGTTTTATGTTACATGTTTCTTTGTCATGCACTAGCAAAGTTTTCTTTTCATAATAGACAGTTGTTTTATTTACCATTCGTGCTAGTCAGATTGTAAATAAGGTAAAGATCTACCTACTTGCCATACTCGGGACTTCGGGACCAGTCCCAGGATTTTTCAGCCGGGTCCCGAAGTCCCGATTGGCCTTTTGGTCCTGGGACTTGGATCCCCTATTCTTATTCTCTCGTGCATATTATAAATCTAACAGAAATCGAATATATTTATTATATAAAATTTCCAAGTTTATACTTTAGTTTTCAGTTTAACTAGCTGTAGATAACAACTAATTGTATATTCTGTTTAACCTGTGTGTGTAAAAATGAGTTGTCCTAGCATGTTAAGTGAAGAAGCGAGACAAGAGCTGAGGGAACATTTGATTATACACCAAAATTTACAAGTTGTACCTCCTAACCAGACCAGCGAAGAGGAACAAATCATCGCCATTTCCTCATGTGCCGAGGACGAAAGGCAACTATCTTACATTTAAAACAACATAGCATTGTCTAATTAACGACTTCTTTTTCTAGAACACACCTCGCCTTGCGACCTCTGTCTGACCTTAGTAAAGATCATTGGAGCCGCCATGCTTCGAAGAGGGTACATACATACAATATTATTTTTATACAAATTTAACTTGCAAAAATTAAGTATTATAAAAAAAAACTGTTACTGAATCTTTAAATTATAAATTTAACTTTCAATAATTAACTATTTTAATATTTGTAACTGAATAGGAAAATATGATTGGAAAAAGTAATTTTATTATTTTTTTGTTACAGGGGGAAAAACTTAACCATCCATAGCGTCATCAATCACCTCTTCGCAAGAGGACGAGGCGACCATAACTAACGAAGTCTCGGTAGAAGTCTTCGTTCGCCAGGAAAGGCAAAGGATGGAGTGGAAAAGAGAGGCGGGTAAAAGAAAGAGACGACTTGAGAAAATTGTAAGAAATTCCAGAACAAGGATCGCTGTAATTCAGAGGCAAGAGGAAGCCCTACAAAGGCAGTTGGAAATCCTTGTGCGGAAGAGGGAGGCGGCAGTTGCTGAGCTGCTAATAACGGAGAACGATTTGACTCAACTTAATTAAGTTATCATTAACGATAAGTTTGCTTAAATTTCACCTATGTGTTCTATCAATGTAAATAATTAGAGGGTATGTTATATAACAATTCTTTATTCAAAACTTAAAAGGGAGTTACAGTGTGTCACAATTTTATAATATAAGGTAAGGTGGGGTAAGAGTGAATCTGGGAAATGAGTGGAGGTAAACTATACACACTTTATATCTGGGTTATTTGACCAGCGCCATCTGTTTTACAATGCAAAAGTAATATTCAGTACCTAGTTCCTACATGGACATTTCATAAGCTACATAAGAAGAGCTCTGTAAAAATTGAACACCATATTTGTGACATTAGTGACAGTTGTGCACGACTGAGAGAATGCTTTTAAATCAGCTTTAATCCTGGGATCTCGGTGAGTTTAAACATTTATGCCCGTACCAATAGTCGATACTCGAACTCATGCTTGAGAACGACTCGACCGAGTCGTACTTACATCGCAAGTATAGCTGGAGCGGTACTCTGTAACGAAATAGCGAAAGAGATTCCCTTCATATTCCCTTCGCTTCGCTATCACGTACTCTATAAGCAAGTTCGGTCGTTTTCACGACTACCCGAATATGGCCGAAACAGTGATAGAGAAGAAACTTATAACGACAGCTCGAGAGGTCTTTCTATCCAAGAGACATATCATTCTGTCTCATTCTGTTCCATACTTAATCTTTTTTATCTCCGTTCAATGAATAAACAAGAGTTTATACAGTGAAATATCAGGTTAGCATTTAATTTTTATATTTTTAAATAAATGCTTATGTTAATTTTATTAGTTTATTGAAGCATGTCGGCACGAGCCACAAAAACGAACCCAAACCAATGGGAAGTACTCGTCAATTTTTTATTGGAACACCCGGAGATGGTAACCAAATCGTTTGTTGGGCTAGATGCCCGGCAAAATTACAAAAGCTTGTGGGAGCAAGTAGCAACCCAACTAAATAGTATGGGTTATGGCACAAAAACGGCCGACAAATGGATAGAAGTGAGTTTTACAATTATTACCTACATTTGCTCTCTGATTTACACCTGTGTAAATTGTAGGCTTTCAGCAAGTGGAAAAGTAAGGTGAAAGTAAAGGCACAAAATCTGAAACTTAATATAAATAGAACAGGTGGAGGAGGGCCTTTGCCACCTTTAACGCATATTGAGGAAAAACTGATGGGGATAATTGGGTGGACTGTGGTAGAAGGAGATGCCACATCTGAATTAGGTTTTGTAAGTATTTTAATAATTACAGACTTATTTCTTCACATATTTTTTTTATATTGATTTAATTTGAATATATTCAATCTATATAATTTTCAGGGAAATGTTGCTGTTCAAGACCAAAACAATGATTCAACCCAAGATTCTTGTTTAATCTTTGAAATAAATCCCCAAAGCCAGGCAATCAAAATTCCTGAGCTTGTTTTTTTTAAAGAAATACAAAAAAATACCAGCACAGTCAGTTCTCCAACACCCTCTACATCAGCTACAATGGCAAGTGAACAAAATAATGTTCCTCCCGATGGTAATGAGCGTAAGAAACGAAAAGTGGTTACAAAAAATGTGTCTCGCGGTAAAACCAAAGCAAGTAATGTTGGAAATAAAATCAACAGAAAGGGAGATGAAATGACCTTATTACAAATGCACCAAGAAAATATGGTGGTTTTAAAAGACATTAATACAAATATTGCTAGATTAGCAGATGGCCAAGAAGCTTTTCTTAACAAAGTTAATTTTTGTCCACACTGCTCTACAGCAAAACACTGACAATTTTAATACTGAGGATTATTAGCACTGTGATTTTTTTTTAGAATATTCGGTTAAGTTTAGTTAATTAATTTATATCAGAATTTATTTATGTTTCTTTTGAGTATTTATTTTTATTTTTTTTATTTATTTTAGTTACTAGATGATGTTTATTTGTTATGAAATTAAAAGAACATTTATTTTGTTGTTTAAACAGTGATTAATAAAAAGTACAAATTGAGAAATTTTTTACTATTGATGTTAATTTGTGGATTCTTGATTTTATATTAATTAAGTATTTGAAACTGTCCATTTAAAATGCATTGCTATCACAAAAGAAAGAAGAGAAGTGAACATTTTAACGTATTGAGATTTAGTGAGCCACGATTCAAACATAAATTATTGAATTTAATTTATTATATTTTATTTATTTATAAAAAAAATTCTTACAAATAAACATAACATTACACATTGGTAAAATATCTATCTTGTTGTCTTGTTTGTCTAGCTTCATTTAATACTGGGTGGTTGACATTGTGGTAATTATCTACATCAGCGTTAACTAAATTTAAATCAATGTCATATTCAACTCCTGCCCTAAGCAATAAATTATGTAAAACTGCACAAGCATTTACAATTACACCAACTTTTTCAGGACTGTATCTCAGCTTTCTCTCTCCTAAAAGACACCTAAAAATCAGTTTCAATCGTCCATTGCAGCGTTCAATTATGCTCCTAGTGATTTTGTGTGCACGGTTATACCGGCCCTCCGGTGTATTTGGTTCAGGGTTTTCAAATGGGGTTAATAACCAAGGTTCCAGTGGATATCCTGAATCTCCAAGCAGCCATTGGTTTCTTTCACCTAGAAAGTTAATTATTTAAGCGTTGTTGAACACTAATGAAACGTTTTTTACTTACCTCTGTTGTAGTCTTGATCTAAGACACGCTTTACTTGTGAAGCTCTCCAAATAAAAGCATCATTTACAGATCCTGGGTATCTTGCATTTATATTTAAAATTTGTAAATTATAACTGCAAACTATTTGCACATTTTTTGAATGGTAACCCTTTCGATTGATATAATTATGCTCCTCATGTGATGGTCCCAATATCGCAATGTGTGTGCAATCGATGCAACCAATTACACCTGGAAAACCAGCTTTTCCCATGAAACCTCTTTTTATGTCATTTTTTGAGTGTTGGTCAAAAGGAAATTTAATCCATTCTGGTCCCATATGTGTTGTGATACAATTGGCAACCTCATGAATGCAACGGCTTACCGCTTGTTGACTTGAGGATAATAAAAATTCTTCTCCAATACCTAAAAACAAAAAAATATAATTTACTCAATTATAACCTGTTGTTGGTATAATAAATTTATAATTAAGTACATAATTATCATGTCTCATTTATATTTTAAAAATGTACCCAATTACCCATAATACCAACAAATTAACTGCCAAGGTTCTTACTTTTATTGGAATTATAATTTTTCTATGAAATCGTGTAAATAGTTCAAAATATATCCAAAGTTTACCCTTAAATTTATTGACCACAACAACAACAAAGCTTAAAAACTAATTTACATACCTCTTTGATAATTGCCAATTGCAAAAAAGCGTAAGGCCGTTAGAATTCGTATTTGGCGAGGGATCCTTGTACATCTTTGTTCGGGATCCATGTGGGGAACTAGCTGTGTGAATAAATAAGCCACTAGGTCCTTATTTAAACGGAAAAGTTCGATAAATCGTCTATCATGTAAACTGAATGGGTCACTATCACTCCTCATTACCCTTTTGTTCACTCTAGTTTCGTGCATTCTTGCAATGTTTTCAATTTCGTTCACAAGAAATCTTTGCGCTGGTAACATTTTTTACAATATATAGTTAAAGTTGAATTTATAAATTTAAACTTACAAACAAAAATAATCTAAAAGTGAGGTTACTGTAAATTGAGATTCGATCAAATGTCTTCCTCTTCCTCTTCTTTTTTACGTTGTCGGTTACATTTACAGATGTTTTTAGGACTGTTAATACTACAATCTCTATCCGACTGAAGAATACGAGAATGGCCGTACTATAGCCGAGGCCATAGAGATTTACTTATAGGATAGCAACAATTTTTGCTATAACGATATTGTCGCTTGCCTATTCTTATCGCTTTCCTTAAAAATAAAAGATACAGAGTGCTGAATCTGGCGTCTAATAATGTAGCCTTCGGCAATACTCGGCGGAGTATCGTTTTTTGAGTCTTATTTTAGTAATTTTCATTTATTGTAGTTGGCGTACTGGAAATTTGGCGCGAATTATTATTTTCTGTGTCAGTTCAGTCACATAAATCTTGACTTGTATCTTATGTGCGTGTATTCTGTATTCCAGTGGTTTTTTATTGTGTTACATTTTTTGTTGGTTTAATTTTATTTACAATTTTAGGTACCAAAAATATTATTTGAAAGTAAGTAATAAATATCATATTCAATACCCATACATTCACATATGTATGTATATTTTAATTACCTATTTTTATATTACAGAATGGAAAAAAAAATGTGGCGTATACTACCCGGGAAAAATTCTTTTGGCGTCTTTGGTTGATAAGCATCATATTGTAGAATGTAAAAAGACGGATGCGGCAACAGTTCAAACCAAACAGGGTGCCTGGGATAAGATAGCGGAGGAATATAATTCTCAAGCCCATACAGTTAGTGTAAAGCGAAAGGCTTTACAATTTAAAAAATTGTGGAATAATTTGAAGCTGAGGTGAATAAAAATTATTAGTTAACATTAATGAATACTGTGTTTGATTTAGTATAGTACAAAAATTATTACTACTGGTGGCATCCTGAGTACAGTACATTATAAATTCAAAATTTTTGTAGGAAGCGTAAGGAGGCAACCAGCCAGAGATATAATATGCTGCTAACTGGAGGTGGTCCCCCCGCAAAAAAAGATGAAGACCCTGTAATGGAGGCTGTAGCTGTCTCGGCTCCAGCCTCCATAGGATAGTACAGCTTCATTTGAAAATCGGCCACATACATCAGGTAAAAAATAAATGATTTAAAGTGAATATAAATAAAATAAATAATCCCTATCAATTTATTTACCTGAACAGATATAAAATACATTTTTACAGATATTATAAACTTGAACAGATATTAATATATACTTATTTACCACTATCACTTTTTAGCTTGTGAAAGCAGTGCCGATTTCAATATAGGCAATGATGATGCTGGGGACGACGAAAAGGACAAGACATGTCACACCATTACAAATGGTATGTATAAAATAATTTTATGGCTCCTGAAATGCGACCGTAATTAAAATATTTTACAGATACCTCTCAAATTCCCTTGAGTGCAAATAATTCGGTGGCTACTCCTGCTGTTACAAACTCAACAGCCGAAACATTTTCTCCTCGTCCTGGACCATCTACTTCTAATTATTATTCTCGTCCAGCTGCTACTAGTAAGTTATTGTATAAGCTAAGTATTTTTTCAGATTTCAAAATTAAAGTTCAATAGACAGAATGTTGAAAAATGTATGTGAGATGCACTGAATTCTATGTTATAGCTGTTACGCCACGGAAGGGAAAATCCTTAATTTTCGACACGTGTCTCCGTCTCCGTGTCAACAAAATGACGGAAGCTATCAAACAGCAGGCAGAACCGCACGAAATAAAAATGCGCATTGAAAAAAAGCAGCTGGAAATAGCAAATGAAGTTTTCGAGAAGGAAAAGGCAGAAAAAGAACTAGCTCGCTTAAAGTTAGATATATTTAAAAAACAAAATAATTTATAAAAATATAACTTTGAACTTTAATGTGAGTTTTATTTTTCACCTGTTACCGTTTAAATATTTACAATGATTAACTGAGCATAAGATTAAGTAAATTGTTGATTATATGATTTAAAAGAAATCACTGCTATCTATTTTTTAAATTTAAAATCGCATCACGTATTTTTACATCATAGTAACAGAAAATATTTAATTGTGGTAGTTTTAATTTTATTCAGAAGTGACAAAAATTCAAATAAAATATACAACTTAACATTTTTAAATATTAAAAAGGAAATATATTGTATGGTAATATTAGATAGTTACTGTTTCGAGATATTTTTAAATTATCTAGAAATAGCTTAATTTTAATATATTGTCACGGCATTTGCCCCACTCACTCCCAAACCGACGACGGTGGCACCGCGAAGTGCCTCAGATGGCCCCGATCGCCCCTACGCCATTCTGGTAAACAAACAACATGCCTTGAATCGAGACGTTACTAGAAAATTGTGGAAACGACGAGAAGCGTTCCAGTCGTTCGAGAAAATGGATCTAGAAATGCTAGAAAATATGTGGAGCATTCGTTGGGTCTATAAAAGAAGAATAAACGGCCGAGTTAGTTAGTCTTGTATAAGTCTTGTATTACAGTGTTGAAGTGAAGTATTTAGTTAGAGAGATCAAAGCGATTTAGGTAGCGATTAATTAAATAAGTGTTTAGTTGACCTGTAATTAGTAGTCAGTAGTGTACTGAGTAGTTAATAAAGAAGTGATTAATTAACGGATTGTTTTTCTGGAAGTAAGAAAAAGACGGATTGGGAAATCCGTGACAATATTTTAAAAATAATCACTAGGGCTAAGATTAACTTAAAATTATATTAAAAAATTTAAATGTGTACTCATATTTAAATTAAAAAATGTTGATTTATAAAGTCTGCTCGAAATAGAAGGCCAAGTTGATTGTTTTGCATAGGCATTATAGGTTCATCAATATTTTCTATTTCATTTTCCACAGCATCGTAGTAATTTTGCTGAATACCTATGTTATGCAATACTGCAGCTGCACATATTACAGCTAATGATGTATTTAATTTTGCAGTTAGACCTCTTCTTAAACAAGGAATTTTCCTCTTCCATACCCCAAATACTCTCAATGATGTTTCGGGTTTTTATATGTGCAGTGTTGTACCGTCTTTCTTGAGCTGTTGCTGTAATAAAAAACTTAATTAATCTGCAGTAAGAACAAATTTGCTGTGGTACCTGGTTGCAATAGAGGAGTTAATAAGTAAGGTCTGCATGGATATCCATTATCACCTAGCAACAAACCGAGTAGGTGGCTTTGTTCAAAACGAACCCGCAAAGCGCTACGGTCAAATATCACACTGTCATGAGTAGACCTAGGATGACTGATAACAATATCTAATATTTCCATACGTGGTCCAGCTGCTGCCCAAAAATGAGAACACATTTTTAATATATTCTCACATAAATTACGAGTACTAACCTGTACATTAACTGAAAAGTATCCTTTCCTGTTACGAAAAATGTCTGCATTGTCACTACCTGGACTTGCTACAGGAATATGTGTACAATCTAAACAAGCAGCAACTCCTGGAAACCGTACATCCTCCTAAATATAGATATATTATCTCTCTGGACATTTTATGTGTTGGGAAATTTTATATAATGATGGACACGTTCTGCCAATAATACAGACACTCTTCGAATAATCAAGCTAACACTCTGTTGGCTGAATCCCCTTAAATCACCAGTGACGGTCTAGAAAACGAAAAAAAAATACTGAATGAAATACATATTTTTCTAAAATGTTTGAACATTATTTACCTGGAAGTTGCCTGTGGCATAAAATCTTAAACATATTAATAGTTGTAGTACTGGTTGAAAAGGTAATCCACGGTTATTTATTTTTTCCAAGTGATTTGCTACTAGTGGAAGTAAAACAGTGGCGTATACAACACATTTGCTCCTGAGCGTATGATAAATGCGCTAATTATTATTTACTGTCATTTTAATTACAGTTATCAAGAAATATGGTGAGGGTGAGAAAATCACAAAGAGCGATAAATTACTCTAAACATGAATTAAAACAAGCTCTTGAAGATATTAATAGAGGTATATTATCGGCTTATGGCGGAAGTAAAAATTATGGAATCCCTCAGTCTACTTTAAGTGCACATCGCAGGGGCATTAGGGGGAAAAAGTGACAGCATGGGAAGATCTAGAGTGATACTTACGGCGGAGGAGGTAAAGTTAGTCCAGTGCATAAAAGTAATGGGAAAATGGGGGTGGGGGCTAACAAGAGCTGAAATACTTAAAATCGTTCGGAATTTTATGGTTAAGACAGGCCTACAAACACCATTTAAAGGAGATCAACCTGGGGTGGATTGGTTTTTAGGTTTCCGCAAAAAATATAACCTATCAATAAAAAAAACCACAACCTGTCAAATACGCCCGAAAGAAATGCTTAGATCCCTTTATAATCAATGAATATTTTAATACATTGAACGAACAATTGGACCTTCTCAGTCTTCAGGATAAACCCGAACAAATTTGGAATTTAGACGAGACAAACTTTTTTTTAGATCTCTGTAAAACCAACACTGTTGGAAAAGTTGGCGTTCCCTGTTCAAGGACCATAGCATCTTCTGGAAGGGAAAATGCTTCAGTGCTGATGGCGGATTGCAATCTGTAATAGATACGAGTACTACAAATTGCTGTGACCAAACCTTATTCTTGAAATCAGATGGCAATATATATGATAATATTGAATGTAAAAATAGTAAGATGTATAATTTTCCAACTGTAATTAGGATAAATTTGTCAGGTGTGATAGGTGTGGCGTAGCCATTTTCAAAATGGCGGACAAGCCAAGGAAGGAAGGTGACATGCTGGGAGGTGATAGTGATATTGAGTTGGACTATGATATGGAGTTGGAGGCAGGTGCATCGACGACAGGGGCGGAAAAGACGGAGGAGGTGGTTAGGCGAATGCTGGATGAAAAACTGGCAGGATGCATGGACGCCTTTATGGAGAAAATGCTCAGTGGATGGCGTCGGTGACAGGTGGAGCAGCGTCGGTGTCAGGCGGACCAGCGTTGGTGATAGGTGGAGCGGCAGTGGCGGCGACTACCCAAAGCAGCTCGACAGGCGTAGCTGTAAGTATGGGACAGGCGAAGACAGAGTCTCGGGCCAGCACCTCAGGAGGTAAGTAGCGGAGAGGTGATTTAATGGAGGTAGGTGGCATTGTAGAGGAGTTCGATCCTGATGATCGTGACTCCAATGTAAATAAGTTTTTGGGGCTTATTAACCAGTTAGGCGACGTACACAGGTGGTCAGCGTATGAGCGATCATACCTGATGCAGGTGAAATTGAGAGGCGCAGCTAGGAGTTGGTTTAGGCGATTGGACATGCTGAGTTAGACCTGGGAGCAGTGGAAGGCGAATCTGCAGAAGACGTTTCCCAGGCGGCATGATTTCCACGACTGTTTGGCGGAGATGATGGAGAGGCGTAAGCAGGTAGGTGAAACAATGACTAGCTACTTTCACGCAAAGCTGACGTTGTGTGAAAGAGTAAAGGTGACAGGCGAAGATGCAGTTTCCTGCATAATCAAGGGGCTGCCAGAAGAACTATGGGCGAACGCATGAGTGTAGGAGCCGACGCAACGGATGACGTCGGTGAGGGCCTTGTTCGTGGAATACATGTGGAAGCCGTAGAGATCCGTTCTTGGAACAGATGAAGTATTGTTCTATGATGTCTTGCATCGTAGTGCCAGGTGATAGGCTCTACTTCCTCTGCTATCGCTGCTTCGAGTGGTTCACGATCAATGCTGTCCCCACATCCAGATATCAGTGTATCGAATCGCACAGAACAATCAAGCGAGAGGAAGCCTTAATTTATACTTGCGATTCATGTCAACTACCCCTCAACCAGCTGAAACAAACAGAGTGTTGCACACTATGTAATAGTAATAATTAGTGTGATGATTTAGGTTAAGTTGTGTAAATAGATTTATGTATATATTTTTTCTATAATAAATAATATTTTATCGCATTCATGTCTTTTATTACGGACTATATCTAATAATTGTTTAGATCGTTGAGAGTACCTATGAAATTGAATAAATAAATATACCAAAAATAAATGATTAAAATAAAGCTATACGTAATCGGTAAAAAATAGTAACTTAATGAAATATGTGTAAATTAGTGGTTCCATTTGTCTGTGAACCGTCAAACGCAAAGTACAGCATTTCATAAAAATGGGGATAGTTGTTGTCGACGTAAAAGGGTTCAACTTAAAACAGTTCTATCCAAAGAAGATTACATTTATCAGTGGACAATACCGCTCATTATCTATTGATTCCCTCAGTTGCATTCAATATGCTAGATACACAATTGAAAAAGCGAGTTACATATCTACAGCGATTTCACCAAGGATTAATGTTGGATAATATTCTGCACAAACATTTACTGTACTTTATATTATTGTTATTTATGATATGTTTGATTTCTGTTAAAGAATACCAGAAGGAAATATTTCTCAAACACTTATTACAAGAATTGGAAACATCATTGCACCTAATTGTAATCAGTGTAGATACTCCATTACGTAATGTTTCTTCTAGTACATTTCCTGTATTTATTAAATTTAATCCTTATTTTTTTTATCATAGTTATATTAACTATTTGTATAGCTTAAGGAACTGTAGTTATCTTTATAATTGGTTGTACACATACTTACCTAATTTAATATCATCTTGTATAATTTATATTTCTTTTAATTCCCACCAATCTCTAGTCAGAGAGGATACCCACCACCAAATTAATGTCACAGATTCAAACTCACCCACTGCTAAGTAGGAGGGATGAGTGGACGATTTAAGATCTTACCATATAGTAGTGAGTAGAAGGAAGATTTTGAATATCCCTCCCACTCAAATGTAAGAGGAGGGATGGCTGAGTGCCTATATATACTTGCAACATGCATCAGTTTGGCAGTTCAACCGAACATTTCGTTCTCATTTTCTCAAAGTTACTTGTAACACTACAGCGGAATCAGATTCAACACCATTAAAATGGCATACAGACAATGGTAAGTAGAAGAAAAGTTTTGCTTATTATACATTTCTTTAACTTGATGATTATGATTGTGTTTAATTTATACTTACATCTTGTATTTATTTGACAGTTCAACCTCATTTTCCGGACAGGACAGGTCCATATTAGATTCAGAAAATTGGGATGATGAATATGTGGGGCCGTCCGCCAACAATTCCATGACTGGCAAGCCATCTAATAATGATGAATATGTGGGGCCGTCCGACAACAATTCCACGACTAGTAGCCAGCCGTCTAATATATTGGAGTCGGAAAACTGGGACAACGAATATGTGGGGACCTACAACCCTATTGAAGCCACAAATAATAGGATGGTAATAGAAACTAGTTATGCTGCAACAAATAAGTCTAAAGCGGAAAAAGGCTTATAGGATGGCTGAGAGGGCTAGGTTGTATGGCCTTGTCAGCCAACAATACATGGAAAAAAGTGAAATGTTATTTATATATGTTTCATTGCTTCCCTTTTTTTAACTTGTGTAAACATTTTAATGTCTGAACACCAATAAATGAAATTTCTTTTCAAAAGATTCTTTTTTATTTCAACTTCCCTTCTATTTCTAATACAAACAAAAAATAAAAAAAAAACAGTGCTATACTTGAAGTGTAATTTTATTGTAATAAAATATTAATAAAAAAAAAACACGTATTCGAAAACATTTCATTAGAAAAATATCATTTGGATCCGGCACAATACTTTACCGCCCCAGGATTAGCTTGGAACGCCATGTTAAGGCTGACTAAAGTAGAACTAGAATTAATTGCAGATATTTCAATGATTCATTTCTTTAAAAAATGCATTAGGGGCAACAGGCGGATTCGAATGGTTAAGCGAACAGAAAATTATCAATTTTGACGTCACGAATATCCCAGACGAGGGTCGTTACGGATATACGTTAAAAGTTGACATGGAATATCCATCGGAATTACACGACTTCATTCCCATTCTTAGCCCGGTTCAAAATCTAAAATGCCAAAACTGATACCCAACCTGAATAATAAAGATAAATATATAATACACTTTAGAAATTTAAAACAAGCCATAAGAAACGGTTTGAAATTGAAAAAAATACATCGTATAATAAAATTCAATCAGAGGTGTTGGTTAAAAGCGTACATAGATTTAAATACGGAAATGAGAAATATGGCAACAATCAAATTCGAGAAGGATTTATACAAATTAATGAATAACGGTGAAACGATGGAAAACGTAGATAATAGAAGAGATATTAAACTAATAGCCCATTGGGAAAGAAGGGGTAGAAGGGGCAAACACGTTGATCGCCCGTCCTAATTTGAAAACTTGTACAACGTTTTCAGAAGACTTCGTAGCCGTAGACATATGGGAGAACAGGAACTCATTATAATAAACCGCTTTATCTGGGGTTTTCAATTCTAGAATTGTCCAAGACTACGATTTCATAAAAGAAACTATTACTAGGAAATATGAAAGACGAGTTTCCTTCAGATCCTATAATCGAATTTGACAGAACGGGAGCAAAAGCTTATTACGTAAAATCGGTAAATACGGAAGTAAAAGCTAAAAGTATAAAGAAATCAGTCATTAAAAATACTTTTACCGTGGAAGACTATAAAAAAATCGTAGAGCAAGACGGTATCATATTCAGAAAAATGAATATTAAGAAAAATTAGTATTATGAAAGTGAAATATCCGACTACGAAGTGGACGAAACAATATTACAAGGTTGGTCACCTAATTTGCAAACATTAGACCTAAGCGATTTTGCAGAAAGCAAGCCAATGCCTCATATGACAGCGGAAGAGCGTCGTCATTTTCAACGCCGCAGTGTAGTAGAAAAATCCAGATCCAACCCAGGATATTATACGACGCCACAATCCAATGTTCTAGATGACCTGCGAGAGATATATTAATATCATGTAATTGTAGTCGGTGGTCAGAGGAACTTCTCGTGCGTTATCTAACCACTTGTTTCCAATTACCTAATGAAAGTTATGAGCAATAATTCGAAAAATTAAACACAAATTGCAAATCTTACTAGAACACGTAAATATTCGCTCACTAAATAGTTATTAGAATTAGCAAGGAAAACATGTACATTGGTCAAGCGCTCTCACATATAAAGCAGGTATTTTAGAGCCATATTGTAGTCACTTAATTCATCTCCCAATTAATACTTTAAGGCTCATTTACATTTAGGCAAGTTTCGAGATTCAATATATAACAACATATCAGATTTAGTATATTTTTAACACTACACCACAGAGTTTATGCTTTACTCTTGATTGTTTTGAAAAAATCTGGAATATTCCATCCGCTCATCGAGTGAAATATGAACACCGGGATGATGAGCCATTTATTTTTATTTGTTCTCGAAAAATCTGCTGAGAAGGTATTCACCAACATTCTAGAACATCATCCACTCAGTTAAGCATGAGCAGTGTAATAGGTTGCGGTAGATAATCATTTATTCTTGTCTGCTTTCTCTCTCGAAATTTCGATAATAGGAATAAGTTCTGGTATATTCTAGAGTATAACAGAATAGGCGGCGGTAGGAGGTGGTGGGAGGGTACACAAAGTATAAAATGGAGCCGTCATCACGAGGAGTCAACCAGTCTTTCTGTGCAGTTCAAAGTGAATACATCGGTGAAAAAGTAAAGTGAAGAGTGAACAAAATGGGCAGAACAAGTACGGTACCAAGAAAAACTTCGACGAGTTCTAAGAAGGTGGTTAGTGTAGGCACACCAATGCCTCAGATGACACCTGAAGAGCGTCGTCATTTTCAACGCCACAGTGCTTCATGGTCCAACCCCGGCTATTATGGCGGTTCGACGCCACAATCGAACGTTCTAGACGACCTGCCAGTGATCCTCGCGGACGATGTTTTGGCTAGGGCGTTATCGGAAATTCGCGGGGATCTCCCAAATATGGTGTTGTCACCAATAAGCGACAATGAAGACGATGTGTTTCGGCCAAAGTCCCCGCTGCTAAAAGTAAAAAAATTAAGTAAACATCAAAAGGTTGAAACTACCAGAAAATCCTCTGGGAAAGGAAAATCTTCTGAATTGTGGCATATGTTGCAACAACCAGCTCCATCAAAAACAGCTACAAGCACTGCCAAAAAGGAAGCCCCACAGATTATGATAATCGAAAATATTCCGCTAGTGGTACCGCAAGAAATAACGGCAATAAGTGACAATGAAGATGATGTGTTTCGTCCAAAGTCCCCGCTACCAAAGGTTAAAAAATTAAATAAATGTCAAAAGGTTGAGAGCTCCAGAAAATCCTAAGGGAAAGGGAAGTGTTCTGAATTGTGGCAGATGTTGCAACAATCAGCACCATCCAAAGCAGCGACAAGCACTGTCAAAAGGGAAGCCCCACAGATGATAATTGAAAATATTCCCCGAGTGGTACCGCCAGAAATAACGGCGCCACACACTATTTCACGAGCTCCAATTGAGGTTACTGTTGAAGATGTTCCTCGGGTATCACAGGAAGCTCCCCGGGAACAGATACTACCTATTGTGTCCCTGGAATTGCAACTAGCACCGGAACCTCAGAGGGTAGAAATGGTGGCACCGTCAACGGCCGCAGCACCTAACAACGAGGACGATTTCCAGTGTCCGCAGGATGGTGATATAGATACTATTTCTGACTTTCTGAAATTCTGGGAAAAACTGAATAGAAGAGAGGCAGAAAGTGATCTGGAAGTTCGGGAGCTGGAGAACAAGCTCACCGAAAAAGAGGGACAGCTACGTGTGTTGCAGGAAGAGATAAACCAGTAGCGGTGGGACATTAATGAAAAAAGCGTAAGAAGAGTGAAATGACATAAAGACAATTAAGTGAGAAAATGGGTGTAACAAGAATGAATGTAAAGAAGATTTATATGTAAATATATGTAGTATTTAAATATTATAAATAGATATAATCCCCTATATCACTATTTGACTAAACATTGTTTTTATATTACAGATTTTATAAGTTGATACATATTGTAATATAGTTTTAATATGTTATGTGACTTGTTATGCTACCATTTATTTATTTTCCTGTTATTTCTTATATAAAGTGTTATGTTCAATCCAATATCATGTGCGTGTGAGCTTTCTGGATTAATAAATTATTAATTATTATTTTTGATTCACCGGGGAAAAATTTAAAATATAATTTCTGTTGAGTTCGATTTTTAAGCACTTTTAGGTGTACATTGACATGTTGATTCCAAAAATTTAGTTAGTTTTTTTCCTATTACGTCAAGTTCTTTCTCTACAGTTGTTACGCACGCGACTACGCTTCGCGGGATTGCACGCGAATCACAGAAAGCACTAACTCTCCCATCGGCGAACCTTCTTCGACTGACGAGTGGTGGGGAAGTGACGTCGCCATATGCAGATTCATATTGTCCAAACTAGTTCAGTTAGTTACGCATGAGATGCTGCAGTAAGCAGGTGCGTGTTGCTTTGATATAGTGAAGTCGAAGGCCGACGTGGAGTTTAAGTTTTTGTACTTACACAAGATAAACACTACTTAGTTTCTATTTATATAAACTAAAAATTGCGTTTGGTAACCAATGATTTGGCGAGAACCCAAAGATTACTAAAGTGATTACTACTTTTGTATAGTGACAACGATATGATACAACAAGAATAATAAATGTAAAATAGAGTACCGTAGTCAATACCCTTTCGATCCAGAGAAAATGCAGTTCCACAGTAGGTACTTACGAAGTGATGACGGATTTGTACATTGCCAGAACATGGGTGGTTTAATGAATGAATTGGGCATTTCAGACTATAACGCAGCTGAATGGCGATTATTTATAGATAGCTCAAAGCGTAGCTTAGAGTGTGTTCTCCTACACAATGGAAATGTGTACGGTTCAGTCCCAATATGCCATTCAGTTTATTTGCGTGAAGAATATGAATACATAAAGAGAGTCATTGACTTGATGCAATATAACATGTACCAATGGATCATGTGTTGATCTTAAAATGGTCTTTTTCCTACTTGGTCAGCAACGCAGATATACTAAGTATCCCTGTTTTTTGTGTATGTGGAACAGCAGAGCTTACGAGAAGCATTGGGTGCAGTCGAATTGGCCGCCAAGATCTGACCTGAGACCTGGTGACCCAAACATTCTAAATCAGCCACTTGTCGACAGGAAAAACAATATATTTCAGACTTTGCATATAAAACTAGGTCTCATGAAGCAATTTGTTAAAGCTTTGCCAATTGAAAAATACTGTTTTAAGTATATCATTTCGGCATTCCCTAGTCTGTCATTTGAAAATAAAGGCTGGTGTGTTTGATGGTCCACAGATTCGGCAACTCATTAAAGATGAACGTTTTATTGAAACAATGACCTAACTTGAAAAGAATGCTTGATTGATATTCAAAAATATTATTAAAGACTTTCTTGGAAATACACGAGCCCAGAATTACATCGACATTGTTCAACAACTCTTGGGCAGACTTTTACACAGTCATCTTGTTAATTTTCCAGAAAATCTTGGTGCTGTTAGCGGTGAACAGGACGAGCGATTCCGCCAATATCTGAAGATTATGGAGGCAATTATTTGAAATTTAAAAATCACGAGAGATATAACAATCCATAACAGATTCACGAGAAGTCTGTGTATTCGCTAAAAGTAACTGTATGGTGTGGTTTATGGCACGATGGTATCATAGAATCATTTTTTCCAAAATGGTGAACGATACCAACAGGTGTTAAGAAATTTAGATGCACTTGATTTCGAGGATATGTGGTTCCAGCAAGACAGTCCCATATGTCACACTGTTCATGAAACTATCGACGTATTGTAAGAAACATTTGACGAAAATGGGCAGTGCAAATGCGCGCTATTTCTAAAAACTTACAAAGGTAACGACGTTAATGAACCGTTTAAAAAAAAGCTACAAAACTTTGACGCTTCATTGATATCACCTTATGCAGCAGAACAAAGGCCGTAATTTTTACGATCGATGAATATCGCCAGATTATGGACTCACGTTCAGAAGATAATAGATAACGGATGAGTTAATATGACCAGTTCCAATGGTTCGAGACTTCTCAGATGCCATCTACTGTTAAAGACGTCGTTATTGAGCAAGAAGAGCCCAAAGGCAAATTTTATATTTGTTAATACTCATTGTTTAATGTCTTTTTTAGTAGATATCAATGACACCGATTCAGAGCATGATATTGATTGCGAAAGTGAAGAAGATATTCTGTATCACAGCACTTTAAAGGTTACATTTATATGTAACCAATTCTCAGTCTATAAAGACTGTATTTTGGGCGAAAAATACACATTTAGCTTAAGCGAAATATGTGTGTACAATTTTTCGTGACATGACCTCAGCTACGAAAATGTACACATATATGCTTGGAGGCGAGCCGCGACCGCCTAGTAAAGGTTCATTGTTTTGAGCCTTTCGACTCTCGGAACTCCAAGAGATATCGTTGCCACCTTTGACTAGAAAGGATACGGCCTTAGAGGCGTTCAGGCATAATCCCACGGATGGTAGCTTCGCACCACCGCCCGCTCGAGCGCGTGAACCAAATGTCCGAACCTGCGGTTCCTCTCATACTAAGCAGGATTACTATCGCAACGACGAGTCATCAGTAGGGTAAAACTAACCTATCTCACGACGGTCTAAACCCAGCTCACGTTCCCTATAGACGGGGATCCCCAAGGATAAAGGGGATCACAAGAAATTAGATCATGTATTAGGAAATATATTTTCTCTCACAAAAAGGGCAAAACATATTGTAGGCTATAGCGATGCGTGTGGAGGCCAGAACCGAAATATTAAGATGGTCTTGATGTGTTGAAGACACGTTAATGGACCAGAGCTATAAGTGGAAATTATCGACCACAAGTTTTTGGTGTAAGGATATATGTCCATTGACCTATAGTTGCGGTTTAGTATCTCTTCTGTTTCTGTGTTTAGTGTCTTTTGTATAAAACGGCTGCTCGAGTAATGCTCGCAAGAAAGTCATACTCAAGAGAGAAGAGTTGAATCTAGTAGGAGTAAAACGGTGCCGATAGTCACACCCGAGCAAAGGCGCCACTTTGAACGGTGCCGTGCTGGAAAACTTACAACTGTGGTGTTATCGACACCTGTGGGTAAGCACTAAGAAATTCTCTAAAAAAGTCATCGTGGTAACAACACAATCGAGATGGTTGCGGGGGCTTTGTCGCAGTCGCAACCACAATTGTATCTGCTGTGATACCCTCCTCTAATGCAGATATTTACTCAACAGCTGCTTCTCGAGAAGCAAATCAACGATGCTCCAGCAGATTTCGGTGACACAACACAACAACACAATACAACCATTGCCGCGAGTGTTGTCATTGTCGAGAAGCAACAACCAATCAGCAATCAACTACAGATGGCTATGTTACGGGACACACAAGTTACAGTGACACAGATGAAATTTTATTTCGCAGGTAGAAAATCGAATGCATGTAACACTGATAAACACAGGACGACATGACAATTTTTGGGTGTATCTTATGTATTTTGAGACCCAAAAATCAAATCTAAAAACAGAATTTTTCTCACCCACAGATATTCGGTAACATCTACTTTTATGAATTACAATACGTAACATCTCATATTGCTGCAATTCTCGGCGTTTATGCGATGACGCACATATATCATGTTAAGACCTGTCTATTCCTGTATTATTAGTAGACTAATAGCAGCCGATTCAGTTACGTTTTCTGTGTTGAAGAGTACTGAGATGTTCTGAGTACTGTTAATTTTTGTTAAAACGGTGTGTTCTTTTTAGTTTATTGCGATCGAGACTAGCTTTATGGGGAATGCCTAGAAATTGTGTAAATAGTTTAACAGTTTTTGTTATGTGTGCGGAGAGCTAACTTTTAAATCCCAAAAACGTAAATTTACTCCCCTTGTGTTGAAAGCATACGAACTTTACTTTGGAATTAAAGTGTGCGACCAAGATAAACTATGGACCCCTCATATATGTTGTAAGACTTGTGTAACGTTGTTAATAGGTTGGTTAAGAGGCGACAATCGTAAAATGCCCTTTACGGTACCAATGGTTTGGAGAGAACCGAGAGACCATATTACTGATTGCTATTTTTGCCTCACAAATATTAAAGGTATTGGACCAAAATCGAAACATACAGTTAAGTATTTTAATTTACCATCAGCTTTGCGGCCCGTTAAGCATAGTGATGAACTTTCTGTCCCAGTTCCACCAGAATCATGGTCTTTGGATGAAAAAGTCGAATCCACCGATTCTTAAGGTGATGGTACAGAAAGCGTAATTGGTGCAACTTATTCTTGACATTTTATTCAACCAATCGGCGATCGCACCATCTCGCGCATGACAACCGTTTCCCATTATTCATTGTAAACGAATCATTAAAACGTGTTACGTAAAATTGGTATTTCTGTATCTTTCAGTAGCGTTCGTCTTCCCGCCCGTTATTTCCCGTGCCATTGTTGATTTATTTTATCCTTGCGATTTTCTAGTGTCTTAATTGAGCTAAACTTTTGGTACTTCGTCGTATTACTGGTAAGTTGAAACAGAAACAAAATTTTAAGGTTAATAATATTCATATTTCAGTTCAGAACAGTATGCCTTTTACTGTTGCGCAAGATGCCTTTATTTTAATGGCTCATTTTCGAAGTGGGATTAGAAATAAAGACGGGATGTGGACATACTCCTTACAATCTTGCATTGAGCAATTTATGACCGAGTTCCCAATCGCAAACATTGACTATGACACATTTTCATACCTAAAGTGCACTATCGTATAACAATTTGAAAATAAACAATGCATTTGCAAAGGAAAATCTACAGGCAGACCAACTGTACTGACAGAAGATGTCGTTGATAATATACAGCAACGAATAATTCAAAGTTCTACAAAATCTATGTCAAAATTGTCTGCTCAGACAGGTATTTTTTTTTTATTAAGTTGATATAAATATTCATAAATTCAATTAGATTGCATCTCTAAAATATATCAATTTTGAAATTTTTATTTTTAGGACTTTCAGTTGAAATATGTCACAAGGCTTTAAAAAACCGATTACATTTACACCCATACAAGGTAACTGTTGTACAAGAATTACTTCCCGTTGACTATGAAAGACGATTACACTATTGCGATTGGTTTCAAGAAAACATGAATCGTAACTTATTGAACTATTTATCATTTTTCACTGACGAAGCATGGTTTCATTTATCTGGTTATGTAAATAGCCAAAATTATAGAACCTGGGCTGCAGAAAATCCTCATACATTTGTAGAAACCAGTTTACATACCGTAAAAGTTGGTGTTTGGACAGCGATATCAAGAAGACATATAGTAGGGCCCATATTCTTCTATGAAACTATAAATGCTGAAAGGTATCGGACCCTTATTTTAGAGCCATTTTTAGAACAGTTACATGATGACGAGCTGCAAGTAGGTTACTTTCAGCAAGATGGAGCAACTGCACACACTGCAAGAGCAACAATTCAATTTTTAGAGCAATTTTATGTCAATCGACTGATTAGTGCAGGTTTGTGGCCAGCCAGGTCTCCGGATTTAACTCCGTTGGATTATTTTTTGTTTGGACATTTGAAAAACACTATATTTAACACAGCGATACAAACTATCGAAGAATTAGAAACGGCAATTATTCGAGAAATCAACATCACAGAAGAACAGCTACAAAATGTATTTGAAAATATGCACAGGAGGGTAAATTTATGCATAGCTAGTGAAGGGCGTTTTTATCCCGAATATTGTAAATAAATCTTAATACAGTAAAATATGTTTCGTTTACCCTGGAATACAATAAAAAAATCAGTTGTGTTAACATTATATACTCTTTGTTTTCAGAAAAATTTCTATTTGTTCATTAACAAGAGAGGATTGGTAGCTTTCTCTCTCTAATAAAGTTAAAAACATTTCAAACGAACAAATAAACATTATTTTCGTCAGTAACTATGTAATATTAAATTTCAGTAGTCGAACAATTTATTAGGTTATGTAGGCACTCAATTTCAAAAACAAATTTATTTACATCAGTAATCCCTTCATCCACACCTCTCACATCCACTGATTTTCATGAAACTGCTATAAACTGTGCAATGTTGGTTGCATATGCGCGTAGGTCACGTGGCTTGTAATCATTTATGAAGGCTCTGTATATATCTAACTGTGTCATCTCTATTTCAGATAATTAACTGCGAACAATGTCAAGTAGAGCAGACAGGATTCTAGAAGCCGCTAGCCAATTCATCTAGACCATCATGTTCAACAAATAATATCGCACCTTCAACTTCACCTTCATCTCCAAATCCAACCGATATCACTGCGTCTTCAACTTTGTCACAAAATTAGGTTCAAAATCAAAAACCTCAAATTCAGCCACGGCAATTACGTCCAAAAGGAAATTTAGCAGATTAACTTTCATCAGATGACGGGAGCGACCCATCTGCTGATTCTGGATCTTCATACCACCCCTCAGATGCTCAAGAAAGTAGTGACGATCTAACCTCTGAAAAAAGTTGTATTGAAAATGTTAGTGATGAGGATGAACAGTGATGAAAGTGATTCTGGCGTCAATCCTCCTGCAACCGTGGTAAATCCTGTAACTACGACCAACGACACTTGGGGACCATGTGGACAAGTCATAAATGACCTGACGTTTAGAGCACAAGTGGGTTTCAACTCAATCCAAATGACTTTCGTGACCCTTGTTACAGGTTTTCCTCTTTTGCGAAAACCCACCAAATTTTCACCAGATGACCGCGATAACATCCCGCAGATACCGTGAAATTATTATGAAAATTGCTCAGCCGAGAGGGAAGTAATTGAAGAAATTCAATTTTCAACCTCAGCTGACCAATGGCGAGCGAGATAGCTCCGACCAGACTAGATAAATATCGAGCGCAGTGTTGCCAACTTAGCGGTTTTCCCGCTAGATCTAGCGGTTTTCTTTCATGTTTGGTGGTAATCATTTCCATCTAGCGGTTTAGCGGTTTTTTTAGCTTGTTGACAAACTGATTAAAACTAATTTATTTTAATTTGTAAATTATTTTTTCTCAAGAAGAAATTGTCACAACCAAAAAATTAAATCCACGTCCCCGAAGCATATAAATTACTGTTATTGTCATCACATCTGTCTAAATAATCTCCACAGATCATTGGCCAAAAAAAATCATCTCGTACCGACGTAGCGCGGTGCTTGGTTTGCCTTTCACCATTCCATACCTTATTTTGTTGTTGTTCCATGCCGTACAACGTGACATTAAGGGCACTATATTTGCTTAACTAAATTATATTTTTTTGGCAAAGAAGCTGAATACTTGCAAATGCATAGAACAAAATGTTCTCAAATTATCAAAAATATTCTAGCTCCATATTTTATCAATGAACTAAGTGAAGATGTCGGGGATCGACCCTACAGCATTTTAATAGACGAGTCTAATGATATTTCATTCACAAAATATTTGGGAATATCAATTATTTATTTTAGCGTTAAGCATAAAAAAATAATAACCACTGGTTTAGGATTAGGGGAGCTTGAATCTGGGAATGCTGATGGCATTGTCCAGTGTTTATTAAAAATGTTAAAACACTATAGATTAAAGATAGAAAAATTGCATGGCTTAGGGACTGACAATGCTTCTGTAATGACTGGCATAAATAACGGCGTGCACAAAAAATTGTTAGAATAAAATCCAAATATTATTTTAATTCGTTGCTTATGTCATTCATTACAGTTGGCTGCTTCGGCTGCTACGAAGGAATTACCAAGAAATTTGGAATTTCTCATTAGAGAAACTTATGACTGGTTTTCCAAAGACAAGTTCAGTACAAGAACTTGTATAAAACTTAAATGATGATAATGCTAAACCGCTTAAAATTGTTCAGGCATGCGCCACTAGATGGCTCTCGATTGAATCAGCCGTTTCCAGAATTCACACACAATGGCTAGAATTAAAAACCCATTTTCAAATAGCTAAATTGAGTGATGATTGATCCAATAGAATGTTTAAATCTGAGATTTCTGTTTTTTTTTAATTACCCACGTAAAAATTTCCCCGCCAAAAATATATTAAATATTTAGTAGCTAGTGCCGACCCTACCCTGATTTAGCGGTTTCTAGCGGTTTTAAAATGGCAATTTGGCGGGTACTCATATCCGAGAGTTGGCAACACTGATCGAGCGTTTCTTTGTCTCCACAGCAGACCGACCGTATACTTCGTCACGGCAAGTCGAAACGCGAATGTTTTTAGTCATCTGTTGAATTTTCAGTTTTAGTCATAGTGCGAGAGTTAGAAGTAGCTACTAGTGTTAGGAGTATTTAATATATACCGATTCTAAACTATAAAGTGCCTACTTAACCCCCTTATCCACTAATCCTGGCTGCAACGTGTATCAACCTGCAGATGAACAATAAAACATAAAAAAAAAACAAATAACACTGAAAGAATTCGTAATACGAGGTACACTAGCCATAACCCAAACTAATAAACAAATTCCTGAGTTTTATTTAATACAATTAAACAAAAGTGAGTGCCAAGCAGACGTCCAGTGCCGCGAGAAGTGCCCGGTAAGACAGAAACTTATAAGCCTTCGGCCAGGGACATCATTTTTCAGCTTTGACAATTTTTCCAGAGTTTAAACACCTGGAAAATTGATAATTAACTTTCCAACGCGAGTGATAACTCGCTCAAAATTCCGACTTTGACAAATTTCCAGTCCTATATAGGGTGTTAAAACTAAAACTGCCTGACGCGTCTCAGCAGCTAGGTGCAAAAGAATATATCTAGCTAGCTGGCACGCTAAATATTACTGTAAACAGTATATCTCTATGCAAGGGCGTTGACCGATATCTCAAATTTATAAATACACTTGAACATATGGATAAATTAATTGATACGGGGAAGAAGAATAGGAAGGGCGAAGATATAAAAAAACACAATGAATACTAGATTACAACAGAGCCAAAAAAGGTGTTGACAAATCCGACCAAATATCTTCGTACTAGGTATACTTGTCTGAGGAAAACAATAAAGTGGTATAAAAAGGCTCAGTTGTCAATTCTTGGGTGATTTATGAGGAAATAGAAAAGAAACTCGACATTTCCGGGAGATAATAATAAAGGAACTACTCAATGAAAACGATGACAAAGAAGTAGAAAATGAACTAGACGTTCCAAAAATAAATTTGAGACCTATTCATAAAATACAAAAATGGAAGGCAGCGCTAGAAACAATAGAAAACGATGTACACTCTGTTATGAAAAATTTCAAAAAGAAAGCGGGGCAAAAGTAGCAAGAGCGAAGACAAAGAGAGTAATCACTTACTGCGAAAATTGTGAAAATATACCGCCAATGTGCTTAGAATGCTTCCATGAAAAACATTTTTCCTAAAATAAGTTTTCACAAACTCGAATAGTTTCTTTCAGTTGTTAGATTTTTGTACAAGATTTCCTTTTATAAACGTTTTTTGAGAATTATATAATAATTTTGTATTTAGTTAGGGCTACATTACTTTACAAATAAAAATTACTTAAATATTTCTACAACTTTGCTTCTTTTCAATTAGGTAACCCAAATTTTGTCTTACTCAAAAACGAATGTACCACGGGTTGTGTACCACCTATACGTACTGCAGTAAGCTGTTTTCTAAACGATATCTAGCCGTCATATTTTAAATAAACATTGAATAGGATTCGGACCGTGTACCACGTGGTACACGCCGGCACTTGTCAGGCCAGGTGTACCACCGCTGGTGCACGTTGGCGCGAACGTGTTAATTTGCGTCGCCACTACGACAGGAAACACAAAAGTTGAATTTTACAAATTTCCATTTCTTTCTAGACCTAAATTTGGACACCGAACAGTTTGATCCTCAACCTAGTACATCTTTTAAACGAGTCCACCAAGATACTCTTGCGGTACAAGAACTTGAGCGTCACAAAAGGATAAAATTCCTGGAAAACATTGTTCTTCTACCAAGTACTGAGACTTGTTCATCGATTCCAATGTCTTCAAGACTTCTTTCTCCTGTAGCAACTCAGACACCCAGTATATTATCAGCATCGTCACCAAGGAAAGAAATGTTGAAATTGAAAATTTAGGAATTACCACAGGAAACTCTGGCATTGAAAGATGAAATTGAGGTTTTATTAAAGAAACAAAATAATCCATCACAAGAGAACTTTTTAAGTTTATGTGATAAATTTGTTAGTCCGGAAGTTGCAAAAATTATTAAGGCGCAAGAACAACTTCTTAAAAGAAGTGAACATGGCAGAAGATACAGTGATGAGTTTAAGAGGTATTGCCTTAAGTTATATTTTGTTGGTCCCAAATGTTATAAAACACTCAGAAAAACATGTTTACCGTCTGTCCGATCACTTCAACGCTTTACAGAATATTTAAAATTTGGAGCTGGTTATAATGCAGCATTATTTAGGCTTATGAAATTAAAAGCAGATAAAATGTCACGAGAAGACCGTCTGTGCATAATATGTATAGATAAAATATCTATAAAAAGTTATTGTTTTTATAACTATGGAAGAGATTAAATTATTGGGTTAGAACACAATGGAGACAAATCGGATAAACTTGCTTTTATGTTTTAATGGCTCCTGGTATAAGACAACAAACAAAGAAATAGACTTGCTTCTAGATTATCAAACTCATATATATATATCCAACTAATTTTGAAAAAATGAGAGTAAAGTTTGCTGCCCAAGTATTAAGTAACACTGTAGCTGCAGGTTTAGAAACTTACATAAATTTGAAAGCTTTGCCGCCTACTGCTATGGGTACTGCGGAGACCATTTCGAAATTCGATAAATTATTTTATTTATTAAATTCCTCAACATTGTCAAGTAAAAAATTACTTAACAAACCATTTCAAGGTGATAAGTATCACATTGAATTTTTAAACGAAATGTTAATATTTTTAGACAAATTAGCAATAGTCAATCAGAAAAACCAAAAAGTTATTGTTAGATTTGTAAAATGTTGGAAAGTTAGTATTAATTCATTCGAACCAACCATCAGGATCCATAAGTATAATGATTTTATTATTGTCCTAAGTTAAACACAACCCGCTTTTGACCACTCATTGTATCAGAAGAAAATCTGTTAAACAATAAACTTCAAGTGTTAAACACGTTTGCTCAGCACGAGTATAATACGATTATTATTATTAAAGTAGCATAGCGTCATCTATCTACACACTTGTAACCCCTCCCAAACATTGTAATGTAGACGGCTGAAAGCTATGCCGATCCTGCTACAGTCACCATCTTACATTGTGGAGCAGAATCGACATAGCTATTCTACTAATATTAATATGTAGAAATAGGTTCCCGTAAGTAATGCTACATAGTCAATAATAGGCAACAGCGCAAAGTCTTACTTCAGGTCAGCTTTGCTAATATGGTATCAATGACCTTAGCAGCCTTTGCACAGAACAGGGAGCAGAGAGAATAATGTACCCGCCAAATGGCATGTGCGATCATCGAATTCCACACCCATGGACTGTATTTTATAGTGTTACACAAAAAAATCTGTTTATTGCAACCCTATTGAAAATGTGAAAATACTTCGTCTAAGAATTTTTGTAGCAGCTAAGGAACTAAAAAATGACAAGACAATATTTTTGCAAGCGTACGTTGTAATTACAATAGTAAAATTACATTTCCAAGAAAATAGAAACTACTTCCTTCAAGAAATCCATTTTTTTTAATAGTACATTTTTTATCTTAGATTATGTATTTATTGTTGTGGCTCTTGGTGTTTTTAGCTTTGTGATTTTTCTTCAAATACTTGTTATTAAACTGACAATAATGTTTCTTGTAATCATTTATTTTTTTCACCTAAACTGTTATTTTCACAAAAACAGTTTTTTTAGTGTAAGCTTTAAATACTTCATATGTAAAATAGAATGACAAAAAAATTCAAAGGAACAGCAGTTAGCAACAAACACTAATCGTCTCTTCAATTCTGTTCGTTTGGAATTTAGTGGAATGACTCATTCCAACAAATGGTTTTTATGGCACTTACAGATATCAGAAGCGCAGAAAGATGAAAAGTACAGCAGTTTTTTCTTCAAAACTATCCAGACCTTAATTCCCACAAACAAATACATCAGTTCCAAATTTCATAAATTCAAATACCATTATTTACTTAAATAATTTGTTCCAAATTTTCTTACAACACATTCACGTTGTAAGGCCATAAGGCACATTTGGAACAAACAACCATATATAAACCCTATAAATCCAGATCATTCTTCTTCGGATCGTTCCATTTAATAGCGATCATTCGTCACCATTTTGAACTAAAATTATTATTAAGGGGCTTGACCGTTGGCAAATGGACTTAGCTGAAATGGGGAATTACGCTAAAATGAATAGATATTTTAAGTATATTTTAGTAGTTATCGACTGCTTCTCAAAATTCATATGGACCAGACCTGTAAAAAGAGACTGGTGACGAGGTGACGAAGCCGTTCCAGGACATTCTAGAAGCAAGTAAATGAACGTGTAAAAATTTACAATCTGATCAGGGTACTGAATTCTTTAACCAAAAACTCCAACAGCTCCTCAAGATTTCTTCCAAGTACCCATACAAGGTTGGCCAGATGAGTATGACCCTGTGACTCTGTATTGCTGTGGGGATTACGCTACAATTACCCAATTGGTCTGCGAAGATACTAAAAGGTTACATATCGCCAAATATATTATGTACATTGAAGTTTTCATATTCGAAGTTGATGAACTGCTAAAGCTTGATACTTGTGTACTTTCTCATAGAATAAATGTTTTACATTCCTTGGATTTTTGTTTGTATTATTACAATTTATTAGATATTATACGTGATTGGATAAATTCTTATAAAATTTCTCTAAATGTAAATGATATTTTAAGTTCTTTTTTGTGATGTATCTAATGATAGACTTTTAAGTAATGCACTACGTGAATATCTTTACTTTTATCAAACTAATACTTAAACCATAAAAAAATTATAATGTGGTAGAAACATTTCTAAAGCTAATATTTCCATCCTCATCAAAGTGGGCCTCGATGGTTATCTTGGGTTCTACCGTGTTCCTGTAACAATAAAAAACTGTATTATTTATTAAAGAAAAAAAAGATTGATAGAGAGAGGGAGAACTTATGTGCTGGACTAGATAAAATGACTTACATCTGTGTATTTATAAGCTATTACAGAAAAAAGAAATCGCTGCGAATATGATTCGAACCTGTGCGGGCGGCAGCCTATTTGATTTCAAGTCAAACTCCTTAACCACTCGGACATCACAGCCTTGTTAATATTGTTGTAAGCGGTGGCATATAAGCACAGCAATGAGAGAGAGACAACTTATGTGATGGGTTAAACAAAATCACTTACTGTTTATTTACAATCAAAGGTGGAGATGGAGATATTGGTGGTATTTTGTATGGAGTTGTCATCACCATCATTCCAGGGTGACCGCGGCGAATCTTCAACCGCAATGACCTCCGGTGATGGTGACCGAGGTGAATCTTCAACCGCAATGATCTCCGGTGATTGTGAAAACCCAGAAAAACAAAATACATTTTTTCAAGCTTGGCAACACTCTGTCTCCCGCCAATCGGGTGATGTTTGCAATAGATTTCTTTCACATATCGGACAAACTAGTTCGTCCAACAGCAAACTATTAAAACATAAAGAAAACATATTTCATTAGCAAAGCGTATTATAATGAAGGTAAAAAGAAAACTTAGTTGTCTCTTAGATATTGTTGCAAATTAGTTGGTGGCGTTAGGCGGTTTGTAACTTCACACAAATGCATATAACAGCATGTATTCATCATTGCTACAGTTTAACCAACTAATTACATTGTCGCTTCCCATCCGACTATTTATATGAATTTGTCAGGAAGCTACACACACGCACGCAAGTTGATATAAAATAATGATTAATAGTCAACCGGACAGCAGCAGCAGCGATATCGATAGTCTGCAGAAACGTCGGCTGAATGTGATAAGAGTAGAGACCGTATATGACGAAAATAGAAAACCGTTAAAAAATTAATATACCGTAATGTGGGGTGATTTCGAACGCATCGGCTAACTTTGAACATCCTCTCCTATTTCACGTTTCCTCGACCCAAACAGGTTCTAACGATATTGGTCGAATTTTAATAATCTTCTGATCAATGTGTACAGTCCGTCGAGTGTTTTAGTGGTCGAAGCGCACTATTTGGCTGGTATGTAACCATGTGGAAAATGTTACAATATTGTACGATATATTCTTCGGTTCTGGATGGCTTGCAAAGAAACTGCTATAACTTGAGCCTTATAAATTATTTTGTTTTAAACTTTTCTAAAAATATTGTTTAACATGTCTTCATAATAACCATTAGTTCAAAGACTTTTTTGATGAAGCCTAATTTAGAAAAATACATATTCAAAAAAGTTCGAACATGGTGAGAAAGTATAAGAAGCGGCTTGGCGCTATGCATTATGGCAATTATTCCGAATCTTACATGGAACAGGCATTAAAAGCTCTACGAGAGAAACGAATGAGTTACAGGCGTGCTTCAGAAGTATACAATATTCCCATATGTCTCTGTAATAAAATTAAAGGAACTCATCCCTTAACTCCTGGAGGCCTTACAGTATTAAGTAAAGATGAAGAGTCTTTCATTAAGGACTCAAAAAGCTGCAGAATGGAGTTTTCCTCTCACTAGAATGGATATTCGATTGATGGTTAGGCAGTTTCTTGATGCTCAGGGTAAAACAATTAAACGGTTTAAGAACAACATGCCGGGTATAGATTGGTTTTATAATTTTTTAAAACGAAATCCAACTCTACCAGAACGAATATGTCAGAACATAAAGCGCTATCGTGCTGATTTGAGCCCAGAGATAATTGATGATTATTTCAACAATTTATTGCAAACTCTACAGGATGTACCATCATGCAATATAATCAACTATGACGAAACAAACTTGTGTGACGATCCAGGTAATTCTAAAGTGATCTGCAGAAGGGGTACCAAATATGTAAACAGGATATTGGATTCTAGTAAATCCAGCACATCCATAATAGCTGCAATAACTGGCTCGGGAAAACTGTTGCCGCCATATGTTGTCTATAGAGCACAACATCTCTATCCCACTTGGACAGAAAATGGTCCAGATGGCACGGTGTAAATCATACTAAAAGCGGCTGGTTCGAGGGAATTATATTTGAAGACTGGTTCAAAAAAATAGCTCTTCTATATTTTCGAAACTGCGAAGGCAAAAAATATTAATTGGGGACAACTTATCCAGCCACATTTCAATTGAAGTTATCCAGTTATGCGAACGACATAACATCGAATTTGTTCTTCTACCACCAAACGCAACGGATTTATTACAACCATTGGATGTAGCTTTTTTTGCTCCATTCAAAAGAATATGGCGAAAAATGTTGACCGAATGGAAGCAAAAAAACAAAGGCGTTCTCCCGAAATCTGAATTCCCAAGACTGTTAAAAAATTTTTTTGCTGAAGTTGGACTTAATGCTTCCAAGAATATCCTTTCAGGTTTCAGAGCTTGCGGGATAATTCCTTATGATAAAAATGTTGTTTTGGATAAGCTTCCAAAACTAACAAATCATGAACTAGTAGAACAAGAAAAACAAGCTGAAATTGATCGACGCTGGTCTACCATCTTCGTAAATTTCCTGAAGGAATCAAGGACTTTGGAAACCAAGCAGACCATAAAACGAGGCAAAAAACTTAATGTAGCACCAGCAAAAGGAATTCAAGTAAGCGATTTAGGCCAACCTTCTACTTCTTTGGAACCAAGCAACTCTGATGTCGAATCAAGTCCCTCTGATATCGCATTAAGCACCTCTGATGACGAGTCAAGCAAGTCTGATGAGTCAAGTCTGATAATGATCACGTTGAATCAGAACATAGATTGGAAAATGTTAAGAACAAACATTTTAGTGTCAATGAATATGTTTTAGTAAGCTTCAAATGTCCTCAAAAACAGAGAGATTTTTTATTGGTAAAATTACTGAGGTTTTCGTGAACAAACGCGATATTCTTATGAAACTCTCTTCACCAAAAGATCTTCGACGAAATCGTTGGTCATTTAGAAGCTTACCTGAAAAATATTCAATAGAGTAAACCTTATAGTTACATTTTTTCTCCTATTTAGAATTATTGTTAAATTTTGGTTCCTATTATACAAATAGGTATTTTTTGTTCCTATAATATCTACCAAAAAGTTGGTTATTGCTTTATTTTATAATGTACATTTATTTTAATGAAGGTTACTGTTTCACATTTCAATGAACTATTTTTATTAACATTTATGTGTTTTTTAATTGCCTCGTTTGTAACTACACATTATAAAACAATTTTTTAAGTTTTAATTTGTTCGAATTCACCCATACCAGTGTCTTAAATTACATTTCTAGGTATTTTAGAGCTGTGTTCGAATTCACACATCGGGGCGAATTCGAACAAACTTCAGCAATAAAACAAAATAGTAATTATTTTTTTAAGATTTCAACAACTCTTGTATACATTAATGAAGGTCTGATAATAATATATTTGAATTTTTAGACTTCTTTTATAATTAATAACAACGTGGCAACCAAAAAACTATAAAAATGCGTTCGAAATCGCCCCACTTTACGGTACTTGCTGACCGAAGGCCATAAAAAAATGAGGCCTGCTAACCCGAGTGAAAAACAGGAAACTGATGACGTTACTTTTTATAAAAATTTGCATATCATACAGCACATTCATCAGTCTACATCGACAACTTGCAGTAGCAATATCATATTTGTTTGTCTCCCGCTTGCAGTAGCAACTGTATATAAACAATTAAGTTATTGTTTCTCTCTTTCATTTACAAATACAAGTAAGTTATCCAATCAATAGTCAACCTAAAATTCATTACATTTTTTCAATCTTTTGTATTTATATTTGATTTCTATGTTGTTATCTAAACGAAATCAATAAAGTTTCATCCATCTGCAGGAATCTGTGAATTAAGTGATAATTTTATTCGAAAATTAAATCAATTTTTGGATATTGTAGTGCAGGGTAATACCCATAATGTGTCCAAGTGGATAAAATTAATCAATCAGCAATTGCGGCAGCTGTACAAAGCAATTAAATATTTTCATTCAGTCGGTACCAAACGCAAATTAGAAACAAATATAGGTCATTTAAAAAGGGCCAAACTTTTGTTAAATGTTCACACAGGGGAGCATGTAGGGCAGGACATAGAGATAATAATAGGCGCAGTCATCGCCTTGAATGGCAGGATTTAAAGTCCATATTTAGTGGACGTATTCGGTCTGTTATTGTAATCAATAAATGGCACATCGATCCTTTAGCTTTCTTAAATGACGCATTTTTCTTGTTTAAAAATCGTATAGTAAGAATATTAAAGATACATCCTATGATTAAAGTTAATGGTGTTTTTTGTGGTGAATTTATTAAAGTATGCAGTAGCAACGCACACCAGGTTGTAGATTTAAAGTGTTTCAACACTAGAAATTCGATAATAGACTCGAGTCTATCTTAAAGTTTGGTTTCATGATAATATTATAGATAAAATTTTAAATAAACTGAGCGAGTATCAGGAAAAGACAGTGGCTTTGCTCTCAACAAAATTATAAGTTTGGAAATAAATATAAGTAAGTTGGAAATGGGTTACGGTAGTCTCATCCTTTATAAGACTCCCTAAGATAATTGCTAACAAACGCGCTTGTGTTAATGTTAAAAATTACGATGAAGAAGCCTGCTTCGCTTGGTCCGTAGTCTCTGCTTTGTACCCTGTAGATGTACATGTAGATAGGACTTCATCATATCCTCACCCTTCAACTGTTTTTAATTTCGATAATTTTAATAAATATGAAAAGAAATCAAAAAAATTAACAAATATTTAACAATCTTTTTTAGTCTGTTCTGTAGAACATGGGCACAGTTTATTACAAAATATTTTCTAATATGTAAACCCATAATGCAAATGAAAAATTTTTAGTAAAAAATATTTAAAATATATTCATCATCATAATATATATATATATATATATATATATATATATATTGATACCTGTTAAGTTGTCACTTCCATTATGTAGATATGGCGTCCTGACTTCCGGGTGTTAACGTTAAAATATTTGAAAAAAAATTGCATATATATGTTTAGAGTCTCAATATTCCGAAAATCAAAAGAGAAACAATTTTTTATTTTATAATATTCACATATATAATATATAGATGATACGAAGACACTTCCAAATATATATATATATTCGAGAGACTGACGTGACGTTGCTACTTCACGCAACGTTGCCAAATCTCTGGAAGTCATAACGTAGTATTCTTATTCACTGGACTGTCTGTACAGAGCAGAATAAGTTGTATCTACATCTATAACTTTGTCGGCTATCGATAACCTTCACTACAGCGGCACTGTATGTAATTTTAGTTTGTTTCTAATATAAGTTGTGTTTATACACTTTTTAATACAGGTTAAATAACGGTAATGTTGTTTAGAAACTTTGACTCCTGTATAATCGAATACAGCTTTCCAATAAAAATATTTTCAAGGGGCCATCAACTTTGTGGTTTTACACGGAACGATACGATTTTTATTTTTGAATTTCTCTTGTTATTTTAATGAAACTTTCATAATACTATACCTAATCTTTGTGTTTTTCGAGATGCATCGAATACCATAAGAAGCAGAATTTAACTAAATTGGCACCAGATTTTCAACATCTTGTATGAATTTTGGCGACTTTTTAGTTATTAAATAGCATAGAGATTCTACAATTTTTGGTGTAAAAATTGCTTATCTCATGCCACATGTAAATATTTAAATGTACCAAAGTAAAATGAATATAGGTATAACAACAAAAAGCGGTTTAACCAACAAGTTTTTAGGCGCAGAAATCTTTCAAAATGCGTATTTTTTACATTTAACTGTAGATGCAAATATTGTTATACTTAATGTAAACTTGCACGGTTCTGTATATAATATTGTTTACTTCTGTTTATAAGAGTGTGAAAATAATTATTGTTAAAATCTGGGGTTAGAATAGAAAAATAATGTGTCATACAAACCCATTTTTAAAGTTATTTTATTATTTGAGAAGAATTTAAATAGTAAAAGCGAATAAACGAAACATCAATATTTTATTTTTGGTATTAGTTTTGCTCTAATTGTTTTATTTTTTCGATATTTCTGAAATATACCAAAAATTTGATCATTTTACGGCGAGAAATAAGGCGAATTAATTATTAAGTTATTCTTAATAAAGTTTCATTTTGTTATTAGTTCTTGTAAAACACTAATTGCTAGTGCGACATATTTTATGTTTTAATTAAAAAAATAACAACAAACAGCTGTAAATATATTTCATTATTCTACTCCATATCTTTCCAAAATACTTTTATATTTTTTATTCAACTGAAATCTTATTCTCTTTTAACTTGATAACTTAAAACAAACCTGACTTTATATTAAGCATCTAAATAGTGCTTTTGTAAATATGCACAAGAGCACACAAATGCAATACATTCTTGCAATTATTTTAAAAGCTGAAATAAAAAATATATGCAACCAAGTTTTTATTGTTGTCTTTTAAACAGAGGTTAAAATTTGCTTACAATAATCTCAAGGGTTCCGAGCTGATTCTTAGAAAATGTCGCAGGTACCTACCTAAATGGGCATTTAAACTTTAAAGGGCTTAACAGATGGTTTTAATAGTTTTCATTGACAGTGGACATAGTAGTTATAAAATAGGAATACTGTTTATTTTATGTAAAATCGTCTAATCTATAAAAGTCGAAAAATATTTTGAATTCATATTTATTATAAATTGTATGGCAAATACGTAAAGTAATAATGGATGAAGCCAACACTTCGAGAATGTTTTATTTTTTAAAGTGCTTTAAATACAAAAAATTGATAGTGGGTATATTTTAGAAATTTTTAAAAATAATGTGACTCATAATTTATTTCCAAAACTTGACGACAGATAATCACTTGATTCCATTCAATTTTTTAGTCAGTGACTAAACAAAGTTTATATTCATAAATTCTTGTTAACAATATGCCTACAATATGTGTCACATAATTTTCTGAAGTTCCAAAATACACTGATCAAAATAGTTGCATATCAATTAGAAATTTTTAAATTGTGCCTGTATAGAAGGTGTACCAGTTTTAAATACAGAAAATTTCAGAATCGACATTGGACCAATAGAGAATAGTTTTTTGGTCTATAACATTTTCTCTTAAAATGCTTACTGCTTGAGATTCAGGGGTTAAATATTTATTTTTTTTTGTAGCATAACTTTTTTGGTTTCATATACCCATACATATTTAAAAAAAATAATATTTAACCCCCTGTATATCAAAAACCAAGCGTTTGAAAAGAACATGTTATAGGTCATAATATTATTTTCTTTCGATGTACTGTCGGTTCTGAAGTTGAAACTTATACACTCTATATAAAATTAATTCGTGTATACTCGCGTCAATAATTTAGACGACTTACGTCATACGAACATGTGAATAATTCATTATATTTTTATCAAAATATTTAAGAAACTGCAACTGAGAGTAATAAACTGTATACTACACTAAATGTTTGCATTATATATTGCACTAAATTGCAAAAAAATTTTGTTTTTAACGCCACCAAATATCGAAAATTACGTTGATAATAAAAACAATCGCCTAATGTCAACCATGACGTAAGACGTCTGAATTCTTGACGCGAGTATATTTTAAAGTCTCACATTCTCAAAGACCAAATCTAAAGCATATTCTCCAAATAACAAATAATTAAAGAAATCAGCAAAAGTTCCTGCAATTATTTTCAGTAATGTATTATGTCTTCGCTAATGCAGTAAATGTTGAAGTTTAGATTCTACTACTGTCACACTTCGTCTGCTGCCTGTGTTTTGCAAAAAAAAATGTTTTATTCTCGCTCCTGGTAGGTAACAGTTTTTCTTTAATTCACTTTGGTTTCTTTCTTAGATCATCCTAAAAAATAAAACTATCCTATAATGGCAGTGAAGTTTTGTAGTGCATATCTCTTTTCGTAACACTTTTTGATAACAAATCATCCTACAACCCATTTTGTTTATTTTTGAATAGGTAGGAGGGTTCATGAACTGGTACATCTAAAATTATCTTCTGAAAAATATAAATTTAGATAAATATACAACATAATAATATTTTATTTTGAGTGGAAAATTATTTCATATTGTATAAATCTAACATTAAGGAAACATAAAATACTATTTGCGTTTCCATTAGAGATGCAACTGTATTAGGAAAGAGAATAAGTAAGCGTTCATATTTAAATTAAGAAAAATGTTATACCGTATATATTCCCGATGTCTCTTCTTTAAATAAATTAATGGGTGCAAACTTTTATACATAGCCTATAACAAACAAATATTACAAAAGTTGCAGCCTTCATTAAAAGTTTGTTTTTATTATAAATAATAATAGTAATAAATCAAATTGTTCTTTAAGTGTGTCTTAGCACTTACCAATGACCATTAAAAAATATAACTTTATATTATAACTAGAAATTTTTGATCTTATCAAAAATTCATCTAGCCACTGAAGTCCAGAAGAAAGTATAAATATATATTTTTTTGTAATTTCACAGTAAATTGAAAATCTGGTCGATTGTTTCTACCGTTGCGTTGTATGTTGTATATAATGAATGGAAATACAGACTACAAATTTAAATTTTTTGTTTGATAAACAGTAAATTTTCTACTAACTGCTGTAAACTGATTATTTTGACCTTTTAATAAGAAAATGAAATATTTTTAAAATTATTGATTTTTGGCAACTGTTAGTTTTCTTATATTAAACACAAACGGGTTAACATTTTCATCATTTCCTTTTATTTGACTATCAGTAATACATATATTTAAAAATCTAGAACTTTCGAAAATTCCTAAGCCGTAAACAGCAGCTAATATTTGTATATCTAGGGTTTGTAAAACGCATTCGTTTCTTTTTTTTATCTTATGCTGAGCCAAGGCTCACCAACAAATTTTTAAGTACAGAAATCTTTCAAAATAGATATATTTTTAAACTCAACTATACAGGGTGAGTCAGTCATAATGTCATTAATTTTAACCACGTATTCGGGAGGCCTAATAAAGGCAGAAAATCGAAAAAAAAAAATTTTTTACTCGACCTTTAAAAAAATAAACAAATCACCCTATAAAAATCAGTAACACGACGCTCCTGGTACGCTACGATGGCGCACCCGACGAAATTCTAATGTCACAGACTTGCCGTATTAACCATGGATGCCACATTTACATACATAATATCATCTAACACATCAGCGTGTTATTCAAATTTACCTCCATTTAGCACTCTGCATTTCCGCATTTCTTCCCCCTCAAATTTGTAGATCATGCCACACATCGGAGGGATTTAGAGAATACAAGCAGTAGTTTGTTTATTTCGGTCTAACCTCACGTATTTGGCGTAAATTCATAACGCATAATTTTACAAATTCCGATTATGTGGAAATGGTAGTGTTATACGGAGAATGTTTACGAAATGCGACTGAATTTTATTAATAAAGTGCTATGGACGGATAAATAATACAGTTATAATTATGTGGGCTGTAAACAGGTTAGTATCATACTACTTAAAAAACAATACATTTCTAGGCTAGATGTACGTAACTACAAATTGTACATTTGGTTATGTGTGTTAATTGTACTTACGAGTAATACTAAAAATTCATATTTATTTGTAAAACGTAGTGCAAACGTAATATCAAAATTATTAAACTGTAATAGCCTAGCATTCGAAAACATTTATTTATTATCTACATTTGTTTTTATTAACAATTAAATCAATATTTAAGGAAATAACAGTACAAAAACTAGGTAACTAGGTTATTGACCTAATAAGGTCAAGGTCAAGATTAACTCTCGATTAGCGGCGTGCCATTTCGGCCTTGGACAGTTATCTGTCGACAACACGATGGATTTTTATTAAATACTTAGTATTTAAACACGAAACACTTTTCAGCTTCTCAATAATTTACCCATTGGGTATAGGTTTTTATGTAATGTACGTAAATGGTTTATTACTCAGTTTATTATTAGACACGTTGGAGTTTTGTTGCAGTCATAACGGCTACATTTGCTCAGATAAAGATCGACACGCGAGTGTACGGGTATCGTTTGATTGGGCCGTATTTTCTACGGGAAAACCTGAGTGGACCGCGTTACTTGCAATTTTTAATAGAATTATTTGATTATTATTATTATTTGATTTTATTGGGTATTAACATTTTAAATTATTATTGGCTGAAGTTGAACTGAGCAAGAAAAAATGATATTCTAAAATAGTCAGTACAACCGTTTATTTGTGATGTCTAAAACCTAGGTGAGTAGGTATAGAAAAATATTACAACTTGACAACGTTGCATCACGTCGATATCGAGTTGAACTGTCAGCTGTAACCGACCAAGGCTGTGACCGGTCAGTGACAGTCTGAAATGGGGTTTAAATAATGATTTGAAAATATTTTTTTTCGGCGTAAATATGCATTTAGATTTTTTTTTAATCACATATTCGCATTATACTCATTATTCCCTATCTCCTCTTAAAATTAATGACATTATGACTGACTCACCCTGTAGATGTAAATATTGTTATAACATAAACTTATATGGTTCCGTATATAAGACTGTTCTTTTTTGTTTATAAGTATGAAAAAATAATTGTTAAAATGTGAAGTTAGAATAGCGAAATAATGTGTCATACAAATGCATTTTAAAAGTTATTTTAATATTTGACGAGAATTTGAATAGTAAAAGTGAAAAGTTAGTTTTGATATTACTTTTATTCTACGCGTTTTATTTTACGAGATTTTTGTACCTAAAAACATTATAAATTTGGTCATTTTACGACAAGAAATACGGCGACCTTAAGCCAAAGTCTATTTAATATCTATAAAAAAGAAATCTATATTGAATAAAATTATATGTTTTTAAAATTATAAATTTTTAAAGTTATATCTTCCTATATAATATTATCTATTCAAGGGTACAGTTTAAATATCTCAGTAAGTGTTTGCACATCCTATACTATTTTCTACCTAAAAAGGGTCACTTGTTACAGGTTCTTCTGGCCAACCACATGCCCAACTTTTACAAAATCAATATTTTTACGGTCATAAACTTATTATTTCAAGTTTCAAGAGTTACATCTCAACAAAACTTGTTATAGATCTATTTTTCTAATATTATAAAACTTTTCCTCATTACTTTATAAAATAAATTTACACTCTTATTCTGCAATTGGGACCTGGGGTTGTTGATTACTTATGAATTAAGCTTTTATGAAATTGAAACTCAAATCAAAGTACTTATATGTACTAGCATGTTACATATGCCCAAAAAAACGCAGCAAGCCATAGGTACAGTCGTCATTTGATTTTTTACATTAAAAATAAATTTGTATCATGTCAGTAACATCACTATAATTCATTGTTGAAAAAAATGTAATTGATTAATAGCGTCAGTAGAACTATCAAATTGGATTTTTAATTACACAGCTTACTAGAGTTTAAGCATGTAATCAGATATTCACTTATTATATATCATTAAATTAATAAAAAAAACCTATACAGGGTGATTCAAAAGTAAGCTGCATCCTTTCAGGAGCATAATCCTTGCATAAAAATAAGACAAAAAGTTCCTATTAACATGGGTCCGAAAATGCTTCCTAAGGGAGCTACGATCCTTTGAATATGGCACCTTATAGACGATTTTTTCTCTATAACTTTAAAATCCTTTACAATTAAATTTTGAAAATTGGTGTACTGTATAAACTTTTGATGCTAAATAAGCTACTAAATTCGAAATTTTAAAATTTTATTCAGTGGCGTCACATACGAGGGTGGTAAGGGTTAAAAGATCCCTATTTCTTTTACTCTTTAGGTTATTGCAATTTTATTCATAAATTATAAAATTTTAGAGTTTTTTACGTAAAAAAGGTGCTCTTAGTTCAATTCGATAGAGCGTACCGTTTACGAGAAAATGGACGTTGAAAATTTTCTGATTTGCTTATGTTTATTGATGAAAATTAATCTGCATTACCATAGAAAAAAGAACACATTTTTTTACTAACATTTTATTTAACAATTTAGAGAAAGTGTTCAAAATTATTACCATTAGCTTCACGACAAGCTGCTAATCTTTTATTAGATTACGATGCACACGTGGTTTGTTGGATTCTTGGTTTGTTTTTTATTGTCTGAAATCCTTCCTCTATCCTTTGTCTGAGAACATCAATATTAGGTATTGGGCGGAAATAAACTAGCTGCTTTATGTGTCTCCATAAATAAAAATCAAGGGGGTTTAGGTCAGGAGACCGTGGTGGCCATGACACTGGACCCCCACGACCTATCCAACGATTTCGGTAGGCATTATTTAAATGGTCCTTAGCGCTAATGCTATAATGTGGGGGAGCACCGTCGTGCATAAACCACATTTGTGCTCGCAATAGAAGTGGCAGATTATCTAACATTTGTTGTAATTCATTTTGTAGAAAATTTGTGTAAATTTGTCCATTTAGTCGTTGCGGTAAAAATACGGGTCCTATTAAATGCCCATCGATAATTCCCGCCCACACATTTAAACTAAACTGCTGCTGATGTGCTCTCTGTACCGTAGCATGGGGATTCTCATCCGCCCATACGTGGTTGTTGTGGAAATTGAAAATTCCATTTCTTGTAAAGCCGGCCTCGTCGGTAAATACAATTTTCTTCTCGAAATTTTCAACAGCAACGCGTTGTTCTTCGAGCCAATTACAAAATTGTACACGTAGAGGAAAATCTCGCACTTCCAATGCCTGATTCCGTTGAACATGATAAGGGTAAAGTAACATTTCGTGCAAAATTCTCCATACAGTTGACTGAGAGGATCTTTCTTGATTTGCGATAATGCGGGTACTTAAAGATGGATCGTCTTCAATACGATCTAGCACTCGTTCTTCTAATGCTAGGGTTCTGGCAACCCTTGGTCGCCCAACAACTTCCTGTCTTTGAAAAGTTCCTAAAGTAGAATGTAAGTAGGTATTATGCGACAACTTTTTACTAAATTTTTAGAATTTACCTGTTTCCCTTAAAGTACGATCTACTCTTGCGAAAACCGTACGGCATGGAACTCGTCGATTAGGAAATGCCTCTTCATACAACCGTCTTGCTTCCATACAATTACCAAAAGCCCTTCCAAACATAATGTGAATATCAGCTTGTTCTTGATAATTAAAAACCATTTTTGCTTTATAAACTTAGAGACTCAAAGTACTTTAATTTGACTTTTACAAGGTAAATCTTATTTTACAATGACAAGCAGTCATTTAAAAAAAAAATTAATCGCCAAAAAAATTGTCTACAGTATTTAATTCTTTCTTTGGCCCATAATAATAAAAAAGCAGTTTCTTTGGGAGGGATATACGATTTTAAATTAGGCACTGAACTTCGTTTTGAATGCGTAGTAATGTTAATATGAATAAACGAATACCAGAAAATTTTCAACGTCCATTTTCTCGTAAACGGTACGCTCTATCGAATTGAACTAAGAGCACCTTTTACGTAAAAACTCTAAAATTTTATAATTTATGAATAAAATCGCAATAACCTAAAGAGTAAAAGAAATAGGATCTTTTAACCCTTACCACCCTCGTATGTGACAGCACTGAATAAAATTTTAAAATTTCGAATTTAGTATCTTATTTAGCATCAAAAGTTTATACAGTACACCAATTTTCAAAATTTAATTGTAAAGGATTTTAAAGTTATAGAGAAAAAATCGTCTATAAGGTGTCATATTCAAAGGGTCGTAGCTCTCTTAGGAAGCATTTTCGGACCCATGTTAATAGGAACTTTTTATCTTATTTTTATGCAAGGATTATGCTCCTGAAAGGATGCAGCTTACTTTTGAATCACCCTGTATAATAAATAATAACAAAATATATATAGTGCCATTTAAAAGTAAAAGTTGAATATCGCCTGTCAAACAGTCTTGACGCCAACGAGAGCTTTTAAGTTGGTTCCTTGTATAAATGAAATGATTTCATTTGTTTGTTAAAATCAAATAATAAATGATGACGGTATACGGCTTGCTTCGTTTTTGGCCACATAGTATGGTATGAAATGTAATAATGATTAGACCTAAACTTTAAAAACTATAAATACTTTATTTTAAGATGAGCAAAATATACATGTATAGTATATTGTTTGAAAAATACTAAGAAAAGTTTTCACATTTTCGAAATATACAGGGTGGTCCACTTTCGAAAGCGGAAACTTTAGAGGCAGACAGAGAACCACAAAATAATATCAGTTTGTATTATAAACTATATTCGAAAACTGCCTCGTTACATAGATACAGGTTGTCAAAATTATTATCAAAAGTCCAAATTCATTAATATTTTAAAAAACTACTTTAGATATTTAAATGAAATTTGGAACCTTTGAATACGTAATCTAGATACATATTTTTACGTAAAAAATATTATTTTTCTTCCACCAGTCGCATGCGTACGGACAGTTCTTTTCGGGAAATTTTAATGAAAAATGGTACGCCAATGTTTTTTAGAGACAAAACTATTTCTAGAATCCTTTTTCAATTTACAACAGAAAAAGGCTTTACTTTTTTGTTTGACACACCGTTTGCCAGGACCACCCTGTATATTGCCATGAATTACTGAACGTAGGTATTCGTAAAAATAAAAATCTAATTAACAATAAACGACGTTAAAGCAACTTCAAAACATTATATATTTTAGTATTAAAACTTAATATAAAATTGTATTGTATTGCATATTTTTGTAAAATTGTTTAAATTTAACTTTTGGAAAAATAAAGTGTGTTTAACTAAGTTCAAATCAATTATATTTAAAACAAAACTTTTTGTTTTGTCCATAAAATAAAAAGTTAGACACGCAGATACAGATATAATTATATTAGAAAATTTGAGTAACAACTTTTAAATATTTTTAAAAATCTACTTACGTAAATGTCCTTATTTTTAATTTGACTGTTATTCTTAATTCGACAGCTTCGTTTTTTCATTTGCTGTAAAATAATTACATAAACATTAAATATCAATTTATTCCAACAAATTCAAAAATCATTTATTGACTTACCCACAGATATGGCTGACTGATAAATTCTATAAGATCTTAAGAACTTATCATTGTAAATATATCTATAAAGAAGTGGAATAATAATCACTACCTACCGTAGAGTATTAAGCGCTGTTGCCAAAAAATGGAAGTGTGAACGAACGGCACTATACACGGAAGTAGCTTAGTAGTATCAATATCTAAATATATACAACCTACAGCCGATTGCAGCGCCACCGATATATAGCCGAACTAAAAAGTTTCACTACAGATAAATTTGTGACAAAATCACTTCCAACCGAAATTTGACCATAAGCCTGAGAGAGGCATCAGTGGAATTTGTACCAAATTTCAATAGTTTTCCTTGTCACTTCCATCGACGGAAGTGGCGAGGTTATATATGAAGTGGTAACGTGCGACGTGTATCTACTTTGGAAGTGACAAAGTACATAACATACATATATATATATATATATATATATATATATATATATATATATATATATATATATATATATATATATACAATGCATACATATATAGAAAATTTAATATTCTTTTATGATGAGATTTAAAAATCTTAATAAAAAGCAACTTCTCTACTTTTAGCCAAACAGAATTTTGAACGCGTTTTAGAAATTTAGCATTATTCTATACTGAAAATTATTTGTAAACTATAAGATATAGCAATAATATTTCCTTTGTTGATCAAAATAAAAAATAAATAAAATAGTTTGTACTCACCACTCACTCGCAGGTTTTGATTTTCAAATAATGAATTTCTGTTAACAATTACTTAATATCCTGTAGATTCCATATGCACCCCATGAAACTAGCGCACTTGCTTGTAGTATAGACTGTCAATCTTGGCAAACATACGCGTCTGTGATGGCGCGCTGAGTCAGGCATGCGCACTATTAAGGGTTGAGGGAGGTAGTTTCAAAGGAACAAAAAGAATTTGATTTTTTGGAGAAGCTCATTTTTGAGTCATCTACACGTTACAACAAAGTAATCCGCGTTTTTATTGTGTTTTCCTCGTGTTTAAAAATTGTAATATTGCAAGTAAGCCCCAATTCATGTCGGAGCAGGAGCGCGAAACAGTGCAAAAAATGTTGTGTGAACTGAAACCCGCCTAAGTTTCAGAAAGGTCGCACAATAAGGTGGTTATATTGTCCGAAGACATTGTGCAACGGGCCTTAAACAACGCGGGCCTATCTGTCGAAGATGGTGCCACTGCGACGACGGAATCGTCAAGTTCACGGAAGCGGAAGGACAGACGTTCTTCTAGTTCCGACATCTCATCAAAAAAATCTCGTCCTTCCGCATCTATTGAGCGTCCATCAAAAAGCCGTCGTCGTAGTAGCCACACCAGCGACGACACCCACCGCCACAGTCAGTTGAAGCACCTTCTTCAACAACCAATTCTGTCGGAAGCGGTGGAGAGAAAGGAGCAGCCCCAGGAGCAGGCGGCACAACCTATCGTGTCGGAAGCTGTGGTGAGCGAGGAACACCCCCAGGATCAGGTGGTGAGACTGGAGCACCCCCAGCAACAGGTGGCTGTGGAAACGGTACAAGTATCCACACTACAACGCCCTCCACAGGTGGAGGAATTGGAAGCGTCGGTGGTTCCACACATCATCGACCATGTGGAAATATTCCAGGAATTGTCTCCACTTGGTGAAGGCGTTGTGGAAATCATTGATGAAACCCCACCTAGGGAGGAGGTGGATAATGGTGTACTCCGCCACCTGGGTGTGCCCATTGAAGCAGATGAAATTCTATATTTAAATACTTTCAATAGAACACGAGAACTTAGACAACTACGAAATGATTGTTCGCTTATTGTGCAACAGGTATCGAGTTTCCAAAGCAATTATCACAGATTTCTAAATTTGAAAATCTTAACAATATATCTACAAACGTGTATCAGTTGAATTTAACCGGGAAAAATAAATTTAATCTCGAACCAGCTCTTTTAACTAAAAATAAGCTTGAGAGACACGTTAATCTTTTATTAATACAAAATGTCTATTTCGATCAACGAAAACAGCGTGAGGAAAGTAACAACGGAGATGTAGACATCAAGTATCATTTTTGTTGGATTAAGAATTTATCGCGGCTAGTTTCAACACAATTAAGCAAAAATAAAAAAGCTAAATATAATAATAATAATATAAATAATAATGCCTTTATTTCATACCAACAGAATATGATAACTACAAAATATAATCAAAAATAGGATATATAATATGTGGATATGAAAATCACGGAGCGAAATTCAGATTACAGCCAGAAGCTGCATCTGTTCTTCCATTTAACTCCGGTATTCTAATACAAAACAACAGTGCAAGAGAGCTGACACAATATCTCAAACTCAATCAACATGGTTTAATTTTGCTGATTTTGCATGTCTTGAAGAAAGTTCCGATAACAAGCTTTAAATTTATGTAAACTGTATGACTTAAAATTTTCTGGGACTCTGTTATATATTGTAGAAGAAACGTAGGTAAAAGACCTCTCATAGCGGGCGGAGACATGGGAAGAGATAACAAAATTTGCTTTATGCCGTGCATTTATTTTGTGGATATTTTCGTGAGTGACCAAATTATCATATAAGTAATCAGGTTTTTTATTTATTTTAATAGAGTGTATTAGTGAGGCTGTTTGCAGAATAAATCTATTCTCCATGTTAAGCCAGTTCACCTCTCGTAACTTATGAGATATATGGTCAAACTTCCTGATGCCAAAGATAAACCGTAAACAGGAATTTTGAACCTTTGAATTTTATATTTATCTGCAGCATCCATACATGAACCATAAACAGGAAGACAATAATTAAATTTAGATAGGACTAATGCCTGGCAGAACATGGCCTTAACATCAATGCTCAAATCGTGTCGATGTGGGTATAGCATTCTTAACGATCCGTATGCAGATTTAATACATTTAGAAACATGAGTGTGAAACCTGAGAGAATTATCAAATACTAATCCTAAATTCCTAGCTTCATTTACTAGAGTAAGCTGGGTGTTATCCATTATTAAAGGAACATGACTATCACGAATAATGGAACACTGATTTCGGTTACCAAAAAGCATAATGTTTGTTTTTCCAGCATTTAAACTTAAACCATGATCTTTGGCCGCACATAAAATAGCTTCTAAATCTAAATTTATTTTATTCACAGACTCATCCAACTCCTTGAAGGGAAAAGAAAAATACAACTGCGTATCATCCGCATACATGCACATATTACAACACGCAACATAGTGTGACGTATAAGGAGAGAATAGAAGTGGACCTAATATGGAGCCTTGTGGGACTCCTTTACCTAGTGATTTGAACTCAGATCTGTTATTATCAACTTTCACACACTGTGTACGATTAGATAAATAACTGCATAACATACCTACTGACGTTTTATCAAATCCTAAATATCTTAAGACAGCAAGCAGTACATTGTGATGTATGGAATCAAAAGCTTTGCTGAAGTCCAGCAAGATTAAATATGTTAGCTTAGAATCGTCAATTGCTTTGAGTATGTCATTAGTCACATTAAGTAATGCCGTAGTACAGCTATAATGAGGGCAAAACCCGATTGCTGTCTGGGTAAAATATTATATGTACCTAAGTATTCACGAATTTGTATGTTCATTATAGATTCTAAAATCTTTGATAAGGTAGAAAGTAAACTTATTGGTCTCAAGTCTTTATATTCTTCAACTACAAGTTTTTCGGTATTGGTATTACAATAGCACTTTTCCATTGGGAGGGAAAATATATTTGTGATATTTGTTCCGTTTCCGCGTTCCGACCTTCCAGTCGGGGCGCCGGGCGCTGTGAGACTCGGTCTTTCGGAAAGTCTTCGGCAAATTTCGGCAAAACTTTCTGCAGCGCTGTATGTTCAAGTACCTTCTCACATCGGACGTTAGTTTACTTGTAGCAAGTGGTAAAAATATGGTCCCTGTGATTCAGTTTTTATTGCGCCATAAGTCTGTGAGACCCAGCGCCCCGGTTTGAAAAACAATTTTTTTTTTCTAACATAATTTTATTTCTCTGGTAAGTTTTAATTTTCTATTACAATATTGTATTTTTTAAGTGCAATTAGGCACAAATTATATTTTGTACCTAGATTATTATGATGTAAAGTATATTTTTCAAATAAATATGTAATCTAATTTTGGTTGAGATAATGAATTACGAGGAAGAACAAGAACGACTCCGTCGTCTATGGGAAGAGTTGGAAACAGACGAAGAACCGGAACTGGCTTCTGAAGAAGATATACTAGAAAAGAGAAGTTCCGACAGTGAATCAGAGCAAGACTGTTATGACGAAGATATTGCTGTTCCTCCCCGAAAAAAACCAAGAGTTCCAACTTTTCTCGGCAAAGATGGAACTAGTCGATGGAAAAAAACATTGCCCCAATAAGGCCGTTCGGACAAGGAAAGAAAACACTATTCTCCATTTACCTGGCGTCAAAGATTACGGCAAAAATTCTAAAACAGTTCTGGAATGTTGGTCTCTTTATTTTACAAATGAAATGTTGGAAACTATTGCTGAAAATACAAATTTGTATATTCCTAAAATATCTCAAAATTATTCTAGGTAAAGGAGAGCTAAACCCACGGACATATGCGGAATAAAAGCTCTTTTTGGATTGTTATATCTAGCTGGAACCCTGAAAAGAGCTCGGCTAAATACTAAAGAATTATGGGATAGGAGAGTGGAGTGGGAATTGAGCAATTTTGGTTAACAATGTCTCAAGATCAATTCCTTTTTTTACTTCGATGTTTGCGATTCGACAATTTAGAAACTAGAGAAGAAAGACGACAATTTAAAAACTAGAGAAGAAAGACGACAATTTGACAAGTTAGCGCCAATTCGAAGTTTATGGGATAGTTTTGTTGAAAATTGTAAGAAAGCATATTCACTAGGAGAGAATACCACAATTGACGAAAAGTTGGAGGCATTCAGAGGAAGGTGCTCATTCCGACAATATATTCCCAGCAAACCTAATAAGTACGGAATAAAAATTTTTGCATTGGTTGACTCTGCTATATCATATGCCGCAAATCTTGAAGTTTATGTTGACAAACAGCCACCAGGTCCATGTGAAGTGCCTAACGATCCATCTAGTGTAGTTTTGCGACTGATAGAACCAATTTCGGGAACGAACAGAAATTTAACATGCGACAATTCGTTCACAAGTATAGGTCTAGTAAACAAATTGTTTGAAGATCACAAAATTACATATGTTGACACGATAAAGAAAAATAAGAGAGTTGCCACTAGAATTTACAAACACAAGAACCACGCCTGAATATTCTTCATTATTCGGGTTCCAAGAGAATAATACAATCGTTTCTTATGTGCCTAAAAAGTATCGAAATGTTCGTCTCATATCAAGTTTACACCATGACGATGAAATCGATAAATCAACGAATGAGAAAAGCAAACCCGAAATGATAAGCGCTTTTTAATATGTGGTAGCCATGATACGCTTCCTTGGGGGCACTATGCTATCAATAATATGCAAATGTTTATTATATTGTTAGATATAATTTATAAAATAAATAAATGTGTAATATATCGTATTTTATTTCCATCCTGCTACGTCATACATTCCAGTCATGACGATTTCCTGTTAACGAGCGTCTTATTACATACTACACATAGACCATCGTGATGTCACTTCCGGTCGCAAACCCGCCTCACTCATCTACTGACCACTAATTAGCAAATACGTCAAGAATTGAAAAGTGATAAGAAACAAGTCTTTAAGAACATACTGGATGGATAGACTTTTCAGGATTATGAAATTCTGTAAATCATCGAATTTTTCAACATCAACAATCAAGATGTTCATTTTCATCTGCCCCAGTGTTACATGTTCATTTAAAGATTTATGTCACATGACGGTAAATATACAAATATGTGTCTTAGCTTGGTGTTGGACGATCTGGCTGTAATACAGTTGTTTATGTTTTGACACAATTTTTGTACTAACAATTTAAAATAAGTAATAATAAACTCTTTAAGACTGGATATTTTTGATTTTTCTGACATGCTTGCAGTTTTTGAGTAATAGTAAAATTTTAGTTTTTAAAAATTGTAACACTAACTTTATAAAATTAATAAACATGTGTTGCTTTTAAAAAGTGAAATATTAATAATTGATAACTGTATTTTTTGTTGCAGGATCCTCTAAGACATATATTAAACCTGTAATTGTGACCAAAACTGCTGAAAGGATATTAATCCGTCAGTTGAATCGAATGCAATTTGAGGCAGTTATGTTGCCACAAAACAAAAGCTAAAATTTTTGCAAAAGAATCCATTTACAATGAATTATTTGAAGGATGTCAATACTTATAACTACTGTTAATTTGTTAAAAAGCCAATTGAAAAATCAGATATTAAAACCAAAGGGTTGTTCGATAGTGTTAACGGCAGCTCATTGCATCCTCCTTTAGGAAAAGAGTTGTGGGGTGTAGTGACGACAAAGTCAAAGCATGAAAAAATTTGACAAGAAGCTTTACCTATTATAGATTTAATGTATTTCGCTTCATAGTCCTCCTCCGTCCGCAACATTACGCCATCATTAAAAAATTCGGCCTTTACACTCCGTGGCTTCTTACAGCTTTGGAAAATATTACAGAATAAGGGCTTTAAATATATTAGTCCACGATCATTTAATCAAGATCCGATAGAAATTTTTTTAGCCTGATAGGAAGCAATGGGGTAAAGAATACAAATCTTACGTGTTCATCTTTTACTGCATCAACAAAAACATTTTTAATAAATAACTTTTTATCTTCTCACTCCCCCGGCTCTAACTGTGAGGAGGATGTATCGACTGGTGCCCTGAATACCTTAAAAAAATTTATTGAGATACAAAGTCCTCAAAAAAGAGAAACAACAACAAATATTAAACCTGCTATTTATACCGAACCCCCATTTCCTGAACGGAATAAATTATTAGATGTGGCTACATCATATGTGGCAGGAGTAGTTGCAATATAAAATAATAAAAAAACAAGTTTGAAAAATGTGAAAATATTATTTTAAGTGCAGAAGACCTTCCACAAAATATATTAATAAAATGCAGGAAATAGCGAAAAAATAGTTTATGTGCACCGTCGAAAATATTTATCTACATGTGTTTAATGAAGTGGCTAATAAATTTTAAGATACATTTCCAAGTATCATTAACCAATATGGCATTAAGAATGCCATGGAAAAGATCTTAGATATAATTGGTATTGAGCAAAATTGCATATAAAAAATTGTAAAAGAAAAGAAATATAAAATAGATTTTTTTAAATTGAGTTATATTTTTTCATAAAACCTGAAACAATAACTACTGTTTTTATTTTCCATATATTTGCTAACATTTTTAGTTAATCTAATATAATAATTGATTAATCTAAAATTATTAGTAAATATGTGGTAAAATAATAAAAATATAAAATAACATTTGAATTTTCCCGCCGTACAGACAAGTCCAGAATCTTATTTTGTAGTCTGCACTATTTCCGGCTTAGAGCTTCTGTGTCTTTTTTTTAGATGTCGCTGTCAGCAATTTTAGTTCATAATTTTAACATTAGAGAGGGCTATCTATTTCTATATTTAATCTATGCTAAGGACGACTATTAAACATTTCATTTCATTAGTAAGGAGCGGAGAAAATGAAAAATGCATTTTTTGTCTTTTTGTACAAAATATGCATTTTTTCCAATAATAGAGCATTTATTGCATTTTATTGCCAAATAAAACCCTGTGCGGCCCTTTCGATTGCTTGTTTATTGCACGGCACAAATTATTACATAACAATGGGGCCGACTCAGGTACTTTTTATATATGAATAGATTCATAGAATTACCCAGGATAAACCCACACTATAGGGTATTCCCAGTAAAAGCAATTAATATTGCAAACAGAATCCGATAGTTCAAAGAGGAGGCAATTTTTAAAATATTTGATATCGTCTACTTGAAACGTTCTTGTGTGCCTTGTTTTGTAAAGTGAATTGTGTCTGTGTCTGTCTGTCCAGTGTTTGTTAAAATGCCAAAAACTAACTTCCATATGTTGTGGATAAAGAGCTATCGGGAGTTCACTTGGGACGGCACCAACTTGTTTTGTACAGCTTGTTCGAAAATTGTAAGTTAAACCAAATTTTCACATTTATTTTTTCTTCCAGTCTATAGTAAATAAAGATATATGTATTTTGATATAATAGGAAATTTTGGCTTTTATAAATTACGCATTTAAGCATTTTGAAAAATTCGATTTTTTAACGAATGTAAATCCAAATTAATTATTGCTTTTTTGGATTTTACAGATTCATGCAGATAAAAAAGAATATTGTGGATCAGCGTGTCAAATCAGTAAAACACCAGCTCAACGTACGAAAATTGCAACGAGGGGAACCTTCCCAGCAAACAATACAACATTGTCTTGAAGAAAAACCAAAAAACAGCGAACAAGTACAGTTCAATGAGGACTTATGTAAGGCATTCATTGGAGCCAATATACCACTTAAAAAACTGAGCAAAATATTGTAAATTTAACATAGAGTAAAGTGGGGATAGATGGACCAGTGGTATAGACGGACCATCCGCCATATTGCAAAAACGGCGTGCCCTATAAATACGCAATTTCGTTACACGGTTCAGTTTCCTATCAGAGCTTGCCAGAGAAACGCGTGCGCGACGTCCATTGCATATTTAGCTAAAAAAACTGAAAATTCGTTTTAAGACACGTTTTTTTTTCGGAAGTTATAAAAATCGTGCCTATACAGGTAATTGTTTTCAGACTTTTTTTGAAGTTATATTAACAAAATTAACTTAAAAGAAGATTATAACGTCACTTATTTGTAGCGGTGCTTGTTTATTTTCTTGCAAATGACTGGTTCGTCTCTACCTAACCGTAAGGTATAGATGGACCACAAAAATGTAGGTAGAGATGGACTAGTGGGTATAGAAAATAAAGCCATTTTATTATTATTATTTCACTGTTTCCCAAAGTGGGCGATAATGCCCCCCAGGGGGCGTTAAAACCATATCGGGGGGGTGAAAAAAAGCGCAGCTGATTTTGGGGGGCGGTAAGTATAACTTAGTAGGCGGTAAAAAAATAAGCGAATAGACCAGAAAAAAGTGAAAACTAAAAAATAGTAACAGGGATTTTTACGGAAGTTAAATTTTCTATCGAATAATTCAATCTATACCATAGTAAGGATAAGGATCCCCTGTGTTGTTATAGAATAGTAAAGACAACGAAAGCAAACGAAAACAAGGAGGTAAGTAGTGAATTAATTAGAAGTTTTATCCTACCTTCATATTGTATAGTTACATATTTTTACTAACAAAGTGACATGTTTCCTTTAAAAGGGTAGGCCAACTAAAGCGGGAATTTTAAATATTAATCTCACCTCCGTTAATCTCACTTCAGTTAATTGTTCGTATTAACGGAGGTGAGATGTATTAACGGTACAGAGATTTTTTAGACTATTTTTGAAAAATCTTTAGTTGGATTATATTATTGGTTTTTATTAACTGTGGGAACTTCCATAGATCTAGATATATACTTATATATATGTATATATATGTTACCTGCAATTTTATTATTAATAATAAATTTATACAGATATGGCAAAAACTTCCCAAAAAGAAATAGCTAACGATAAAAAAAAGAAAGTTCAAAATCAAAGGTCTAAGGAGTGTATGAAAAAATTGAGAGAAAAAGTACGAAATGATCCCATATTGCATGAAGAACAGAAGCGCAAGGAAAGAGGTAGAAAAGAAGCAGGAAAAATAAAATCCATAAGCGATATGTCTGAAAGGGGAAAAAGAAAGGTTAGAAAGGCATGGAGAAATAGAAGTAGAAAATCGTACTGTTAGAAAGGAACAAGAAAATTTGAATAGGATTTTAGAAGAAAATACTCCCCCCAGTAGTCCGGTTGCCTTGGAAGAACTCCAGGCTGGGCCATCTCATAGACATCAAGAATCCATAGCTGGTCCCTCTAGGTAACATATTACAGGCAAGAAGATTCAACGGCAAAACAGAAAAAAACTGAAAAGTGAAATTAAATACCTAAGAGGCTGAAAAAATCTGAAATGAAGGTTGAAAAATACAAAAAAAGAGCTGCTAGATTGAAAGAAAAAAATCCCGAAACACCAAATAAGAAAGTGAGCAATATGTTACGAGGGCAAAAATAACTAAACAAGCAATGATTACGCTAAACCAGGTTTATCATCTCATTGTCCCACTATATTTCATAGCAATTAAACAAGAAAAAACAAAAAAAAGCATTTTTATTTTTTTTAATGCATATCTCTAAAATTCACAATATCACAAGAATGACCCAAATATGATTTTTCATTTATTTTTATTTTAGAGTTAGGTATACGAAGTAACGGAGGGAATTCTAGAAACAATATCTGGAAGTGAAGTTACTGAAACTTTAAAGGACCCAATTATTCACATGAAAAACTTGCACCTAGTTCTTCAGTTGAACTTAATAATATAACGGATGAGGATTATTCTGATAAGATTAAAAAACGATTTCCTTTAAAAAGATGAAAACTCCTACATTTAAATCAACAAAATGTAAGTAGATAGCTACCACATAATATTTCTACACCGTAAAGATGAGTATATATTTGAGCATGATTGCACGAATGAAACATGTGTATAAACATTTTTAGTACCTGTCTGATAATAAGTTTATTTTAGTGCTTTTAGATGAACATGTTAATGTAACAAACAATGAGCTGCAGGATATTGCAAAAGTAATTCTTGCAGTTGCAGACTCAATTAATAATTTGGTTGCAGCAATTAGAGAAAGTAAATAAGAAGTTTGATTAATAAAGGTGAACATTTGCATTTGATTACAGTTACTCTAATTAAGTATTTGGTTTTTATTTTAATATTTTTGTTGTTTCTGCAATATAAGAATTATTTTATATCTAGTTCATGTTCTGTTATTAACGATTTTACATTTTCAGCTGAACCATTTGAGGTGACTGCCATTTTAGAAAAAAACAAAAATGTAGCTAGTATAATAAATTATATGTTTGTTGGATATTAAAAAATCTGCTAAAATCTATTAACAATTAAAAATATTTTTTATTTCATATATTTTTTGCAATCGTCCAAATTTTAATTTCTCGAGCTCGATGTGTAAATACTCATATAAATTATTGCTTCGAGATACCATTAGTTCTCATTCGTATTCATGGTGATATGTGAACCCACTTATTTTATTTGTAGTCACCAAAAAACAAAAAAGCACAGCTTATCAATATGAGATGTGCATAGAATACAAAAGAAACTACTGTACAGATGATGAAGCATTTAACATTTTTTGTATGAAGTTAAATAAGGAAAATAAGTGATATTCCTGTGCAAAATGTATCAATGCCACCGCATGTTTCAGTTGGAGGACCTAGTCGAGCTTTGCCACACAAAGCATTTTTTGAAATAAATTTAAATAACATTAAAAATGTACGTTACTTAATTTATTGTTTTATTGTTAAGGCTGGATTATAATGTCATATTATTTTTGTGAATGTTTTGTTATATCGTGTTTAAAATAATAACATATATAGAGATGTTGTTTTCTTGGGATTTCGGTCAAACGTAATAAAACAGCTTATTTTCCTACGTACGTTTCGGTTTATTAACCATCATCAGGGCTATAAAATTTCTATAATGTACTTTGAGTTTTACTATTATTTATAAATGGTTTACTTACAGTTGTTTTGTGTTTTGTATATTGTACAATTTAAAATTTTACATGCTTTCTATTCTATGGTGTTAATGAAACTGAACTATGTGTCTATTTTTAAGCTTTGACTGCTAAGGGTTTTGAAGTTTGTTTATGTTAACTATGTGATAAGAGTAATGGTATGCAAGACATTTTTCAGAGAGCGTGTTTTCTAAGTGTGGAAATATATTTTTTATATAATGACAAACTAAATATTTATAAATTATGGTTAGATGTAAAAATTATTATTTATCAATTCACCCGTTATGAATTATGTTTATTCCAATATGTTAAAATAAGTTTGACTTAAATTCTCTATATCAGTTCGGCTATTTATTGAATTTTTGTGCCTTTTATTTGTAGCATTTCATGTATTATTCTTTTTGGTAGTTTGGTTCTTTATCTAGGATTTCTATATTATTAAAATTGAAACTGTGGTTATTATCTAAGGAATGTTTCGTAAGTGCTGTTGCGTTGTGATTTAAATTTTTGTGTTGTATTTATGTGCGTATATTCGTTTATGTAAATATTGTTTGGATTGACCTATGTATGTACTGTTGCAGTTGTTACAGTTTATTTTGTATACTGTGTTGGTTTTGTCCTCTGTTTGTAGTTTTGGTTTTAGGTTTGTAAAGAATTTGTTTGTTGTGTTGTGTGGTTTGTGAGCAATTTTTACGTTGTGTTTTTTTAAAACATTTGAAATATTTTCAGATACGTTTGGTATACATATATATGGCATTAAAATATATTTTTCTTGGCTATTACTTGGCTGAGTTTTTGTTTTATTGTATATTTTGTGAATTCTTTTTTTTATTACTGGCTCGTAATATTTCTTTGGGTATGAGTTGGTTTCTAAGGCTTTTTTAATTTTCTTTAAGTTGTCTGGTCGGTACTTTGGGTGGGAGAGATTAATTGCACGATCCGTTAAACTATTAATGACGCTTTTTTTTGTAACTATTGGATGTTTGACAATTAAAGTTTAAATATCGTTGAGACCAGATTTCTTTTGTGTACCAGTTTGTGTTGATGATGCCATTATTATCATATTTGATTGTGATATCTAAAAAGTTTATTGTGTTGTTTTTTTCTATTTCTGTGTAATAACAGTTTTTCGTATTTAAACGATTGTGTACCCAAACGTCCCTATCATCTACCCAAACTTCCTGATATACGGGACAAATGGGTCAAAGGCACCTTGGCAATATATTTTCAAAAAACTTACATCAAAGTAATAGTGATCAATTACAAACAATGTATATAGTTTGTAAAATATTTGTTTTTTGCAATCGTATAAGTACTATTTAGCATTTGTAAATTCTGTTGAAAAAATAAAAATTATTTATTTAAAATTGACCCAAACATCCAGACTCTTCTCTATGTACTTATGTTACAAAAAAAAAACAATTCCTGAATTAGGTAAGTACCTATTTAAAAAACGACAATAATTTGATTTTACAAATTCGGTCCTACTACTTAAATATAATATTTTAAAAAACTTCTATTAAGATATCTTTAATAAATTGTTATAATTAATATAGATTTAAAGTTCAGAAGGCGTTGATTACAACCATTAGGCAGGTACTTAGGTATCTTTTTTATTTTAGTGGATTTAACAAAAAAGAAATGCCAGCTTAATTTAAACAAATATAGTAAATATTTGCAACAACGGAAACCACTCCAATAACCACTTTTCCCCCCATTTTCGAATCTAAAATTAGTTTTATTCAGTCGAGTCGTTTAAAAAAAAGGTTCAAAATTGTAACCTCCATGTATACATTTCATTAGGTTAAAGTTGGAATATAAGGCCTATTTAGGTATATGTATTCTATTAAACTCCTTTCTTGCACATGGGCCAGGCTGATACTTTGTATATTATTTTGATATTAGTATAACTATGAAAATTTAAGTAGGTATCTCATGCCCTGTATTATAATAGTTTCATCATTAGTTATTTATTTGCACAATATTTCTGCATCACAAAACACCTAGATACTTGTATATACTTATAGTCTGTATTAACGTTACTAAAAAGCAAAAATGCAAATTCAAACAAAGCTTGTGGAGCATTTCTTTCACTTTTGCTATCAGCCGACATGACTAATGCACAAATGCCCAACTAATAATAATACATGTGTTACTTATATTTTGATGGTATACTTACTAGATCAACATTTTTCTAATTTCACCTCTATAAAAAACAATATCATTAACTCGTTATATCACTAAATCACCTTTACATCACCAACAAACTATCATAATCTCAACACATCACACACGTAAATAAAATAATGCTAACGAAGTGAATTCCTATACTAGCACCTGGCAATATCAGCGCCCACTGTTATACAAGTGGATAACTAAGAAAATCAGATATGCGTGGTCGCCGCCATTTTGGTTCCCAAAGCAGATAACTTTCATGACTATTTTACGAATACAAGGAATATTCATAACATTGTATACTACCTTTATTGTTTAGAATTTCTTTTTTCTGATTCGTTCCAACGATATATACAGGGTCAGTAGAATTTAACATCGGTCGAATTTTTTGAAGTCCTTGTTCCACAACAAATTTAATTTTAACTGGCTAAGCATTTTCATTTGACCTGAATTATACATTAAAATTTTAAAACCATTAAATATACAGAGTGTTTCAAATAGCCATGAGACTATTGCTGGAACAGGAATAACTATTTTTTACTATTTGTGTGACAAATTAATTCGTGGTAAAAATGTGCATTACAGAGATACTCGCCACTGTAATTTTGTCATGCCAAGGCACTGGTTCTGCAATGTTTTAACGTTCTTTTAGCTATAATGATGGAAAAGTTTATAATTCGTTGCCTGTAAATGTTACATCTTGCTCTTCTGTGACCCGTTTTAAAACAGAAATAAAAAAGCATATTACTGAACTTAGAAAGTGGTAGTCTTTATTGTTATATTGTTTTATCATTGATTTTCATTGTTTTTTTTTAAGTTAATTATTTTTTTTAACATGTACTCAGTGTGCATATATTTAAGAATATTTTTATATTTAATGGGCGGTTAGAATGAGTAGCTCTGCTAGATCTCGCCGTTGATATAATTGTTTTATTATGCTTCTAATGTTGAATTAATCATGTCTTCAGTAATTTAAAATAGTTTTAAGTGATTTTTGTTGCTTAAATACCTTATTAATGTATTTGAAATTTATTTACCTTGTTACTATTTTACATTTTCGTCGTTTTTGTGTTTTAATTATATTTAGGAAACCTGTAAAGAAAAAGTATTATACAGTAGTTTCAAGTTATATTAGTCTCAATTAACAAGTTACGTATGAAAACTGATACCTTCACGTACAAATTTTCTATTATTGAAACAGCCTCTCACAGCACAACTAGCCATGGTAAAATGTTTAAATTTACACTAACAGTCAATTTGAAACACAAAGATCAGAATAATTAAATTCAAATATTCACAAACCGAAAAAATATATTTATAAACACAACAAATCCCAAAGTAAACAAAGCTCTTTGACAGTTAGGTTAGAATATGGCTGCCCGCTTAGCGTCGGACGAGAAACCGATGCGCAGTCATCGAAGCGCGTTCTCCCTACTCCATTTCTCTGATCAGCTGGCATGAATTAGGAATTCATGAATAAGGTTAAATTTGTTTTAATATGAATAAAATATATTTAAATATAAAGTCGTCGCCAAAGTCCGGACCTGAGGTCTGCGAAGGAAGTACGTGTTCTAGTTATTAGTTACCCACCGCTTTTGCCGTTGCATTTGATTTGTTGTGCCTATTGATGTTTTTTTTTCTTTTAAAAATGGCTAAAAATAGACGGAATAACTAACCCCGGGCTAAAGATATTCAGATTTCCTTATAAGGACATAGATCGACCTATGTACTAATATGTTTTATTATTTGTTAATTTTCTTGCAATCGAATTCAGCTATAAATGTAATAAAATCATTTTCATACATATCTTAATAATTATTTGGTGCCGGGCTACTTTTATTAATGAGGCACATGCCAACGGGTCGATATTGTGAAAGTCTGCCATTTAAAAAAGCAGAACCTTTGTTTGGCGATTCCAAATCTATCGCTCTTCGAAGATTTTATGCATTGGAACGTCGCTTACTTTCTGGTCCTACTCATTATCAAACATATCGTGAATTTATGAAAGACTACTGAGACAGTGGTCACATGAAACTTGCTTCTCTACCTCCCATTCATCCACAAAAAGTCTATTATATACCTCACCACTCAGTTTGTAATCCCTCAAGTCTTACCACCAAATTCGGGTAGTCTTTGATGCATCTTGTAAAACTTTACAAGGAGAATCCCTTAATGGGATCCCTCAAAAGGATATCGTTACACTTCTTTTACAATTTCGCATTCATCCCTTGGTGTTTACTGCTGACATTAAACAAATATACAGACAAATAAACATCCATCCTCAGCATCGAGATTTTCAGAGAATATTGTGGAGATTCTCCTCTGACCACCCTGTACAAGAGTTTCACTTGAATACTGTAACATGGTGTCTCATCTGCGCCTCTTCAAATTCTTCTACAGTTGGCTCAAGATGAGGGTGAAACTTTTCCACTAGCTGCTAACGTTTTAAAAAATGATGTTTATGTGGATGATGTCGTAACAGGGTGTTCTTCGATTGAAGAAGCATTATTAGTTAAGTGTCAACTCAATTCTCTATTACAAAAGGGATGTTTTCATCTCAGAAAGTGGGCAAGTAATAACGTAAAATTCCTAAAAACCATTCCTGAGACCGGCAGACAACTGCAGGATCTAACATTTCAAGGAGACAATGATCTCATAGTTAAAATTCTTGGCTTCCTTCCCGAGATGTCTTCTCATATAGCGTAGAACCCATAAACAGATTATGTACCGAATGTTCAATTCTGTCAGAATTAGCTAGAATTTTCGAGGATTCCTTGCACCTCTCACATATTTTGCCAAATATATCATTCAATATTTATGGTCTCTAGGACTCCAGTGAGATCAAACTCCATCTCCTGATGTCTTACATAATTAGAATATATACAAATCTGAATTCCCTTCTCTTACCAAGATCCGAATCTCTCATTGCATTGTCCCTTGTCATTTCGTCTCTTATCAGTTGCGCGCGTTCTGTGATAGCTCTGAAAAAAGATATGCCTGCGTTATTTATCTACGGTTTGAATTACCTGACTCTCAAGTCATAGTCTCTCTAGTCTGTGCAAAATCAAAAGTATCGCCGCTGAAAAGGTTTTCGTTGCCAAGATTAGAACTTTGCGGTGCCGCTCTTCTTTCCGATTTGGTTTCTTTAGTTGTAAAAACTTTTGAGAACAAGTTTAAAATTGATGAAATATTTGCATGGTGTGATAGTTCTATAGTTCTATCTTGGATCAAAAGTTCACCTCACCGCTGGAAAACTTTTGTCAGCAATCGTGTTGCTAGTATACAAGACAAAGTGCCACCACAGTTGTGGTATCATATACGTTCGTCAGATAATCCGGCGGATTGTGCGTCACGAGGTTTATTTCCTGATCAGTTACTTGATCACCCTCTCTGGTTGATAGGGCCATCATGACTTACACTGTCTTCAAAATTATGGCCTAAATCCGATGTATTCATTAGCCATTCTGAACTTCCAGAAGAACGAAATATCACCCTTTTTAATATTGTTTCTCTAGATGCCACAGATTCCCTTTTAGATAAATCATCCTCGCTTTCCAAAATAAAACGAATTATTTCCTATTGTTTGCGCTTCATTGAGATAATGAAAAATCGTTATTCACAAAATTCCAGAGCGTTTACAGAACAAGAGTTGCAAAATGCCTTATTACTCCTAGTAAAACGTGTACAGATTGCATCATTCGATGAACTGTTCGAAAATCTTGAAAGAAAGAAACATATTCCTAATCTCAGGGTAGGCGGTCGGCTTACTCATTCAGGTCTCTTGTATGATCAAAGATATCCCATTCTCTTGCCCAAAAACCATAAATTCACCGAATTATTGATTGATGAAGTTCATAAAAAACATTTACATCCTGGACTTCAAACACTTCAGTTCTTACTATCTCAAAACTTTTGGATATTATCTCCCAGACGGGGCATCCGTCATTGCCTTTCTAAATGTCATAAATGTTTTCGTATCAATCCAACACCTTTTCAACCTCTATGGGTGACTTACCGCCCAGCAGGGTTAATTAGATAAAGTCTTTTCAGTGCGTTGGAGTTGACTATGGCGGTCCATTTTGTATTACCTTAGGAAAGTCACGAGGTGCTAAATCTCAAAAGACCTATATATGTCTGTTTGTTTGTATATCCACTAAGGCCATTCACCTTGAACTTGCCTCGGACTTAACTTCGGATTGTTTCCTGGCTGCCTTAAGAAGACTTATTTCGAGAAGGGGTAGATGCACTCAAATTTTCTCGGATTGCGGTACTAACTTCGCAAAAAAAGAATTGGATAATCTTATGAAATTCGCCTCAGAGTCCGAAAACAATTCATGGTCATTTAATCCACCTTCTGCTCCCCATTTTGGCGGTCTCTGGGAGGTCGGAATAAAGTCCGTAAAAACCCACCTTCTCCGCGTAATAGCAGAGCAAATTCTTACCTACGAAGAACTGTACACAGTTCTCGCACAAGCCTTATTAAATTCGAGACCATTGTGCTCTTTAAGCTCAGATCCTCATGATCTTTCAGTTTTGACACCTGGTCATTTCTTAGCTCTGAACCTCTAACTCTTCGACAAAATGTATACCAGCCTCTTCCCAACAACCAGTACGGTGGTCTAATAGGGGCATTATGTTGTCGTTTACACATTTATCTTTAATGTGAGTAACCAAATCACTCCCATCTCTGTTCTCATCCATAGGGGGTAAAGAAGTCAGAAGCTCCAGCAAGACCACTCCAAAGCTGAACGTATCTAGTTTTACGGAAACGTCGCCTCTAAATACTTCTGGGGCCATGTAGGCTGACGTACCGAACACCGTAGTGGCTGTATTTGTGTTCTGGCTGGGCGATAATTTTATTAATCCAAAATCACACAACTTTGGGTTGTTCTTGGAATCAAGAAGGATGTTTTCCGATTTGATATCCCTTTGAATCAAAAGTGTCGAATATGCCGTACGTAAATAGGAAACAGCTCTGGCTGTGCCCATGGCTATACTTAATCTTTCCTTCCACTGGAGTGTGTCTTGTGTTATCTGCAATCTATCTTTAAGGGCTCCCCCTGGAATATACTCGTACATCAAGCAGTACGTGTACCCATCACAAGAATAACCAAGCAATGACAACAAATTTTCGTGTTTATACTTGCTGAGAACATCCACTTCATTCCGAAATTGATTGGTGACAGTATCGTCAACGGTAACCACCTCCACGTTCTCCACACATCAGTTTTTTTACAGCCACAGGTCTGTCAAGTAGTCCAAGAGCTAGAAATACAGAACCGAAAGCCCCAGAGCCTAGAAACCGGCCGCTCTCTTGCATGCCTTTGTAAAGTTTGGTATTGAAATTGTCGGTGACATTTTCCAACTCGCTGTAAGTGAAATGTGGAAGAAGAGTTTTCAGGGAAAGACTTGGTAAGGGAGACGTACACGGTCGTGATTTTGTCGAATTGTCTGACGAACTGTGTAAGCTGTTCAAGGTTGTTGGGAGCAAGTGTGTCGAAATATTCACTGAAATACTTTTACTTGGATTTGAGGTACCGTCAAAAAGGCCAGTCGGGACTAAGGGGTGAATTGGGACATTCGGGTATTCAGTAACATAAGCGGCAACCCTGTCTCGAGGTTAAAGGAAAGGAAAGGTGGAAAGCCCCTGAGGAATAAAGGTATGAGTCTGAAATTTTTATATGTCAGGATTTGAAGTATTTTAAAAACCGTAAAAAAGAAATCAAACAAAAAAAGTTTTAAAAAATGGCGGAAACGATTTTTTAAACAAAAAATTTCACTTTTAGGGGTCCATCGGGACAATAGTCCGAAATTACAAAAAAGTACCTGGAACAAGAGTCTACCAAAACTATAGTGAACAAACGTTAAAAACGGCTCTGAGGTAAATTCGACGGGGCCAGATAGGTCTACGAGATGCTTCGCGAGTTTTTGGTATCCCAAAATCAACACTATCGAGGCATAAAAGAGGTCCAGTAACGCTCCGTCCTAGGTGAGCGACCAAGAGGGCGTGCGACGCGACCGGCAAGCGCGGTGCGGACGATGTGCACAGTCAGAGCGCTGGCTTGTCCTACGTAGCACAAGTAAAGAGAAAGCGGGCGTTTTGTCAGTTGCGAGTTGCTAGTGTAATGAAAACAATATCTCGTGGACTAATCAACGTAAAGTAGTATTGTTGGATAATATATTCTTAAAAATATCCACTATCCAAAAGCAAAAAAGGAAAAGGAAACCAACGAATGTAATTTATTTACAAAGAGCACAAAAGGGCAAATTTCATCATATGTACGGTGAGCTGAGACAACCAGGAATACTTCTTTATTCTATGGATATGCAAGAATGTTACCTAGTACTTTTGATTACATTGCAGAAGCTATTAGACCGGTAATAAGGCATTCTGTAACAAATTTTCAGCACCCTATATCAGTGGAGGAGCGCCTTTTGTTGACTATTAGGTAAGAATCATAAAAATATATTTTTGGTTTTATGAACATTTATTTTTACAAAGAGTTTTTATCGTCTATAATTTGAACATTTTACTATTACGGTAATGTTAGGAAACATCTATCATCGTACTGGTGTTGATTGGAATGTTGAGATATATCTGATACCGAAGACATGAATGTAGCTGCTGGGAAGGGTATGGTGAAGGTAGTAGGAGCTGCCTGCACCATCGTGTTGAACTGTCGTTTGAACCCGCTGTGCTATATTTTCCTGAGTTTGAACTTTAAGAATTTCATTTGCTAACAGATTTTGTACTGCACTTCGAAAAGCTAACTTGTTCAGTGGTGGAAGAAGTCTCACATGAGGAAGTAGAGACTTCTAGAGAACAAATTTATGTCCTCATCATCTTCAACATTACCCTTGTTTAATAATTCAATTTTCTTTTTTTCAATACCCAACATTTCTTGTTCGAAGTTAATGGTATGATTATATTGTATCTTACGTTTTTTAGTTATTTCAATAGGTTTTACTGGTTCATTTTTATCTGGCAAATCATTTTCCAAATTATCAATTTCCCTTTGCAGCTGTGTCTTTTGTGCGATTTTAACTCGTGACTATCCTCGCTTTGGGTAATTTGTTCATTTTGTGATTGAGTGGCATCCTGCGACTGAGAAGCATCTTGTCGATCTTCTAACTGAGACTGTGAAGATTTTTCAAGAAGTTCGATATTACTTTGAGTATTCCTCGGTGTAAAAACAGATTTGAGAAATAACAGTGAATGAAAATGAACCCACGATCCTTGGTAGAGAGGTCCTTGCTCGTTATCATCACCTGAACGACATTTTGGAATTTTCTTAAATTCTTTTCGAAAATTATCACGCAGGTTCTTCCACTTTGCTTTAACTGCGTCCTCTGGAAAGATAAGATAAATAATAATTTAAGATTATTATACTATACAGATTGTTTAATTACGTCGAAAGAGGTAAACAATTCTGATATTTTTGTTTTAGGTATTTGGCAACATCAAATTTGGTTATTTACGTCCTTTATCCACCCTTCTGACCCAGCCGTTAGACGTCGCGGTTTTCGCTCCTTTGAAAAAAGCTTGGCGACGTGTGCTGGAGACTGGAAGAAAAAATATAAGGGCCCTATACCAAAGCAATATTTCCCATCATTGTTTAAAAAAAACCTTGATAATTTGGAAACGATGAGTGAAAACATTAGAAAGGGATTTTTGGGCACAGGGCTTATTCCACTTGATAGAAATCAAGTTTTAAAGCGACTACCAAAACCAATAGATGAGAATCACGACCCCAACCACTAGACTGCTTCTGTGATCGATTTGCAAAATGACACCAGGAATGTTTGTAAACCAACAGTCACGAAAAAGAAGAAGGTTTCCGTAGAACCAGGAACCAGGCGTGTCAAAAGAAGAATTTGCTCAAGCTGGCCCATCATCCCCAAGGATCGAGATTGCGGTCGAAGATGACTTTGACGAGCTTGATGTTTTGGTGGATGCATTAGATTCTTTATCATCTTCTGATGACGAAGACGCTGATTTGAATTTGGAAAATTTAAAAAAAGATGATTTTGTTGAGATTCAGTATGGCACAGATAAACAAGACACATATTTTTTGGCCCCATCCAGGACGTAGTAGATGACGAGTTAATCACCGTTAAATTTCTTCGGCCCAATAGAAAAGAAAAGAAAATTGTTTCATTTTTCCCGTCGTAGATGATGTCTGCGAAATAAACAACGATTGCTACCACAGCCGACAGTTCTGCGTAGAGGTGGCTATCAGTTTACGAAGAAAGCTAGCAAAAGAGCTTACTTAAATCACTAAATACGTACCTACCTCCCTATTTTTTATTTGCGATTTTTTAGCATTTGTGATTTTTTGAGTTCATTAGTTTTTTCTTTAAGTTTAAAAATGTTTCGTTACAAGGGTTAATATTTTTGTTTCTTGTTTGCTGAATAAATGCTCATTTCACGTTGTTTTTGTCGTTTTTTATCCCTTTTTCCGTATTTTTTTATTATTTATTTGTCCCGATCCGCCCCATCACTGGGGTGTATCGGTCATTTCCATCAAAATAAATGGATAGACCCCATTTGAGGGGCGTATCGGGACACCTACTATTTTTTTTTTTTTAAATCACATGTCAGAGTGACAGATGTGACGTCGTTTTGAAGCTCTAACAGGGACCCAACTTTTAGCATTTATTTGGAGCCTCTTTCTCATTTACAAAAAAAGTTATTGAGAAAAACATGTCAAAACTGTCCCGATCCGCCCCATTTGACGGTACGTAAAATAGGTTCAGTCGGTAGTTCAAGTCCAAGCGCTGATAAGTTCGGTAAGGACACTTCGGTGATATGATTTGTACTGGTCTTTAAGGCATCAAAGTCAGGCACGATATTCACACTGCGTACTGCATCAGTTTCTTCAGTTATATTTAAAATTGACAAGTTGGGTACATTGCCAAATTGTTCACTATTATTTAAAGCACTCAAGTTTGGAATGATCAGCCCATTTGAAGATTCTAAATTTAACTCTGGTAACTCTTCAGAACTGGTACAACTAGATTCTTTGGTTAGCAGCTCAGAAAATGCAGGAATTTCTTCAGAGGTGTTTTCTGAATTCTCGACACTGCTCACACTGACGGATCCATTCATCATGTCGAAGTTTGGTAAGTTCGACTCCGACACCGCGTTAAGCAATCGAGAAATTTCGGGTCTATCACGTTCAGCCACACCGACACTCTGACTTGCAGTTGACACAGTTCCTGTTGAAAATGCTATCATATCTGACTATGAAAATTATTTTAGTAACTGTTCTAAGGAGATGTGCGAAAATGATTTACCTCATGATAAATATTATAATGTTCTATTCTCACCAACTGGAACGGGGAAAACTACTGTATTTACTAGGAAACTTGCGGAATTGCTAAAGAGTGGACAGGGATTGGTACTATTAGAACCAACAGTGGACAGCAGCAATATGTGCCTATGACAATTTTGTCATTTACGTTAAAACCAATAAATTAGAACAGACCTATACTATTAGGTTACGGATTCGTGCTGGAAATGAAGATAATGAAAGAAACTACGTTAACGGAGGAATATGTGTTTACGTATATATAGCTGGAAAATTCAGAGTTGACCATCGAAGACTCGTTAGAGAATGTAAATACATTTTAGTTGATGAAGCTCATGTGAGAAGTGCTCCTACTATAGTGATTGCTCAATTAATACTTTCTGATAATTCATTATCAGGTAGAAAAACCGAAGACAATTGTCGAGTGTGTTATTTAACAGCAACTGACATCGAATTTGAAAAATGGGGACATCCTTTAGGTGACCAATCTAAGTTACCGACTGATAGACATCCCATAGTTGAAAAACCATTAATAGCAGCACCAAATAATAAAGAAATTGAAGGTGTGGCGTTTCCCACACTTTCTTCTTTTCGTCATGGTCAAATGAATTTGAGTGTTTTGTCATTATATTAAGAATTGCTAAAATATATTGTTAAAAGGATATTGCCTAATAATGTCCTGGCGTGACATTTCCTGTCTTAAGTCTTTTGTATATACTTGGCAACTTTCGGTTCTTGTAGAGGAAATGTCACTCCAAGAGAAATATCATTTCCTTCAACCCGACCAGTACATAAGAGTTTCTTTGTTCAAGCTTTCTTTGTTAAAACAATGACTTAAAGTACTATGCCTAGCCACGCGGCAGGCGGTCCTTCCGACCCTTGAAAGATGCAATTTTGTAAGAAACACTTTCTATATGGAAATCGGGTTAGGAAAGGAAATATATAGTCTTACTTTCGCTGACATATAGATCAACCAGTGCTCCCCGCGACAGTTTAGACATTTAGATTTTATAGGACAATTCACAACAGACATTCGTTACGTTTCCGGCGAAGATAAGGTTGTCGCTGACGCGTTATCTCGTATCGATGAAATCGGAGTGCAAGTGAACTTCGAAGAACTTTCTAAATCACAGAAAGACGACGAAGAAATTAAAAAGTGTCTACAACCAGACTCTTCGCTAACCTTAAAATTAATTAAAATATCCGGTACAGACAATGCAGTGTACTGTGACGTGTCAACTAAAACCGCGACGCCATTCGTGACAAAGGCTTTTAGCAGGGCAGCGTTTAATTCTATGCACCGGCTGTCAGCACAACAATCGATGGACTCAAGCATTGACTACCGCATTACTGGGAATTCGGTCGGCGTGGAAGGAGGACATAAGAGGTACAGCAGCAGAAATGGTGTACGGACAATCGTTACGTCTGCCTGGAGAATTTCTCGGTAACCACCCACGTAACGAGACGGACGGTGCTGGAAGATTCGTCCAACAATTTCGGCAACACATGAGGGAACTTCGCCCCACGGAAGGAAACAAATTACAAGAGATATAACAATCCATAACAGATTCACGAGAAGTCTGTGTATTCGCCGTATATCGTATTTGACGAAAGGATAATATCAAGGAATGCAGCTGTTCAGTGGCCTCCGATTTAATTAATTTAGATTACTTCTTTTGGGACTATTTGAAATCTAAGGTCTATGCAAACAGACCACAAACAGTGGTTTTTAGGCTTTCACGGCCAGTGTTGTAATTTGATACATGGTGATTTTCCGGGTTGTTATGCCGTGACCTCGGTAACTGGTAGCTGCCAGAAACAGAGTTAAAATGCACATCCCTAGCATTAGCTGGGATACTTTTACCTGCCCTGGTTGTTCTCGGGCTAGGCTCTGTGGGGACAGACCCGCTATCGGTGTCTCTGGGCCTGTCCATATATTGATTTCGGTTCCTACTGTTGGTATTACGACTGCTACGGTCGGAACCGCTTCTCGGATACTGGTGGTCCTCCGAGGCGTTCCGTAGCCGCCGCTGTAACTGGTCGCATCCCATGCTTCCAAACGTTTCGCCGCTCTTCACTGTCGGCATCTTCAGTGGTGACTCTGCAAAAGCTTCGCCGCGACTGAGTCGATGGGGATGTGATGCGACCAGTTACAGCGGCGGCTACGGAACGCCTCGGAGGACCACCAGTATCCGAGAAGCGGTTCCGACCGTAGCAGTCGTAATACCAACAGTAGGAACCGAAATCAATATATGGACAGGCCCAGAGACACCGATAGCGGGTCTGTCCCCACAGAGCCTAGCCCGAGAACAACCAGGGCAGGTAAAAGTATCCCAGCTAATGCTAGGGATGTGCATTTTAACTCTGTTTCTGGCAGCTACCAGTTACCGAGGTCACGGCATAACAACCCGGAAAATCACCATGTATCAGACCACAAACAATTGATGCATTAAGATTGAATATTGAACGCTGCATTCGTCAGATCACGCCCGATTTATTACACAAAGTTATCGAAAACTGGGGTCGTCGAACTCGTTCGTGCAGTTATAAATGTTATTGACTGTACTTTAAGATAACATAAAGTTTGCATGTGAAAAATCATATCGTTCTTATTGAAAATCCCAATACTTATTACGAGTATAATGCTAGGCAGCATGAGTAACTTTAACAGTAAAGTTTGGATTCAAACGGGTATAAACAGACAACACATAATTGACGTGGCAGCACTGTACAATAAACTTGGCGATTTGTTTTCTAAATCTTTAGTAGGGTTTCATGCATTTACTGAAGGTGACTTTAATCCAGCTTTTTTTAGAAAAGACAAACAGCGCCCCTTAAAATTACTACGACTTAGTGAATAATTTCAGACTGCATTTGCTGAAATGGGCAGTGAAAATGCTCGCTTTGCGCTATTTTTAAAAACTTATAAAGGTAACGACGTTAATGAACCGTTTAAAAAAAGCTACAAAACTTGACGCTTTATTGATATCACCTTATGCAGCAGAACTAAGACCGTAATTTTTACGATCGATGAATATCGTCAGATTATGAACTCGTTCAGAAGATACCTAATTCCTATTTTTTAGTATCAGAAGATTACGAATAAGTTAATATGAATAATACGTACCAGTTATCAGATGGTTCGAGAGTTGCCATCTACTGTTAAAGACGTCGTTATTGATCAAGAAGAGCCCAAAGGCAAATTTTATATTTGTTAATAATCATTGTTTAATGTATTTTTCAGTAGATATCAATGACACCGGCTCAGAGCATGATATTGATTGCGAAAGTGAAGAAGATATTCTGTATGACAGACTGCAGGTCACTGGGGAATAAAAAAATCTGTAATGTCTGTACAACTTGTACAAGAAAAAACAAATGCATGGAACATGATAGCAGGTGAATTTAACTCACTGTCGCCAAATAATATTCACAGAACAGGAAAATCATTAAAAAAGTTGTTCGAAAACAAAAAAAAAGGAAGTCATTTTATTGGCGATACAGAATAAATGTATTTTTTTTGTAATTTATCAGTGATTGTTTTTAAGAGCTTACATATCACTTGGAAATTCAAGTTGTTCTTCGATTAAGATCAAAATGTACAATACTGTTTCTTTATACAGTATCTTCTAAAAATAGTTAAATTGTCCATCGTATGGAAGTGATCACTTATCTCGTACACTTTTCGAGTAAATCTAAATCATCATTAAATATATTATCATTTTCATCATATTCATCAGTTCATTTTTTTTTTGTTTATTTTTCAGAGGAAACCAAATTATTGAATTAGGTTATGTAGAACCTTTAAGTATCGTATCGGGGGCTTATATTTAAGAAGCTTTAAGATTTCCATTTTATGTCGGGTTTAGTAAACGGTGGAAGGCAAATTGTATTTTTAAGGTTCCTTAAAGCGTAAGCGTAGCTTAAAACAAACGGTGGAAATGGCCATATATTAAGAAACATAATGGGTTCTTGATACTTAAATTTGCAATAATTCCAGTACACAATCTTCCACCAAACCATGAATCAATAGTGTGCCACACTAAATTGCGGTTGCATTTTTTACGTTACCAACTTCCTACCTTCGTACAAGACTGCTTTAAGTATTGCAATTTAGCTAAATAAAATTTTAGAATTGCTAAATTTCCTTCTACTCTAAAAGTATTTTCAGTTTCTTTCTGATCATGAATGTTATTTCTAATTGCAATTTTCAATAAACTAATATTCCGTTTTAGTATTATTATATGATTGGTTATTTCCTCTTTCGTTTTTAACAACTTAATAACCTCCCCAGTCATTATCTCGTTCATATGACACTGGTTTAACTTATAGAAGCAAATTACATAATTATATGTAGACATTAAATTATAAATATCTTCGAGTCCCGCCGCTTAAGTTTAAAGTAAGCCACTATGACTTCTAACTTTTAAATTTTAGCATGAAAAACACATTTTTCAGTGCTATTTTTACACAAAATCAGTGAATTTTAATACATTATGGTTGTAACAAAAGGTTGTCAAATTACAATTTTGTTGACAGCGAATTTGGGGAAATATGTGTCAAATTACAATTTTTGCTGACTCAGCGAATTTGGAGAAATAGGTGCCAAATTACAAATTTTACTTACTCAGCGAATTTACAGGAGATAAGGTGTCGTATTACAATTTTACTGATTCAGCTATTGTGCAGGAAATAAGGTGTCGCATTACAATTTTTGCTGACTCAGTAATTTGCAAGAAACGAATATTATGATACTTTGCCATGACTTTTCAGGCGAGGGTCAAGGTGGTAATGGACTTTATTCGGGGTTGTTTTGAAATTTTAAACATATTTCACAACCCAGTAAACACACATACGTTCTTTAAACGTAGTGTAAACCAATGGTACGGTTGATAATTCGTGTTACGTTACCAAATCAACCATTATTTTATGGTTAGAAAAGTATCGGTCTAACGTAACGTTTAAAACACATACTTTTTTCACAAAATATGTTGATACATCTTTTGCAACGTTAAATGAACGTTTTTATTTAATATTTAAATAAAACTTATTTAAACCTTTATAAAACGTTTGTATCAACAGACTGAATATGAAGAAGGTAGTAACTAGTAATCACAGTGTCGGCAGGAAATCGATAATTTCTGATTCATCCGAAACAAGTGATGGTGATTACGAAATACCTCTGAAGAAACAAAAGGTTTATGATAAGCAAGGTATATATTTATGTTCTTCTTGCGCCTAAAATACTTCCAATTCGTATTAATTACTTTCAAGGTTTTCCAGCAAGTTCCCCTAATGTAGTTTCAGTCAACTTTTCTAATATAGTGTTACCTATCGTTTGTTACAAACGATAAATAAACAATGTTGCAAACGGCTGCTCTTTTAGTCGGGGCACTTTTTTAAGTCGTGAGTTCTTGAATAGCAAACTGTTTAAGAGGATGTTATATTTGGGCGCCACCTACAAAATAATCTGTTCGGTTTGCCTTTTTACCCCTGTAGGAGGATAATAAATTTTGCTAAAGTCAAATGGGAGAAGAAAAATAAAAATATAAAAAATAAACACAGTTTATTGACTTGCCCACCAGTTGTTATACAGACGTGGAATTGTAGAAGTTGGAAAGATCATCCGTTGATAACGTTGGAGATGACTTCCAGAAAGGCAGCTTTCCTGTCGTACTTGGACTAGTGCCGCTTACAATCTTGATTTCAAGGTAGTGCTTCGAGAAGAGCAGCCTTGCTGTCGTACTTGGATAGTGCCGCTTACAATCTAGATTTTCATAGCTTTAGAATGGCCTTCTTAATTCAATTTTAATTCTTCAATTAATAAACTTTAATCAGCAAAGGTTGAACAAAAATATTCCAACTTGGGAAATGGAAAGATTCTCAAAATGTACGTTACTCGACGTAACACCAATAATTTCAATTGATTATTTAATTGTTGATTATTAATAATTTAATTGTTCAATTATTTTGTTTGATTATTTATATAATTTAATCGTTCAATTATTGTTTGCTTATTTATTTAATTTAATCGTTCAATTATTTAATTGGCCTCTAAAGTTAAGAAAATGACAAAAGAAAAGAAAAAATAATTAGCATGTGCTTTAGCAAAGATCAAGGTCAGGTTAGGTATTTTATATTCTTAGTTTCAAAAAATGAACATACAATATAGTTTAAAAGAAAATCTACTATCGATAATAATCTTAAGTAATCAAATATATTACCTCCATTTTTATTGATGACTTCAATAAATTCAGATTTATTTTCAAAATGTGGCTTTGCACTATAACTAAATCTGTAATATGGAAATACTTCAATCGACCAAAATCAGAACGAAAAGGGACTAGAATTTAGGTTCATGTAGGTTTTATACCCTACAAAGATCTAAAACTCACTGAAATCTGATTGGTTCGGTTTCTATGAAATTTCGGGCTAATGCTCGTTCGAGATCTCAGCACATAATTTAGTCCGAATAGTATGTGGTCTGTGGTCCGAATCGAATTATTAATTTTTATGACAGTTACAGTTACCTTAACCTTGCTTTCTGCCAAAACAAAGCTTAATACAACAAGTGATAATAATTAAATAATAAACTGTTAACAAATTACTCCAGGATGTTATACAGAGTAGAAAAATTAACATTACGATATACATCGACGTAACTGGTTCACAGCAATGGTAAGTAAATAATTAATAAAATATGTATCGTACAAAGTGTTTACATTTTAGGCTTACTTGAAGAAATCTAAAACTACATGGTACACTGGATATGGTTTACACTTACTTAAACTACAACATTATACAGGATGTGCAAAAAAATACCTTGTTACTAGACGTTTCATATTGAAATTGTGACATTCTTAATTTTATAATAAAAGGAATGTTACAATAGATATCTAATATAAATAAAACCTCTTGCAAGCAAATCGCAGAAGAAACTAAAAGTAAGAAAAAACCTTAAAATATTGTATTGGTTTATATTAATTTTATTGATTCTTTTCAGATGTGCCTAGAAGTTCCGTTTCTAATTTAGCGTCAGTAAATATATATAATATGGATAATGGTAACAACTCACACATCCAACTCTTACAAGAAAATGTAAATTTTAATGTTCTCTATACTCTTTCAGCTTCATCGACTTTGACAATGACTCTATGTGATGGTATAACAGAAGCTCTTAATAATAACATAATAACAGGTAAAAATAATACTTTTAATATTAAATGTATTCTCAAATATTCTTGCATTTCAGTTACTAGTGGGATCAATTGTTCCAATTCCTCATTAGTAAATGCAGCTGCTGGAGGAACTAGTAATGGTTGTTGCGGTGGGACTTCCTACGCTCAGTTTTCAGCAGACAGTTTTATCTGCTCTTGGTGCGATACAAGCCACTAAAGACCAAATTTTGTTGACGATGCAGGAAATATTGAGATACAATAAAAAAAATTGCCATAGAACAATTGATTGCACCAGAACATTTACCTTGTTTTCCATTGAAAAGTTATGAGGATTTTTTAAATTTTGAGCAGCTAGCAAAAGATGATCCTACAGTTAATCAATATATGGTATTTTATGTTGGATTAAGTTAATTTAATGTTCGTTGTAGATACAAAGGTTGGCCGCGTTGGGGGGCTCAGGAATTCAAGGCGTCACTAGACGAATTATGAAATTTCTGTTACATAATCAACGTGGAGTCCAATTTAACTGGAAAGGACGATACAATAAAATTGGTTTTGAAGAAACCGCTACAATAGCCATTGTTTATGGTAAATAATTAAAGTAGGTAATAATAACATAATCGTTCATACTTCTTGTTTTTAGAGGCCGCCAAGCTCAACTTTCCATCAACTGAAAAAAATGATATGCAAATTGCTCAAACACTCTTCCACACGTATAAATCAAGGCAAAAATGTATAGAAAATGTATTAGTTTTTTATGTACTATACTGTTATGTTGTATTAAATTCAAATTAATTTCAATTCTTTGTGCAATGTTTTAATTTGACTTGTAGGTATTATAATAGCAGTATTTTTGATGAAAAACGCATAACATTTATACTATATTGGTTCCAGTAGGTATATTTTTATTGTTTTTAGGTTCCAATCGGTATAAATAATATATATTATTTTGGTATTTTTATATTTTGTTTATTTTATGTAGGTATTATTGTTTATTTAAGAAACTATTACTGATATTAAAACCAATTTATTATTACCTACCTGCAATTTGCAAGAAGTACAAATTTGAAATTAAACAATAGGTTTTGATATTTTTTAATACTCTTATTTATAGGCATGTAGTGAGTTCAACATTAGAGTCACACTATTGGAATATCGATAATAATTATTAATAGGAACAAGATTAAATGATAGAAGATTTTGTGACTATTTTATTTATATTATATTATTTCCCTGATAAATACATATTTAATACAGGGTGGTGCTGAATGTACCGTAAATACTAGAGCATATCGTCGGTGACACCAGAAAAAGGTGTAACTCCACAATTAACCAAAATCGAGAATTTAATGCCATCTGTTAAACACGAGTGGTGGTTATCGACTGAGAGAGGCTAAATTATTCCAAATTTAGTGAGATTTATGTAATTCACTATTAGAATTTTGTATATCTCCCACATGTCAGTTTGGAAGGAAAAACGTGTAACTCCACTATTTTCGGTAACGCTTCAAGTGATTTAGAGCTGTGCAGTAACAAAATGTTTTATAAGAGAAAAAACTTAAAGTTATATAGTTGCGAATCGCCTGACGGGAAAAAGAGAAAGAGAGAGATAACAAATTTTTGTGCAGATTCTGACACTGAAGATGTACCAGTGTTACCTACAGAGCATAACTTAAAGCCTAGTAAGTATGATTATATTCTTTTTCTACATTCATGTAAAAACAAAACTTTATTAATATAATATCTCTACCCCTCATTCTAATCACGAGGATTAGCCCAGAAGTCGAAGACTTGTGCGGGAGAGGGGGCGGCACATTATTATTAAGCAGGCCGCATTTGCGCCCAGGAACGACTTGGTAGGCCCTAACCACCATTCAGTGCAGGAATGAGGGAAACCTGGAAAACCTTATTAATTAGGGGGGTAGTTAAATGCCAACCGGTATCAATCTCTCACATTGACGCAAGTCAACATTCTTCCACCCTACCATACCCGCAGAGAGGGTGCCAATCTCTCCACGAATATAGCTTATATACGGTCTACCAGCTGCAGGGGTCGAACCCACAGCGATCCAGTCACCTCGATTCAAGTACTGACGCCTTAAACCGCGCGACCACTGACCGATCCGATTATTGCACTATATTTAGTGGAAAAACTAATTATTTTATTGCTCTCATCTCTCATTCTATTACAGCGTTTTGTGATCATGACAAATGTTCAAATTGACGCCATATTTAGTCCATTTTCTGTGAAATTGTATTACGTTTTAAACGATTGCATATTTTATATTACTCTCAATCATATTTATTACATACTGAATTTACGAGATTACTAGAAAATGCAATTTATCAAAAATAAGTTTCATTTGAATATCAATTGAATAACAAATACTCTTTTTGTTTAAGTTGTTCCTAACATATTAGATATTTATAGAGTTTTATTAAAGCAGGTTAGTAAATTTAGATAGATTAATTTCTTTAGATAATTATTGAATAGAGCTTTGTCTGTGGTATTGTTTATTAACATACCTAGATGTTTGGTATCAGAGAACATCATACATATGACTTCATTTTTTTTAAATACCTTTCTAATACAGTAAAAAATATTAGTTCCTAATATATTAATTAGTACCTAACTTTCTCAATACAAATCGATATTGCTAATTACTTGTTAAATTAGGCTTTTTATTTTCCTACATTTAGTGCCACCTAAATAAAAAAAATTGATTTTTGCATGCACGTGGAAAAAATGTTGTATACAACTTGTACAAAAAGTGATTATTGCACTCGACGTGTTGTCCAACTCGGCCTGAAGGCCTCGACAATTTCACATCACGTGCAATAAACACTTACCCCCGGATTCATGAAACGGGCGTAGCGTTAGTTGGACTAACCAGTTTAGGCCCGTGTAAAGCGCGTTAGTCGGAGTAACCAGCTTTGCGCTCATTCACGAAACATGCGTTGCTAGGTAGGCTGTTTATTTACGTCCATATTTGCGCCAAAAGTTAGACCCAGTATTGTACCTGTCTAAAAATCGCGTAACTTCGGCCTCTAGTTCCTTGCGCTTCCCATTGTATATTTAGTATTTATATTCAAAAACAGTAGTTTTCAGTGCTACGGATTAGGAGTGAATAGGAGTATGGCTATTATTTATATTGGTGTAGGAGTATGGCTATTATTTAAATTGGTGTAAGAGAAGCGTAAGTTTTTCGCGTAACCTCCGCTAGTCTGACTAACGTTACGCCTTGTTGATGAATCCGTATGTTACTTTTTACACTTGCACATAAATAACTATTAATTTAATTTTTAAACTGTATCTTATTACTTATTATTCTTATTATTAACTTAAATATTATATTTTAGAACTAAAACTATCACCCTTTGTATTTGTAGAGTTAAGACAGAAATGGGACCCAAACCAAAAAAGAATAATGGAGAGGTATTCCAAAAATTTTATTGAAGAAAAAAAGGCTTCCAGAAAAACATGTTGAAAACTTTATTAAAAAAAATAAGTCATTTATTGGAATCTTTTGGGTCAGAATAAAAACCTTTATTTATAATTGTTATCGCATCCAGTAGTTTAATAATGTATCTTTCATGGAGATTTATATAATATAGCTATGTCATTACTTTTAAATAATAAAGGCTTCTGAAAAATAAATGTGTTTTTGTTAACTACCGCTATTTTTTTAATTTTCCCAATACATACCCATTCCCAATGCATTATTCGTGAGAAATACCATACTTAATATAATTTTCAAATATTAGATACCTAAATGGTTAATCCTAATCAAATCAAATAATAGTCTGCTTTTGAATTCTATAAAAACATGACAACCCTGTTGGGTGCCACATTTTTAGAGTTATCCAAGTATCATACAAATGAGTGCCTTATTGCGAGAATGCTTTCATTTGCCATATTGTACATGATTTCATCTGTATACACAAGGGTTACATTCGCCAACCTGGATGTCACTTAATAAGAAAACCATGTGTAAATATAGGGGACGTCCGGCAACAGTGGCCACTTGTCCACAATATTTTAATGCCTAAATTGATTTTAGTGCCACTTGTCAAACGCTGATTAAGTGAGCTTCATTTTCAGGCATTCTCTTTATCGATATTTTTTCATTAGTCTCTAAGATATGATCAAGGTACATGAAAGTAAAAAAAAAATACTTTTTGTTTTTGTCGTTTGAAATAATATGCTATTTTAAAAAAGTAATAAGTATTTTAATTGTGTATTTAGTAACTGTAATTTTAACAAAATATTGAATTTCTACTGAACCTTGGCCTTTCTTCATATAATACTCTAGAAAACTGTTGCTTTCAAGAAATAAACTTTTATTGTAATACATTATATGTAGGAATACAAGATATAGTACACAACATTATTAATGGAAATGCCATGTTTAAACTAGTATACAAAAATAAAGGATCTTTTCATTTACATACAGGTCCTTTGTCCTTAATTTTATTTATTTTCTCTCTTCAATTTCTATTTGTAGATCCAGTAGGGTCATTTTCCTTTCATTTTCCAATAGGCTGTGACTAAGTTCTTGCTCTAATTTTGTTTTCGTATACGTAGCTATCTCAAGACGAGCATCTAGCAGTGTTTGATATTTTGATGCCATCTCTGATGAGGTAAGAGCTTCTACAGTCACTGCTGGACGACGCTGACGATGAGAACTACTTCGGTTTCTCTGTGGTGTCTCAGTCTTGTTAACTATAACAAAAAATATTTGATTTACAATTTTTAGTGATGTGAGTTGCACATTTTTTCCCGGAAAGAAAAATTGAATACAATATAACTTACTCACTTGATTAGATTCATTGGCTGCTCCATCTCCCACAACAATCGTAGTTGTAACATCTTTAGAGGTAGAAGGCTGTGGATCTACAAAACAATCATAATTAATACATTTTTTACAAAAAATGTTTTATTTATTGTGGGTTTATTAGATTAGAAATAACAAGTCCACGGTTTGTAACACGTTAAAATATATTAATAAAGATATAACAACTGGGAAAGAATGTTCCACCAATACAGAAGTCTGAACGGAAGACGAACGACAAGTAACTACTGTGGTTTTCACTGGACCTCCCGAGGAAGGTCTCGGGGGCTGGTTAATCTCTGGCCATCTCTTTATTTGATTATAATTGGGCTCAGGTCAGAGAGTACTTTAATGGTTTTATTGGCATTGATTTGTTTATTGCTTTAATGTAAATGTCATTAAATTGTAATTGTAGGGATCACAGATGTAGGTCGGTGACCGCTACATTTTATATTTATACCGTTGACCGATGATATAATTCTTTTCTTTAAAGCAGAACTTGTAGGTTCCTGGAGATCTAAAGGTTTATACTTTTTCCATGTTCGCTGATTAACCTAAAAATATAATACACAATATCAATTTTAAGAAGAGTACCATTTTTAAGTGCATAACTTTGAATGAAAGACAGCCATTTTTAACTTCAACACTACAGTATGTAAGGCAAAATTGTGCTTAACGCAACTGTAATAACATCTCTGATAAAGTTAACTTAATAGTTTTTGTGCTGAGAAGCACCTACTTATTATGTCGAAAAGCATACTGGATATTTACAAATTCTGATGATTGGCTATTCTCATACATCTCTTGTGTATGGCTATTACCATTAATGCCAACATTTTCAAACACATAAACGAATTCAACATCATTATTATTATCTCTTTTACCACCATCGTCACTGTCAATATCGCCTCCCAATGAAGATTGGATTCCATACACAGTTTTTTCTCTCTCTTCGAAGGGTTCTTTCTTTTCTTCAGGAGGAGGGCCTCCGCCTGTTCTTTTCAGTTCTATTTTTCATTCGCTACTTTTTTTCTTAGTTCTTTTTCTTGAAAAGTATAAATTTGAAGCATTTCAAATCTATAACGTTGACGAAACAGCTTTATCGACAGTACAGAATCCTGGAAAAGTCTTGGCAACCAAAGGCCAAAAACAGGTGGGACATATAACTTCAAACGAAAGGGGGACTCTTGTTACAATGGTGGGTGCCATAAATGCAGTAGGAAACACGATCCCACCATTACTTGTGTTTCCACGAAAATATTTTAAAGAACACATGATCAAGAATGCACCTCCTGGAACCATAGGATCTGCCTCACCCTCTGGATGGATCACATCGGATATATTTGTCGAATGGTTTAGACATTTTATCCGCCATGCTAAGCCCACTGCTGATATGCCAATGCTTCTTATCATGGACAACCATGAGAGTCATGTTTCTTTGGACATAATAGATCTGGCAAGAAAAGACCATGTCAAATTGTTAATCCTTCCCCCGCATACAAGCCACAGGCTTCAACCGCTGGATAAAAGCGTTTATGGCCCACTAAAGGTGGTTACTGAGCAATGTGGGAAGAAGGATAACAATATATGACATTGCGGAAATATTAGGCTCGGCATATTCACTAGCATTTTGTGCAAATAACTGCGTTTCTGGTTTGAAAGATATAGGAATTTTCCCTTCAACGATGCAATAATCAGCGATGACGATTTTTTGGCCTCCAAGCCACCTGACGTATCAGAAATTGATTTAGGACAGTCCAGTATGGATTACACACCAAACATAAATCCACCAACTTACACTCTAGATTGCGTTTATCGAAATCTCAATTACACACCCAAAATACACCCAAACATGCCAGAGAAGACTTTTATAACCCCGCAGCAATTGATTCCCTATCCTCAAGTTACAGAAAAAAAGGTTGAAAAGAAAAAATAAAAAATCGGAAATATTAACAGATACCCTAATATATTAAAGAATAAAAGCAGAAAAACTAAATAAAAAAAGTCTATTTCGAGCCAAAAAAGTAACTCAAGTCAAGCGTAAATGATTTATTGAAAATAACTTAAATCCAAGTATATAAACAAAAATATTAAAACGACAAAAACCTGCTGATTCTTCAAATTCCGAGACAAGCGATGATTGCGATATGAACTTATCGGATTTAATAGATTCTGATATCGATTTTTGTGAACCAAGAGATAATGAAAAAATGAAAGACTTGAACGATATAATTGTCAACTCATTTATTTTAGTAAAAAACCTGCAAGCATTATGTGGAAAAGGTTTTAAAATTAACTGATGAAGGGTACGAAGTAAGTTTTTTGAGGAAACAAGCCAATACAATGTATGTCCACTGTACCCGATAGTGCGGGTTAAAAAAAAGTATATATTTATAGAAAACTTAAAAAGATATAATTTCTCCACACGTCGAAAACTGTTTACCAAATCATGAAAAACGTGTAAACATATAAAAAAGTGTATATATTTAAGAATTTGCGTAAAATAAAGAAAGACCAAATGGTGGCCACTCCTTTAGTACATTTTACTATTTCTAGTACATTTTCGACAGCAAAGCACAAAAGTACATTTCATCATAAATAGGCCTAATTCTAGTACATTTTTAAATAAGACCAAGGTCATACAAATCGGTCGATGATTCCTCGAAGTGGCCGAGTAGAATATAAACCGCAAACCCAAACCGGTGCCGCTGATTCCCCAAAATCGAATGATTAGAATAAATCGACGAACGAGGACGACGACAACGCGAGTTCGTACTTCGTGCGTTCGCATTGTTCCTCACTCCGCCAATAACATAGGGCCGTCGTAGACCCCTGGGATTCCCTGTTCCTTTTCTTTCATCAGTTTAGTTTTCATATTTCCCGTGATTGTGTACAATAAAATTGTGTTAAAATAAAATTAGAATAATTTAGCCAACACCAACATGGACAAGTAAGTTATAGTAAACTATACCTTGTAATGTTTTTACATAAAATATATATAATAGCTAACCTGAAATCCCTGATACAACCTAACGTGTTTTGAAATCGTCATACTTACAACTGTTTTTTTTTTTTCTAAAAACTAGTAATCTTTTAATTTTCAGGTATGCCAAGAGGTTAAAAAAATCTACTGATGATCAACAGAATCGGCCATCGACATCGACAAATGAAACAGACCAGGGTAACAAAACATCAAGTGAGTACTCTTCGTCAAATGAACAATTAATAGAAAAACGGCGAAAGAAGCCCAGGTACGCGCAAAAATATTGTTCTAGCTGGGAGAAAGAATTTAAATGGTGTAAAAAATGCCCCCATAATAATTACACAGGTCCACAAAAAAAAAGTGATGTGTGCTGGGGGTCCCATTACATTTTTTCCATGTATTTCTTCATTTGAGAAAACCTAAAAAATTGATAAAAATCACTTTCTCGTAATTTATTCTATGTGATACTCTCTAAAACTGAAACAATGAGAAATGCTGTGAATAAGTGAATATTTACTATTTTACAGCTATTTTGGTATACTTATATAAAACGATCTATAATAGTCTGGTTTCATGTATTGTGTGCAGTATTTATGCGATATTTTTATTTTATAAACTGGGTCAATATCACGGTTATTGAAGGGACATTGATAAAACTCTTAAAAATAGTATCAAATTCTTTGTACTGAAACTGTTTTTTTTTTTTAATATTTTAAAGCTATCAGACTTATAATTTGTTAATTTTTAATTACGTACGTACATTTTATAAAACAGCAACAATTATTTTAAAACATTAAGTTTTACTGGCAATAATTAGTAGGTAACGTATTAAAATCCACCTACCAATACTATTATTTAATAATAATAATTAGTTAATAGATCAGTAAAAAATTGTATTTTTTACGTACTTTCACATTACGTACTTTTTTACAACACTCGAAAATGGTTATAGGATTGACAGAAAAGTATAATGACTGATGAATCGCAATGTTATAAAAAAAGCATATTTAAAAGATTATTCATGCAGTTTTTTCTTTTTTGTTTTTTGTATCTTCATTACTTAACATTAGACTGAGGGGTATACATGCAAAAATATGTTAAACATAGTTATTTACATTGAATTGGTGTTATGTTATTTCTAGTGACTCGCATCGCCGAAATCTCATCACAATAAATTGGAAGCTGTAGTTTTGCATATCCAGACTATTGTCTTCTGCATTCACATTACCCCACAATCGTCACATTCACATTTTACGGTCTCACAATTCTGTCAAACTCACACTATTTTTGTTACAGCTTCTGCATTTACGCGTTCTAGTACTTTTGATGCGATCAGATGATATCTTGTGACAAAATTTTCTACCAATGCACCTGTTATAACGTGTTATTTTCCATCCACAGCAGTAGTTGTTTTGTCAACACAACCACAAATACTGACTTTTACGGTTGATTTTCGTTTGCAGTCAAGTCAAATATTACATAGAGTACATTGTACCATTAAATACTAACTGGCAAATTGGGAATCCATTTTTCTGCACGGTATTCGTTAACTTGTACTCGTGAACCTAATGTAAATAAATAACACGTAGTGCACTACATCAAAGCTACGTATGTACTGAATTCATTATAAAATATCAGCTCCAGTCGCGCCGCGCTGCGTGGAATACGACCCTGAAATAACGGGACAAGTTCCGACGTCTAGACTGGTAACAACTAACTGGCAACACCGTAGATATCGTTCTGCAGTGAAACTCGGACGCTGTACAGGGGCGGCGTGTATAGCAATTTGGGTGCAGTTTAAAAAATTAATTATAACTCGGCTATTTATTTGATTTAAAAAAAAACTAATTTCAGATTAGCAATCTAGGGAACACGGACTACCCCCCCCCCTCCAAACCGGACCCCCCTTCAATGTTACACCCTGTATACAATGAATTCGTCAAAACGCATCCGTTGTTCAAATTTTAGCAATACTGAAATGGATATTCTGTTGGTTCTCGATGAAGAACATACAAAAATAATAGGTAAGTATGAATATAATATATTTTAATTACCAAAGATATGTTAGTATTAAAGTTATTATTTTGCTTTTAGAATGTAAGGAAACAGATACTGTATCGAATCGTAATAAGGATGCAGAATGGTAGAGGGTAACGACAAGATTTAATGCTGCAGCGGGATCTGGACGAACCACAAAACAACTTCGCATGAAGTGGGACTCGTGGAAAAAACCACAAGAAAAAATTATGGTTTAAAAAAAAAAATATTTGTACAAAACAGGTGGTTTTGATAATAATAGTTTGAATAATTGGGAGGAAAGAATTTTGGGTATTACAGGAATTTCAGCTACTGGTGTTGAGCGCCCTTTTGATTCAGGTAGTACTGGTGAGAGTTGGTGGTGGATAATACTAATTAGTCATTACTAGCATACGCAAATAGATACTATATAGTAAGATTGTAAATATTATGTATTACAACATTTTAAAACATGAACTGGAAAGCTATGAAACTTTTTTTTAATTTCAGAGTTAGGCACAAACCTTGCTTCTGAGAATGCTTCTGTTTCTAATAATGCAAGGTAATAATATGTATAATACAGGACATATACAGCAACGATTCCATATGTGAGATTTGTATAATAGTAATAATTGATAACTGCGTGTTATTTGGACCGAACCACTACCAGATCAGCATCCGCAAACAGAGAAGCCACAGCCCTCCACTTCAACTCAAGTGCAAGAGACAGTGCATGAAAAAGAAACCGAAAATGTAAGAGAAAAATTAGAATTATCTGTTTTTTAAACATTTCATGTACAATATGTCCTTAAAAATTTTTTTTTTAATTTACTTCTGACATCAGCCACTTATACCTACTCGTATGAAATGCTTTTAACATAAACGATTCTAGGATACATGGGATCAATGGAATCCTGCCCAATTAAAGAAACCGGTGCATCCTTTATTATTAACAGGGATCGTTGAACTGAAGGAGCCCCTTCAACCTCACACCAGCACGTTTAGTTTTAAGTAACTTTGTCATAGTTTGTTTGAAACAAATTAATAATTAATAATACTCAGTAAATTTTTAGAACATATTAACAATGTACCCAAGTCATTCCACAAGCGGAAATATATAAGTATAGCAGAAGCTAGCGTCAGTAGTAAACAAAAATTATTATTAGATACGAAAATGGAGCTGATATCGCTACAAATAGAGCTTTTTATAAAGGAACACGAAATGCGGGAAAAAAGAAATGCAGAAAAGCATGAATTAAAGATGGCACTTTTGAAAAAACAATTGTGAACATTTTTTTCATATTACATAGGGTGCTAATAATAATTTTGACCAAACTTCACCGACATTTCTATCGATGAAAATAATTAAGGTTTGTTATATAACAATTTGTATTCAAAGTTTAATAGGACACTTACAGGGTGTTAAAATTCTATAAAGTTTTTTTTTTATACCGATAACTTAAATACAGGAAGAGATCATTTGACATTATCTGAACGGTGACATTTTTCCAACATAAACTATTCATCTATGCATTCATAAATTTATAATTACTCCAGAGCGGCATAGTTACGGGGTGCTCATTAGGTATTTCATAATTTTCAACAGCTTCATTATTATTTTAGTAAAACCATTTCAAAAAGCTAGAAATAAAACAGGCCAATCATACGTTCAGTATAAAGTAACAAAACAAGAAAACCAAAAAATATACGGTAAAACAAAAAATCAAGATAAAATCACTGCATATCCTATTAAAAGAGTAAGAAAACAAATTTCTTTGCAGGATTTCGATAATTGTCCAGATGCAGACGGAGAAATCCCAAGCACTTCAAAGGACACCAATCAATAAAAATAGTACCTACTTCCAAGAACAGCTAGGGTTAGCCCAACCAGTTACGGCCGATTTCATAATAAATTTAAAGTTAACTTTATGACAGTCAGTTTCATAATGAAATTTTAAATTCTAAAGTCGACAAAAGCGGCTTTAAGAATAAAGTTGCCCGGGCGGGCTTTTAACGGCATTAAAGCCAGCTTTAGTAAAAATTAACCGAACCTAACCTATATATTTGTCATAATTTAGTTCGACCTGCTATTTGAATTTCATCAGTATTTTAAATTAAAATGAATCTTTTTGATACATCTTCGAGTTCTTCAGGTGAAGAGGAATTTATAGTTATTAGAAGACCTAAATTATACAGAAAAAGATTTATTGTTTTGAAAAATATGATGATCTAAATTTTTTCCAAAGATTTCGCCTACGAAAAACAACTGTTTTAAGTTTGTTGCAAGAAATTGAAGATACAATAAAATTACCAACACAAAGGTAGAATTTATTTTAAATACATAAGTAGGATATATATATTAAAGCAAATTTATTTTTTAGAGGTGGATGTATTACACCTATGCAACAGCTCTTATTAACTTTAAGATTTTACGCATCAGGTAATATGCAAATTGCTGTGGCTGATTTTCTTGGTGTATCGAGATCTTCTGCATGTCGTATTATAAAAGGGTGTCTACAGCATTAGCCTCTTTAAGACCGCAATATATTAAAATGTGTAGCGATAACAGGGAAATGGAAAGATCTGCCGAGAAGTTTTATCAGATAGCATCGTTCCCCAGAGTTATAGGTGCTATAGATTGTACGTTAATCAAAATAGATTCTCCTGGTGGAATCGATGCAGAAATTTTTAGATCCAGAAAATCATATTTTGCTCTAAATGTACAGACTGTGAGCGATGCAAGTTTGAGAATTAGATACATTGTTGCAAGGTGGCCAGGATCTGTTCATGACCAAACTATTTTTAATAATAGTAATTTACGAGAGAGATTTGAGAATGGAGAGTTCGGGCGATATATTTTAATAGGTGATAGTGGTTCCAGTCTGCGGCCGTATCTTATGAAAAGTTGCTCCAAACAAGAACACCAGCTGAAAATCTGTACAATGAGTCCATAATTAGAAATAGGAATGTTGTTGAGAGGCAGTACGGAGTATGGAAACGTCGTTTTCTTGTATTAAAATATGGGATGAGATTAAAACTTCACACGACAATGGCTGTTATAGTGGCAACAGCAGTATTGCACAATATAGCTATAGAAATGAATGATTTGCTCCCCGAAGATTTATTAGATAATGAACAGATGGACAATAATGAAGATATCTTACCACCTATTGATAATGATTTACAGTGGGTCATAATATTAGATAACTGTTAATAAATGAACATTTTGCTCGTTTGTAAATAAATATTTATTATGTATCAAAATTTTCTTTTTGTTTTTCTATTTCATTTTGTTTTAATTCTATATCTAATTTCAACATTAACATCTTTGCTTGATGCTCCTCCTTCTTTCCCGCTCTATATGTTCCTGTTCAAATGACTGCTCCAATAGTTCAAGTTTTCTTTTGTAATATAGCTCCTTGGCAGAAAATATTACATTTGGGCCTGTTGGCCGCAGTTTTGAATTTGTCTTCGATTTTAACTTGGACGGAACATATTTGCTCCAAGTAGACTCCTGTTGTCTTAAATTTGGAGACAAATTAATTCCTTTTTTGATTGGCTGTCATAAAAATTTGTGTTAATTATAAACCTACTTTGTTTACATTTTGAAATACCTACATGTGTTTTAACGCTGATTGGTGTACTACATGAAACCATCATATTTTCTTTTTCATCGGATGTGTCATAATTATGTTCTAAAGAAATTACTTCATCCTACAAAAGTAAACACAATAACATCTTTAATAATTAACAAATTCAAAACTTACGATGACATTAGAGTTTTGAAATTCGACATCGCACTGATTTATTATTTCACCATCTTCAAAGCCCTAAAATACAAAATGATGAAATAAGTTTTGTTTTTAATATTAAATACTTACAGAAACAGAACATTCTAGTGTGGCAAGCTGGTGGTTTATTCCTTCAGACTCCTACAAAGAAAATCAATATATTTTAATTGTGATACTTTTTTAAAAAAATATTACTTACGGAAACATTTAAAAATCCGTCAGCATTCCCTTCACATATCTGAACTTCTTCCATTATGAGATTTTCAGATAAAACATTCTAAAATGATATACTTTGTTAGTATTTAAAAAAACAATTTCATGTATCTAATGTATCCTTACATTAACACTAGTAACACCACTATCGCTATCAAATGAACTACTGAATCCCACCACCGTTTTTAAATTAATTATTTCAAGAACAGCCTGTGTTACAGTATTTAACTCGTCTTTAACTGAAGGACCACCACCTGTACCTCTTAAATATGATTTATATTTAGCACACTCTTTCCTGGCTTTAGTTTTCAGATTATCATATTTAGATTTTATTTGTGTTAATGACCTAACCTCTATATTTTGAGCATTAAAGCTCTTTAATATCTTTTTTCAGGCCTCCTCCTGAAAATAAAAGTAATATTTTATATTAACTTGTATCATATCTATATCCACATAAAAATTTACCTTTTCATTAACGCTGGTTTTGTTTGTAGTTTTACATTCAATAATATTTTTAAATTTTCCTATTTCTGCAATTAACAGCAATTCTTCTTCCTTATTAAAATTTGATGAGCGGGTACGTTTCTCTTTATTCATTGTATAATAGAAAATTTAACACTATATATTTTTTAATATTTGTTTTCATAAAAGACAAACACAAACAGACACAATACACAACATTCGTTTCTGTTTCCCTCCAAATATTCCATTCCAACAACACAGATACAAACTTTAAATTAAAATATTCCCAGATTCAGTTTAGCCAACAAAGTTTATTTACTCTAAAGTAGACTTTAGTTAAATATTATTTAAAGTTGATTATGAAATCGAATGACTTTACAAGTTCAGTTAAAGTGTACTTTAACCTAAAGGAGACTTTACCTAAAGGAGCTTTATCTCATCGATTATGAAACCGGCCGTTAGCCATTACCATCAATTTTATTTTCATATTAATATCTCAAACATATACCAATCCTATCTCCTACTCGATGAAAGAATTTCAAAAAACACTGAATACCCCCAGTTAGATCCATTAGTTAATAATCTTCTTAATAAAATGAAAACAATAAATGACCAATTTGCAAAAATACTCCAATTGAAAAGAGCTGAACGAGGATTAATAAATGTTTTACGCACCGCTACCAAATATATTTCCGGAAATCCCGACAATAACGATATAGAACAAATAAACAAAAATTTAAATATTCTTTTTCAAAACCAAAAACAAATTAATGATAGAAACGGTAAATACGTTTCCTTCGCGACACATTTAACAGAAAGATATCAAAGCGATATATCAAAACTCCAGAAAAATATTAAAGAAATTGTTAAAGCACTAAATAAAACCCACCTCTTAATAGAAAGCCAACTTGCTTTGCAGAATCAAATTTTGATTGCTGAAGAAATTCAAAATTATTTATTTATGATAGAAAAATATCTCTCTCTTCTTCAGGAAGTTTCAACCTTGAAATTATTTCATTACCAGAATTACTCGTAATATATAAATAACTAAACGAGATTTATAAACAAGATGAGCTGTTGCCTTTAGACAAAACACATCCTTTTTTATTTTAAAACTTTCTAAAACAAATATCTTTTAGTCAAAGATAATTTCGTTTGCAGGGCCGCGCCGACTATGTGGCGAATGTGTGCAAAACACACAGGCGGCCAAGTCAAGAGACGGCAACACAGCTAGACCAGACACTTGACTAACCGTCTCTCTCTTCTCTAACGCCACCGCTGCTCGAAGTGATGATCTTTTATGACACCGACGCCGACGCCGACGGCACGTGTTGCTTTGTCGGTACTTGATTCTATTTAGCGGCAGCGGCTAGATACAAAGGGTAAAATAGTCGGAAACCGTACAAAAGTGAAAATGAATATGTGTTGATTTTGCAGAAAGGGTCATTTCAATTTATTCTTTAAACAAGAAACAGTTTCTGTAAATTTTCATATTTTCAATTAAGTTAGTAGCGTAGTGGAGATTTAAAAGTTTGTGAATTCATTTAATTGTAAAAATGGTAAGTAACCATCAAAGTATTAATACAACCCTGTGACAACACTAATATGATTAATTAACTAATTATCACCTTTGATTTGAATATGAAATGTTCTGTTTAAGGACAGAAAAAGAAAACGATATCAGGTTACCAATATCACCAACAAAGACAGCAGAAAATGGAAGCGAAGGAAAAATTAGCCGATTCTTTGAAAAATATTTGAAGCCGTCAGAAAAACAAACAAGTGGTTTTCCTGAGCTTGAGAATACCGGCAATGATACTCGCCCTAGTTGCTCTTCAAATACCTCGTTTGTTTCTGATAGTGATACAAATGTTACCCAGGAACATAATATTGAAAATCTTGCCTTCGCATCAGCATCAGATGTAGATGTACCAATTTCCAATTCCATCGTAATATCTGATGATCCTGGAGAATGGCCTGAAATAGTTACATCTACAAATGCAAGATTTTTAACGGAAAAAGGACCCCGTCAAGTAACGAACTGGATTTATCCAGCAGATTCACACGGCCAAAGTTTTCTCCTAGCTATTTTTATCGAAACCTCACCAATGGAGAGAAAGTTAAAAGAGAGTGGCTTATGTTCGGTTTACTGTTTCTGCTGTAAACTTTTGGTAAGTCTTTAACTAGCTTGTCTAATAGGGACATTTGTCACTAGTACTAAGCAGACACGAAAAGAGTAACTCTCATAAAAACAATATCGGATCTTGGTTAAATTTATCAACTATGGTATCTAAGGAGTTGCTATGAATCAGAGTCAATTACGTTTATTGGATGTAGGAAAAAATACTGATATCGTATAATTGAAAGAATAATTTCAGCAATACAGTTTTTATGTCGCCAATGTCTAGGTTTACATGGTTCATCTAGCAAATTGTATGAAAATAATAATGGAAATTTCTTAAAATTAATAGAAACGTTCTCAAAATTTGATTCTGTAATGGAGGAGCATGTTCGTCGCACACATAAAAATCAAAGCAATATCGTAACGAGAAACTATTTAGGTGATAAAATTCAAAATGAATTGATCGATTTAATCGGTTTAAAAATACTATTTTAGATCTAGTAAGAACATATAAATATTATTCTATAATTCTCGACTGTACGCCAGATGTGAGTCATACGGAGCAATTAAGTGTAATTTAGAGGTTTGTTGTATTAAATGAGTTAACGAAAAGAATTGAAATACGTGAACATTTCATTCAGTTTTGTTCTATTACTGATTCTACTGGTGCAGATTTGTTGCTAAAACTGAATTTCAGTATACACGATTTGCGAGGTCAAGGATACGATAATGGCGCAAATATGCGCGGAGTACATAGTGGCTTACAGACTCGAATCTTAAATATAAACCCGCGAGCATGTTTTGTTCCTTGTTCAGCGCACTCGCTAAATTTAGTTGTTAATGATGCTGCTAAGATTTCTTTTGAAGTATCAGGTTTCTTTGATATTGTTCAAGACATGTATTTATGTTTTTCTGCATCAACGAAAAGATTGTCAATTTTAAAAACGTACATTTCAGATTTAACATTAAAACCAGTATCTGATACACGCTGGTCCAGTAGAATAGACGCTATCAAACCTTTGAGATATCAGATTGGGCAAGTTTATGATGCTCTTTTCAAAGTAATTGAAGCATCCACATCTTCAAAAGATTTTAGCACATCACACCTAGCTCGATCGTTAGCAACAAAAATTCAGAATTACAATTTATTATGCTCTGTAGTAATTTGGTATAATATATTATTTAAAATTAATTCTCTTAGTAAATTAATGCAGAATCAAAGTTTGTTTAGAGAGCCTAAATAAAATAAAAACATCTTTAACAGACTTAAGAAGTGATAAAGGATTTAATCAAATTCTTGTTGACGTCAGAGAACTGGCAGAAGAATTAGAAATTGAGCCTACTTTTCCATCGGCACAAACTGTTCGGCAAAGAAAAAAGAAAAAACAGTTTGATTATGAAAGTAATGACGAACCAATAATCGACCTTAAAATTAATTACAAAGTGAACGTATTTTTTTCTATATTAGATACAACCTTATCATCTCTTGATGAAAGATTTAAGGGATTGGACCGATTCAACAATATTTTTGGACTTGTTTATAAAATATTTAGCTTAACTCAAGAAGAATTAAATAAATCTTGTGAAAATTTAGCATTACATTTGAAAGACGAATCACGTAAAGAATCGGATATTGACGCAAATGACTTATTTGATGAAATTAATTGTTTAAAATGTCACATGCCAGAACCAGAGGAAAATGATTTAGACCCCCAAGTGATTCTTCAATACATTTTAGAAAATCAATTAATTTCGACGTTTCCAAATATTGCAGTGGCTATTCGAGTTTTTTTAACACTACCAGTATCCGTACCATCGGGGGAAAGGTCCTTTTCAAAACATAAGTTGATAAAAACATTTTTAAGATCGAGTATGGCACAAGAAAGACTTAGCCATTTAGCAATTATGTCCATAGAAAGTGACATTATGGATTCTATTCCCTTCGACGAGTTAATTAAAGATTTTGCCGAAAAAAAGGCAAGAAAAGCATGTTTTCAATAATTAATTTTTTCCTTGTTAACTATTATAAACATTTTTTTATTTGTTTTGGTACTTTCTGTGATTTTTATTGTTACTTTTTAAATTTTCATCTCTCACCAAAGTAGAAATACAGTCAAATATTCACCGCTAAATAGCGATTAACTTTATAAAAATGATCTCACTGTCAGACGGGCTCGTCCGTACAAGTTAATCCCCAAAGTGACGAATTTGATGATAGATCTCTCGATTTTTGGGTCTGATTGTTCACTGCTTTCTGCTTTATGTTGTATTTTTACTTTAAAAGTTACATATATTACACATGTTTAAAATGTCATGTAAGTATATTATGTCTAATATCGAAATTAAATATAATTATTAGCATTTATTTAATTTTAATTTTATTTATTACCTTACCTATGTATCAATTTTTAGCTAAAGGGGGTAAGAAGTGACGATTTTTTAAATGTTAAATTTTACTTAAAATATTAAAAAGGGGCGGCAAATTATGGTTTGCATACGGGCGGCCGAATAGCTTGGCGCGGCCCTGTTCGTTTGTATATTAAAAATCCTTATCTTACATCCTGAGACCTATACTTATTCCTCGATTTACCCCGTACCTAATGTACGAAAACATATGATGATACCACCAAAGAAGTATCACCTGCAATTGTTTCAAAGAAAATTATGGACTAACGAAAAGTGCACGAACATTGAAGGAAAATTCATTTGTGAAGACAAACCTCAAATAACTCAGTGTAAATTGTCAAACATCAATAAATGCAATACCTAGTGCTTTAGTGACAAATAACTTCACCTTTAGCGAGCAACTAAACAACAAGGCGATTCTAGTAATCACAAACCAATGTTTTGTAAAGACAATAATAGAATGTATAAAATATTATTTAACACTGTAATAACTAACTACTGTAAATTAGAAATCAATAATGTTGTATTTTATCCTACCAAGAGTAATATTACAATTCATATAGTTAGCTTTATTAATCATAACTATGTATCTCCTCCAGGAAAATTAAATTTAAAAATTAATCACTTAAATAACTTTTACGAAATAAACAGAGATTTGAAAAGTATCGAGAAAAAAGTAAAGCTTGAACCCATACATATTTACACACTTGCATCTATGCATACTCCTTATAATAATATTAATAATTAAAAATAGGAAGGAAATAATTATGCAAATGACATCAAGAAAGAAAAAGGATTCATCAATTCCCGCAGAAAATAAGGAAACAGAATTGAAATTAATCTACCCCCGACTAGAAGACGAGGACGTACTTCAATCTTGGAGGAATTATGTCATCAGACATCCCATCAACAAGCGATTAAAATCTAATCACAGGGTTGCCCTATAAATACAGGATGCAAGGCAGGCAAAGTTAGTACGTATTGGTCTTAGCAGACATCTCGCTACTTTCTCATTAAGCCATATCTTTGTAAATTAAGTTTGTAAGTGTAGTAAACAAATAAATAGTGTTATAAAAATTCGAATAGTTTTTAAAAAGCTGTTTATTTGAACCAAAAACATAACTCACTCATTCGTTATTTAGAGAACTGGAACAAAAACAAAACGATCTTTAATTGTTGTTGATAGACAAACACGTACACACATGAATTTCACACTTATATTATATTATTATTATATGTATACTGAATATAGCTATGTTTTGTGGAAACTGAAAATACATGTTTTATTTGAAACAGGAAGATTCAGAACCCACGGATCTAGACCATTTCCAACAACGAGGATACACTGACTCTTCGAACATCAGGTGATGGTGGATCAAGTACATCACAAAGTGTGACACCCTCACCCAATGGACTGCGGCCAAAGCGGAAAGAGAACCTGACTCCGGCAGATGAGGTTATACAGCTTACGGGAGAGCATCTGAAAGGTATTCGTCCTGATGATGAATTCGAAGCATACGGAAAGTATGTAACCCATAAGCTACGTTCCCTTAAAGGAAAACAGGTCATATTCGCTCGCAAACTCATAAATGATGTGATTTTTGAGGGAGAGCTTGAAACACTCACCAAAGATTTCAGAGTAATGAACAGTCAACCATTACCATACCGTTCATTCGACAGTCCTGTCCATCCACAATTCAACCTCTACTTCTACCATAATAAACAATCGTACTCTCATACACCCAACCCTCAACAACACATTCCTTTCTCTTCTAGTGATAATCTTCTACAGCCTACTAACGCGACACACCCCAAACTCCGATGCATGATATTCCCACAGTCCCTACCATGATACCGCCAAACTATCAAGTAAACAATCCTCAACAAGCCAACCCACAACACCCCACTCATCAGCATCCAGAATCACAACAACTGAATAACATAAATACTTCCAACCAATCAAGGGGTGACAATATTTCAGCCTCCTTTTCAGAGTTCGCAGCAGAACATATTCATATTCCATGATTATTCACGTTATATCCTACGATTGTTCACATTTATACATTTGTATTACAATTGGTTATTTTGAAAGAAAATAAACAGCAAATAAACACAATATCGAAATGAAGTGAATGCTTCAATTGCTTTTATGGTTCTAATACATATGATTATCGCAAAAATATTAAAGAATTTTAACAAAAACTCGGGAAATATATCGGCTTTGTTTGCTACAAAAAATGAAGAGACAAATGTAATTCAAAAAGATTGTGCATCAGATCATGTTTCAGCCGTTTCAGAAAAAATTGAAAATATTGTTACTTCAAACGCCGTTACAGATGACGAACTGGATGTACCAGCTGAATTAAAAACATTATTTGAAAATAGTTATAAGATTACACCGTCGCAGGTATTACCCATTGGTAGTAAAAATATATGTTCGAGTAACAACGAAGATCAAGACGCCGCGCCGTAAATGTAAGTGCGAATAAACGTGATTTATGTATTTTTGTTTAAAGAAAAAGTATTTAAGTCGGTTAATAATACATGCACGATAAATGTAAAACGAAACAAAGTAACTAAAACCCTAAAATGTATCATATATGGATATTGTGCCCATCAATACTGCAACTGAACGCGGTTATATGTTTAATGTTTTGAGTTCTGAGTACTTATCAACTTACCAGACACGTGAGAGGTGTAGAAAAGGTATTGTTAGGCCAAACAAGCCTTCGGTAATGGCTATAGATGTGGTTTTAAAATCGTATAGTAATTTAATTAAAGAGAGTAATTTACAAAAATTGGATAGAGACAAAGATGACACTATTGACTTATAATTAATGCGATGAGATAATCCTGATTATATACAACAGACTGGTGTATGCATATATCCATAGTAAAGAACAGATGGATATAATAAAATTGCACTAAAAAAGGAAGTGGCAAAAAAATTACTGTACATATTGATGCTACAGGAAAAGTAGTACGGTAACCTAAAATTTCGATTAATGAAAAACGAATTTTATTATATTCAGTTGTAATCCAAGTAGGAGACGAGTCTAACAAATCGGCATGTTCAGTATATGATTTTATTTCTAATATGTATGACATTGGCTCCATTTCAAGTTGGTTAAGTCATTTGAAGTCATTCTGGCTTTCATAGAGTTCAAAATGGCCAATTTTTGACCGAGTTGTTACAGACTTTGGTATGGCAGAATTGAATGCCATTTGCTGGTCATTTAACGAACAACCATTTATTCATTACATAAACCGATGTTATGATTATATATTTGAGCACAAAAAATTGAAAATATTACACATTTAGCTCTATATTGCGCTCATATGATAAAATAATTTCTTCTTGCATTATGAAAACAGTCACGTTAAAAATATTTAAAAACAGTTTTGCTTCTATATTTAATGTAAGAGAAATTCAATCATTTTGAAGAGTGGTTCCATAACATAGCAATATGGACTTCTTCAAAGTATAAAGACCTTGCGGTAGATCATGCAGAATCGGAACTTATTAGACTAACAAACAATGAAATTACATATGATAACTTCTTATTAAATATCAAATTAAACGATGACTGTATGTGTTCTGAAACGTTAGATGTAATGGATGACAATGTTGATGAAAAGATGAGCCAATATAAAAATCGTTATTTCACATATATTTTGACAACAAAAGAAAATCTGTAGTAAAAAATATATGTAACGAAGGTACAGAAGATAAAAATCTCTATGACTCACCGGAATTTCTCCAAACAGTTTTAAAACGCTACATTACATACTTACCTTATGGTCATCTATAACTGTAGGTGAAAGGTCATGTAACGCACCTATCGAGAGCTACTTTGGCATTGTCAAAAATAACATATTGCAACAATCACTGCAGATGAAATGCACTAGATTTATAAGAGAAATTAGAAAATACGTTCTAAGTGTTCATAAAACGCTTCAATTTAACAACAAAACTGTTGCGCAATAAAAAAATAAATCGAGACGCTTGTGAAGAAGGATGGGCTAAAAAGACAAAGACATTCATTCATATTATACGTTATATTCCAGAAAGTTAGAAAAACAAAATAAACTTAATAATGTCGACTACGTTTGTTATTCGTAATAGATAATTATTAATATTATGAAACACAAATAAATATCCCTTATGTAATAGCAAAATATAGCTGCTTGAATAGAGACCCAGAACATGGAAAAAGTGGAAAATTTTAATATATTGTCAGAAGCACAACACGGTTTTCGGAAAAATCATTCGACTCAAACTGCTATTATGTCCTTTATAGAAAAATTATATGAAAATCTCAATAAAAATTCAAAGTGCGTTGGCCTGTTTATGAATTTAAGTAACACATTTGATTTAATTGATCATGATATTTTAATTGAAAAACTTGACAAATATGGATTACGTGGTAAAGTAAATAGCTAGATAAGATCTTATCTTAGTGATAGATCACAGGTAGTTGCAGGAAATGGATCTATTTCGGGAAAACTCAATACTAAACCTGGGGTACCGCAAGGTTCGATACTTGGACCATTACTTTTGTAAATTATGTCGTCAATGATTTATCAACCCATTTCAATGAAAATTTAATTATGTTTGCTGACGATAATTCGTATTTGTGTTATGGAAATAATCAACAAGATGCTTTATCCCTTTTGCAGAACGATGTAAGAAAATATGCCGATTACTTCAAATTAAACAGGTTATTTTTAAACATTACTCAAACACTTTTTATGATATTTTCACCTAGGAATTCAGTTCGGGACAAGAGTAGTTTAATTAAAATAGGAAATACATCTGTTAAACAAACAAATTCTATTAAATTCTTGGGACTAACAATAGATTGCACATTGAACTGGGAAATGCAATTAATACATTAGCGAATAAATTACCATCTACATGTTATGCTCTATACAGGCTGTATATAATTGCAAATACTCAAACAGTTTTATCTTTTTATTATGCAGAATTTTGTTAAGAGCATAGTGTGGTATAATTTTTGGGGTGCCTCACATGTTTCTGAAAGAATATTTAGAATACAAAAGAAAGATATTCCAAATATATTAGGGATGTACAGATACGAATCATGTAGAAATACTTTTAAAAATTTGCAAACTTTAACTCTACCATGTGTTTACATTTTATACATTCTTTTATATGTAAGAGATAACATAAGCTTATTTTTACCCAGTGACTTTTACCACAATTATGATACCAGACGGGGTAAAATTTGATGATTCCACTGCATAATTTAACCAAATATGAGGAAAGTCCCAAATATATGGGAATATTAATATATAATAAATTACCGTTCGTTACAAAAGTGTTACATGTAATAAAAGATTTAAGAAGGAAGTTACGTATTATTTAATTTAAAATAGTTTTTACTCGATTAATGAATTTTTAGGTAGTGAATAATTATAGATTTGTGTGTATGTTTAATGCATCAGCTATTATTTTGTTGGACTATATTTTCAATTGTATTAATGATCAGGTTTAATTTTTATATTTTGTTCTAGGCTTAGTACCCACTGTACACTGTATACACCTTGTATTTTAATTTGTAATTGTGTTTTTGTAGTATTGTATTTATGGTATTTTGTAATGCATGACTAGTCCTATACCAATTGTATTGGTCTTTTGGATAATAAATTATTATTATACATCGTACTTTTCTGTTTGATGATTCTTATGTACGGTTAAATGAACCAGTTCACCATAACATTGAATCTGGCTGGTTAGATGGTTCACTAATAGTATTTTGTATAGAAATATTTAATCACGATTTAAATAATAATATACAAATAATTGTAGATTTCATCAGCAGAGAAATATTTATGAATAAAAACATACTCCTGATAATATTCCTAAACTTGAAGGTGTTAATGCCTTACAATGTCAACAGTCACTGGGCTTTAATTTATATTAATTTTGAAATAGTTAGGTACTTTCTTTTATTACACACCCAACATCCACAAGAATTAAATGTGTGGGTTGGTTTTCTTACCTGGAAATTTGACCGGTGAAATGTATTTAGAATTACTACAAGATACCATAGATCCAGCATTACAGCCATAATTGAAAACCAGAATGATCGACGGTACATTGAGAATAGGTTGATGTTCCAACAGGATGGTGCCCCACCACATTACGCATTACCTGTTCGACAATATTTAAATCAGACTGCAGGTCGATGGATCGGTAGAAGAGATGGCCCGCCAGATTTATCAGCTGATAAATTCGGTAAGAACACTTCGGTGATATGATTTGTACTGGTTTTAAGGCATCAAAGTCAGGCACGATATTCACACTGTGTACTGCACCAGTTTCTTCAGTTATATTTAAAATTGACAAGTTGCCAAATTGTTCACTATTATTTAAAGCACTCAAGTTTGGAATGATCAGCCCATTTGAAGATTCTAAATTTAACTCTGGTAACTCTTCAGAACTGGTACTAGATTCTTTGGTTAGCAGCTCAGAAAATGCAGGAATTTCTTCAGAGGTGTTTTCTGAATTCTCGACACTGCTCACACTGACGGATCCATTCATCATGTCGAAGTTTGGTAAGTTCGACTCTGACACTTCGTTAAGCAATCGAGAAATTTCGGGTCTATCACATTCAGCCTCACCGACACTCTGACTCACAGTTGACACAGTTCCTGTTGAAAATGCTATCATATCTGACTATGAAAATTATTTTAGTAACTGTTCTAAGGAGATGTGCGAAAATGATTTACCTCATGATAAATATTATAATGTTCTATTCTCACCAACTGGAACGGGGAAAACTACTATATGTAGAGAGAATGTAAATACATTTTAGTTGATGAAGCTCATGTGAGAAGTGATCCTACTATAGTGATTGCTCAATTAATAATCTCTGATAATTCCTTATTGGGTAGAAAACCGAAGACAATTGTCGAGTGTGTTATTTAACAGCAACTAACATCGAATTTGAAAAATGGGGACATCCTTTAGGTGGCCAATCTAAGTTACCGACTGATAGACATCCCATAGTTGAAAAACCATTAATAGCAGCACCAAATAATAAAGAAATTGAAGGTATGGTAAATCTTGATCTACGTGGATTGGCTAAAGATCCAACTTGGAAAAATTCTAATTACCGGGTAGATAAATCAGCAATTTCTTATGGTCGAACATTAATTTTTCTGCATACTGTCAAAGCAGCAAACAAAATTTCTGTTTCAATTGAAAAACAATATCCCGTCTTTAATGTAGAGTCCTATTACTCCGAATGTGGAAAGAACATATCTGCCTTCCCATCTCAATGTGTTATCGTTACAACGGACATATTAGGAGTTTCTGTTACCATCGGAGATTGCAGGACAGTAATTGACTGAAGACTAGAAAACAAACCTAGACTAGAGATTAAAGTTGGGGTAAATGAATATCAGTATAGAGGAGAGTTAGTTGAAAAAGTTGTTACGACAGATAGCAGAACAACGTAGAGGAAGAACTGGAAGAACATGTGCTGGACAATAGGCCTTACCTATTTCCAACTTCCATGTTTTGCAGGGGAGATACCGCTATTCCAAAAAAAGGGGAACTTCTTCACTAACTACAGTACCACCGACTGACTTCCGTTACCTCCACATTCAAGTTCCAACCCTTGGTTCATGATTTTTGTAATGTCAGCAGTGGCTTCAAGGGCCACCGCCAATCCGCGCTTTGTAGTAAAAACGTCATCGTGGTCAACGCACCTGGGAATGTCGTAACCTGCCCACTTTACATTTTTATCCAAAGTAGATTAATTTAGTTACGAAATTAAAATTGAATATGGTTTATGCAATGACTTTAAACTAAGTTGGAACTGGACTGCTTTGGTGTTTTGAAATTGTTTTATTTTTAAAATATATTTACCAATTAGACTTATTTTCAAATGACTAATTTTCTATTAAATTTCCAATCTTGACAATATTTAGGTCAATAACCTTATTGTTAATGTCTGCTCAACAACGAGCGCTGCAGACCCGCTAAATAATAACAGAAACAAACAATAATTAAATCTGAATTTTTATAAACACCCATATAAAACGATGAGCAAGTATCCCACCTTTCCCTATATATATATATATATATCTGATGATCGTCTTCAAATTTGGTGCGCCTATGAGATGTTGCTCTCCCGTCATCGCGCTTGCAAAACAAACTAGCGATTAGTCACTCTCTACAATGTTCAATGGGAATTATTATTAGAAGAATAAGCAAACAAGATGCCTCCTACTAATGCGGTTTGTTTTTGGACGGAAATGTGATAAAGGAAAGAATTTCCTTTGTTCAAACAATACCTAAGTTCTGGAGTCAGTTTGTATTGAGCAGTCGAAGGCAAAGGACAAACGTCAAAGTAAAGCGTTGACAGTTGTGAAATTTGTTTGGAAGATATTTCTTGTGTAATCAAGAGTGACAATAAAGTTGTTTGTCTACGTGACGTGTTTCTACGCTAACCCAATTTTTGTTATACCTATATAATCACTTCGGGCCGGTTTTATAAGTGTACATTTATCAAGAGAATAAGTATTCATAGTAGAAAGTTTTTCTCCGATTTAGCCAAGGGTTAACCGTAAGCTGTTTTGCAAGTATAATTTCGTAACGTTCTATTCGGGAATATTCCAAGAATTTGTTCTGCGCATGCGGCATTTACGTCCAAATTCATAGTTTGACAACTTAACATAACCTGAACCTGTTGTTTTATAAACACGTGTATTTTTTACTTATATATCCTTTGTAACAAATACAGCCAGAACACAATGAATGCGTCAAAACGCATCCGTTGCTCAAATTTTAGCAATACTGAAATGGATATTCTGTTGGCTCTCGTTGAAGAACATAAAAAAATAATAGGTAAGTATGAATATAATACATTTTAATTACCAAATATATGTTAGTATTAAAGTTATTATTTTGCTTTTATAATGTAAGAAGACAGACACTGTATTAAATCGTGATAAGGATGCAGAATGGGAGAAGGTAATGACAAAATTTAATGCTGCAGCGGGATCTGGACGAACCACAAAACAACTTTGCATGAAGTGGGACTCATGGAAAAAAACCACAAGGAAAAATTATGGTTTAAAAAGAAATAGTTTGTACAAAACAGGTGGTGGTTTTGATAATAATAGTCTGAGTCTGGATAATTGGGAAGAAAGAATTTTGAGTATTATAGGAATTTCAGCAACTGGTGTTGAGTGCCCTTTCGATTCAGATAGTACTGGTAAGAGTTGCTGGTGGATAAATCTAATTAGTCATTAGTAGTTTTAAAACATGAACTGGAAAGCTATGAAACTTTTTAATTTCAGAATTAGGCACAAACCTTGTTTCTGAGAATGCTTCCGTTTCTAATAATATAATACAGGACATATACAGGTTTTCAACGCAACAGTTCTATACATGAGGTGTGTATAATTAATAGTAATAATTGATAACTGCGTGTTATTTGGACAGAACCACTACCAGATCAGCCTCCGCAAACAGAGAAGCCACAGCCCTTCACTTCAACTCAAGTACAAGAGACAGTGCATGAAGAAGAGAATAAAGAAAACGAAAATGTAAGAGAAAAATTAGAATTATGTTTTTAAACATTTCTTGTACAATAGGTCCTTAAAAACTGTTTAAAGTTTACTTCTGACATCGGCCACTTATACCTACTCGTATGAAATGCTTTTAAAATGTAATAAATGGTTCTAGGATAACTGGGATCAATGGAATCCTGCCCAATTAAAGAAACCGGTGCATCCTTTATTATTAACAGGGACCGTTGAACTGAAGGAGCCCCTACCTTCAACACCAGCACTTTTAGTTTAGTAATTTTTTCATAGTTTGTTTGAAACAAATTAATAATACTTAGTAAATTTTAGAACATATTGACAATGTACAAAGCATGAATTAAAGATGGCTCTTTTGAAAAAACAATTGTGAACATTCTTTTAATATTATATAGGGTGCTAATAACAATTTTGACCAAACTTCACCGACATATTCTATCGATGAAAATAATTAAGGTTTGTTATATAACAATTTGTATTCAAAGTTTAATAGGACACTTACAGGGTGTTACAATTCTATAAAGTTTTCAAAAACTATCAGAAACACTTTTGGCTTTAACCGCTTAACGATATAACCCGAAATAACTCGGGTTAGGAAGTCGGTACTTTCTCTAACCCGAGTTTACTCGCGGCATTTGTTCAAACGCTATAACTTAAACTACAACCCGAATTTAAACGTGTAGTAGGTGTGACCGTATAGGCGTTAACCCGAAATATCTCGAAAAAATTAGGCCAATGAAATTTCGTGGTTTCTGGTGTCATAGTGGGATGATCAACCATGTGCAAATGCGTAATGCATTTCTTTGGCTGTTTTGCTACAAAATATTATTGGTTGAGAAGCTAACGTTGCGTTTAGGTGTTCGTTTATGTGCGTAACAAACTTTTTATGATAAAAGCAAACTTTGTTAAGTTTTTATTTAAAAATGGAATCTGATAATGAAGATGTTAGTAGTGTGTCCGACTCGGTGTCCGATAGAGAAACCGATGAATATGAACTGACGGGTGGGTCAAATATAGAGGATGACTTAGAAACAAGCGGAAGTGAATACGATGATGGAGAGGGGAATATGAGGAAATTTCAAGCGATGATGAAAACGACGAACTAGATGCAAATGCTAGGGTATGGTGTGAAATAGGAGAAGGTACACCTGCCCCACCGGAATATCCATTTACCGAAAATGTAGGCGTTACCTTTAGAACTGCTGTAGGTGAGAATGAACTCTTTTTTTTTGAAAAGTTCGTTGATGATCAACTGATAAACATAATAACTGAGGAGACAAATAAATTTGCTATTCAAACCTTAGCTAAAAATGCAGCAAAATCTGCAGCTCGCAACTGGATCCCAGTAACATCTGACGAGATTAGAGTATTTTTAGCCATAATTATACTACAAAGTGTAGTAAAAAGCCAGAAATGAAAATGTATTGGTCAAAAATCCATTATTAGCTAGTCCCTTTTTCCTAAAGCTATGTCATGTAAGCGGTTTGAAAATATCAAACAATTTCTGCATTTTTCGGATAATGAAACGTACGACCCTGTAACGCACCCTATTCCAAAACTTAACAAAATCTTTCCAATTTATGATATGTTGGTAAAGAAATTTCGTGATTTTGTGGTGCCTGAAAAGTATATAACAATCGATGAAAGTCTTTTATTATACAAGGGACGTTTGGGATGGATTCAGTACATTCCTCTAAAACGTGCTCGTTTTAGAATAAAAACATATATGTTGTGCGATCAAAAAGTGGGTATGTATGGAATTTCCTCATTTATACCGGCAAGGGAACCATGCTTGATTCTGATTATGATAATTTAGGGCTAGTGTCTTCTAAAGTGGTTATGACCCTTACTAAAGCACTTCTGGGGAAGGGATACTGTCTAATCATGGACAACTTTTATAATAGTCCTCAACTTGCTGATTTGCTGATACAAAACTAAACTGATGTATATGGGACACTGTTGCTACGAAGAAAGGAGGTCCCAAAGGAGTTAGGGACAAAGATACATGTCGGAAAAGTTATCGGCTATCAAAGAGGAAAAGTCATCGTGCTAAAATGGAGGGACAAAAAAGATGTGTGCATGATATCCACGGTGCACAACATTGACACACAGGAGGTCGCCACAAAATCGGGGCCAAAAATAAAACCAAAGGCTGTTATTGACTACAACCATACAATGGGTGGGGTTGACCGCGTCGATCAGCATTTAGCCGACTATGCTTTGCCGAGAAAGAGAGGCAAAAAATATTATAAAAAAATATTTTACCATTTGCTTGATCTGGCGCTTTGGAATTCTTTCGTTCTGTATAAAAAAGAAGGTGGGAAGAAGTCCGCACTGAATTACAGATTAGATGTTGTCAAGCTTACAATGGAGAAGTACCACAGGCCTGAATTTTCTGCAAAAATGGGGCGTCCATCAACAGTTTTACCCCCGTCACGGCTTAGTGGACGCCATTTTCCTGAGTATATACCAGCGACAGAAAAGAAGGTCAATCCCACAAGACAATGCGGGATTTGTAGCAGGGTAAGAGATGCTAGGGGAAAGAAGATTCGGCGGGAAAGCAGATATTGGTGCCCACAGTGTGAGGTGGCTTTGTGTGTTACGCCGTGCTTCCGTGTTTACCACACAGTAACCAATATTTAAATTGTACGGTCTAGTTTTTACATCCCGAATTAACTCGGGTTAGGAATTTCAGTTTTTAGTTCCATTATTTGTTTACTATCTAGCGAATACAAGAATATTTGTGTTATCTTGCTTGTATATATTTATTTATTTGTCCCACCAATTTTAGTACTTCTATGATCCCGAGTTTACTTGGGTTAGAGAATATGTATAATTTCAATAAAATTTTTCCCCTCAAACCCCGTTTTTGTTTGCTTTTTCTCTAGGATATGTTTCAGCGATATGCGTTCTTCGGAAAACAACAATAAAAAAAGTGGATTAAAAATGGAAGAATTTCGATAAAGAAGTTGAGCGTTAAGCGGTTAACAATTTCACTTAATCCTTAAGAAAGATAATTGGAGATGTAGAGTACACAAAAATTGAATCATATAAATGCACAACGAATAACCAGGAAGATTGTTTTAATATAAAGGGTGTTTTTAGAGATTTGTTTTTCGATTTGGCAACACTGCTTCTACCAGCGGTCAATTTGATAGGCGACGGCTTTGTGTTCAGTATGTTTTGCCATTTCATCATGAATAGACTTACGCCAGAACGCTTGTAAATTGTGCAAATTTATTTTGAAAATCGTGGTTCAGTTCGCGAAACTTATCGAGCGCTACGTCGATTTTACAGTCGACATAATCGTCCATCTGAGCAAGTTATTAGAATAACCATGGAGCATTTTTGCACCACATTTACCTTAATTGATAATGCGCATCCCCAAAGACGTCGTACAGTGCGCACCGAAGAAGTTGTTACTGCTGTGGAGGAGGAGGAGGAGGAGGAGGAGGAGGAGGAGGAGGAGGAGAAGGAGGAGAGAGTGAGGATTGTCCTCACCCCAAAAGCAGTAGGTGTAGCTGGTGTGGAAAGGAGGGACACTGGTTCAACAATTGTCAGACAGGAGAACTTTCGTAGGAAAGATGGAGAGATGAAAGAGGGAGGCGAGAAGGAGAAGAAAACTAGCTCAGTCAAGGTGAGACTGGTGAGTACTACTATTTTAGACAATGCTTATAAAAAAGTTGGTGTGATTAATGGGAGGCGTATTAAGGTGTATATTGATGGGTGTCAATATAATTGAATGTCATGCGAATGTGCTGAGCGCTTAGGGTTGGAGGTGACCACAGAATCTGTGTTTTTGAAAGGATTTAGTGGAGGGTTACGTGCTGCTCACGGGCACACGAGGTGTTCAATCGAGCTAGATGGCATCACCATGACAATTACCGCATTAGTTACTAGTCATATTTACATTAAATTACGTATTATATTATAGGTTCTTCAACCTCCCGAACGTCGTTGGAGGTTGTGTAACATATCGGGATCAGGCCTTGCACCTAGTTGAGTAGTACCATCTACAAAATTTTCGTAATCAAATATTTCAGGAGGGTGTACGTAACTGATGTTTGCGCAATAAGTTGTGCAAAGCATAGCACGCAAGAACTACTGCTTCAATGGTTTCCACATCTAAATTTATTACGGTGTGAGAAAATACGAAATCGTGAAGCTAAAATACCAAAACTATTCTCAGGTGGAACAATGCGGATATGCTTGCCATCGATCGCACCCAAACAATGCGGAAATTGCCACTTCTCTTCAAAATCTGATGCAATTTTTAACCACTCATGCGCTGTTTTAGAGAACTGGAACAAAAACAGAACAGAAAATAAACACCTTTTCTCAACATACCTGTATGTATTGTTTTAATACTTTGTAGACAGTCTCACAGGTTTCCGGGATTATTCGGCTGAGAGCTGGTTTCGAAATGACAGTTAAATATTCCATGTCCTTCAGGCTTCTTCCGGTGGCAAGGAATCGTAAGGTAGCCGAGAGTCTTTCATGTGGAGATATCGCTCTTCTCATAACAGTATCCGCTTTCACAATAAACGGAGAAACTAACCTTAACAACTCAACATAAGTCTCTTCGTCCATTCTCAAATAATTTCAGAAGGAAATCGTTCCGATTTATTGTTAACGTGGAAACAGTACTCGACCCTTTCGATTTATTGCAGCAATAAATTTGTCATTCACATTGTTACGATTTCTCGTAGCGTGTAAACCGCTTCAAGCACTGCACAGTGGGGTCGGTAAGGGACCCAGGACTCGAAGTCGAGGACAGATGAAGCAGTTCAATGTTGGAGCTCCATTCGAGAGAATAGCTAACTGGACCTTTTCCTTGTAGTAGCAGTTGAAATCGCTATATTTTGGTAGTCATGGACTACTTCAGTAAGTGGCCAGAAATATATCATCCCTTACCTAATCAAGAAGCAGTCACCGCGGTCGAAGCTTTATTTACAAACTGGATATGCCCTTATGGGGTACCTAGAGATTTCCATTCGGACCAAGGAAGGAATTTCAAATCTGAAGTATTTCAGAATGTCTGTGGGCTGCTAGGCATCCACGAAACCAGAACGACACCTCCTCACCCATAGTCAGATGGAATGGTGAAAAGATTCAATCGTACCATTCAAAACTTCCTGAGGACGACCATCAACGAGAAACAGACTAACTGGGATACCTGCCTTCCTCCATTTTTACTGGCTTACCGAGCAGCAATTCATGAGACCACGGGTAAAACACCAGCCAGCGTGATTTTCAGCACAGAACCGACCACAACATGAGAAAAACTTGGACGATTATCTCAGCCATCTGAAAAATCGAATAAAAATGGTACATGAAGAAGTACGAAAGAAAGAAAAAATTTAAAGCGACAGAATGAAGACCTGATACGACCTGCGTGCCAACAACAGTGGGTTTCAAAAGAATGAAAAAGTCTGACTGTATAACCCAAAAATAAGCAAGGGTAAATCTGGGAAGCTGTAGAAATCGTAGGAAGGCCCTTATATCGTCGTGTCAAGATTAAATGACGTAGTCTACAGGATCCAGAGAAATTCCAAGCCAATATACATATATTATGGATAAAACTCGTATTGTAATCGACAAACGGCAGTTAGCCGAATATTTCATTAATTTGTCCATATCTTATAATACTGCTATTAATTTAATGAAGTTATGGCCAATGCAATTGTTTTTATGGTTCTAATACATATGATTATAGCAAAAATATTAAAAGAATTTTAACAAAAACTAGGAAATATATCGGCTGTGTTTGCTACAAAAAATGAAGAGACAAATGTAATTCAAAAAGATTGTGCATCAGATCATGTTTCAGCCGTTTCAGAAAAAATTGAAAATATTGTTACTTCAAACGCCGTTACAGATGACGAACTGGATGTACCAGCTGAATTAAAAACATTATTTGAAAATAGTTATAAGATTACACCGTCGCATTGGTAGTAAAAATATATGTTCGAGTAACAACGAAGATCAAGACGCCGCGCCGTAAATGTAAGTGCGAATAAACGTGATTTATGTATTTTTGTTTAAAGAAAAAGTATTTAAGTCGGTTAATAATACATGCACGATAAATGTAAAACGAAACAAAGTAACTAAAACCCTAAAATGTATCATATATGCATATTGTGCCCATCAAAACTGCAACTGAACGCGGTTATATGTTTAATGTTTTGAGTTCTGAGTACTTATCAACTTACCAGACACGTGAGAGGTGTAGAAAAAGTATTGTTAGGCCAAAGAAGCCTTCGGTAATGGCTATAGATGCAGTTTTAAAATCGAATAGTAATTTAATTAAAGAGAGTAATTTACAAAAAATTAAGTCCAAAAGTGTATTTAAAAATATAAGATCTGAAACGCTGGCAAAATTGGATAGAGATAAAGATGACATTATTGATTTACATTTAATGCGACGAGATAATCCTGATTATATACAACAGACTGCTGAGCCAATGTATGCATATATCCATAGTAAAGAACAGATGGATATAATAAAATTGCACTAAAAAAGGAAGTGGCAAAAAAATTACTGTACATATTGATGCTACAGGAAAAGTAGTACGGTAACCTAAAATTTCGATTAATGAAAAACGAATTTTATTATATTCAGTTGTAATCCAAGTAGGAGACGAGTCTAACAAATCGGCATGTTCAGTATATGATTTTATTTCTAATATGCATGACATTGGCTCCATTTCAAGTTGGTTAAGTTATTTCAAGTCATTCTGGCTTTCATATAGTTCAAAATGGCCAATTTTTGACCGAGTTGTTACAGACTTTGGTATGGCAGAATTGAATGCCATTTGCTGGTCATTTAACGAACAACCATTTATTCATTACATAAACCGATGTTATGATTATATATTTGAGCACAAAAAATTGAAAATATTACACATTTAGCTCTATATTGCGCTCATATGATAAAATAATTTCTTCTTGCATTATGAAAACAGTCACGTTAAAAATATTTTAAAAGAAAGTTTTGCTTCTATATTTAATGTAAGAGAAATTTATCATTTTGAAGAGTAGTTCCATAACATAGCAATATTGACTTCTTCAAAGTATAAAGGCCTTGCGGTATATCATGCAGAATCGGAACTTATTAGACTAACAAACAATGAAATTACATATGATAACTTCTTATTAAATATCAAATTAAACGATGACTGTATGTGCTCTGAAACGTTAGATGTAATGGATGACAATGTTGATGAAAAGATGAGCCAATATAAAAAATCGTTATTTTACATATATTTTGACAACAAAAGAAAACTTGTAGTAAAAAATATATGTAACGAAGGTACAGAAGATAAAAATGTCTATGACTCACCGGAATTTCTCCAAACAATTTTAAAACGCTACATTACATACTTACCCTTATGGTCATCTATAACTGTAGTTGAAAGGTCATCTAACGCACCTATCGAGAGCTACTTTGGCATTGTCAAAAATAACATATTGCAACAATCACTGCACATGAAATGCACTAGATTTATAAGAGAAATTAGAAAATACGTTCTAAGTGTTCATAAAACGCTTCAATTTAACAACAAAAACTGTTGCGCAATAAAAAAAAAAGAAATCGAGACGCTTGTGAAGAAGGATGGGCTAAAAAGACAAAGACGTGTCATTCATATTATACGGGGTTATATTCCAGCAAGTTAGAAAAACAAAATAAACTTAATAATATCAACTACGTTCGTTATTCGTAATAGATAATTATAAATATTATGAAACACAAATAAATATCCCTTATGTAATAGCAAAATATAGCTGCTTGAATAGAGACCCAGAACATGGAAAAAGTGGAAAATTTTAATATATTGTCAGAAGCACAACACGGTTTTCGGAAAAATCATTCGACTCAAACTGCTATTATGTCCTTTATAGAAAAATTATATGAAAATCTCAATAAAAATTCAAAGTGCGTTGGCCTGTTTATGAATTTAAGTAAAGCATTTGATTTAATTGATCATGATATTTTAATTGAAAAACTTGACAAATATGGATTACGTGGTAAAGTAAATAGCTAGATAAGATCTTATCTTAGTGATAGATCACAGGTAGTTGCAGTAAATGGATCTATTTCGGGAAAACTCAATACTACCGCAAGGCTCGATACTTGGACCATTACTTTTTCTAAATTATGTCAATGATTTATCAACCCATTTCAATGAAAATTTAATTATGTTAACTCTACCATGTGTTTACATTTTATACATTCTTTTATATGTAAGAGATAAGATAGGCTTATTTTTACCCAATGACTTTTACCACAATTATGATACCAGACGGGGTAAAAATTTGATGATTCAACTGTATAATTTTACCAAATATGAGAAAAATCCCAAATAAGTATATGGGAATATATAATAAGTTACCCGATCGTTACAAAAGTGTTACATGTAATAAAAGATTTAAGAAGGAAGTTAAGTATTATTTAATTCAAAATAGTTTTTACTCGATTAATGAATTGTTAGGTAGTGAATAGTTAGAGGAAAGTCGCTAAATTTGGGCTAGGGTTAGTAATATGGGCTATGTAGGTTTCTCGGCTATCTCATGTTGTTTTCTGTAAAAAACTATTGCAAACCTTAGATGGCGATTTTAGACTTTTATAATGTAGATGACACTTTTAGTACCCGTCGGTAAAATAGAGTTTAACGTTTGTAAGAGTTTTCGTGAGTCACTAAACTTTATCAGGTAAGTTTATTTTGTTTATTGCACGAAAATTATCAGTGTCTTCAAGTCAATTTCTGGACTAACTAGTAACTGACTAAGCCTTTAAAGCGTGCATGTGTATTTCTTCCAGATAGTGTCATTTGAACACAATTTTATTTGATGCATAGACCTTGAAATTTTCTAATATGGGCTACCCCATTGCTTCATTATGGGCCACCGGCCCATATTTAGAACCGATGTGAATTATCTGTTGTTCACAACTAAATATTTCTTTCAGAATGCCTAGGAAAGAAGAAAAAAAAGAAAGCAATGGGACGAGAGCAATATGGAGCGTGCCATTATAGCTGTTCGACGACACGAAATGGGTACCCTTAAAGCTTCAAAAATCTTTAATGTGCCTCGATCTACGTTGCAACGATCTGCAAAAAAGATCGAACTCAATCCAAGTGAAGCTGCACAAATAAAATTAGGGCGTAAATCTGTATTAGGTAATGACATAGAAAATGAATTAGTTCATTATATTTTAAAGATGGAAGCAAAATTTTACGGGTTGACAAGGAAAGATTTAAGGCGGATGGCTTATAATTTAGCTTTAAGAAATAATATCAAACATCCGTTCGGCGGCGATGCAGCACGTAAAGTCTGGTTAAGACTTTTCTTAAGACGCCACAAGGAGGTACTTTCTGTGCGACGTCCTACAGGTACCTCATTTGCCCGCGCGAAAGGATTTAATCAGGAAAATGTCGCATCCTTTTTGACATTTTGGAAAAAGAATACGAGAAAATTTTACCCTCCTGATCGCATATTTAATGTTGATGAAACAGGCCTTACAGTTGTGCAAAATAAGATAGCAGAAGTTATAGGACGAAAAGTCAAGAGACAAATTGCATCCTTAACTTCTGCTGAAAGGGGTTCTTTGATAATTCTCATAGCGTCAATGAGTGTCTCTGGCCAATTTATTCCACCAATGATGATATTTCCTCGCAAAAACGAGAATCAACAATTAATGCGGGGAGCTCCACCGGGTGCCATTATGGCAGTACATCCTAGTGGTTGGGTTCAAACTAACATTTTCACTAAGTGGTTCCAACATTTTATTAACATTGTTAAGCCCACATAAGAGTCCCCACTGTTGCTGATTCTAGACGGACATTATAGCCACACACGTAATATAGATCTGATAGATCTGGCTCGAGCTAATCATGTGACTATCATTATCACCTCCACATTGCACTCATAAGCTACAACCACTAGATAAAACATTTATGGGTGTTCTTAAAGCTTATTACAGCGAGGAAGTAAGAGTCTGGCTACGCCACAATAACCGTGCACTGACTGCATTTGATGTGGCAGAACTCTTTGGCAAAGCCTATTTAAAATCTCAAACTGGAGAAATTGCCGTCAATGGTTTTAAGGCCACCGGGATTTACCCCTTGAACAATAACCTCTTTTCAGAAGCTGATTTTATTGCTGCCGAAATAGAAGCTGAAAAGAATTCGAGCTGCTCAATCGATCATGACCTTCAGACACTGGATACAGTGAATGTGGAACATATCTAAATAATTCTTGTGCAGTGCTTTCCTCCCAGATTCCATCAAGATCTGCTACACCAATGTCCATTCCTACAAGCAGGTTTTACAAAGCACCCCTTCACCCTACAAATCAAAACAATTCTTGTTCAGCTCCTTGCACTTCTATTTCATCAGATTCAAATACACAGATTTCAAATGTAAAGATGTCTTGTGTGAAAACTAAAATGTCTTTTTTTTTCGACTGCTTCTACATCGAAAACTGCGCCTTCGCAATAAAAACAAAATTCATTTATATCACCATTTAAAATTTCTCCTGTACCTTCTTTAAAGAAAAAAGCTTCTAATCGTGGACGTAAGTCAAGTAAATGCTCCGTAGTGACCTCATCACCGTACAAAGATGAATTGACTCAATCTCTTGAAAGGGTAAAAGGAAAGAAGGGTTTAAAAGTAAAGAAAAATCTAAATGTGGAGGGATCTGTTACCCAATAGAAGCGGCGCAAGAGGAAGTCATCTAGTTCGAGCAGCGAATCCGAGAAGGAGAACTCTAACACTGGTTTTGTGGCCGCAGATGATGATAGCGACTATAACGAGTTTCCTGATTCCCAAATTCCACCAGAAGATAGTGATGTAAAATGCCTGTTTTGTGAGTCACTTTTCTCAAGTGATTTTCATGGTGAAATATGGGTTCAATGTCTTATGTGCAACATGTGGGCACATAACGATTGCGCAGGAGCTGAAAAAGTTGACTACGTTTGCGATTTTTGCAGATAAACTCCCTTTTTGTTAACTATTTGAATTAATAAAATACTATTTTTCATAATTTATCTTGTTATTATGACTTATAATATTGATTATCTTGTTATTTTTTACAGTAGCCCATATTTGGGACCGATTTAAAATTTCCTCAAAAATGCACCCTCAACAATGGGCGCGTTCAGCAGACGGAACAGTTGGGCAACAGTTCGCAATTTTTCTGCTGGTACGTGCGCTACCACGGAACGTGTTGTGGAGCGATCGCCGTTTTTTGTAGCATAAAAAAGAGGCGCACGCTAGACGTAACTTGTTGTGCAAAAATGGCGGGAAGTGAAAATTTTGTGTTAACATACGAATATAAAAACAATTTTTATGATGTTGAAGCAACAGAAAGTGTCCACTCACTATTAAAAAACGGTAAGAAAGATATGCACCGTTAATAGGAATGCGTAACTCAGTGTAATTCTGTGATAAAAACCCATACCCCTTTCTGGCATTTTCTTTATATTTGCAGATACACGTTTCTTCGAGCAGTATGTTTTAAATAATCAAAACGAAAATACTGAAGATGTGCCAGAAAGAAAAATAGGTGAGTGCAGTAATTATGCGACTAATAAGTTTCCAAATGCACATGGGCGAAGTTAGGGGAGGGAGGCTTAGCAGCCCTCCAGGAACTGAATTAGCCTCCCCTCAAAATTATTTGAACTTTACCACGTACATATATCATAGTTAACTTCGCCAATGCAAATACAATTATATTTACTTAATAAATTTCAGCAATACAGACCAGTGTTACGAGTGTTACAACAGTCTGCAAGCGGATAAACTTCTGCGGTGGGATTTTCATAATTTCATAGTATGTACTTGCATGGGGTGATTGTAAATTTAATTTTTCACAAAGGTGTGGTACAAATTAGTATTTTGGTATAATGATTTTCAGCATTTGTAATGGATATGTCCTTTCTTACAATGGCATATGGTTGCGGTCACTGTTGACGATATTTTCAAAATGCTTTTTAATATGCTTTATACTGGTGAAATGTGCATGTTTTTTATTTTACCATATATTTTTCTGTTCAGAAATTAATTCACTTATTTTAGGTAATGGTGCTGAACTGAATGAAGCGAAAACTTTGAAGTGGCCACACAGACAACGATGTTGTTAATAAGTTCATACAAGGAAAGGAAATATGATTTCCGAAATCCTAAAATTAAGAAGCGAGGTTTGTGGACTTCAATAAAAGAAGAATTTTTCAACCATGGACATACCATAACGGAGGAGAAATTAGATAGAAAGTGGCGCAACTTAAAAAAAACCTACACGGGTCTGCTGGACAATAAAAAGTCAACAGGACGAGGCAGAATTTATTGGAAATATTTCGAGGACTTCCAAGAAATATATTCTGCTGACAAATCTGTTCATTTCCCTCAGACTATTTCATCAGCTGGACCAATTTCTTCATCCATTATCCCCATCGCTTCATCGTCAGTTATCCCTGTTTCTTCCTCATCTGTCATCCCTATCGCTTCATCATCTATCATCCCTGTCACTTCATCATCCGTTGTCCCTATCACTTCTTCATTACTCCAGCTACAACAACTTGCATCAACTCCAAAAGGTGTAAATTTGGCTGGCCCCTCAACACCAAAAAATTCAGCTGGTCCATCAAATGCTACAGATTTCTTGTTCGATAATGCAAGGGATGAAGAAAAATGCAACAAAAGAATAAGGAACAAGAATCTGTACAGTATGCGAAAACGGTTCGCTGATTTAGAAGAGAAGAGGCTGGAAGAATTAACACGGATTCGGTTAGCTATTGAAGAAAATAACCGGATCCAAAGAGAGAGAAATGAACTATTAAAACAAGTTATAAATAAATAATAGTTTTTGTTTCTCCTCTAAGAGCATACATGCCACATTTATGGTCCGGCACCTTTAGAGTCTGATGCGTCACATCTACAAAGAATACAAAATTGCTGTTTTCTCTCTTCATTCATTTATGTTTTTTTTATTATATAGCTATATTGTTTCGGCATGGTAGTTTCTAGATATTGTTATATCTCTTATTAAAAACATTATACCTATATGTACTTTGCACACGATTATGTTTTTTGTTATTTGGACTTGGTTTTGTAATTAGGGTTAAGTTGAAAAGCAGTTAAACTGACACTTCGCCCTATTATTTTGTTTATTTTACACCTTTTGTACTTTAATTGAAAATAAAGGCAATTTATTAATATTATTACATAATTACAGTACGAGATAATTTAAAATTATAATTATAACCACACAATCAATGCAGCCGCAGGTGCTCCGATATCTGTGTCCTCTTTTCTACAGCGAGGTTCCTGTTGGCATCGGGCTCATTACCATCATATTCATTTATTATTCCTGCATCAGCCTGAAACCCTTCATCATCTTCACCATCATGCATAATAATAAAGTTATGTAATACACAAGCTGCACTTATTATTTCACTGCCAAAATCTGGGTTGAAAATGTCCAGGTATTTCAATCTCCGGAATTTCCCCTTTAAGCGACCAAATGCACGCTCTATTATGGATCTTGCTGAACTATGACTAATATTGTAATTTGTTTGTATGGCATTCAGATGGCCATTATCCCTAAATGGAGTCATTACATTTATAGATAATGGATAAGCTGAATCTCCAAGCAAATGTAAGTTATTAGGCATAGCATGCACTTGGGCAAATATAGGGCTCGTTCTAAAAACACGTGCATCATGAACATGTCCAGGAACGCCAATATATACATCCAAAAATTTCATTGTGTGATCACATATTCCTTAAAACAATATTTTCTGATCTAAAATTACAAATATTTTATGCGCACCTTGCAGTATTATGGAGTGATAACTGTTACGATTATAATAATCATTAGCATTTTCCGTTGGTTGCTTAATTTCAACATGGCAACCGTCAATTGCACCAACGATACCAGGGATATGAGATCGAGCATAAAATGTCTACAAAGTATATTTACAAAAATGGTGATACATAAATGAAAACAATTATTTGTTACCTCTTGAATTGTATCATAATCTACTGGCCACCTTATGTAATGTGCCATTAAATGACGGAGAACTTGTATTATTTCACGAAATATATTATGAACAGTGCTTCGTGCCATTCCAAATCGGTCTCCGGCTGCCAAAAAACTTTCTGGCTTCGATATTACCCATATTGTAAATAACACTTTCTTCTCTAGAGGAATTTTATGTAGCCCTACCACTGCATTGCCAATTATACGAGTCAATTCCTGTGGAACGGGTTTCAAAGTTTCACTTTGCTCTAACTTATTACCAATTTTACTTACCTCTAAAGTTGCTCTAGACATTCTAAAGTGTTCTTTAAACAAATCGTCCATGTACAGAGGGATTGTAACTTCATAAAAGTCTGCATTTTTTGGTATGACCCTTCTCCCATCATTATCAATTACTTCTAAAGGTTGTGCTAAATCGTTAACAATTTCGCCTAACACATTAAAATCTATTGGTTCATCGTCAATTAAAAACAAATGCAAGTTATCCATTTCTCCCGTGATAAATAACTACGTTTTCCAGCAAAACAATTTAAAAATTTGACAACTTCTGTCATCAGCACTGTCAAATGTAAAAAATCTACCAGTATGTCCAGCAGATTATTGCTACCGTTTGGCAACACTACCGGTAACCGTTTGTTCTGCCGAATGCGCCCAATATATCAAATTATCACAACCACAGTTGTTCATATCAAAGTAATCAAGGAAATAGTTCATAAATAACTAATGTATGCATAGGCTAGCGTTTTTGCTTGTGAAATGAAACATGTTTTTTGCGATATATCACACAAAAACAAAATGGTAGCCCATATTTGGCGAGTTTCCTCTATAGATTATTTGCGTTTATGTTTAATGCATCAGCTATTATTTTGTTGGACTATATTTTCAATTGTATTAATGATCAGGTTTAATTTTTATATTTTGTTCTAGGCTTAGTACCCACTGTACACTGTATACACCTTGTATTTTAATTTGTAATTGTGTCTTTGTAGTATTGTATTTATGGTACTTTTCTGTTTGATGATTTTTATATACGGTTAAATGAACCAGTTCACCATAACATTGAATCTGGCTGGTTAGATGGTTCACTAATAGTATTTTGTATAGAAATATTTAATCACGACTTAAATAATAAAATACAAATAATTGTAGATTTCATCAGCAGAGAAATATTTATGAATAAAAACATATTCCTGATGATATTTCTAAACTTGAAGGTGTTAAAAATTAATAATGCCTTACAATGTCAACAAAAATCACTGGGCTTTAATTTATATTAACTTTGAAATAGGTACTTTCTTTTATTACACACCCAACATCCACAAAAATTAAATGTGTGGGTTGGTATTTTTGGCGATCATTTAATTGGTCCTTTTTTCTTACCTGGAAATTTCACCGGTGAAATGTATTTAGAATAACTACAAGATGCCATAGATCCAGCATTAACAGCCATAATTGAAAACCAGAATGATCGGCGGTACATTGAGAATAGGTTGATGTTCCAACAGGATAGTGCCCCACCACATTACACATTACCTGTTCGACAATATTTAGATCAGACGTTTTCAGGTCGATGGATCGGTAGAAGAGGTGCCAGTGAATGGCCCACAAGATCCCCAGATTTATCACCTTTGGATTTCTTTCTGTGGGGTCACTTAAAAAGCAAAATCTATGCTACACAGCCAACATCGTCACAAAGAATTGTGAATGAGTGCCTTCAATTTACTCCTGAAATATTGCAAAATGTGCGGCAACGTTTTGAGCAAAATTTGTATTACTGAATGAAGAGTCAAGGTGGTCATTTCCAACATTTGCTTGGCTGACGGGTAAGTTCATTCTTGTTATGTTCCACTACTTTATAATTTTTTTGAGAGTCAAGTTTTTAAAATCTTAAAATCAACTCTAACTTAAGAACTCCGTAAGTGACGCACAAGTCAAAACTGCATTACAATAATAACTACTCTAATTGATTCATTTTTAAACTACTTTGCTGCCAAATTTAATGCATTACTTGATCTCCACTAATGATCATGTATTAAAGTCTACTAACGGGTCCGCCATCTAACGTTTTTTTTTTTTTTCAACTAGTGCTTATTTCGTGAATGGTAACACTTAGCTCATGTCTGATTTGACAGATAATTAGTTTTATCCTTCCGCTGAACAAATATGGTTGTGTATGCGCTTGAACAACGCTGGGAAATATTGCGACATTACTTTGAAAATCATGGTAATGTTGCAGAATGTGTGCGAAAATTGCGTACGGATTTTGGAAGAAGAGAAGAACCGTAATCTCCTTATGTTAGTTATCTCGTGAAAAAAGTGAAAGAAACTGGCATCCTCATCGATAAACCAAAGCGTGAAAAGCCAAAAAAGTGCGTACACCCGAGAATATTGCTGCTGTGGCAGAAAGTGTGCGTGAAGCGCCATCAACATCAATTCACCGTCGTTCTCAACAATTGAACATTTCGGAGACATCATTGAGACGAATTTTGCATAAAGACCTTGGTATGACGCCATACAAAGTCCAATTGGTTCAGGAGTTGAAGCCAACTGACCATCCAATGCGTTTTCGCTTCGCTGAGTGGGCCTGCGATCGACTTACAGAAGATGCCGATTTTGCCAAAAAAATCATCTTTTCAGATGAAGCTCATTTTGATCTTGGCGGGTATGTAAACAAGCAAAATTGTCGCATTTGGGGCACAGAAAACCCGCACGCATACATTGAAAAGCCGACGCACCCAAAACGAGTCACTGTTTGGTGCGGATTTTGGTCCAGAGGCATAATTGGGCCATTTTTCTTCCAAAATGAGCAAGGAGTGGCCGTTACAGTCAATGGCGATCGTTATCGGGCCATGTTGAACGAATTTTTGTTCATCAAAATTGAAGAGGAGGATATTGGCAACATTTGGTTTCAACAGGACGGCGCTACGTGCCACACAGCCACTCGAAGTTTTGCGCCCGGTATATGAAGATCGCATTATCAGCCGCAGAGCTGATGTCGTTTGGCCACCTCGGAGCTGCGATTTGACACCGTTGGACTATTATTTGTGGGGTGCCGTCAAAGATAAGTGTTACGCCGACAAGCCAAAGACAATTGACGCTTTAAACGACAATATTCGTGAAGCCAATGGTGAAATACAGCTGCACACAATTGATAATGTGCTTAAAAATTGGACCGATCGTGTAGGCTACTGCATGGCCAGCCGAGGCAGCCATTTGAATGAAATTATTTTTCATTATTAACCGGAAGGATTGTACTTTCAAATAAAAAAAGAAATTTGAGAAAATATTCAGTAGGTTTTTTTATAGCATTTTCAAAAAAAAAAGTTATCTGGCGGACCCATTATAAGCTTTTAATCAATAAATCTCCAAAACTACTGAACTGAAGTACATGGTATTTTACATCATTATAAAGGGAATTGAAAGGCATTTAAAGCGATGTATCATTCGACTCTCCTTCCCATTTAAGATTTTAGGGGTGGTGCCATCCCCGCCTGGGGGGCTGCACGTGTAGACGTTATTTTATGCCAATTTTCTGTCCCCCTCAAAAACAAATTCAACGGGTCTGAGCGTTTTTCAAAAAGAGAACTGAGCTGCCAGAAAATGCCTGTTTCGTTTTGGATGCGCCACCCTGTATTATAAGCGACAATTTTCCGTTTATCTGTTTAATATACATATTCTCTCCAATTCAACCAGTGTATTTTATGTATATACACAGACAATTGGCAAAAAAGGGAGTGATGATATTTCATCCTTATTGAATCATTTTCTGTATAATTACCTTGACCCACAAGTGCTACATTTGGAAGTGTTTTGTGATTCATGTGGTGGCCAAAATATAAATTATAGTTTTCTTCGCTATCTACATAATATAGTTAATCAGCAAAAACGACTTGATTCTGTGAAAGTTACCTTCCCAATTAGGGCACATTCCTATATGGAAAATGCTAAAAATATGGGCTTATCAATCAAAAGGCTAGAGTGAGCTTATTAGTTCATCCAGAAAAAAACCGACACCTTTTACTGTAGAGCACATTAAGGAAGAGAACCAGAAAGTATATTTCGTTCGAACACTTAAAAAAATACTACAAGAAAAAGTCTACCTTTCCCATACAGTCAATGAGGGAGTTTGAAGTTCTAAAAGAGCATCCTAGATTGATACGATATCCGGATTCGTACAATGGAAGTTGGACCAGTGCCGTTGTGATGCCGAAAAAGCCACAATTTAAAAAAAAGCGAAATGAATTCATTCTTCCAGGCGTATCGCATGAGGTTATACAGAATAATAGTTACTATTCAGATATTTTCATCTTTATTTTTTAGGTGCTTTACCAATTTCAGCTGAAAAATTTGCTAATTTGCAAGTTTTAAAAAGGTTTTTCGGAAAAACGGCTGAAGACTACTTCTCAACACTGATTCACGGTTAAATAGGATTCATCCCTCTAGAAGCAAACTACCTCTTTGCTATGGAAGAAGTATGGAGCATAATATATTCAAGTAATGCTTAGGGTAATATTTTCTTTCCTAATGTCCTAATTTTGTTATCATGTCCGACTTTCACCTAAACTGTAATTTTCACAAAAACAGTTTTTTTAGTGTAAGATTTAAATACTTATATGCAAAAGAAAACACATTTTTTATGGAAAGACAAAAAAATCCAAAGAAACAGGAGTAAGCAACAAACACTAATCGTCTCTTCAATTCTGTTCGTTTGGAATTTAGTGGAATGACTCATTCCAACAAATGGTTTTCATGACAGTTACAGACATCAGAAGAGCAGAAAGATGAAAAGTACAGCAGTTTTTTCTTCAAAACTATGCAGACCTTAATTCACAGATATATTATTTACCTAAATGATTTGTTCCAAATTTTCTTACAACACACATTTACGTTGTAAGGCCATAAAGCACATTTGGAACAAACAACCATATATAAACCCTATAAATCCAGACCATTCTTCTTCCGGTCGTTTCATTTAATAGCCGACATCGATCATTTGTCACCATTTTGAACTAAAATTATTTATTAGTAGTAGTAGTAGTTATACTGATTAGTATTCTTCTATTCTTATTCTGTAGGTATAACGTGAAAAATCAATACAGCTTTTAGGCATCTTTCGTACGTATTGATTCATAATAAACATGAACTAGAAATACATTTTATAGTTTCTAAAGGAATCATTATTTTATTTAAAACTCGAATAAATAAAATTCTCAAAATTATTCCTTTAATAGTTTTTTGTGGTCAATTTATCTAAAGCGCAATTAACAATTTTGAAGTAAAAGAATTTAGTATTTAAGCAAAAAAATATATATCTGCCTGATTTGGGTACATCTGAATGACTGGTTTAAAGTTGATAGATATAATATTTTAAATAAACTAGATGACTTTTACGAAGATGACAGTGGGTTTGCGTTACATAAATTAGTTGAGCCTGTGTTAATTTACACATACACATAATAAACACAGAAGTAGACTGACGTAGTTACTAGTAGAGCACTTAGTAAATGTGGCTGTGATGGTAAATCCACTTACATTTACAGTTATTTATCTTGAGAATCGCCAAACAGAAGGTCATGACCTTGTGAAGGTCGTAAGTTTTATTTCCCTCTAGGATTATTCAAGGTCACATGTTTAATAAACAAAGATTGAATATTTCAGTACAATTTTTGGTGATTCAAAAATATAAACTGAGAACAATTTAGTCTTTTTATGAAATCCAATTGATGGAGTTTCAAAAGCATGTGCGACTTTCTATTATGCAATTGTTTCATGATGAGTCGTGACATCCGCAAATATGTAGCACACTGCCTATCTTGTACTTTGGAAAAATCCTTTACTGGAAAAAGAAAAGGTATGAATCAGCAACAAACCAAACCATCAACAAAAATGGATACATGGCATATTGACCATGCCGAACCGCTAGTAAAATCTAATAAATGTACACAGATATTGGTGACCATAGACGTGTTTACAAACTTTGTGGGATTATATATATTCCATTAAATAGACAAGTACAGACTGTACCATAAAAGTCCTTACCGAGATGTTTAATGAGTTAGCTGCACCAAAGCGCAAAATAGCAGACAGAGCAGCCATTTTTCAGTCTGGAAAATTTAGAGACTTCTTGGAAGATCGTACTGTAGAACTACATTTAATTGCAACAGGTGTTGAACAAAAGTAGGTACTCCCCAACATATAAGATAACTTTAACGTGACAGTCCATAAATCGACTGGATATTCTCCTTGGGTTTTAATGTTCGGCGAAAATCGTCGGTTAAAGGTCACTAATCAACTGTTAATATTCCATTCCAAAATGAGGCCATGGATGCAGACGTGGTACAACAAAACGTAAACAAGCATCAAGAGAAAATTACTGAACAAGCAATACCTTTAATAAAAAGCGATAAAGTGGTGGAAGAAAATAGTCAATTGGTATACGGTGGAAAGCTTAAACCAAAATATCAGGGTCCATTTGAGGTAATAAATTAAAATTAAAATACCTAATGAAAGGTATGTATTAAGTTGTAAAGGGGGTCGAAAGATTACGGTAGCTGTGCATGAGCAGTTGCGTAACTGGCCCAACTAGAATCAAAAACAGACGTATGCAACTGAGACCATTAAGATCCCCAAAAGTGATTTAAATATGATCCCTAAACTTGTGTTTAGGCTAAGGTCCCCAAAAGTGATTTTGGGCTATTGCTATTTGAGCTCTCGAGTTTCCCGAAATTATTTTGTTTTGCTTGTTGCTTTTATTTTTTTCTTTGTGTTTTTGCTTTGATTTTGTCACAGTAAAACTCAGAAGAACTGGTTTGGTGCGGGGACGCCCCAACGTCAGGAAGACCGTGTTAGCTAAACTCCTTGTGGTTCCCGTTGGCCCATTTGTTGCCTCGGCACTGTCATATTCCTTCGAACCTAAATATAGTTATAAGAATTCAGTTCCCAGGATAAAATATGAACTCTCAGATGAATTTTGACCTAAAACATTTATCAAAATGAAATATTTTATTCTATAAAAAAATATTGCATTGCCTAACTAAATAGTAAATATTTATTACGTGATATAGAATAATAGTAATTAAATTATTTCCACCAATACTTTATTGCTAAACAATCGGCTCTATCTTTAGCAGAGATTTCGGTTTTAACCTAGTTGAGGACTACTGGAGGACTCTTATCTAAATAGATTAATGTATACTTCCCCTGTGAAGAATTAATATTGTCAATAATCTCCCGAGTCAAAGTTTTAACTATTCCCTGTGGTAAAAATCATTTAATAATAACATTGTCAAGCAGTATCGCTAGAAGCAATATTCCATATCATATATTAACTGCACGTAACTTTTATTATTACATACACTATTATTACATTTGATTTATTTACTATTAAAGAGGAAAGTGATTTTAACTCAAACGTCATGTCATGAATTTTTGCTAAATCAATATTAACCTGAGTTGCCATAATGTTTTACAAAGAGCAATAAACAAATAGAAAAGAAAAATACTTTAATCTTAAATTATTTTTAACTCTAATAATTATTATTATTTTCCGATAATAGTACATTAAGTAACCATGGATCATAACTAAACAGAAATTGCATATGAAGGAACATTACACATTGAGAAGGTAAACAAATTTAAAATAATTAAATAAAAGACAAAGTGTAGCGGCGGCAATAACCCTATTCCATAAAAATAGAATTAATGATAAAAAAAAATACCTAATTCAAATTGGTACACCCAACAGAATACAGAAGTAACAAACTAATAAAATGATATGAGGTAATCAAAAAGTAACAAAAAATACACAAAATCAATGTTTTTATCAAATGTTTAAATAAAGTATTAATTGAATATCTTGTGTATCTTTACTTCTAGGTTAGGCTTGAAATAAAAAATCAAGAAAACATTTAATACATATTTATTAGACATAGACATGAAATATGGAGATATAAACGACTAGCAATACATGAGAAAAATATAAAAATAGTTTATCTCTGATCGAGCCTCAGTGATGCCCATTATGGAATAGTGACCACAAGGGAGAGTATTGTGAACCCCAGGAAGAATATATCGCTTATCATCAAAAGGATTTAAACCTATCTTTGTTCAACGCTGTATACTTCATGTAACTTTGATTGTATATAGCGCTGAATATTGTTTAGTAAACTTTCTTCCTGAGGACTTCTCTCAGTAAATTTCTTGAGACAGTTGAGGTAATCCTCAAAATTAATGTTGTTTTTAACAATATTAGACTACACCTTACACCTTTGGCTTTATTCACTTCTTTGCCAGACTCAAGTTTATAGGTGTTCTGTTTAGAACGTAAACTGATAAACTGGGTCATTACTTTGCTGTTGTTCTCATCCTTCATTAACCCGGAGATTTATTAAAAATGATACTAGACATATTCAGCTCAATGACCATAAAACTATCGATAAAAATACTTCTGTTTTTAAAATGTGGATCATTGTTTTCCAAAAAACTGCACTGATTATTAATTTGAATAGTGTTTTTTCAAATATATTTTTTACTTGAACCCTTAATGAAATATTTAAATCTATGTAGGATTTCAGCCATTACTGAGCCTCTTTAAACTCCAAGACTTTCAATTCGCGTTAATTACAGGCAATGTGTCTTTTAAATTTCTGTAATGAATAATATATTATTCCTTGTCGTAACAGGCGGCCATTAACTAATTAAATTTTGAATTTAGTGGGGTTCCGTGTTCTGATTAGAAAGGTAAGTAATCATCAAGAATATTAGTGATGCCAATATTGCAATCAACCTACATAAATTATCCATATGTAAATACTGGCTCATTGCCCTTCCATATAAATTATTAACATCAGAATATAAAATATAGGTGCATGGCTTAATAGGATCATATTCTTTCATACATTTGTTACTAACCTGAGAGAACAGATTACAACTCTGACTTACACCACCTCTGATGGTGTAAATCCTATAAACTACATCCTGAACAGTATAGTCGGGCATTGTGGAATAATGTGCAGGATCTAGATCGTACGTGTTGTGACATGTCTCACAAAAGGTTTCGAAAATACACATTAATAGCATAATATCTGTTTTCATATATTCATATATTTCATAATCTGCCTCTTATGTCTTCGTCTTTAAATTTACCGCAGAAATATTCAATGCCTGGTAGTTGAGTTTTGTTTAGTTTTTCTAGGTTGTCTATGTAGTCGTAAAATATTCCTGCAAAACAAGCGTTAGTACTTATGGCTAGAGGAGTTTATTCATAATGGAAAATTCCAGTTGCATATTTCTTTTCAGACAAAGGAGTTGCAGTAAACCAGTTATTAAATATAGTAAAAGTGGCTTCAAAACAACTTTCACAAGACACAAATGCTTACTGTTTAAAAAAATAACAAAAAAAGTATCAAGGATTTAGTCGATAAAGAAATAATCCATCTATTTGATTGTCTTCATTTACTGAAAGGTATTAGAAATTGCATGCTTACAAAAAATCTGCATTTCAAAGAAAATAATGTAGAAAAAGTTGCTTCTTGGTCACATATCACTGATATGTACAGAATGGATAAAGAGATGGGTAAATTTAGCCAGGTTCCCAAATTAACTGATGAGCATGTTGTACCTCAAACAATTAAAAAAATGAAAGTAAAAAACTGTATGCAAGTGTTTAGCCATACGGTTGCGACAGCCATGAAAATTAGAGCAGAATTAAGTGTGGAATTGTCGTCTGTATCTAAATTTTATTTATCTCCATCTGTCTCTAATACAGCAGATTTGCTATAATTTTTTGACCAGTTGTTCGATAGTGTTAACAGCATCTTATTGCATCCTCCTTTAGGAAAAGAGTTGCAGAGTGTAGTGACTACAAAGTCGAAGCATGAAAAAATTTGGCAAGAAGCTTTAACTATTATAGAATCAATGTATTTCGCTTCAGAGTCCTCCTCCGTCCGCAATCTTACGCCATCATTAAAAAATTCAGCCTTTACACTCCATGGCTTCTTATAGCTTTGGAAAATATTACAGAATAAGGGCTTTAAATATATTAGTCCACGATCATTTAAGTAGTTGTATTCAAATTTCACTTGCAATATTATTCAGTTTCAGACAATATCCGTCATTGGCTTCTCTGTATTTCGAAATAAACGATTATTTCAAGTTTTCCGATTTTATTTATTTTAGGTATACCTAAGTACATACAGCAAAATTTTAAGTAATACATATAGTAACCCGGATGGTGAAATTTTTAATGCACAAATTACTTTGGGATTTATTTTCAGTTTTATATTTTCGAAAGTGGAAGGTACTATTAAAAGTGCTGTGGTTTTTTATGCATGATGCAAAAGATTTATAAATATAACTCAAACCGTTAATTTATAGGGCCATGTATGTTACAAAAAAAAATAATTCTTGAATTAGGTAAGTTAAAAAACGGCAATAATTTGATTTTACAGAATTCGGTCCTACTATGTACTTAAAAAAGTTGTAAGCGAGATAGCCAGGCGGTTTAATTACAATATTTTAAAAAACTTCTATTAAGATATCTTTATAAACAATATATCTAACTTACTGACCATGATAACATTAAAATATTTCCTGGGAATTGGTTACGATAATAAAACCATAGTTTAAAATACTATGCAATCATAGAAATTTAATTTATTATTACGATCGTTTCGGGATAGCACCCATCTTCAGATAAAAGAAATTTTTATGTTAAAATTTTTTTTACAATTGTTTCTATCTAAAAATAATTTTTTACAAATTAATAAAAGTAAAAATATTAAACAAACGAACTTACAAAATAGTCCAATTAGTTTTAAAATACATAATGCCTTGCCAAAATATATATAATTTTTACATTTTTGTTTAATCTCGGACCAGTTATTAACAACAAGGTCAGGGCAAAGTGACACGAAATATTATTTTTGATCGAACCAAAGTAGAAGAATGTTTGAAAAGAAATCGAGCGGTATTGTTTTTTTTTCCTCCATTTTTTTCCTACTAATACAAAAGTAGTAACATAAACTTAAAACTATGAAAAAGAAGAAGTAAAAATTTGCAACATTATTTATTTATTTAATAAGATCAAAATAGATACGTGATAAACCTTCAATGCCACTATTATTATTAATAGAATTTTATTTTTTTTTAAATTTGGATCATTTCTAATATACAGCTTTTATGAAAGTTACTTTCATTATTAAGAATTTTGACATTGAAATCAAAATTGTTGTTATTTTCTATGGCATGTTTAGACAAAGCAGTACTATTGATATTTCACTCTAGTATTATATTTGTGATTATAGATTCTTTTTCTACACCGTATTATAACAATGCACTTATATGCCCATAATCCGTTTCATAATGATACCCATTACGATACAGATTTTTCTTTACAATACAGATTTTTATCAATAGAAACCCATAATTTTTCAATCAAGCATGCTGTGCATTTGACGTTTATCCTAGGTTCCTATGTAATTATTTTAGATGTAAAAATCAGTACATATTAAATTTTCGTAGATACCTGGCTAAACTTCGATAATTTATCAAAATGTCTGATATCAGCGATATAGAAGAATTACCATCGACTCCTCCACACATATCGGAGAAAGCAGAAAATGCAGTTCAAAATATTTTACCCCAAAAATCTAAGTGTACGAACAACTTTATCAACGGTTTATGGACTGGAGAAATACAAATAATATTTCGACATTCTCCGAAAATGTTTTAATTGATTTTCAAGAATTGATGGAAACTATGAAATCATTTAGTACATGGACACATTATTCAATAATAAAAACGTTGGTAAATATAAACCATAATATAAACATTTCTAACGGCCTAAAATTTGCCCCACCCCATCTTTTTTCGTTAATTATTTAAATGGAAAATGCACAATTCAAAACATTGGTATTAATAAATTTGGTGGTATAGGGAAGAAAATAGCAACATATTTAAATCTGCCTGATCCGAATTTATATACAGGGCATTGTTTTCATAGCACATCTGCAACCGTATTAGTAGATGCCGGTGGTGATATTACTACATTAAAACGCCATGGTGGCTGGAAATCCAATTCAGTGGCAGAAGGCTACATTGAAAATTCGGTTCAGAATAAAATTAGCATTTCCAATACAATATTGAACTCTATTGAGACTAGCAATAATGAAATAAATGTAAATATTCCTTCCACTTCCAGATCAGTGGGACCTGGAATAAACTTTTCAAACTGCACAATAAATAATCTTAATATTTTTAAGAAATCGGATTAATTACAATTATTATATGTTGAATATAAATACAGATAAAATGTTTATAGTTTTCTTGTATCTATGGCAATACCAATACCCGAGGTATTAGTTACAATTTTGTAGATTTTTTTTATAGAAATACGAATAATTACTGTTACCTATTGTGTTCAATAAAAATATAAAATTTATGGTTTTGATTATTTATCGGTGTAGAAAAATATAGTATATGCAACTCTCATTACATGATCGTTGCATAATATACTATTATGTAAATATTGTTTTGTTTGGCTAATATAAATAATAAATAAGTACCATTACAATCGTTACAATTTATTTTATACACATTTGATTTATTATGAACAGGGATTACTGGTTTCAAATTTGTAAAAATGTTTTGTTGCAAAAGACCTCAGACCTATTATTAGTAACATTTCAAAATTTGTATCACTCTATTTCAAACATTTTAGGAAAAATCAGTGCTATATTAAGGACTCTTGGCATTTTTGTGAATTTATTGAAAAACAAATTATTCCTCAAGACCATATCATTATTTCACGTGATGTTAAATCTCTTTATACAAATATTCCCATAGAATTAGCTATAAAATATGTTAAAACAATTGGTTTATTTTTTAAGAACACACTCCTTTAAATAAAATAAAAAATTATTGATGCCTTAACTTTATGTTTAAACTGTTAAATACTTTATATATTATAACAATAAATTTTATACCCAAATTTTTGGTACTGCCATGGGCTCTCCTATTTCTGCAACAATTGCCAATTTAGTTTTAGAAGAATTAGAAAATAATGTTTTAAAAAATTTAGATATTACTCCACTTTTTTACAAAAGATATGTTGACGATTGTATTGTTTGTATTCCAAAAAATAAAATTGATTATATTAATAACGAATTTAATAATTTTCTAAATTACAGTTTACAAATGAAATAGAGAAAAATAACATTATTAATTTCTTTGATTTAACTATTTAGGGAAGGTGTTATACCTTGGGAATGTACCTTGGGACAGGGTGGCTCCTAGTGACACCTGTGATGGAATGAAATTACCATACTGTTAGTTTGTAGTCTTAGATATATGGAGATTTCTATACAGTATAAAATCATTTCTAAAAACTTCATATTCAGATGCATTAATATTTATGACAAAAATCTTTTTTCGACATCAATCAACTCCAGGGTTGTTGAAGTGCTAATTTGCGTAACTGAATATTCACTTTTTCTTGGTAAGTTTAAAACTGCTTGCTCTTTATGTAGTACTTTAAAAGTATTTGATAAATGAGGTTAGGAAAAAGTTATATTCAAAGTTTGTTAATTATGTCATAGCTTGTACCTCGGGACAACTGTATGCATGTACCTACCTTGGTGCATGTCCCAAGGTACATGCACAATAAAAAAATGTATTTTTCACTTCTACATCAATTCTTTTTTTTTCACAATAATTTTAGAAAGCCGAAAATGCCACGAAACAAAATTGGTAAAACTAGGACCCTTGTTTCCGAGGAGGCGTTGAAAAATGCCGCAAATACTGTTCTTGCTGGAAATATGAAAATTAGAGAAGGAGCAAGACACTTTAATGTGAGCAAAAATACCTTATTTCGACATTTCAAGTTGCATAGGACACTGGAAAATAGACAATTTAAATATACTCCAAAAAATGCTGTAAAGCAAGTATTTACATCTGCTGAGGAAAATGAATTAGCGGATTATATAAAACAAGCAGCAAAATATCGCTACGGTCTAACTAAAAAAGAAGTCAGAGCGTTAGCTTATCAGTATGTTGAGCAAAATAATAAATCTATGCCCGAAAAGTGACATGAAACTAGGACTGTGCTTCTTACATAATCTTCGAGCTTGTATAGAGAAACATAAATTCCAACCCAATCAAATATACAACATAGATGAAACTGGTAATATCAACGTACATAAACCCCCGAAAATTATAGACCCAAGAGAAGTAAAGCAACTAGGTAGCATGACTTCTGGCGAGCGGGATTTTAATGTTACAATGATTGCTGCAGTAAATGCAATTGGAAACCATGTGCCACCTATGTTGGTGATTCATCTAAAAGAACACATGTTAAATGGTGCACCACCTGGGACGACAGGTGCTGCTAACCCCTCTAGTTGGTCTAATGAAATGAATTATATGCAACACTTTATTAGACTTGTAAAATCATATTTGATAATCATGAAAGCCATATAACTGTCCCTTTAATTAACTTGACAATAGAGAATCATATTGAGTTATTAACATTCCCCCCACATACATCACATAAATTACAGCCCTTAGACAGGACAGTGTTTGGACCTTACACAACATATTACAACCAATGTGCAAATGACTAGCTTTTACAAAATCTGGGAAAACCGATAACATTATATCAAATTGCAGAAATTGTAGGGAAATCATACCCGAAAGCGTTTACCCAGCAAAATATTATTAAAGGTTTTCAAGTGTCCGGCATATGTCCTTTTAATGATGATATTTTTGGTGACGATGAGTTTTTCGGGGCCTTTGTCACAGACAGACCTTATGCTGAAGTTTCAGATGCAAACCATATCACTTTACCTACTACTTCAACTTCGCCTGCACCTTCACCATCGACATCTTTTATAACATTATCTTCTGAACATGATGTCACTTTACCTATTACTTCAACTTTGCTTACACCTTCACCATCGACATCTTTTATAACATTATCTTCTTCAACACCTGCGAGTTCAGCATCTAATGTGATAACTTGAGCCAAGGTACAAATTATAGTGTCTCAAGGTACAACGATATGTTGTAGGTATCTTGGGACAACAGTCATTGTTTTATATATATTTGGTATTTCCTCAGAAGCCTGAGAAAATTTTGAAAAAATTTGAATATGTCAGAAAATGAATGAACAATCCAACAATGTTTTCAAGATCCTTTTAATTTTTTTATGTAAGGTGGTAACAAAAAATTGGGTTTTTTGTCCCAAGGTACACACCTTCCCCTACCATAACAACGATGGTTTAATTGGAACTAATTGGTTTACAAAAGAAATCTGGTCAAAAACATATTTAACTTTAATTCGTTTTCATTAAATATTTACAACAAAAAGTGTTGTTAATAGCTTAACAGATCGCGCTATTAAATTATCACATTAAGAAAAACAGACCTAAGAATATTAAAAGAATCGAAAATTCTAGATATCAACAATTATCCAAAAAATTTGTATTATCCTATTATTAAGAAAATAATTCATGGTATTTATAATCATGGTAACAATCGCAATAATAATAATTTAAATAATAAAAAGTATATTTCATTATCATATATTCCAAACTTTTCGGAAAATATAAAAAAAGTTTTTTAAAAGTTTGATATTATGCCGCTCATAAATCTTTTACATAAAAATTTTTTTTACAAATTTAAAACCAATCCTCCCTGTTCATAATAAATCAAATGTTGTGTATAAAATAAATTGTAACGATTGTAATGGTACTTATATTGGCCAAACTAAACAATATTTACATAAAAGAATCTATAATCACAAATATAATATTAGAGTTCAAAATATCAATAGTACTGCTTTGTCTAAACATGCCATAGAAAATAACAACAATTTTGATTTCAATGTCAAAATTCTTAATAATGAAAGTAACTTTCATAAAAGCTGTATATTAGAAATGATAATAGTGGCATTGAAGGTTTATCACTATTTTGATCTTATTAAATAAATAAATAATGTTGCAAATTTTTACTTCTTCCTGTTCATAGTTTTTGATTGTTACTACCTTTGTATTAGTGGGCAAAAAATGGAGGAAAAAAAAAACAATACCGCTCGATTTATTTTTAAACTTTCTTCTACTCTGGTTCGATCAAAAATAATATTTCATGTAACTTTGCCTCTGACCTTGTTGTTAATAACTGGTCTGATTTTAAACAAAAATGTAAAAATTATATATATTTTGGCAAGTCATGTTATTGTGTATTTTAAAACTAATTGGAGTATTTTATAGAAACAAATGTATAAAAAAATTAACAAAAATTTATTTTATCTGAAGATGGGTGCTATCCCGAAACAATCGTAATAATATATTAAATCTCTATGATTGCATAGTATTTTAAACTATGGTTTTATTACCTTGACCAATTCCCAGGAAATATTTTATATATGATATCTTTAATAATTTGTTATAATTAATTTAGATTTAAAGTTCAGAAGGCGTTGATTACAACCATTAGGCAGGTATCTTCTTTATTTTAGTGGATTTAACAAAAAAGAAATGCCAGCTTAATTTAAACAAATATAGTAATTATTTGCAACAGCGGAAACCGACATAACTAATACACAAATGCCCAACTAATAATAATACATGTTTTACTTCTATTTTGATGGTATACTTACTAGATCAACACTTTTCTAATTTCATTTTTATAACAAACAATATCATTAACTCGTTATATCACTAAATTACCTTTTACCTCACCAACAAACTCTCATAATCTCAACACATCACACGACACACGTAAATAATGAAATGAACGCTAGTCGCTAACGAAGTGAATTGCTGTACCAGCACCTGTCAATATCAGCGCCCACTGTTATACAAGTGGAGAACTAAGAAAATCAAATACCCGTGGTCGCCGCCATTTTGGTTCCCGATGCAGATAACTCTCATAACTATTTTATGAATACAAGGAATATTCATAACATTGTATCCTACCTTTGTTTAGAATTTCTTTTTCTGATTCCTTCCTACGATATATACAGGGTCAGTAGAATTTAACATCGGTCGAATTTTTGAAGTCCTTGTTCCACGACAAATTTAATTTTAACTGGCTAGGTATTTTAATTTGAACTGAATTATACATTAAAATTTTAAAACCACTAAATATACAGAGTGGTTCAAATAGACATGAGACTATTGCTGGAACAGGAATAAACGTATTTCCTAGAGACACTTATAAAAGGCGTAAGATATTTTTATAAAATCAAATTTTGGACTTTTTAAAGCACAACATATTTCTTCAAAATTTGACACAAGTATAGTTTTGGCGATGCCGAACACGCTCGTGTTAACAATTTTTGTACAAAATAGAGGACGCTAGTTACTAGCACTTTGGACGATATTTTATTCTGTAACTTTTAAAGTTAGGTTTTCCAATTCTAAGTTGGCAAATGAATTAGGGTTGCCTCTGATTATGCTTAAAGAAAGTAAAGCCAAAATTGAAAACTATTTGGATATCATAAACAAGTACACACTCTGGGATTCATGGCCTTTTTAAAATTGTTTTCAAATATAGTAACTTTAAAGGAGTTATAAAGGCTCGGATACTTCGGAGAGAGAGATTCACATGTTACTTCCGGAAAATTATCCTTTAACATGGAACTTAAGTCATCTGCCGAGGTTTCTATATTGATTCTATACACATGCAGGGCAATATACTTTGGAACACCCCTGACCAGGGTGTTTTCTTCATTACTTCCAACAATTTGTTGACGTCGTCGTTTCTTTTTAACATCTCGCCATTCATAAAGTTGATTAGAGGTGGTACCAGAGGTACGAGCGTAATTCGGTAGAGAGTCTGTCGTTATTGCCGAGATCGGCGCACTTTTAGCCTTATCATTTAGCTGTATATAGTTCCTTAACTCGACTTCTGTCTGTGCAAGGGAGATTCCCGCGGACACCTGTTTATGACTAATTTTATTTGTTTGTTTACATTCGGTCGCTTGTTCTCGTGTATGCTTATCTTTAACTTGAGGTAGAGAAGGTTTTTTGTAACTACTATCTTTTATTTCGGTGTTTCTTGTCACATTCGTAAATTGTTCACCTTGGCCAGGCAAAGAAATGGTTTTGTTATTGAATTTATTTAGAAGACTGATATGTTCATTTAATAATTTTATCTTATCCCGTAACTCAAGGATGATTATGTCCTTTTGTTTTAAAATATATTTAAAAATATTTACGTCCATTTTTTTCTCGTCTAAGGCGTCTGTAAATTCATCTATTTCACTCTCTTCTTGGTTAACATTCGATGTGCAACAGTTTATTACATTGTCACTAATTATTTTTACATTTTTATTTTTGCCGCAGCTTGGTAAACACAATCACACTTTTCACATTTCCACACATTTTTAACAATTGATTTACTGCATTTTTTGCAAACATTCGCAGGGCCATGCGACTGTACGTCCGCACCGCTCGCCATACCAATTTCTATCCTTCGTACCTCGTAATGTCGTAGTGGGTGAAACAGACTTTAAAAATGACACATACCCAAAACATAAAATAACGAAATAACTAGCTTGATGTATGCGTTCAATATCAAGAGAAGGCAAAGTAAAATATTTAAAAGCAGCGTCAATCGCATGCAAAAATAAACTGGTGTCGTAGGCACAGACATCAGGTAGACGTCAGGAGCAGTAGGCGAATTGTCCCGCACAAGCCCCATCCTCTAGGAATGATAGAGGCTATGTTGATGTTGATACCGGTGCATTAGTATGGTTCAGGACGAAGGAATAAGCTGTGGCAGGGGCAAGTGCAATCAAAACATGTAACATTTGTGGAAAGAGATTTGATAATTTTAATACACGTAAATTGAAAGTTAATATGAGGTACTTTTGCATCTTCTGAAACCGAACTAAGCTAATGGTTTCTTTAAATAATGCACCGCTTGACACATCTGTTTTAAGAGTTACGGCACTAACGTATATAATATATTTAAATCGTCTTATTTTCACAAAGTGTTTTTCTCTTAACTGTCTTGGGCATTTAATTTTTCGTGAAATACAGTGCGATTAAATAAAATATGGCGCATTATTCAAACAGTGAAAAGCTTGACATGCTAAAAGCACAGCTTAAATAACAGTCAGCTCACAGACTCGTATGAGCGGGAACGTCTCGCGCAGATCTTCGCGCATGCCGCCATTTTAGGATAAAACCTTGAAATAGGACCAGGGCCGTCTTGTGTTTGTATTTTATTTGTGTTACTCTGTGTTTATTTTGTCAGATATGTATGTGGATATCCGTTAAAGTAGTCTTTTAACATTCATACATGTGAAACATGTATTAAATATAGTAAAGCTTATGATGAGATAGATGATACATCACTATATTGTTTTTTTAGGGCATATGAGAATACTCAGAGGCATACATTTGGTAATTTGTTGATGCCCCATGATGACTTTGTTGCAATGATTACGAAAATTGAAATAATTTTTCAGCAAAATTTTGAAAATTTCATAATCCATTCACATTTCTGTGACAAATTTTTCGAACAATGTGATTTAAACCCATATTTTCATCCTTGTAGAGAGTTTCCCAAAGATTTTGTTATAAAATTATATTTAAGAATTAGAATTTATTATACTTTCATAATGATAAACAGAAATTTTAGGAACATAAATAAAAATAAATTAATAATATGGCGAAATCAATAATCCATTTTTTTATTAGACTTTTATTTTATGTCAAACTTTATCTATTATATAAAATTCTCGTGTCACAGTATTGTGTAAGCAATAATACCTTAGATTTAGTTTTAACTGATGTAACAGTAGCGGATGTAAAATCGAACGTTGAGGCATCCTTAGCTAATGTGGATAATTATCATCCCCCGCTTGAAATAACATTTAATATAAATAGCATTGTGACGAGTAATACCACAGAAAATAATGGTGAGTCTATATATGATTTTCGAAAATGCTATTTGAATTCTCTTTATACCATGATTAATCAGTGTAATTGGTTTCAGCTAAATACTTACACAGATGCAAATATGACTCTAAATTATTTTTATACAGTGTTATATGAAATATTGGATCAATGTGTACCAAAAAGAAAATATACCTTCCTGAACAAAAAGTTTCCGTTATGACATTCGAAGAAAGTACAACAAAAAAATCATTATTTCAGAATGTCTAAAAAACAATCGGTGATGTCAGATTATTATAAGCATAAATTTTGTGAACTTGGAAGGAAACTAAAAGTCTTATAAAACAGTGTCATATAAATTATATAAATAAAATTGAATTAAGTATAAATACTGATCCAAAAACATTTTGGAGTTATGTAAATAAAAAACGCAAGAATAGCGATATAGCTTCTAAATATGAGTATAGTGGCAATGTATATGATAATAAATCCATTGCTAACGGATTTGCTGACTTTTTTAAGTCTATATATACGACATCAAATGCTAATATACAATCTTCGTATTTTACATACAACTTAGATATATTGTTAAAATAAAGTATAAAGAAGATGAAATTGTAGAGGCAATTAAAACACTAAAGCCTAAGGCATCTATCGGCGTACATGGATTACCAGCATATTTTTTTAAAGCATATAACCATGTACTAAAAACTCCTTTGACAATTTTATTAAATTTAGTTTTAAAATGTAAGTATTTTCCGGACTGTTTAAAATTAAGCCGTAGTTCCTAGTATAGTTCCTATATATAAAAATGGCAATACTAAAGATATTAAAAATTATAGATCTGTATCCGTGTTGTCGAAAGGGTGTTACAAACTAAGATTTCAAATCATATTAATTCAGTATTGTGTAGTCAGCAGCATGGTTTTGTAAAGAAGAAATAAACAGTATGTAACAAATTAAAGCATTTTTAGTGACTTTGTATCAAATATAATAACGAGAAAGGGCCAGGTGTACGTCATATATACGGACTTGGCTAAAGCTTTTGATAAAGTTAATCATAAAGTTTTAGTAGACAAATTAAGAGCATTTTCTTTTCATGAAAACATGGTTAAGCTGTTGGTTTCTTATTTACATAACCGAAAACAGTTTGTAAATTCAACAACCAAGTTTCGGAAATGTTTGTAGCATTGTCAGGGTTGCCTCAGGGCTAGATTCTTGGGCCTCTTTTATTTGTAATGTTCATAAACGATATATATTTATGTGTTAAACATTCAAATGTATGCTGATGATTTAAAGTTATATCTAGCTGTACGAAATAAGCAAGACTGTTTAAATTTGCAAGAAGATCTTGATAATATAAATATTTTTTCAAACAATGGTCTAATCATGAACGAAGGTAAATGTAAGTATGTATCCTTTACTCGAAATACATGTAAATTGGAAAATAATTATAAAATAAAAAATGATGAATTGGAAAGTCTAACGGAAATTAAAGATCTGGGTATAATATTTACAAGTAATTTTAGGTTTAATAATTATATAAATAATTTAACATTAAATTGCTCCAGAAAACTTAGTTTTATACTTAGAATAAGCAAAGATTTTCAGAACATAAAAACTTGTATTACTTTATATAGTTCTCTTGTTCGTCCGAAGTTGGAATATGCATCTGTGATATGGTCCCCTGTTAGTAACATTCCTATTGATTTGGTGGAAAAAGTGCAAAAGAGATTTTTAAGAAGTCTGTATTTTAAGAAACATGGCATATTTCTCGTTTTTCCAGTTATGATATCGTACCAATCACAATTAGATGATTTCAAAATTATATCACTACGGGATCGCAGGGAGTTTGCTCAAGTGGTATTTATCTATAATAGATGAAAAGAAACTGTAAATGTACCAGAATTGTTAAATATTATTAATATAAATGTACCTGACATTAGATTACCAATACAATATCATATTTGAAGCTTTTCATAATGAATGATGTCAACAGGTCTCTGAATATATATATATATATATATATTAATTTTGTAGCTTGGAAAGCAAAAATACTGTTAGAACTATAGTAAGCATAGATAGGATGTTACTTATATGTATATATATATATGACTAACTTCAGTTGTTATTAATAAATAAAATATATATAATAAAATGTCATTAATAAATGTAATAGTTGTTTAGTTGCTGCATTAAAGTGTTTTGCAGTATAAATAATGCGATAATAAATACACAGGACATAGAGGAGGGTAGTACTAGGTGTGGCGTTATACTAAGTGAGACAAGACAAGAGGAATTATCACAAACTAAAAAGAACATAGAAGAATTACGATGACGATACTGCCGAATACGATTCCAATTATGAAGTCCTTTCGGAAGATGAAGGCTATGTGCCAGATTATGAAGCAGATGATTCCAATGCGACTAAAGAACACAGATCAGTCGGCAAATTCATCCTAATAAAATTCCCTAACAAGATTTTTATATCGCAAAAGTTATTCTAGTGCAAGATGATGAGTTTGAAGTATATTTTCTTCGTAAGAGCGTAAAGTTTTCCAGCTGACCAGACCTGAGTACAAACTTTGCGCTGTTGAGAGAATTGGGATGCCAGTTTGATAACATTTTGGAAATTAAAACTTGGTTTAACCATCCTAGTGACAATAATTAAAAAGTTTTTTATATATGAGGTGCCTTCCATATGTTGAAATTAACAAGGAATAATTTTGCTAATTTACAACAAATGAAGGATCCTGATGGAAATATTATTAATTGGTTATTTATAAAAAACTTGCACAACTTGCAAGAAAGTGAAGGCCTTCATATAATAAGTCAAAACGAGCCCATATGGATTGGCAAAGAAAAAAAATGAGTAAGTTTTGTAAAGGAAAATTATTTTCAAATAGAAGTATTTATTTTAGGTTCATTTAGCTGCACAAACCCTTAGCAATAGTATTTCTGATGCCATTGAGTTTTTAAATATGTTGGGTATACACGAATTTCAAGGAAGCGAAGCCACCGTTAAATTTATTAGGAAAATAAACTACCTCTTTGACATATTAAATACTAAGAGTTCACAAGATGAGGGTTTTAAGTAACAATGAAAATCAATGGAGAGCGTTTCTTATTAGCGCCGTTGAATATTTACTACGATGCACAGACATTGGAGGCATGCCTTTGTGGCTAACACCTAAGAAAACACCTTTTATTGGTTTCTCCATCACAGCTTTGTCTGTATGTGGTATATTTGATCATTTTGTCAAGTCAGGCGAACTAAATTATTTGTTAACATACAAAGTGTTACAGGATCATTTAGAAATATTTTTCTGCTCTATTTGGTAAGTTATTTTAGTTTCAGGTAGTTTATTTAGTTAAAACCTCAAACAACTTTAATGACACTGTGATGTCTAGTGCTCACTCTAAATAAAATAATATTTTTAGGAGTAGGAATGGATGGAATAACAATCCCACTTGTCTCCAATTTATGAGATCATTTAGAAGATTATTATTGCATACAAAAATGTCCCCAGGAGAAGGAACCTGCAAGGTGTTAGATGCAACAACAATACTTTCTATTCCCAGTACTAAAACAACCTCTCACGAAATAATGGATATATCGTCATGTAAAAGATATAGTTATGAGCCTGCAGATTGTTTGTTGGATCATGACTATTCTGTCATAAGCAATGTGGTCGATTCAAGCATATTAAGTTCAAATATTGTTACATACATCAGCGGGGATGTACAAAAGTCATTAAGTGTGCTGAGTGTGTATTAGGATGTGAATCACGAGTTGATGCTGTGAAATATGTGAAGGAGTACAACGTGGAATAAGAAATATGTTGGCTTCAACAAATAACAGACTTCCTAGATAAAAAAAATTTCTAGATGCGTTTGTGATAGTTAATGCCCAAAGATATTATAGTTCCGTATATAATTTATTTCCTGAATTGAAAAAATATTTTATGGATAATAAAGTCTATAGTAAAATGTTATTCAAAAATAAAAATATTTAATTTAGCAAAAAATTATACAGAAATAATTCAGGGTCTAATAGTAAGAAGGGAACTAAATAAATTAATACTATTCAATCATCAACAAATGATACATGCATTATCAGTTCTTTTAAAATTTTGAAATGTATTGTATCAATTTAGTTCAATTTTATTTTATCATCTTTGTAAAACTCTATATGGGAAAGAAGTCATGTAGCTGTGAAGAGGTTGGATTTTTTAGAAATTATTAGTTGAGTAACCATAAAACTGATAATAAATTTGTTACAAGTTTGAAATGTCCGGAGATGTATGGTGTGGGGAATCTCTTCGGAGCAGTCTTTGACTGAAGTACCTATTTCACCATCACCTGACATTCACACAACAGAATGACCGAATATTAAAACATTTGATGCTTTGCAGGTAAAATTATGATGGACTATTGTAATCAGAACAATATATAGTTTTTTCGGAAGATGACAACTATTAAAATAAAATTTTAGAAGTTCAGAGACATAAATTAACTTACCTGTAGAACTATTAAAATTAAAATGAGATATCATATGAGTGATGCACAAATAAGCAAAAATCACTTAAAACTATTTAAAATTACCGCAGACATTATTATGGTTAAGAGGATGCCATTTATTTGAGAATTAACTAGTGGTAAACTGATATTGAGATATTTTAGATCGATCCAAGTTGTAGAAGTAGATACCGCCCATTGCCCAGGTTAAGAGAATGTTTAAAGATTTTATAGCAAGCAACTTTAAGAAAAAACCTAACTGTTGAGTTGTAGTTAATGTCAAAGTTTTTATTTTTATTACAATCTTTATTGACATGGGCTAGCTGGGTCTCTTTTCAGTTCGGAACCAGCAGATCAACTATCGTTAAAAAACTGTCTACCTTTTGTCAAAATTGAGTTATAAGATCTGATTGATAAGAAAGAGATTTAAGTCATTATTTCATAACTTAAAAATAGTCATGAGCTAATCTGGATTGAGGAAACCAAAAAAAGCTAATAAAAAGAAAATTAAAAAGATTGAAAGTGTTTGGGAGCTACAAAATCAGTACAGAAAAATCTATGCAAAAATAGAAATTGTATAGTAGACGGAATAGAGCTTTTAAATACCTTCTCACATGGAATGGGACCGAAGTCGAAGTTTGCCAAAAGATTTTTTTAAAAACGCTATGCATCACTAAAGATAATGCATTTACTGAAAAATTTTCTAAGACTGATTAGAGAGGGAAACATGATCCACCTCATAAAACAAAGCTGGAGGACAAAAAAAGTGTTCATGATTTTATAAAAAAGCTACCAGCGGTTCCGTCGCACTACTGCAGAGGTAGTACAACAAAAAAGTATTTGCCAGCGGAAATGAGAAACGTGTCCTTCCTATATAGAATATTATTTGTAAAGGATCAACTAGAATTGTTTAATGTCAAGACCAAAGTATCCTTGAAAGTATTTAGAAATATTTTTCATAAAGATTTTAATCTAGGTTTCCATCTTCCTAAGAAAGATAAGTGTTCAGTTTGCGAAGCAAGAAAAGATAATGGACTTAAATTTACAAAAGAAGAGGTCGATGGATACGGGCACATGTAAGAGATAAAGATGTGAGTAAACATAATTTCCTCTCTGACCAAAAGTTGGCAAAAGAAGACACCAGTTTTGTATGTGTTAGTTTCTATTTACAAAAAGTATTAAATACGCCACATGACGAAAACGTGATGTTATATTACTCCCGAAAATATGCTATGTACAACGAGACTGTCTATGAAAGTGGAACTAGGAACACCTTTTGCTATATATGGGGTGAAACTGACGGCAATCGAAGATCGAACAAAGTAGGCACAATCATAAATAAATATTTAGAAATGATTGACCTCAGAGGAAATGTTCAGACAGTTGCGCTCTATTGCGACAGTTGTTCTGGTCAGAACAGAAACAAGGCTATTTTGGCTATGATATATACATTTTTAAAATCATCGAAAAATATACAAGACATAAAAATCGTATTTCTTCTTCCAGGGCATACTTGTATCGCAGTCTAAAGGTTGTAAACTCTATCATTATTTTATTCTATTAAGTTAATCTACTTTTTGTTATTAGGCCGTAGATCAAAAAAATCACCAAAAACAGTAGATGTCCTTTATTCGTCTCCGTTGCCAATTTCTGAATAAAATTAAAAAATCTTATGGACTTGTGTGAAAAACGAGTAATACCGTAAAGGTATTGGAACGAATACAAATCCTTTGTGGAGAGGGGGGATCATGTTCCAGATACTTTGACTGAGACTGATAATGAAGACGAAATTCGTGAAGAGAAGTAACTAATAATTTAAACTTGTATTAATACTGCCATTTAAGGTTTATGAGATACTGTACGTTTTAATGTTACTGTCATTGTAATGTTTTAGTTGAAATGTTTTGTCTCATTCTGTACTTTTAACGTGTTTAATAAATGATAACAAAAAGCCTTTATGTTATTTATAACTATTTTAATTATAATGTCATTGCAATGCAAAATGTTTTAGTTCCATTTTGCACTTTTAATAATAATAAATAATAATACGTTACATAATACAAATATTTCTCATATATAATGAAAATTGTCAGATATACTAAAGATCGTACGTGTATCATAAGCGACAAACATTTAGTAAAATATTGTATATATAAGTATAAGTATATAAAAATATATGTAAGTAGCAAAATTTAATGTAAATATTTCGTTTTCTCAAATTTAATATTAAAATTCAATTACTATTTGCAAAATAAAAGAATTACAAACATTTTTAATACTCATAGTCTGAGAAAAACATCTGTTATAAAAAAGTTGCTTTCTGTAAAATTTACTGTGTCGCGTGTGGTTGCGTTTGTTAGTGCGCATCCTACCTGTACAGGTGATAATTCTGAATTTTAAAAGATTTTTGTAAAGCTTAATTTTCAATTTTTCGCTTATAAATAGGTCTACCAGACATACATTTGTTATTGCTAGACATTTTTATGATTGTTAATTATGTGCCATACGCGAATTTTTTATTTAAAAAAAATAAAAAATTCAAAGTATTTTTTAATGTTTGTGATTTTTATATTATATTTTAAAGCTTTAAAGATAAAAAAATATAAAATTAATTTGCCAGACGTTAATTCGATTGTTAAATCTTGAATAAAAATTAAAAACTGTTGAAAAGTATTGCCGTATGATGCTAGTAGTTAGAAAGAGAGAGTTTAAAGTGCAAGAAAGATAGACAGTGGCAGTGACGGTTGCGTATCGGCAAGTATACAACATGGCGTCAGTATAAAGTCACATGTTTGTGTTTATGCTATTTTTAATATTTATTTATTAATTTTGTTACAATGGCCAGTGATAAAATAAATATAATAAATCAGTTTCAGACGTACCACATTTTTTTACTGTTTAAGAAAGGTATTTTAAGCTAATATCTATTGTGGTTGAATTTCGAGTTCCCACTCCAGAGGTTAGTAAAATATATTAAATTCTTTAGATAATTATTGAATAGAGTTTTGTCTGTGGATGTTCATTAGCATACCTAGATGTTTGGTATCAGAGACCATACATATGACTTCATTGATAGGAATTGTAGGAGATTTGATACATATTAGCTTAAAATACCTTTCTTAAACAGTAAAAAATGTTACAAAAGCTAATAATAAGGAATATATGGGTAGATATTGTGGGTGTAATTCAACGCAGGTTGGGCTTTTGTCCACTGAGTAGTTAGTTTCACACAATATTGTTAATACCTGAAAATATATCAAAGCCTGCTTCTCCAAACGTTGCTGATTTTTGACTAAATATTGAAGAAAATGGTGAGGATTTAAGGAACCAATTTATCAATGAATCTGCTGAAGATAAGAGTAGATTTGATAAGCTAATAAAAAAAAAAAATTATTTTGCTAAGACGCCGAAGAGAAAAAAGTTGAATTTAGGGAATAAAGTTGTTGAGTTGCGAATGCAAAGAGATCTGTTTGGTAGAATACTGGGGATTTTCCTCACCCACAAGGTTCACATCGAGAAAGTTTTGACATTCCCACTTACCCCGATGCCAACGTCAATGTGTCATCCAGATGGTTCAATTAAATTGAACCGACAAATCACAATTAGCAAAACTCTTAGAAAAGAAACTGGGCAACACTACATATCAACAACCGTCATCTTTTGATGTTTGTCTTGTTGATGGTTTTTTTTGCATCTCATGAAAGATGTGCCACAAACATATGAAGGTATCTCTAAGAAGTTTCTAAATACTATCACCCAGATGAAATCTACTCGGATTAATATTGTCTTTGACCATTATTTTTCACCTTCTATCAAAGATTGTGAACGTTTTCGTCGAGAAGAAGTAATCAGCCCAGTGTCAATTAGGCCAAATCAAACTCGGCCACATAATTTTGGAAGCAGAACTTAAAAATATACCATTTAAAGAAGCTCTAGTTAACTTTTTTTATTGATCACTGGGATAGTGAAGATATGTTACCTTTTATTGGTAATAAACGTATTTACTTAAGTTTCAATAAATGTTATTCATACAAAGTGTTACATAACAAAGTAATTAAAACTACTGAAGAATCATTATCATGTGAAGAACACGAAGAAGCCGATTCTTGGATCATTTATCATGTTTGTCGAATCGATTTTGACGCAGAAGTTGTTATACGCTGTTCTGACTCTGATATTTTGATTATACTTCTGGGAAACATGGATCACTTAAAATCATCTTTAAAAATCTGGGTGGATATGGGTGTAGGAAATGATCAGCGATACATAAACGTTAATGAGTCATACCGAATCCTTGGTGTCTCTTTATCAAAAGCTTTACCGTGCTTCCACGCAATCACCGGGTGTGATTTGATTACACTCCAGCATTTTTTAGAAAAGGCAAAGTTAGGCCTTTTAAAACATTAGAGAAATCTAACGAATACCAGCTAGCTTTTGAAAATATAACGGATGATGAAAAAATTCTTGAACCTACATTTGTAACCCTTGAAAAATTCATTCGTCTAATGTATGGAGTAAAAAATGCTTCGGATGTTAATGACGTTCAATTTCATTTATTCTCAAGTACTTATCAATCGAAAACATCCGAGGAGAACTTTGACAAAAAATTTCGAAACTTTGACTCATCCAGTTTACCACCCTGTAAAGCAGAATTGCGTCAGCATTTATTGAGGGTTTGCTACGTGACAAAGCTACGGAGAAACGCTCACTTAAAACATCCAACATCTTTATCTACAGTTGCTTCCGGTTGGACCATCAATGACGATAAATATGATTTTGTCTGGTTTGTGGGAGAGCAATTACCATCTTCAGTTGCTGATATAATTATGCAAAGTATAAAGTAGAAAACTTAACAATAAAAACTAAAATATTATGCAACGAACAAGAAGAATAATACAAATGTCAATTTTTTTTGTTCCAGATGATAAAGTATTAGAAGACAACGAGAATTCCCAAGACTTGACATACGTAGTTCTGACAATAAGAGCGATGGCCATGATGAATACGAGGATGCCTCCTTTTTTGTGACACTATTACAGATTGAAAAGATTTTTCAAATTTTATAAAACAAATTCTAAATTTGATATTAAATGTTTGTAATTTGCATGGAGTGATTTGGAAATTATAAATAAAAAATTTAATTTTTGAAACTTCAATAATGCAATTTTAATTTATTTAGTCTTATTCCAATTTTATTTTATTTTTTATATTAAACTTTTTTCACTTAAATTTCTACTTACTGCGTCGAGTATAAGTAATTGACTTTTGGAATTATTTTCTGTCTCATTCACAATAATATTCTGCAATTGTTTCTCTCTAACTAATAGCACCATACAGCAATACTTTTCAAGAGTTTTTAATTTTTATTCAAGATTTAACAATCGAATTAACGTCTGGCAAATTAATTTTATATTTTTTTATCTTTAAAGCTTTAAAATATAATATAAAAATTACAAACATTAAAAAATACTTTGAATTTTTTATTTTTTTAAATGAAAAAATCGCGTATGGCACATAATTAACAATCATAAAAATGTCTGGCAATAACAAATGTATATCTGATAGACCTATTTATAGGCGAAAAATTGAAAATTAAGCTTTAAAAAATCTTTTAAAATTCAGAATTATCAGCTGTACAGGTAAGATGCGCACTAACAAACGCAACCGCTACCGCCAGCCAGGTAGCCCAGACTCTAACCGAAAGAGCAAGAAAGACGACATATCGAAAAATTGACTGACCTAAAATTCTTGTTTTTTTACTGTTTAAGAAAGGTATTTTAAGCTAATATGTATCAAATCTCCTACAATTCCTATCAATTTGATACATATTAGCTTAAAATACCTTTCTTAAACAGTAAAAAAATGTTACAAAAGCTAATAATAAGGAATATATGGGTAGATATTGTGGGTGCAATTCAACGCAGGTTGGGGCTTTTGTCCACTGAGTAGTTAGTTTCACACAATATTGTTAATACCTGAAAATATATGGAAAACTAAAATTCTTGTTTTCCAAACGTTGCTAGCTCCCGTACTATTACCGTTATTACAGATTGTTCTTCACTCACTTGGTTACATCGTCTTCGCGAACCTACTGGTCGACTTTCGCGATGGTGCCTGCGTTTACCTCAGTTTACTTTTGATGTTCAGCATCGCCCAGGTGTACAAAACGTAGTACCAGATGCACTTTCCCGTTGTGTTAGCACATTAGATGTAAAAGATTGGCAACCTGATGAGTGGTATCTTAAAATGTTAGATAATGTTGTAAATTCTCCAGACAAATACCCAGATTTTAAAGTTGAGGGCCAATTTTGTACAAACATCTTCCCCATTACTACCGTCTCGAATATTCCTGATTGGAAACTTGTTGTGCCTACAGCAAATAGGGAACAGGTTATACAGCAAATGCATGATGAACTTACTTCGGCTCATCTTGGTATTGCTAAAACTCTAAAACTATATCTCGAATAGTTGATTTATATTATTGGCCACGACTAAAACCATCAGTCAGTTACTATGTTAAGAATTGTAAAGTGTGTGCCGCGCAGAAATGTGATAATCTTGCTCGTGCAGGATTTATAGGAAAAGAAAAAGAAGTTAGTTATCCCTTCCAGTGTGTGTGTGTCCATTTCCAAAAAGTAAAAAAGGAAATTTGTTTTTTTTTTTGTAACGGATTACTTTACGTTAAGTTTGTTTTAGTTCAACCACTTCGTCGTACTACTACAGCTCCGATTATTAAATTTTTGAGGTAACAAGTCCTCCTTATATTTGGTGTGCCGGAAATAGTAATTTTCGATAATGGTTCTCAGTTCCGTTCTAAAGATTTTCTTCAATATCTTAAGAGTTTAAAGATCCCTAAGATTTGGTTTAACGCCCGTTATCACCCCCAGGTGAATCCGACCGAAGGATTAAACCGTGTTCCCGTTACAGCTATTTATTCGTATATTAAGGATAATCATCGTGTTTGGGATGAAAATTTAGCGGAAATCGCTAAAGCGTTGCGATTAACCAAACATGATACTACTCAAGTTTCTCCTGCTTACCTAGTTTTTGGTCGATATGTCCCAGTTTTCCAGAGACTTTTATTCGACAGACATAAATTCTACGAATTAATCTACGAATTATATTTCGGAACCCCTTCCGCACAGACCACTATATAGTTACGCCTCTGGCGCGGAACGATCACTATGTTTATCGCCAAAAAACTGCCAATGCCTTGTGGGCTTGTCGTACTGTGTATCTTCATTATGTTTTCTAGTGCGGAGCGATCAAGTGTTGGGCAGAATGTCACCAAAACGCAATCGTGGTAATAACGCCAGTATAAAAAATAAAATGAGAAAAATGATGAAAAGGCTAATGGAGGATGTATCAAGTAAATAGTTTATAATAATAATGATAATACCTTTTCTCAGAATTACACATTAGAGTATTTATTGTGACTGTATGTGCAATTTTACCGCAATATGTCACCCTCTCCACTGATTATGACATTTCTTCTGTACAATTATCTCGTACAATGTCATTAAACTAATTGCGATGTTTATGAGCAATTTTACCGCTCGACATCGATCGATCCACATGTAAATATAAATTATTTTTTGCTGACCTCCGCAAAGAAACGTATAAAACCAGGCGAATTGTTTGTTTGCTAGTTCAAGAAGTGCTGAAGAAGCGAGACCTTCTAGATTCAAGCGTCGGCGTATACTGGAGTCCTTGTCCTCATCTGATAGCGATGCAGATCGGGTTATTTTACGAAATGATAACATGGAGATTGAGGGAGCAACGGAGAATACAGAAACAACCCCAATAATGACAGAGCTCCATCTACTTGGTGCGGACCCTACCATTACGACAGATCCTGGTGTCCCATTAAATGATGCTATTGTCTGTCGTTGGTCGTATTATCTTAAGAATGGATTGGATGCGAGAACTCGAGAATCCTTGACAGAAAAATGGAAAATTCCCGAAAATTGTTCACTACTAAAACCCCCAAGTGTTAACTCAGAAATTAAAGGAGCGATTTCGCCAGCGGGAATTAAAAAGGATAATTATTTATCCAATGCCCAGGAAAAATTGGGTAGAGGACTTAGTGCCTTGGGATCCATTTTAAATGATCTTATTTCCGATGATGTTTCCAAGAATCTAAAAGAAAAAATTACTCCAGTATTGGTTGACGCCGCTCAATGTTTGTGTGAGACGCATTTTTTGTTGTCTCGACATAGGAAACACGAAATATTACCAAACCTAAACCCTTGGTTAATAAAGAAGAGTAATTTCGTAGATAGAGTACCATCTACCATCTATTAGAACACCTACCTATTCTGGACCCACCAAGCAGTCTTTAAACGACAGGCGTCACTATTATCGCCCCAGAATCTGGGATCAAGCATTGGAGAGGAGAAAACCAACAGGGAAGAGGACAGAGTCGTTCAAAATAAATACTAGAAGTATAAAACACAAGTATGCTGGTAGAATAAAATACTTCAATATTCAGTAGTCACGTATAACTACAGACATAACTATATTAAAATCGGGTAATAGCTATTCTATTCCCTTTGATAAGAAACCAACCCAGAATTATATATTAAAAACAAGGAAATTTGCTGATGTAGAATTTCAAAATTATTCTTCATGCATAAAACAGTTGCAATCAATAGGCGCTATTAAAATATGTATACGATCTAAAGATCAATTTGTTTCATCTTATTTTTTAGTACCTAAACCTAATGGAACTTACCGTTTTGTCCTGAACTTGAAAAAATTAAATAAATTTATCTCTGTATCTCATTTTAAAATGGAAAATTTTAAATCTATTAGAGATATTATTATATATATAAGGACTGTTGTCTGTGTTCTGTAGATTTGAAAGATGCTTATTTTTGATTTCCAATTAACAGAAAGCACAGAAGATATCTAAGGTTCATATTTGATAACAGTTTGTATGAGTTTACTTGTTTACCGTTTGGATTGTGCACCGCGCCATTTGTTTTTACAAAATTGTGCAAGCCTATTTTGCAGAAATTAAGATCTCAAGGAATTCAGTTAGTCATGTATTTAGACGACTCAATAATTATTAGTAACTCTAAGGATTTATGTTTGAGGGATACCGGAAAAGTAATAGAAACTTTAGAAAATTTAGGGTTTATAATTAATTTCAAGAAAAGTATTGTACATTCTCGTCAGTCTTGTAGTTTCTTAGGTTTTCTATTTAATAGTAAGATACTTGAAGTACAATTGCCTGAAGAGAAGGTGACAGTTGCTAAGCAAAAAATATTAAAAATGCTAAGGTGTACCACGTGCACAACACGTCATTTAGCAAAACTTCTTCAATTTGTCCAACCTTTAGGTGGTTATATACAAAAGCTTGTGAACATTTAAAATATATCTCTTTATTAAACCATCAGGGAAACTACAATTATAAAATAGTTCTTACACCTGCGGTGTGTAATAATCTTATCTGGTGGCTGAATAATATTACACGATCGAGAGCGAAATTAGGGTCAAAATCTTTTCAATATGAAATTTTTTCGGACGGATCTTCTACAGGTTGGGGAGGGGCTTGTAACAACGAAAAAACGCATGGGTTTTGGAATAAAGAAGAATCCAATTATCACATAAATTACTTAGAACTGCTAGCAGTGTATTATGCATTAAAAAGCTTTGCAAAAGATAGATAACTGCAATATTCTGTTGAGAATCGGTAATACCTCAGCCTTAGTTATATTAATAAAATGGTTGGTGTTAAACATCCAACATTACATAAAATTGCTAAAGATATATGACAATGGTGTGAAAGAAACGGATTGTGGGTTTTTGTTTCTTATATTGCCTCCAAGGACAATACTGACGCAGATTTAGAGTCTCGATCATTAAGTATAGAAAGTATTATTTGAATGTTTTCCAAGTTTTCCAAGAAAAACCAAGACATTTGGAGAACCCTTTGTGGATTTATTTGCGTCAAAGTTAAATACTAAATGTAAAATCTATATTTCTTGAAAAAAAGATCCGGATTCAGTTTTCGTTAATGCTTACTCAGAGATGGTCTTTTTTCTTCTATGCTTTCGCGCCGTTTCCTATAATTTTAAAAACTCTTAATAACATTATTGTAGATGGTTCGTCCCCAGTGAAATAATAAGGTAATTTGCAATTTTCTATGCCGGTATCAGATTTTTCGATAAGTATTTTGTGATCTTTCTTAATTACTGATGTCCACAGAGACGACCTTTTGAATATCGATGAGTCACAATATTTTCCATAACTCTCAGTATCTAGATACACAAAGTGATAACTTACATCAGTTACAGCCATGAAAACTACAGATGAATAACTTTTGTATTATAATATATGGAAGATAAAGGATTACTAATCTGTTTTCCATTGACTGCTCCTAATTAGTGAGGAAAATTGACTCGTATTTCGAACTCCGTTGCAATCGATTTCCGTTGATTTTTAGCAGGTGGAGCCAGAAGATCATCACATTTCATTTCTTAAAGGTATCATCCCATCATTGTATACATTCACAGAAGATGAAACCCTAGAATCGCAGATTGGCATTTTTACAAGTAATTACCAATATCTTCCACTGTATACAATCACTATATTTGTTCACAAAATAGTACGAAATATGATGTTCACCGTTTTAACTTCCAATGCAAAGAGAACCAACTGTGACTCTTTTGGATATCTCTTCTGTGACCAGAAATATGTCTATATATACTCAAGCTATAGCGAATTATCCCCAACAGACAAATGCACGTAAATATTTTTATTAACACGATCCCACACGCGGAAATCCATCTTCAGTTGAAGATAACACTACACAGGATTCTGTGTACACTGATTTAGATTTCATAAAGTTATCAAACATACCTTTATTCTTGAAACTATTACATGCATGCCTGAAATGCAGTAAATGAAGCTACGAATTATGCACAAAGTTAGGTACTTAATTAAGATATAAATTACTTCAAATGTGATTCGTTTCTCGCTATTTTTAAGTGCTATCGTATTCAAGCAAATAATGTTGATAAACCTTTTATAGCGGTGAGGTACGATCAGCTGTTCCAAAGAATAAAAGACTATTACAGCCATTAGGTATTGTCATTCGAGCACTTGCCGAAGGTTCAACTGTTAATATTGAAATCTGTTTTTGAGATCTTTAACTATAGACATGTTTGGAGTTTAAATTGTACTATTTTTGTTAAATCCGGGGGTAGAGTATATCGTATTAATGACTTTGCTGCTTTGGAGAAATATTAAACTATTAAAAGAATATGTCCTACGTTTATTTATTTACTTTACTACACATTTAAATAACATAATTATTTATTTTAAATATTTTGTTACTAACCGTTACATATTTTATTTTTTTCCCGATGTAATGTTAGTAAAAGAAATAAATAAATATTCAAATATAGTAATTTTTATCAATCTTTGAGTATTATGTAAAGAATTTATTCCATAAATCCATGTGCTTTTTAAACTATTAGTAATAATTTATCATTACTGTCAAAATAATGTGTATACATTTAATTTTTAGTAAATTTGTAACGGTTCCATTTAATTAATACGGCGCTAGATACAATTAACCCTACATAACTACTAAGTATTTTAAGTTGCCTATTTTATTATTTGTATGTGGAAAGTGAAATAAATCACCTAATTTATCTGTCTTCCTCGCGCCTAGTTCGCTGTTCATGGGCGCCGCGCGGCTAATAAAAACTCTAGAACAAGAAGATCTCTTCGACAAGCCAAATTCCTATATGTCTTTAAATTGCCTGCCCCATATTTTCTACAATATTATCTCCATCTTTAACAAATTTCACCTGTCTTAAAACCCGTTATTAATTATTAATTTATTCTCCTAATTTCCACCCTTGGGTGTGGATAATGCCTCCCGTTAGTAGGTTGGTATTTCTAATTTTATAGTTAATTATTTTCTATTATATTGGTATCTTTTCTATTTCCCTCCAACAGGGTTTTTAAACAACCTGGAGTGTTTTGGAAAAAATCACTTAGTTTTACTGCTTTTAAGTGGTGTACGACATATTGGCCAAAACCTTTTGTGGTAATTGGAACCACCCTTATTGGGATTTGAAGTGATTTTGTGCCAAATTATTTTACTTTTGGTGTTGGTTATTGATTTACCAAAAGTATAGCCATTCTGGGATTTTTGTGTCGTCCACTTTACTTCTGCAGCTGGTGGAGAATTTTCCAGAAGGAGTTTCCTTCTTCTACGATACCATCTAGGAGAATATTTTTCTACCACCTTCTAACTCAAGAAAACCCTCTATAAAAGAGGTAGGTACTTCAGAGTAATTTTCTAGTTTACCCTGCATGTTCTTGAGCGTTAATTAACGCATTTTCTTTGCATCTCTAGGGTTTTTTTACGGGGTTCTGTCCTCCCCGCAAATAACGCCTACTTCAGGTGTTACGTAACCTCCCTTGAGGACCACTTCTACCATATCAACCGATGGGAGCTTAGGATCTGCCATTTTCTTCCACAGACCTTCACCACGTGGAGAAACACGTTGATTTCAACCCTCAAGTGGGATTTCACCCACCCTTGACTCCGCTGGACCTTCCGGAATCTGCTTACCCTTGATGTTGGCCAGATAAGTGAAAGTTGAGCAAGTTCTGCACTTTTTCTTGTTAAATATTACTTATATATTAACGTTTTTTTTTATCGATCATTAAACTCAACCCTCCACTGTTAAGCAACTAATATTGCCTGAGAACAAATAGATTTAATATAAGGTTATACGTTAATTTTAGCAATACTTGGTATATTGGGTAAATTTATGGTCGCTTGATCACCACAGACTAATAATATATATAGATATATGTGTATGTATATATACATAATAAGTAGAGAAACGACTTTTACCTGCTGTACACCAATCGTGGATATCCATGTATTGGTAATATAACAATAATTGTTATTCTTTTCTCTGATACTTTAGATTTTTGTTAGATGTATCTCTGCTAATGAACTTGACATAAACTTATTTGCACATTTTAACTCAATATACCGGTTGTCTGTCTCGAAGTTATATCTTTGGAAGTTCGCTTCCCACTCTGATTCCGAGAACAAATCAAAAAAAAGAGAGAGAGAGAACGAAAATTGTTAGTTAGGTAATATCCGTCAATTGTTTTTTTATTTTGGGGAACTCTTTTGTGGTTTTTGAGTCCTCAAGGAATGCAAGGGAGGAGCAGTTAACCAAACCACATGGCGCCCTAATTAAAAAAAAAAAAATCTTAGTTTATTGGCCTTAAATTCGTGGAAAGGCACTGCCCTCTTAGATTGGTTTATATATATATATATTTTTTTTCTTCAATTTTTAAAACTAGTAATAGCTAGCTAGGGCCTATAACGTGCCATCTAACATCACATGGTATCTTTTTTTGGGTAATTAAATCGCATTTTCTTTGTTTGTTAACAGCCCTGAGATTTCGGCACGTTATAAATTTATAATTTTTACTTGAATGTAGATATATTTACTTTGCATAAATTTATTCTATTACCTATGTTTAATTGCAGCAGTAGTGGCGCCTGGTGCCTCATTTTTTCTATCGGTAGTAGCTTTTCCTTTTCTCCTCTTTTTCTTTTTTATTCCTGTTATGTATTACTTAAATCATTTTTCTAATTTTATTATTTCTTCTATCTTTCTGTACTGTACTGTTAACATGTCACTGAAATTATTACTGATTTCAGATATCATTAAATATCGAGCGTTCAATCGTTGAATGCACATTTTAATTAATTTCATTATCGAGTTATTATATAGTAGAGTGGATATATGAAAGAAAAAACAATTTAAAGTGTAATTTAATAATTAATGAATATGATGATGTTATGAGGTTTGTTCTAACACAGAATTCAGAACGGTTTCGAACTTAATTCTGGAATTCGCAAATGCGCAGACGCAAATTAGAAACGGTTCAAAATTCATTCTTTGTTGGAACGATTTTTACATATTTAGAACCGAAACTACTAATCAGAAACATGCAATTGTCAACGATGTGCAGTGTCAACATAACCTCTAATTTTAAAATTTTAGTATAGGTACCCTCACAAAGACTATAGTTTAAATATTTTATTCTTTGTGGATACTCAGTGATATAACCACGCATAAAACATTAAAATGGATCATATAAAGGGCCTCCCAATGTAGGTGTAGCAAAATACTTATTTAGTACTAATTAGTACATTTGATTGCTGTGCCGTATACTTCTGAAAATGAAACTTCTGAATATAAGTATTGGTCGATAGATCACACGAGAATTATGGGAAATAATTGCAGCGGAACTAAATAAACTTGGATTAAAAGTAAAACCCTCAAATTTCTAGAATAGGTAGAAGGTTTTGGATCGTAATTATGAAAAGTATGTCAATAACAAAAACAAAACTGGGCGTGGAAGAAAAGATTTTATATTTAGTGAAGATATGGATAGATTTTTTAAAAGAAAGAGAAATATTGCACCAGAAATATTGCTATCAAACACAGATGTAGATCCATCGCCTTCTACAAGATGTAGCGAAAAATCTAGTGAATATATTGAGGAAAATGAAGACAAAGAAAATACTGCATTAGAAAGTAAAGGAAAAGTAAGAAAAAACAAGACGTTACTAAATAAAAATAATATATTAGAAAATATACGTTTGAACAAAAAAATAAGAATAGGAAAAGAAAAACTTGAAATAAATAAAGAGAAGTTAAATGATTTATTAGAAGAAAGAAATGCATTGCTGAAAAGAGACCGATGATCTAGTAACTTATTTTTTTATTCATTTATTCAAAGACTGCAGGCATTAAGTTATTTGTATTATAAAACAGACTAATTTTTTATTTATTTATTCAAAAGGCTGTGTTATTTGTGTTATAAAACAAATGAGTATTAAGTGTAATAGTTTTGTAAATTTTATTTCAGAACAAATAATATTTAATATAGCCAAAAGTCTTTAGTTGTAGAAGTCTTTAATAAGAGAGAATAGATATAAAAATTAAAATGTTTTAAAGCTATCGTTGACATAACATATTTCTAATTTAAATAGCATTTCTGTCGTTTTCGTCATCGGACCCATCATTGTCATCAACGTTGACGGCAACATCAAGTTCGTCATTAACTTGGTCTTCATAAAAAACATCGTCTACATATAAATTATGTAGCAATACATGACATAATCTTATAAAGTTAACAGTATCCCGTATACTTCTCAGTTTCAGGTGATATAGAACTACCGACGAACTAACCGAAACTATTGTTTTAGTCGTCTGAAACAGTGTTCTATTATATATCTACTTTTAGATAACTTATTATTATATTTAATTTGTTGACGGGTTAACTGACCCCTATCCTTGAAAGGGGTTAATAAGAACGGTAGCAGAGGGTATCCGCTGTCTCTTAATATATAACAGGTCATGGAATTTTTCTTCTAAGCTAGCATATAATGGTGATATTCTTAAAACTCTACTATCATGTACCGAACCGGGAAAATCTGTGAACATATTCCTAATTTTCTTACGGTGATCGCACACCACCTGGAGCTTAAAAAATATATATACAATGTATATATACAAATGAATATTTCAACAGATTAAGCAATAAATAAAATTAGTATTAATCAAATTACATTTAAAATTTACCTGTATACAATAATACCCTTTTCTATTTATATAGTAATCTAGATCGATGCTAGGTTTATTCAACTTTACGTGAGTTCCATCTATTACGCCTACAACTCCAGGGAACCCCTTATGTCGGAAGACTGGTTCTATTCCCTGTTTTACTTAGTCTGTAGGCCAAGTTATAGCTGTTGGGGCCATATTACTTAAAAATAAGTTAGGCGTCTAATGATTCTATCAGAAACATCTCTGAAACTACTGGTTTGATGTGCTGCATACCATACCGTATGAAAATAACGGCTATTTTTAAACCGTTCACTAATTTCTTCACAAATATTTCGACTAATTCGAAAGTGCTCTATGAAAACTTCTGCTGTATATTGCGGCACAGTCTCTACAAGGTAATTCTCATTATTTGCTTAGGTATATTTTCGAATATGACATCCTCATCATCATTTGCATTTGAAGAGGACGAACTAGAACTGGACAAATCGGAATCATTTTCTGCGAAATCGGATATCTTCAACAATTTCTTAATAAACTTACAAGCAAATAAACTAAGCACGAAGGCAAGTCTCGAGTCGAGTTCAGGTTATGATGAATGTCTTATGATCCCACTACCACCGATACCACTACGCATGCTCATGATTAGAAATTCTTGTAAAGTCCCAGAACTGTTTGAACTGTTCGTAACTCGTTCAAAAATCGTGTTGGAACAGCGAACAGAAAAGTACTAACGGTTCTCAATTCACGGTTCATTGCAATTCCGAACCATCCCGAGTTTTAGTTGGAACGAACCTATGGAGTATTTATGAATGAAAATAGATATTAATAACAAATCTTTTGCAATAGGTTGTATATATAGGCCACCCAAATGAAACCTTACTACATTTTTAAATAACTGCTTTTTGATCTATATAGTAAGTATCATGATGTTGTATGCATAAAACATTTTAATATAGATTTATTAGACAAAAATAATAATGCAAGAATACAGTTCTATTCAGTTCTTCAGTATTTTGATTTTAAACAAGTGATTAACGGAACTACTTGAATTACTGCCACTAGTATATTATTAGATTTGATTATTACAAAATGTGAGCAACAAATAACTGAAGCCAGAGCAGATTCTCATATAACAGACATTTCACTCATGAAACTGATGGTATTTGTTCAATCATTACTTTAAATTTTATAATTTCCGCGGTACTACCAAGTCCACGGGAATGCGCCTGTCCAAGTGCGAAAGAAACACTTGTAAAGTGAAGGCCGGCCGGAAGAGTGTCTACACACAAAAGTTAAAGGGTAAGTCGTTTTTCTTTGTGGGCTTAGGGCGATTAATTAATTTGCAATCATTTATTTCTATTTTTTTCAATACAGTCCATTTTTTTCTCTTCAATTTATTGAGTTATCGAACAATATTGATGAAAAAATTTGGATCTTTAATGATAATATTATTAAGTTGTTTGACTTTCAAGTATCTATAAAACAGTTTATTCCCGAAAACTATAAATATGTTCCTTGCATCACAGACAATATAAAATGTATGCAAAAATTGAGAAAAGTAGTAAAAAAAATTAGACGTACTCATCTACCACAGCATGGATTATATTATAAACAGTTACGAAATTTAACTAATTCTGCAATAAAAGTAGAAAAGCGAGCTTACTTAAAATATAAATTTAAGAATTCAAACATAAAAGAAAAATCGCTAGAATTAAAAAAGTTAAACATAAAAAAAGTAAAAATTATTATATTCGTGAATCCTTAAATACTTCTTTTAATGAAGAAATAATTCACTATTATATGTCAAATATTAACAGAACTATTAATACTCTGTTTGTATTTAAACAAATGACTGAGCATACAATTCCTAAACTAATATACTCGTATATACATATAATATTCAATTTAAAGCATTTGGAACTGATAAATTAAATATTACATTGATTCATTTAGCTGCCCATTTGTTATTCCAGTTATTGCGCATATAATTAATGCATGTGTTACAAAGAGTAACCGCAAAAACCCCCATTTTTTCGCCCGTTTTTGCGTAGTGTGTAGCAAGAACGGGGAAGGTCGTCCAGAGGTCTCCGTGGGCTTAAATTGATCGTCATGAAAAATCTAGGTGAGCATAATTCGATTTTTCCAACCCCCTACTTAAGGGGTGGAAACTACCCCTAAAACAAGAAACGCGATCAATTCTTGGTAAGCATTGGCGGGAACGTGAATGGCAAGGAAGAGATCAGGGATGTTCTTCCAAAAATGCTTAAGGTGAAAAGCACCTCCCGCGTGGGGGTAAAACCACCCTTATTGCCGAAAACCGGCGGCAAATGATGTTCCCTTCATGAAGTGCCGTTTTTGTGCCACTCTTCCTTATAACTCCAAATGATATGAAATACATGCCCCCATAATTCGTTCTTCTGTCGGATTCTGATCAGTTACCCCTACTGAAGAAATGGAAACCACACCTAAAACAAGAAAACAGAAAAAATGGTCACCAAAATCGGGGTAAAAATTGGAGGAATTCCACATGGCAAGGGTAACATCAAGAATGCCCTCCTACAATTGCTCAAGGTGAAAAACACCCCCCGCGTGGGGGTAAAACCACCTCTATTGCCGATAGCAGACGGATAATGATACCCACTTCATGAAGTACTTTGTTTCTCCCACTACCCGACAAATGATACGAAAGACGGGCCCCATAATTCGATCTTTTGCGAAATTCTGACCAATTTCCCCGACTTCAAGGGTGGCAACCACCCCCGGTACCCCAAAAATGAAAAACTTTCATTCAAGATTCCGTCAATTTTTACGAAGAATTGATCGACCATTTTCTCACGTTTCTTGTTTTAAGGGTGATTTCCACACCTTAAGTAGGGGTAAGTCGGGCAAATATTGGAAAAATCGAATTATGCTCACATAGATTTTTCATGACGATCAATTTAAGTCCACGGAGACCTCTCCACAACCTTCCCATTCTTGCTACCCACTACGCAAAAACGGGCGGATTTCGCGGTCACTCTTTATATTTCCATCTAAAATGGAAGGAGGCAACTGTTATACCTCTTCCTAAAACCAGTCAACCTAAAGATGTTATTTATCTACGTTCTATAGATTTTACCTACATTATCTAAAGTACTAGAAAAAACTACGGAATTACAAATATCAAAATATTTATATAGTGGGCATTTTATAAAAGGAATATTTTCCAAAACTAATCTCGGTAGAGAAACAATAAGGGAGAGATTACTGCAAGTTTTATAAAGAACTTTTAAAAAATAAATTAATTTTGAACAAATTCATCAAAAAGAAAAATATTTTTCTTAATAGTTTGCTTAGCTGTTTATGACTGACATGTAAAGTTATGTTGATGAATGTTTATTTTCATGATATATAAGACTTGATGGAATAAAAGAAAGAAATATAGTTTTGTGTGCTGTCTCTTAATAACCCCGTTTTCACTGAAGAACTGAAGTTTTCGTTCCTATCCACTTTACGCTTTGAGAAATATGATAATTTTATATTTAGACAACTATACCATAACATACGAGGTACATTCAAGTTCTAATGTGTCTGATTTCTTGTCTCGGAACTGGGAGTAGATATACACCTGCAGTTTGGTTTAACGCAATGTGTGAACCCGTTGTGAATGCGTGACAAGAGATGGCAGCACTCTGCGTCACACAGACCCTCTAGCGGTGACGGCGAGAGTTAGAAGTGTTGTTGACACTTCAAATGGCGACGTTTTCGTTACAAAAACAGCAAATAATCATTCGTTTCCTCCAGGTGCGTGGTGCGATACCCGTTGAAATTTATCGCCAGTTCACTGAGACGTAGTGAAATGTGCGTTGACACGTGATGAAGGCATGAATGGAATTTTCTTTTCATCAATTGTGGCAATGGATGAGGCCGAGACTTGAACTGTCTGATCCATGAACGCATATTTTTCACATTCATGACACCTTCACCACATGCGCGATATTTTTTGTATCGTTTTTATCATTTTGAGGATTAATCTTTAAAAATAATTGATATTTGCAGGGAACATCTAAAACCGTAGTGCTAATAACGAGCTCTTATTGAAGCGGAAGCAGAAGTTATGGGTAATTTCAGACTTTTAAGAATTATTTTTTGATGACACCTAGTTTTTTTAGTACTACAAGTCCAATTGCTGCAAATTATTGCAAGGTATGTAAACACGAAAATTAATTCATCTATTACAGATAGATATTAAATAACTTACAGCCGGATTCATGAAACGGGCGTAGCGCTAGTCCGACTAACGAGTTTACGCCCGTGTAAAGCGCGTTAGTTGGCCTAACCAGCTTTGCGCTCATTCACGAAACATGCGTTGCTAGGTAGCGAAGCATGCGTTGCTAGGTAGGCTGTTTATTTACGTCCATATTTGCGCCAAAAGTTAGACCCAGTATTGTACCTGTCTAAAAATCGCGTAACTTCGGCCTCTAGTTCCTTGCGTTTCCCATTGTATATTTAGTATTTATATTCAAAAACTGTACTTTTCAGTGCTACGGATTAGTTAGCATATCATAAAGTAAGTATTATACATAGTAGTGAATATGAGTATGCTTTTTATTTAAATTAGTGCAACAGATGCGTAAATTTTTCGCGTAACCTCCGCTAGTCTGACTAACGTTACGCCTTGTTGATGAATCGGTATGTTAGATTATTATTATTAGAAATAACACTTCAGACCAATACTCCAGAAACATGGAAAAACTTTCAGGCATGCAGAAAATATAATTTTAGAATGGTATTACAGATAAAGAATACTTGATATTCAAGAATGTCTTTCTTTGATGATTATGGTGCATTGACAGTGATTCCAACGATTCTGCATCAGGTGCAGAATCGTTGATAAATCAGTATGGGTCCATTACTATTCAGTGAGTCCCTGAATAGACCTAACTATATTTATGAACTTTTTTATTTCACATAGTTTTCAGAAAAGTTTTGCTTGACTTGAAATGCACATTGTGAAAATGGCGTTGAAACATACAGGGTGTTAAAAACCTAAGAAAATGTAAAATTGTGACAAGGATAAAGTGCCACTTTTTTAAGAACAAATTAAAAATATTATAGAGATAAGTTGTTTCTAATGTCAATACTTCAGATATGACGATTGTATATGAAAATTTTTATTTTTGGTTTTGTTAAGATTGAACCCATAATGATTATGTAATGGGAACACAGGCCAGCGTCCCATGCACCCAAATTCCGATGTACTATATCCGAAAATATTTTAACTTGCATAAATGATAATTATACGATTCACATTTGAAGAAGATGAAACATTTTTAAATGACAACCGACTCTAAAATGTGTTCTAAGCCTAAAATAAATGGTGAAGTGCATAGAAAATATAATAATTAAATAAATATAATATAATATTTTCTATGGTGATGTGAAAACGAAACTAAAACACACTTTTATGTGAAAATCTAAAAATGGGATCAACACCAGAGATTTTTAAGGAAATTAGTATTGAAACCGACGTAAGTGATTTAATGACTTTTTTATAGTTTAAAATTGTTATTTACTAATTATCTATAGGATAATGGGGATGTACAAGCGACAACGGTCGAAGAGTTGTTAATAAACTGTGTAATGGTAAGATGGATTGTCGCTTATCAATAAAAGAGCGGTCAAAAAACATTAGAGACCAATTATGGCAAGAAATCTATGAAGAATTTGGAAGAAGTTTAGTCAAATCAAATCAAAGATTTACCTAATCAAATACTTTTGAAATTTATTTTTGCCAATTTCACAAGTGTCTGCCATGGCAGCACGGTATACCGAACCTGCTTGTCTGCACAGGAATATTTTACTCGGGTGTGGTTCTCTTGAAGAAATTGGACTGGCAATAAGAATATGTACTCCTTTTATTACAGATATCGGATATAACATAAAGCTCTACACTCTCAGCTTATTATTTAACACAATGAACAATATATATATTTATAAGAGGACAATAATACCAATAACGACTAACTAAAAAGCGTGTAACAGGACCCACGTCCTAATGTCCACTAACTTCTTGTCTCCGCATGTCCACGGCACTACCCGCGAACACCCCACTTCACTTCACCAAGGTATTTAATACTAAAGGCGGGCTCGTTACATTTACCCCCCTAAATTTTAAGGAAAAATATTTTTTTTTTCAAAATTTACAAAACATAAGAACATAGGACAACTGCAAAATAAACTAATCTAACATCAATTTGAAAACAAAACGTACCTACATGCTTAATTATTGATTTCTACTTGAGTACATGGAGAAACATATTTCTTTAAATTTACAATATTCTGGACTGAATGAAATTTACCTTCGTTGGCAACTTCAAAGGAATTAGGTCCTGCTGATTTCAGGATACTATATGGTCCCTCAAACAGTAAAAAGAATTTCTTTATCTTAGCATTTTCAGCGGACGATTGAGGATGGGATCTTACCCAGACTAACGGTAGTATTCATAGTCTGTCTCCGGTCGCCGGAGAGCGGTCTCCGTCCCAAAATTATGCGAATTTTATAATGAAATTCAAATAATTCAGGACGGATAATGAATACAGTGTACTGTAACAGTGGTATCTTATATCTTCTTGTCGAAATTATGTTAATTTCATTATGAAATGCGCATATTTTCGTTCCGGAGATCACTCTCTGGCGACCGGAGACGGACTATGAATACTACTGTCAATCTCCACTTTTAATTCAGTACATTTATACTTTTAGCATGACGTTGCTTTCGTCGATCAGCCTTGTGGTCGGTGATAATCGTCAAAGGTCGTCCTAATACAAAGATACGCCACTGTTTCAACGCATTTAAAATAGCTAACGCCTCTTTTTCTGTAACAGAATAATTTAATTCGCTTCCTCGTAATGTTCTGCTCGTAAACGCTACAATATTTTTATCATTTGTTGTTTCATTAATTTGGAATAGACAAGCCCCCACCCCATAACCTGAACTATCGCATTGTATAAAAAATCTTTTATCCATTTCAGGATGTCTTAAAAATGTAACTTTAAGGTAGGCTTCTTTAATTTGATGAAATGCTTTTTCTTCCTCGTCAGACCACTTCCACTGACAACCTTTTCGCAATAACTTAGTTAGAGGTAACAATAGATCTGAAAAATTGCTCACAAATCTCCTATCAAAATTGCAAGTCCCTAAAAATGATCGTAAGTGCCGTATATTAAGAGGTCTTGGAAAATTTTGAATAGCAGACACACGTTCCATGTCAATATGAATACCTGTCGGTGTTAATACATGACCCAAAAATTTTACTTTATCTCGCGCAAATTCACATTTACGAATTTTTACTGTAACTCCTGCTGATTCTAAAGATTCAAATAAAAGATCGAGATGGTACAAATGTTCCTCGGCTGACGCGGAATATATCAAAATGTCATCTACATAAGGGATAACAAAATCTAAATTTCCCACAATTAAACTAAGAGCTCGAATAAAACTAGCAACACTCGTACTTAACCCGAAGGGTAAAACTCGGAACTGATAGGTCTGACCCTCGAATTGAAATCCAGTATATTTTCTGCAATCATCGCGTATTAATATCTGCCAATAAGACGCGGTCAAGTCGATAGTACTCAAGTACTTCATTCCCGAAAATTCAAACATTTCATTGGGGTTCGGTGGAATGACGTGGTCCTTTACCATACGAGAATTTAGAAACCGTGCGTCTAAGCATATACGTGGACTTTTATCTTTTTTCTGAACTACAATCATTGGACTAATATATTCAGTTTTAGCAAGTTCTACTACCCCCCATTTTATCATTTCTCTAATTTGTTCTCTCAGCCTCCCTATAGATATATGGTATAGGATATGACTTTAAACAAAATGGACTTTTATCTCTCAGTTCGATGACATGTTCATAACCTTTAATTAAACCTGGTTGATCTGAAAATATTTGTTTATGTTTGTTTAATACCTGTACTAATTTCTTTTTTTCATTTTCCGTAAACATAATAGCATTTTTCACTATTTCTAACCTATTTTCTTCCGAACTAATATTTAACGTAGGTCGCGTAAAATTTATCCTAATATCATCCCCTTCTTCTTCACTAATACTTAACACAATCGGACAGCCCTCTTCTAACACAAAGTCGACAGTAATAGGCTCCTCTGTTACAGTTAATGTTATCTTAAAATTGTTAAAATCTAACATCCCTTTGTATGTAACTAACCAATCACACCCAAGAATCAAATCGCATGCTAAATTTGGAACAACTAAACACAAAGCTTCCATTTCATAACTATTTTTTGTAAATTCGATCAACACTTGCGAACTAATGCGTTGCGACTTTTTACCAATCGCCCCCTTAATACATAAACCAGTCATTGGTAGCATAGGAATATTTTTCTTCTGCATACTAACTTTTTGTAAAAATGCCTCGGAAATACAGTTATATTGGCTACCCGTATCTATTAACGCGTTAACTGATACATCATGTACTACTATTGAAATCAAAGGCCACTGCATTTTTGTAATATTTTTCTGAACCGTTTCGTTATCAGATAATAAATCTTCACTTTCTTTACAAAATGTAGGAACTTCCTGGATTTCGTTTAATTCTGAATCTGCATTTTGTTTATTTTCTGAAGTTAAATTGATCAAATTAACTGTTTCATCTCTCTCCGCTACTCTTTGATTATTGTGATTATTTTCCCTTGGGATTTCCCTATTTCTATTATTTCCGCGGTTATCAACTCTATTATTAAAACCTGTTCTATTGAAATTTCTATTTCTATCTCTATTATCTTCCGCCCTATCCATTTCATCTAATTCTCTTAAATACCTTTCTACTTCATCTACTTCATCAATACCGTTATTTATTATACCACGCCGTATATTATGATCAAAATGTTTAATTAAAATCTTAACTAGTTCCCGTTCAGTTAATGGTTGAGATAGATAATTATTTTCATTCACTAATCTTAAAAAATAATCGGCTCGCGATCCATTTTCATAACTCCCATACTCAATTCTTCTAAACGTTTTCTCTCATCCTCTGAGTCCCAATATCTCTGCATAAACGAACTACTAAACTCCGAAAAAGTATCAAATTTGTTACGTTTTGCCATGGCCCAAGTTAAAGCTGATCCCCGCAAGCAATTTACTGCCAAATCAACCTTTTTATGGTCAGGAACTTCCGCATCCTCAAGCGCCTGAGTTAATTTTTTAATGAAATCTACAGGGTGAGTTGACCCCCCAGGTGAAAAAACATTATTATTACCACCTAAATCTTTCCACAAAGAAATATAATTCCTATTATTGTTCGACACCTGCCTAATCTCCTTGAAGATACCTCGTCATTTGATACCTTTTTATTTTCTACCTTTTCTTTAGAAATAAGCATGTTTTGTAACATTTCTTGCATAGCAGTTACGTTTTTCGTTAGTTCATTTACCGCAGACCCTAGTTCGCTAATTTCTAAACTTTCTGAGCTATTTTTCTTGTCTTTCTTCCTACTTTTCGACATTTTTATATCTTTTCGTACGTACTTAAAATTGAACAGAAAATATTTTTCCCTTACAATACATTTACATTTGTCTCTATAATTTATCAAATGTAAGTATCAAATACAAATAGAATAGATACCTATCAAGTTCTTTTTTTTAAACTGCAAAATGTAATTGTTTTTATATGAAATGTTTAACATAAAATAATGAACAGAAACGTCTGACCTTCGTCCGTGCAGCTGCAATTCTTTTGATGTGCGCCGCCGCCGACTGCCGATCGTCTATTCGCCGGTGCTAGCGTTGGCCGCTGTCTCACTGCCTCTGAAGCTCCTCGTGCCGCGTACACCAACTCAAACTCGTACCTCGAACGCCGCTCTGCTTCCTCTATGTACTCTGTAGTCTGTAGTCACTTACTGTTTCCAAATTCCAGCCCGTCGTAGTCAAAATTCAGTTGAAGAGAATGAGCCTTTATTACCCAAAATCCAAGTTTCAAGGCCCCGTTGGTCGCCAAATATACCGAACCTGCTTGTCTGCACAGGAATATTTTACTCGGGTGTGGTTCTCTTGAAGAAATTGGACTGGCAATAAGAATATGTACTCCTTTTATTACAGATATCGGATATAACATAAAGCTCTACACTCTCAGCTTATTATTTAACAAGATGAACAATATATATATTTATAAGAGGACAATAATACCAATAACGACTAACTAAAATGCGTGTGACAGGACCCACGTCCTAATGTCCACTAACTTCTTGTCTCCGCATGTCCACGGCACTACCCGCGAATCGTCTGCCTTTGTTATTTTTATATAATAATAATGTATGGCGAAGGACAGAATGGAATGGAGGAGAATAACACATCTCTGGGCCTAAAGACTTGTAAACAGCTTTATATATACAGGGTGATTCTTTAATATTGCGAAAGGGACAGGTTCTTTACATAAAAATAAGAAAAAAAGTTCCCATTAACATGTGTCCGGAAACGCTTCGTTTCCGAGATACAGGGCATTCATTGTTTTTGTAATATACTTTTAATACTTATTATTTGAAAAGTCCTTTAACTATATGATTAGGGTATCTTTCTTGATTGAATTTTCTTATCATGTTCAAACAAAATAGCCCCAGTTGGCTTGGAAATTGGAATGCCCACCAACTGTCAATAATAATTGTTTGTTGTCAATAGTTGATTACTGTTTGTCACATTGTGAGTGTAGGAGTGAGTAAAAATAACTACTGGTTTCGCGTTTTAAAACTGATATTTCTCTTCATAGAATGAATTACACAAATAATCAATTGTGCGAAATGCATTTTGTTTATGGTCTTGCCAAAGGTAATTCGTTAAGGGCTAGGCGTATTTATGAGGAAAGATACGCTAATCGTACAATTCCGCATCATACAGTGTTTGCTCGTCTCCATCATCGTCTCAATGAAACAGGAAGCTTTAAAAAAATTACTGCTGAAAACGGACGACCTCGTACAGTTTCAACTCCACAAATGGAAGAAGAAGTCCTACAACAAGTACAAGAAAGATTGCCGCAAATCTAAATATTAGTCAGTCAACAGTCTTTAAGATACTGAAAAATCAGCTTTTGTATCCATATCACATCCAAAAGTACAGGCGCTTTTACCAGACGATTTTCCTCGAAGGTTGGCTTTTGCCGATGGATTGAAGAAAAATTGGACAAAATCCTCAGTTTTTGGCAGAAATACTTTTCACCGATGAGGCTAATTTCTCCAAAGAAGCCATAATGAACTTTCATAATAATCACATATGGGCAGATGAGAATCCACATGCAATAAATGAATGCCGCCATCAACATAAATTTTCAGTAAATGTATGGGTCGGAATTGTTGGAGACCACTTGATTGGCCCATTCTTTTTACCAAGGAGGCTAACTGGAGAAGCTTATCGTAATTTTCTTGAAGAGGAGTTGCGGATACTACTGGAAGACGTCCCGTATCAATTAAGACTCCAAATGTATTTTAACACGATGGCGCTCCAGCACATTTTAGTTTAATTGCGCGACAATATTTGGATGCAGTGTACCCAAATCGTTGGATAGGTCGAGGAGGGCCACAACCTGGCCTCCGCGGTCTCCTGACCTAAATCCATTGGATTTTTTCTCTAGGGCCACCTCAAACATCTGGTTTATTCCACTCCAATTAAAAATGTCGACGAATTAGGAAATCATATTGTTACAGCGTGTGAAACAATTCGGCACCTCAGGCATTTTGAACGTGTTCGTCAATCAATGCGTCGCAGGATCGAAGCATGTAGTGCAATTGGAGGTGGTCATTTTCAACAACTTTTATAATTTTACTTCTTCGCTGGTTTTCATTAATTCCACCAATTCATTCTAATAATTCTGGCCTCACTGTGCATTAATACCTGGAATACATAAGTGCAGAGCAAAAGTTATTAAAATTATTATTTTGTAACATTTTGTATTTTGTAATATGTTATTAATGATACAAAAAAATGGAATAAATAAGTGCGGAGCAAAAGTTATTAAAATTATTATTTTGTAACATTTTGTATTATGTTGTTTTGCATTTTATATTTTCTATTATGTTATTAATGATGCAAAAAATGGCTCCTACTATTAAACATAAACCAGCCAATTTGCAAATAAATCGGTTATAAAGGACTTTTGAAATAACAAGTATTAAAAGTATATTACAAAAAAAAATAAATGCCCTGTATTTCGGAAAAGAAGAGTTTCCGGACACATGGTAATGGGAACTTTTTCTTATTTTTATGTAAAGAACCTGTCCCTGAAATTTTTCGCAATATTGAAGAATCACCCTGTATATAATAATAATTGTATATTTTAAAATTTTCGAACGGCACCTTTGTTCATTTAATAACGAAGTTGGTTACAATTTCATACTTCTTGCACCTGAGTAATTCTTGAGTCGGCCTCGCCGGACTTAGCGAGTCCCCATCTCATGAGTGATAGGTAAAAGAGACTCACTGTGCAAAATTTCAGGTATAATCATTTACTTATAGGTTGCCGGCCACTGGCTCTTAGACTAAAAGTGACCACGGGCATTACAATTGGGCTTGCAACGTCATGAGTTGACGTCATCGCAAATGACCGCTTCGAGCTTACAACGCCCACGGTCTTGAGCTAGGTCAACACATCATTTGTCATAAATTGCGGGAAAAGTCAAAGAAAATGTTTAAATGTCAAGTCTAAGATCTATGGTTGAGATGGAGAGAATAAGTTTATATAACTGTGAAACAGGCACTGTAATTTGAGAACGAGGTCCCAGTTGCTCAGGCAATACATGCAAGAGATGGTATGTAATGCTTTTATATTTATTTTTTTTATTAGTATTTATTTTTCTTACAGATATTGCCTTCGCAACAGAATCAATATATGCTGCTTTACAAGAGTCAAATTCTTTTTCTGGTGAATCTGCTGAAAAGACATTCGAAGAGGAAATAAGACACGACACGGAGGTTATTGGGACTGAAGTTGCAGAAACAGAAAGTATGTAAAATAATTTTGAATATTAAGCAATATTTAATTGAAAACTTTGAAGTTTTAGTACATGCATTTTCTAAATATTTTCACCTTGCTTGTACAGATGGTCAACACGTTGCGTCCTTTTTTTTGAAGCATATCGCTCAATGGGGAATAAATTTAGTAATGGGAAATATTCCCAAAAAAAAATATGGGAAGAAATATCAAATATTTTGAAAAAAAAAGAAAGGGTCAACTTTCGTTTAAGGGAAATCAGCTATGAAAAAAAAACAAATAGCATTCAGAGGCCCTTCTGAACACAGAAACATTAAAAATTACCCGCGGAAATGCGTCATTTCCATAATAAAGGAAATTTTTGTGGACTTTAGAAAAAGGAAAATCAGTTACTTAAAAAATATTTTTTGCTGTGAATTATAGACATTTTCTTAACACAGAAACGCCAAAATTTTCCCGCGGAAATGCGTCATTTACATTATAAAGGAAATTTTGTGTAATTTAGAAAAAGGGAAATCAGTTAAATAAAAAATATTTTTAGCTGTTAATTAAAGACATAATTCTTAATACAGAAACGACAAAATTGTCCCGCGGAAATGCGTCATTTCCATAATAAAGGAAATTTTTGTGGACTTTAGAAAAAGGAAAATCAGTTACTTAAAAAATATTTTTTGCTGTGAATTATAGACATTTTTCTTAACACAGAAACGCCAAAATTTTCCCGCGGAAATGCGTCATTCCCATTATAAAGAAAATTTGTGGACTTTAGGAAAAGGGAAATCAGTTACATAAAAAATATTTTTTGCTGTGAATTATAGACATTTTTCTTAACAGAGAAACGCCAAAATTTTCCCGCGGAAATGCGTCATTTTCGTTACCTCTATGGAAAAAATGTAAAAAAGTGAAAAAATGTGACAATTTTTTTTTTAGTTTTAAACGTAGTTCTGAACACAAAAACCCAACGTTTTTAATCTTCTAATATTTTGGCCTGCCCAAGGCTTGACTTGACCGTTTTAAAAATCGGTCATTGTTACGATCCTGATAAGGATAAATGCATGTTTACAGACACCTACCAAATATCTCATTCGATTTCGATGCGAGTTAAACTGTTTTAAAAGCGCGCAAAGAAGGTAGAATTTTTTTGCGCTAAAATTGCTAAGTCTGACAATATACGATATCTACACTACTATAGCAACTGTTGACACCATACCTACATTTGACAATTGTGTTGTCTTAGTGACAGTATTGAAGTGACAATAATCTCTTGACGATGTGTCGCTTTACACGATTTGTAGAAATTTCCCTTCCACGTTCACGCCACGAGGCTTTTGTTTTCGCAGTTGAACATGGTTTGTTACCTAAACGCCCTTTCTGCAAAACAAAATCTAAAGGACACGGTAGTAAACCAGAAAGTTTTTCGCATTATAAAAGTGAAAACGATTTGGGTATATTCTATCGCTGTCCGAAATCAACCAAGTGTAGAGCAGATATAACAGTTGCAAGAAATACTTGGTTTGAAAAAAGTCATTTATCTCCAGAAGTGGAAATAAGGTAAATACCATATTTGATACTTATACTTATGTTTTTATAAACAAAAAATTAAAACAAATGTATAGTAAAATATTAATTATTTTAGAGTATTATTTGGCTTTGTACATGGCGAATCCTATGAAAGGATCATTTTGGGTACCAAGTCATCAGAGGCACAGTTGTCTAGTGCAACAATTGCTGCCAGAATGAGATATTGCCGGCAGATGATAACAAATGCATTTACCCAAATGCAAGCGAATTTACCAAAAATAGGAGGCCCTGGCATAATTGTACAGGTAAAAGTTAAAATCAAATAAATTTACTTACTAAGTATGCGGTATCGACATCCAAGCCGATAGATTAAATTCGATTAAACATTGCAGATTGACGAATCCAAATTTGGTAAAAGAAAATACAACAGAGGAAGAGTAGTTGAAGGTCACTGGGTATTCGGAATGATTGCCGATAACTCAGAAGACTTGCGAATGGTAATTTGTCCCGAAAATAAAAGGGATGCGGGCACGTTAATTCCCCTTTTGGAACAACATGTCGAGAAAGGGTCTATTATCCATTCAGATATGTGGAAAGCATATGAAAAACTTACTGAATATGGCTATCAACAGTATACTGTTAACCATAGTGTTGAATTCGTGGCTGAAGACGGAACTCATACCCAACGGATCGAGTCGTCGTGGTCGGCTGGCAAAAATTTTGTAAAAGGTCAACATATTCCACCAGACGAATTTGCAGACCGACTCTGTGAGTACTTGCGGAGACGCCATTGCAAGAAAAAGAGCCTAAATCCGATGGATGAACTAATTAAATGTATAAAATTAGAGTATGGAAATTTTTCAAATAAATAGTTTCAAAATAAAAATCATTATTTTGACACATCCACCACAATATTGTCGCAAAAGATACTTTAACTTTTAAATCCATACAGAATTCTTACAAAATCACATGCTTTTTATTTAACATTTATATTTATATAACTAACATCGATGTGGATGTAATTAATATACGCGAGCGAAGCAAGCGCGCCCGGTCGACGTTTCAAAATCCGCGCGGCGATTTCGAAACGTCGATCGGGCGCGCTCGCTTTAAAAAAAAATGCTACACATCCACTTACTTGAATAACACTCGTTTATTCACAAAACTCGTAAAACATCAATATGTAAATTAATTCCTCAATATTTTCCTTAAAAAAAGTCCGCAAATAAAATTATATCTATGTGGATGTAATTAATATACGCGAGCGAAGCAAGCGCGCCCGGTCGACAGACAACAGCATGGTGTAGCCCTGTTGCTGTCGCATCTTCTACTGGAATTTTTAAAAAACAGCAGGAAACAGATGATACTACATCGGAGCAAGATGTAACATCTGACAGTGGATGTTCAGATCGTAAGTTAATACATTTTTAGGAATGAAATGTTACTAAAGGTTAAATAATAATAATTGTAGAGCCTTCGATTTCGGAGCTTGATGAGCTTTCCTCAGACTCATATCTACGACGCATAATCATCATTTCAACTGCAACATCAATATTCAGTTTAACACCTAAATAATTAATATATTTTACTGAAATATGTATATGTAATTAATTAATTCATTCTTAGTTACATTAGTAAAATCTATGAGACCAATTTAACTTTTTTTACCTAGAATATATAAAAATTATATATAATTACCATTTCTACCTAACCGTCAAACCATCTGTCAAACTAATAACTGACAAATACAGGGTTAACTATGACTAAGTACAAATATTTTAAGAGGGGATAGAAAAAAATAAGAATTAACAGAATTTCCTTTCAAAAAATTTCCAAACTTATTTATAAAGCGAAAAAAAATTGTTTTCGATGTTATATTAAATCCTTATTTAACGCCGCCAATGCGAGAATCAGAGTATGCAACCAGCAAGCTCCCGGCATGCAACAGTCGGCCATAGTCGGCAGTCGGTCCAGTCGAGTCGGTTCGCTGTCATGTTATAATTTAATTCCTGTGTTTACGTTGTAGTTTTGTGTTCTTCTTCAGTTTTTAGTGCCTTATTTTAATTTAAAACGTTTTATAGTCAATAAATAAAGGAATATGTGTCGGGTATAGATATTTTCCCACAATATAGTTCGCCGGTTTCTTTTTCTAGGTTATGGGACGAGACTGCCGCGGGTGTTAAACGTTTTCTATTATCTATTACTCTATTAGAACCTACCTACTCATCTCTTTCTTCGATTTTGTTATAATACATAGGCATTGTACCTACGGGAAGTGTTTTTATCGGTAGTGAGTAAAAATGTAGTTTTACCAGTTTGTAACCAAATAATGAGAAATGAATGCAAAATACACGAGTTAACTGGATTAACTATTACCTATCTACCTATCAGGTATTATTACTAATAAGAATGTCAGTTTTTGTCATTTCTGCACTTAGAAACACTGCAAACGACCTGGAAGTTGTTGACAGATGTAATGTCAACTATGGATCTAAGCCATAAGCCCTCTCAGTCGATATTCATCATAGGCGCCGACTTCCGCAGGAAAAGAGGGTTTTTTCCCATTTTTTAATATCGAGCTAAAATTCTGGAATAACTTTTTTATTGTCTTTTAGGGCTCCCTGAGCACGTGGTTAAATTTTTGTACTTAGTCATAGTTAACCCTGTATAAACAAACATGGATCCCAACTCTGTTCCACTAGGATTCAAATCACATCCGTGAACAATGCGCACAAGAGCAGTTTTAACCTAGTGGAACGGGTAAAATTGCGATGGTCGTTCTGGGCGTTGCGATCGCTTAGTGGAATGCACTCAGTATGATCCCAACTAACCTGTCTTTTTATAATGAGAATACACAGACAAATTTTCGATTTCTGTGTAAATCTTTTTAATACTGCCTGGTTGGAAAATGAAAATTTTAAAAACTGGCCTGTGAAATCTAAGCATTATTGAATATGCTGCTTGCAATATTTGTGACACTGAAATGTTTCCAAATAAAAATGATATTTTACGACATGGAAAACAGACTAGCACTTACAAGCAATCAAAACCATTAATCAAAGCAAAAAATATATTTGGGGATAGCAAGCAATTTTGACTGTACAGCAACGAATAATTTCTATATATCTTGTTAAAAATCTTATATAAAACTAGTAACAGAGATTAAATGTTTCATTTTTGATAATGGACTTTTGTAATGATGACGTAATTGACGTTTTAGATCTACAGATTGAAAAGAAATTCAAAAACAAATCATTAAATCACGTTTTGCAACGATTTTCATTCATATCAAGAGTAGGACAATGGGTGGAAGGATCGTGCGATGCTAGACTATGAACATGTAGGTATGAAATGTAATTTACCAGCTCAAGAATATTGGGCAAAGGTGTTTAAGTTAGCGAATTCCGCTATCTGTGCAATTTTTAAAAATTTGAAAATAGTAATGAGTGTGTTGTCAATATTGCCATTTTCTAATGCCAGTGTGGAAAGACTATTTAACGATTTAAATAATATTAAAATTAAATTAAAATAAATTAAAAACTGACTTGTAGCAATATTAGCTGTCAAAAACGGCATTAAAAACCAAAGTGGCGTTTTAAAATTCACACCAACTGATTAGATGATAATCAGGTCTATATGGGATGAGAAATAAGTCATTGTAAAGAAAATTTATTTTTAGATATCTTATTTAAATATATATATTAGGAGATAATGTTATATGTAGGTTTTATATAGGTTTTTGAAGAGCGTAACTTTAGGTTGTTGAAAGCATTTTCAAATAATGTAACACTTTGAATTGGCACGGCGCGTCATAGCACAAATACCAGTTTCTACTTCAAATTAGAACTAAAAATAACAGCAAGATTCACTTGCGATTCCACAGAGCGGAGTTCAGCAAATTGTTGTTACCTAAATGAAGAATAGAACACTTTTGGGGAGTGAGCAGGGATATTTTGATGAAAAAGTGGAGGAACTTGAGAGACACTTATGTTCGCTTGAAAGGAGAATACATGCCCAGTGGCTCTGCATGCAAAAAAAGAAGAAATGAGATTTTTTGAATTGATGACATTCCTAAATGATACATTAAACTACAAATCTACTGTATCAAATGTCACAATACCTAAAGTAGGAGGAGCTACCATTCCATCCACCATGATATCTCCCGAGGCCAACGAGAAGTCAGAACTAGTTTCCTCGCAGAAGCGATCATCAACACAGAAAATAGAATATGCAATTATTGATGCTCTAAATAATATTAATGCAGGTCCTGTGACTCCCCTGCATCCTGTAAACTATATAATATGTTCTCGAATATCGGAATTGCTTTCTCAAATGCCCCAGCACGAGAGGACGGTTCTTGAAATAAAACTTCTTCAGCTTACATATGAATCAGCTAAAGATTATTTACAATGAACATTGTCAGTAATATGTACTTGTTATTTTTATCATGGGACCCATACCATCCTTTGGGAAATGATTTCTGGACCTTCACAGAAATTTAAATTGAAAACAGGGGCAGCCTCACCTAAAATCTGAGAAAGGATTGCATATATTTTTGCAATATATATATATATTTTCATAATCTACTCATAGATATTATAAGTAGAGTAGATAAGTTTCACAAAAAACATTTTAAAGTTTTTTCAATTTCGGGCTATAATTTTAAGAAAAATGATTTTTTAAGAACGTCTACTTATCTTTATTAGATTATGAAATAAAATTTTGCAAAAACATATGCAACCCTTTGTCATATTCTAGGTGAGGCCGCCCCTGTTTTCAATTTAAAATTCGCAAATTCCGTTCGATATTTTTTTTGTCACGAAGGTTTTCTGTGAAGGTCACTTAAGCGCATTTCTTGCAGCAAATTATGATATGCCCCTTGCTTTTTTCTCTTTCTAAATATATCTCGCACCCAAAACCGTCTTTGTTTATTCTTAGTCTTTCTTAAGCGCAGCAGAAGACACAGAAAAAGCACTGTATTTGCTTTTCGCCGCATTTCAACATAAAACATTTTTTTACCGTAAATCCGCCAAACAACAAACACAGTATGTTTAGAATTTAAAAAGTGAGGTTAAAAAACCTACAATATCGGTCAAAAGTTAAAATTATTTCTACTTTTTCCGACATCGTATGAATTAAAATTTTCGGATGAAAATGGGCGGTAAAATATTTGAATGTATATTAACCAATAGGAACGCTTTCGGATCTTCGCATCGCGAATTCGGATGCATGGGACGCAGGCTTAACACCTAAGTCAAATTACTTAACTAACTAAAATTAGTAAAATTCAACATCTTGTCCTCCAACTTGAACTATGCCAGAAACCGACGCAAATGCGCGTGTGCGAGCTAGTGGACAGTTCAAGGAGTGGTGGCAGCTGCGGCTAGTCGGGAGAACCAACAAGAACGGGGAAAGGAGACTGGAAAACGGTAGCGGTTAGCTGGGCTGCTGTTTTTTCGCTCTCTGCCATCGAAAACAGTTTGAATTATTATTAAGTTTATGTAACCCAGTTTGATAAATGTGTTTTATTAGAATATATGTATATTTAGTGTCCTTACTTCATTAATTGATTCCTGAGAACCCATTTGTCAGACTGAGTCCGGCCAAGCTACAGACTGCTACACATTGCAAAGGAACATATTTGTTATAAAAATTGGACTGGTTCCTCAACAGCGATGTAGCCTAATATCATAATCTAAGGTTTTAATGAAAGTTTGGCTATGCATAATCTAAAATACAAATACTTTATTGCTGACAGGCATGTGAATTTAAGATGGTAGCGCCACTGTGACCAGTCAAGGAACTACAAATACTGACTTTGAACAAGTTTCTTTTATTATTTTGATTTGCAATAAGTAATAACTATAGGACATAAAGTAAATCATAAAATACAAGGATTATTTCGCTACACATAAGAAAATTTTTAACTGGAAATATTATACAAAGGCTGGTCAAAATTACTTCAAGTGTAATACATAGTAGTGTTAATGGCGATATTGCTGCTCTAAAACATGTAGCTAATAAAAGTTTAATTCTAAATAATTTAGAAAGTCTTGAAATTTTAAAGTTTTTCAAAGATAACAGGTTTAACTTAACACACAAAATCAGTTCAAATCTACACTTACATTTTCAGTTTTAATATAATTAAGTTATTTTTATCCACCCTGTATATGCATAGTTAGTCGCAATATGTATTATATATGTATTAAAAGTAGTTTAAATATATATAGTCAGTGGTCGCGCGATTTAAGGCATCAGTACTTAAATCGAGGTGACTAGATCGCTGTGGGTTTGACCCTCGCAGCCGGTAGACCATATATAAGCTATGTTCATAAAGAGGAGGAAGGAAGAGGATTGGCACCTAACTGCGGGTATGGTAGGGTGGAGAATGTTGACTTGGGTCAATGTGAGAGATTGATATCGGTTGACATTTGACTACCTCCCTAATTAATGAGGTTTTCCAGGTTTCCCTCATTCCTGCACTGAATGGTGGTTAGGGCCTACCAATGTAAGTCGTTCCTGGGCGCAAATGCGGCCTGCTTAATAATAATATGCTCCCCCTCTCCCGCACAAGTCTTCGACTTCTGGGCTAATCCTCGTGATTAGAATGAGGGGTAGAGATATTATTATTATATTATACGTCAACTATTATTTGTAAACATTTTTCATACAAGTTTTTATAGCAAAAATAGTTTAGGCCACGTTTTCAGTTCCATACTTTTATAGAATGTTTGAATTTTTAAAATTATTTCGGTATATTGTTAGCCTCCTTAACTGTATGACACATTATTTATTCAAGTTGATTATAAGTAATGAAATATTCTATGACATATTATACGTTAGCATTTTTGCTTGTTTTTGTGTGTTTGTGTGTTTAAATTAAAATGTAAGTATTTATTTTAATTTAATATTGATTATATCTATACCAATTTTTAATTTATATTTGTAAGTCATGTAATAGGTTTCTTGTTTATATTATAGTCTTTGGTACTGAGACCTGAAGATGTAGTCACCGTACTACGAAATCGGTAGTTTATAAATAAATTAAGAGGAGTTTATGAGATTTACCTTTATTTATAAACCCTATCTATATATCTACTACTCATATGGGTAAACCATCTTCAATAATGATAAAATAGTTGAAGAAAAATATTTTGAAAAAGTTGCCACGTCTTGAGTGTATTTGGTAGATGATATAAAAATAAAATGATATCCTATTTGGGGATTGAAGGACAGATTCAAAATATATATATATATATATATATATATATATATATATATATATACAGGGTGATTCAGGTTTAATCTTGATAATATCAGGAATCGATATAACAGGTTAAAATAATGTTCATTTGTGATATAAACTTATTTCCTAAAACGCATTACATTTAGTTAAATTTGTGTTAATAAAGAGTAAGTACTGATTTTGTATCATTCTGGTCCAAATATTTTTGTGTCATATGAGCATAAAACGATATTTATTTAAAGAAGCCTGTAGATAGCAGCTATTGCAGTTATGTTATTGTGTATTTGATACCGTAATGTGACACTAATGGGTTCCGTATGTGGTGAGTTTTCCTATCTCAGTAGGCTAAGAAGAATAATTTGAATATGATAATTTTTGTTATGTCAATATAAAAATGTCACGAATGATACTGGTAATTTTGTGAATATATTGTGATACCACACGAGAATAGGCAGTTTTACTTGAGTGACCCACATTGGCAGGGAGCTGGGCTGTTCATCTTTGGCAAGTGCTGCAGCTTACCAAGGTAGGAAATACAAATCAAATAATTAAACGAAACGATGGGCATTTCAATAAATTCGCAATCATCTCTGTATCACGACCTACTAAGCAGTTGTGCTGTTTAAAATACGATTTAGCAAGTTCTGCTCGTTTTCTTGTCTATATTACTATTCCGGTCCTTGGTACTATCGCTCGCCGTTCGTGCTCCCTATCAAAGATATCGTTAACTATAGAATAGCAATGGCCGGCTTGAGAAGCTGTCCTTGTAACCGCACGCAATTTTGACCAGCCAAGTGCCTTAGAATTATCGCTGATGTTCATGTATTATTAAAATACGTAATTAATACTTAAAACAATCAACAGTGTGCAGAGCAAGATCTAGATACCAGTCAACATCCATAACCGCTCCAGTAAATACGCAGGGAAGCACCTAATTTCCTTTCTATTATCCTGAAATCATTGGTTTGGTTCTCTCTTTAGCTGTCCCACCTGACCTGGGTCCGAGCTAAGCAGAGGCATCGCTACCTGTGGTTTTCTTAATTTTTGTTTTGCAAATAATATCGATTTGTTACTTATAGTCAATAAACCTGTTGTGCCTGTGTGCTTATTGTCATTTTACCCGGATTTAATGTAGGAAACGGAACACAAAGGTCCTTTGACAAATAAAATAAAAATTCCAGCGATCGCCTACATCCACCGATTCTACAAAGTTCTACTACCCTACATTTCAGAAGAGCCAAGTAATTTTTTATCGCAAATGCACTAGTGAAAACTAGTTCCGAAATGGTTGAATCACAAACACAAATGTTGGACGATTTACCCCTTCATAATACTACTCCCCAGTCACAGATGGATCCATTTAATATAGAAATGTTTTCTATATTAAATGGGTGGAAACATCTAGGTATGCTAATGAATACCCACAGACAAAACTCTATTCAATAATTATCTAAAAATGTATTCTATTTACTAACCTGATATACTCTATATATGGAGTGGGAACTCGAAATTAAAATAAAATAGATGAGATCTGATCTATTTATGCATTTTTATGATTTCTTCATAAGGTGGCCTCCTATTTTAGTAGGTCGTTATGATACTTGACAGTTAACCAGTTTGACGCTGTCGACATTATTTAATTTCATTTTGACATTTATTGGTATAATAATTTTTATAGTTAGATATTTGACTCAAGTTAAAGGAGGCCACCTGATGAAGCAATCCTAAAAATCCAGAAATAGATCAGATCTCATCTATTTTGAATTTCGAGTTCGCACTCCATATATAGAGTATATCAGGTTAGTAAATATATTAAATTTTTAGATAATTATTGAATAGAGTTTTGTCTGTGGGTGTTCATTAGCATACCTAGATGTTTGGTATCAGAGAGCATGCATATGACCTCATTGATAGGAATTGTAGGAGATTTGATACATATTAGCTTAAAATACCTTTCTTAAACAGTAAAAAAGAAGGTTCAGATTGCGAAAAGATTCAATTGATGCTGTTTATGTACCACCGGAAGCAGACGAAATCACGGATGAGGAAGACATCGACGATAACATTATTGGAGAGAGGATTCAGACAGATATTGCAGGGAATTACGAAATACATTTAAACGAAGATGAGTCTTATGAATCTGATGACGATGACTCCTTGAGCAAAATAGCAAAACAAGAACGCGCAAATAAGAAGAATGACCATGTTCAAACTACTTATACTACACCAAATATTACGCCAAAATGGGAGAAAACAGACATTCCCACTTATTCTATTAAATTAGAGTATCGCTTCAATCGGTAGCAAATTGATATGATTGGTCAAAAGATGGAGATAAAGAGGTTCGCATTGTAAGAGAAACCATGAGCCGAAATAGGTTTAGATCAATAAAACAAAATATTCATTTATCAGACAATACTGCGCTAAACATAAAAGATAAATTTTCGAAGTTGACGCCAATTTTTGATATAATAAACCAAAAGTTTATACAATTTGGTATATTTGCAGAAAATCTTTCCATTGATGAGGAAATGGTTTCTTATTTCGCACGCCACTCTTGCAAAATGTTTATTCGTGGAAAACCTGTTAGATTTGGCTTCAAGCTATGGTGCCTATGTTCTGATACCAATTACTTATTTGCGTTTATTTCATATGGCGGAAAAGCTGAAAAATCTGTCAATACTCCCTCCTCCCCGAAAACCCACAGCACCATAGAGTACTGTTTGATAATTTATTTACCTCGTATCAACTTTTGCCATCTTAAAAATAAAGGATATTTTGCAACAGGAACGGTAAGAGAAAATCGAACCGGAAAATGCCCACTTGATAACAGTAAATCTATGTGAGAAAAGAAAGATGTTGCGCATTTGACCGTAATTTAGAGGTTTTGGTGGTACAATGGAACGAGAATTCTGTAGTCACTGTAATGACAAATATTTGTACAATTCTATCCCTCGCACATTCCTCGTAAGGAGCACAAGGAAGTTCTTGTTCCACAGCCTAATGTTATACAGGAGTAGAACAAATACATGGGTGGAGTGGATCTTCATAACAATGAAATTGCTAATTACCGCATCAGAATAAGGGGAAAGAAATGGGTAGCCAATGTTTACTAATATTGACAGTATTGTTGTCAACAGTTGAAAAATTTTTAAAATTGTGAATGACTCCAACATGCCTCAACTAGAATTTCGATCGCAGGTAGTTTACAACCCACATGTTTTTGTGAAATCTTGTAACTTTTTTTGTTAAAACATGACAACATAATCTTAGTTCGTGTGTTTTAAAATCAAAAAAAAAATCCATACTAAAATTGCATTATTTTATGGATTTGGCTGTTAATTGGTTAATATGAATGATTCAAAACGCGAGCAAAACAAGCAACGTAAAAACAAGAATTATAGAGTAAACGCATTTGAGGAAAGTTAATCTTTTCTGAGTTCATTTTTTGACGACCTTCCCAAACAACCTTCCCATTATGTTAGGAAGAATACCAACAAATTATATTTAGAGCAGCAATTCACTACACTAGCAGCTGTATAATTTTTATAAAAAAACCTGTGAGGAAAATCAAAGTAAATTTCGCGGTATCAAGATTTTTAAACAATTATTTAAGGAGAAAAATCTTAGTTTCTTTTCAGTGTCAAAGCATCAAGTGAAGCCAGAATGAAACTTGAGCCATATGAAGTCCTTCAACTCGAATACAGTTTTTTCAAAGATAATAGCAAATCAGAATTCCTTCGCCATTCTACAATAAAACCATGCAGAGATAATCTTGTGACATTAAGGCAATTTACTACAGCTTTAATGATAATGGTGAAATAAAAGTAAAGCTTGATTTTGATGAAGAACCTAGCAATCTTTCATGCAAACCGAAAAGTAATGTTGTTTCTGTTTTGAACTATCCTAGGCTTTACCATGATCGCTTGCCAATTACGCAGAAAAATTGGACACACCTCCAAGAATTAAAAAGTGTTATTTCTCAAGACCGTCACCTATCGATACACAAGACAATGTATAGGACAAAAGAATGAAAATGGAGACGAGTCTTACGGAAGGAACCAGAAACCAAATATCATGTATCAAAATGCGGAAAATGCAGAAAATATTTTTTTATTTTATTCTAAATTTGAAATAATAATCTTTCATGTATTTCTTGTGTTACCAATGTATTCATTTAGTTAATAAACATAATTTTAAAATTATAGTCTCATAACAATACCTGCTAAGGTCATAAAAAATAGTGACAATATCTGCTATATGTGTCTAAAAAAAACGAATTATATTTAATGAAAATAGTTTACTACGCTCGTGGTAAACCTACTTTCACAAATTAAGTTAAAATTTTGCATAACACAGTTATCACAATCAAATTCAGGAATGTTTATATTCCCTCCTGTAAAAAAATCTAACTTGCACTTTGCAGATCGCCGACGATATATTGCTAGGACAGAGTCAGAACAGATTTGTTCATTTCTTTTTGACTATATCATTAATCACTTTCATTATACTGTTAGACACTTGCATATTTTTTGCGATTCGACTGGAGGACAAAACAAAAATTATACGGTATTTAGGTTTCTACATTTCATGACACATACGGTGAAAAGGCTCGACTTTGTACAAATTACATTTCCAATAAGCGGCACTCCTTTTTAGAATGTGACAAAAATATGCGTCTGATCAACCTGAAGACAAGAATGGACTTCCCAAAGGACTAGTATCAACTACTTCAGGATTACTGGAAAGATTCACTTCACTACTTGAAAGTCATTGGCAAAAGACGCCGATAACAAAGATTATTAAGAAAAAACAAAATAGCAATTCTACTCCACTTACCGATACTTGTGAGATATGATGGTAAGTTTTTGGATATATTTTTCAATAGAAGGTATCTTTTGTTTCTTTTTCCAGCTGTACTCTCAATAAATGAAGAGAATACATATTTCTCTTATGAAATTGAACTTGTTTTGTCCAATCATTAGGCTTGGACCTTCTACTTGTATGAGGAACTGCTTTAACTACTACGTTAAACTGAATATAAGATTTTTTATTGCAATGTTTTTTATTTCTTTTATATTAGATTGTAAAATATAAATTTTATTGAATAATTTATTTTGTGCAGTAGTTATAACAATTTTTATACCATCAACAGTCATTGTTTCATTAAAACCTATAACCTGCATGCCTATAAACAGACCAATAAATATTACCAATATTCATTTCTATTTTGACCTAAAACGAATTTCAAAGCGCTAAGCTAAGCGCTTTCGGCTTCAAACAGCCATCATCAGAGCTAATTCTACAATTTAACAAAGGTAAAGAGTGTAACTATATTAAAAATCAACTTACGTCAAAATCTAGATACCATAACATAATAATAGTTATTATAGTTATTTATGTATCAAGGAATTATAAAGGCCTTAATTACCGATGGCAAAGTTTGCGTCTGAGGGCCTCCGGCCCGGACAGCAATTGCCTGAGGTTATTAAGGCTTATTAATTCCCGTGGTACATAGATAATTTTATTTCTGACCGATTTCAATATATTTCAAAATATTGTTTATTTTTAAAACAGAAAAATGTACCAATTTATTACCTTCCCAGTATATTTGAATCAGTTACCATTGATTATAAGAGTTTTGTTGTTGCTAGGTTGTTGCTATGTTACGTGTTACTTGTTTATAAACAGAATTTTGTTATCAAGCTGTGTTTGCGTCAAAAACGTGTTTTCTACCCCAAATATAATGGAGCAGATTTTGAAAAAAGCTGAAAAAGCAAGAGAATCATTAATTCCATCGAAAAGTGAAGCCGTATACCAAAAAGAATACAAGATATATCTGGAGTGGCTGACACGGAATAATGTTATGCCAAAAGATGCCACTGAAACTGTATTACTGGCATATTTTCAAGAATTGGTAAAGGAATATTCTATGTTTTTCGGTAGATTTGGTAGTAATTGTGTTTATTCGTTGCAGTCAGAAACGTATAGTCCGAATTCTTTATGGACTAAATGGTCAATGCTAAAATCGAAGGTGAATATACATGAGAAACGAGATATCACCAAGTTCAATGAACTAGAGGCTTTTTTGAAACGGAAGAGTAAGAGTTATAAGCCGAAAAAGTCTGCTGTTTTATCTCCTAATGATGTTATCAGATTTATAAAGAACGCTCCTAATAAAATTCATTTGTTGCATAAGGTAATTTTTTTCTTATTTTCCTTTTGTGTGTATTTATTTCCTTTTTTGTTTTAGGTTGTTTTGATTATGGGTTATTTTGGAGGATGCAGAAGTCAGGAACTTTTGAATATGAAGATATCGGATATAGAGGACCGGGATTCCGTTATGGTAGTGAACGTACCGGAAAGTAAAACTGGTGTATCGAAGAAATTTACAATTGTGGATGAAAAAGAATTCTCTGCTTTGCCTTTATTAAGACTTTTTTTTGCGCTTCCAACAAAATAAATGTACATCTCAGCCAATTGGAAAAAACATGTTTGGGAAAATTCCCAGCAAAATCGCAATGTATTTAGGATTGCCAAACCCATCTTCCTATACGGGACATTGCCTTCGTCGCACTTCTGCTACTGCTCTAGCTAATGCAGGAGCAACTATGACTAACTTGAAAAGACACGGAGGTTGGAAAAGTTCCATGGTGGCGGAGAGGTATCTGGAGGATAGCATCGAATTGAGAAATAAAACGGCGCGTATGTTGTCTACTTTGCCATTAGAAGAGGCAAGTACCTCGACTGTAGTGAATAGAAGCTCCAGCCATACAAAAAAGAAGAAATTGTTTCCAGTGGCGGTAGTAATTTTCAGGAACATTTCAAAATTGTACATTTATTATTTGTAATGAGGCAAATAAATAAAATATGGTTCAGTTTTCATTTCATAAATACACATATATGTATATTAACATTTTTATTTTATTTTTACTTGTGAAAGGTAGAGGGAGTTATAGAATCTATAATGTCCCAAGGGAGTTATGACTCTCTTTATTGATAGCGTAACTATGACGATATAAGCTTATAATATCCCGGTCAGAAATAAATTATATTTCAGCCTCGTTTCGTAAATAAGAAATATTGTAGTACCCTCGTTAGGTGTCTAATCCACACATCTTTAAAGCAAGAACAGTGCCTGTCTCTGCGTCCCACTCCGCTGCTCTACGCAATACCTTCCAGTGTTGCCAACTTAGCGGTTTTGCCGGTAAATTTGGCGGATTGAAATTTGCCACAGTGGAATAACATGGATTTTAGCGTTAGCGGATTTTTTTGGCGGACTGTAAAATTTTTGGCTGATTTTTAGCCACACACCGTACTTATTCTATCCTGTCCGCTCCTAACGAATTTTTATAAATAAAGTGAAGGGAGGGTTCTGCTTTAGACAGCAATATGCGCAGCGCAAGCGCGTATCGTACTATTGTACCAGTGGGACAAGTTGCTCTGTCACGTTGCGTGTAAATGGGGATTCCCCGAATCCCCGAATTCGAAATCAATCGTTTCTCTCCATTTACATTTACTGAACATCTTTTCGCTTACGTAGGAATTGGTGACAATAACAGATTAATCTGATAGGTAGTAACTTAAGTGCTGTGTGCTTCCCATTGCCATAGTTTAAAGTGTGGGACAAAGTTAGGTACGTAGCAGCTATTTATTTACAAATTTTGTGTAGGTGCTATATGCGCTCAAATTTTTACGTAGATGAGAAAAGATGCCACCGAAATACTCTCAAAAGTTTCGGGAAGCGTGGATGAAAGATCCGCTGTTAAAAGAGTGGTTGATATTTGTTGAATCAACGGAGGGAAAAGTTGCAAAATGTAAATTGTGCTTTTGTACACTGGCGTCTAAATACACCGACTTAAAAAATCACGCAAGCTCCAAAAAACATAAAGCAAATGCTAAAATTATATTAGGGAAAAGTCAAACGAAATTTGCATTTGTTCCGCAGAAGCAATTAGACGACACGAAGCGTGCAGAAATACGATTAGCTTTATTTGTGGCCTGCCATACGGCCATTTCAAGTATTGATCACTTAGTTCCAGTTTGTCAATCGTTTTTTAAAGGTAAGCAGTCAGCCGGTTTAAGTGGTAAGATGTTTTATGCTTAATATTTTTAGGTCAGGAAGCAGAGAATTTGCAAATGAAACGAAGTAAATGCTCCACGATTATAAAAAATGACTCCACCACCGGATGACATTGAACAATTTATGGCTGGGATTACAACTACCTTGCGATCTTTTCCACCGAGAGACAGGGCTATTGGAAAAGCCAAGATATTTGAAATAGTCTCTCGCATGGAAATAAATATTCTGAGCAGGCCATCCACAAGTAATTCTATGGTATCCACGCCATCATCGTATGACACGAACTATTCAGAAAATACTCTTATGTCCGATACAATGGATTTCCAAGGTTATTTTTCACCAGATACAGAAGAAGTAACATATGAGTACTTAAAATAGTATTAATGAATGATTCCACTTTACTTACACAATATATAATACAAAGAAATGCTGTAATAAATCTTACCTGAGACATACTGCTAGTTTTTCTTTTGGTGACAAGGCTTCCTGTATCTTGTTTGGTTATCAGCAATTCTATTTTGTTTAGTAAAATGTCAAACTGATACCGACTCATACGAAAATATCTGAAAAATTTTTCTTCATCGTCAGTAAGTTCTTTAAACAGTGTCCAATATTCTCCTTCTAATTTTCTTTTCTTGAGCATAGGATGAACGGCCATGCGTTTTGCTTTTTTTAGTTTTATCCCGGTCTTCTTCTTCTAGTAATAATGCAATTATGGATAAATCTTCCACAGAGAAGTGTCTGAACATTTTCAACAAAAATAAACGTGCTTTTCCTACTAAAGCTACGAGTATTTATTTAGTGAGGGGCCGCGTCCGACACCAACGATAGTGTCTGTCGATGTCTGATACGACACACTTCATCAACGTTAGATGTAAATAAATGTGTCTGTCGGTGTCTGCCACGGTACTTGTCTGACACGCTGGATGTCTGTAGATATAAACGAACCTTGAATCAGCATTGAACACGCAGCGAGAGCGTGATATCCTGGTCGGGCAGTGAATTAACACCTGCGAGCGCAGAAAACTCATCTACTCACCACTATGGACCGGGTGATATTGAGGGTTTACCTGATGGCGACAACAATAGTAAGTAGCTAAGGACTATAGTTGTTTTTGGTAGCAACTACGTTGTGTTTTTACTGCACATGGATAATTTTATTTATTAAAATTATTAAAAGCAATTGCTACTCAGTAGCAGAAATATGCTTTTGTTCTGACAATTGGTTTGTCGAATTGGGACATGGGTCACTAACACAAAGTTCTTTGACACAGGTGACGTAATACTGGATCCAGCGGAGGACTCGATTGGAGAGACACCTCTCCCCGCTGACGTTGACAATGCAATGACACCCTCAGAATCGGCATTGATGCGGATATTTTGAGGATCCTGGGATCCGAGCCGGAGGCGGCATCTTCATTTGCTGCACCTGTGCATCCTGCCATAGCTACCCGTTGGTCGGAGATTATGGTAAAGGGATTGACTGATGAAACAAAGAAAGAATTACTTCATAAATATCCTGTTCCAAAAAACATGCCAATTCTAAAAGCTCCAGTATGAATCCGGAAGTTGCTGCTGCGATTTCGACGCAGGTGACCCGTAGAGATGATCGCCTTGTACAAAAACGAGAGCAGTTAAGTGCAGCTATTTCTGCCGTTGGAGAGATAATTTCGTTACTGTTAGCAAATGAGGAGGAGGGCGGTCGTAAGTACATAGAGTTGTTAAGTGCGGGCCGCCTTCTTTGTGTGTTGTTTCACCATATTGAAACCACTATTCGTAAGGAATTAATTTCCATCAATTTAAACAAAGACCTTAAAGATACGTTGGCAAAGGCCCCAACGGACCAATATTTATTTGGTAAAACCTTGGAGGAACGTATTAAAGCGGCGAAAACCTTGGAGAAATCTTCCCAGGATCTCAGGCCGGTTAAGCCGAAAGCAATTAAGAAACCGACTGCGGCGGGAAACTCGAGAAGTCCAGCCCTGCCAAGGAAGGGAGCTCGGGTTGGACATCTAAGCGAAAGGGCTCCCTATCGTCCCAACAATCCCCACCGATCGGCATACCAAGACCCTCAAATGAGTCGCTGGAAGAAAACGGAAGAGGGACGTCGAGAGACGTCCAAATCAAAGGCGGACCATCAGAAACGGCGTCCCTAAGCAGTATTAAGGTTGGTGTGTATGCTGGTAGACTAAAACAGTTTGGCAACCTTAGATTTAAAAGATTTATATATGATGGGACCAGTCTATAAATACCATAGAATATCAATGGAAAATTGTAGTGTGGGCCAAATACACTTGCACTACATTTTGTATCGACCCACTTAGGAAGCGCCATCGTGGCGCCAGAACGATTCGGCAATGGACTCCAGCTGGGACAATGACCAGAAGCCGTCCTTTCCAAGAACGACCACCCAAACTGGGATTCTAGAAACATCCACCGAAACCGTCAGGGTGGCGCCAAGGAGAAAATATAGATAGGAATACGACGCAACACAGAACACACTCCAACAAAGCTTCGCGTCGACAACATCTAGTCTGATACATCCTCTGTTTCTTTGTTTTAAATAAATATATTATTTTTACCGTTGTGAGAGCGTTTCATTTTGGCTGCACGACACAAGAAACCCTCAAGTGGTGACCCCGACGTGATCTTCAAACGTAATTTAGTGAAAGTACGCGATTTCTTTTTTTTTCTAAATTAGAGTGGTTTTAATTGTGTGCAACGCCGCGAAGCAAAATGAGTCTCAACGAGGAAAACCGCGTCGCAAACCCTACCGCGACGGAAGTGAACCATGTCGCAGTGAAACTTCCACCATCTATATCTGAGGACGACAGGTTTGCTCGCATCGAACAACAGCTTTTAGAGATGTCACAGGCAATGGCTAAGCTCTTCACAAAGAGTGAACCGCGACGACCGACAACGAGGACAACTAGGTCGCGATCACGAGGCCGTTTGCGGAGCCGCGATAGTGACAGCGATCAGTGTTGGTATCACCAACGTTTTGGTGACCGCGCCCGCGAGTGTCGCAAACCGTGCGCGTATCGTTCGGGAAACGCGACGGGCAGTCGGTGATGGCGAACGTCGACGCGTGCCCGATTCCGCGCCGTGTGTACGTTACGGATACGTACTCCTAAGGTCCAGTTTCTCGTCGATACGGGTGCTGACCTTTGTGTATATCCGCGCTCACTAGTCAAACAATCGCGATCAAAATCGGCATATGAACTCACCGCGGCGAACGGAACTGCAATTGCTACGTACGACACAGTGACAATGACTTTAAACCTCCGGTTGCGTCGTTGTTTTACTTGGCAATTTGTCATCGCGGATGTGTCGAAACCCATAATTGGAGCAGACTTTTTATCCTTTTATGGACTACTTGTGGATGTGCGCAATAAAAGGTTACTTGACGAGACTACGCGACTTACGTCTCCAGGTCAACTCGTGGGTTCTGCGTCATCCTCGATTAGGACAATTTGCGGGGAATCCGTGTTTCACAGCCTGCTCAAGAAATATTCGGACATTACGCGTCCTGCAGCTCCTTCCGCGGCTGTGCAGCATCAAACCAGGCACTACATCGAAACGACACCTGGTCCCCCTGTCGCTGAAAAACCGCGTAGACTAGCGCCTGACAAATTACGAGCAGCGAAAAAAGAGTTCGACGCTTTGCTCAGATTAGGCATCGCTCGTCCGTCAAGCAGTGCGTGGGCGTCACCCTTACATCTCGTGCCAAAAAAGGGTGAAGAATGGCGACCGTGTGGCGATTATCGCAGACTTAACGCGAGAACGCGTCCCGACCTTTACCCTGTGCGTCACATTCAGGATTTCGCGCAATCACTTCGAGGTAGAAAAATATTTTCGACCATCGACCTGATTCGCGCATTTCATCAAATCCCCGTTGCAGAAGAGGATATTCCCAAGACCGCGATAACAACACCTTTCGGTATGTTCGAGTTTACGCGAATGACGTTTGGTTTACGCAATGCGGCCCAGACCTTCCAGCGATTCATCGACGAAGTATTACGAGACCTGGATTTCTGTTATGCGTACATCGATGACATCATCGTAGCTTCATCGTCCGAAGAGGAACACCTGCGTCACCTGGAAGTATTGTTTCAACGATTGCGAAACTACGGCGTGGTTGTAAATCCCGGCAAGTGCGTTGTCGGACAAAATCAAGTGAAATTCCTCGGTTTCTTAGTAAACAGTGACGGCACGCGTCCGCTCCTGAAAAGGTCGAGGCAATAAAGACTACCCGCTGCCTACGACAATAAAACAATTACGGCAGTTTCTTGGTGCCCTAAACTTTTACCGTCGGTTTGTGCCCAACGCAGCAGGTGTCCAGGCGCCCTTAAATGACCTAAAAGGGACCAACAAAGCTAACGCAGCAATAAAGTGGACGGAAACCGCGACAAGTGCTTTTGATGCCGTTAAATCGAGTTTAGCACGTGCAGCTTTACTTGCGCATCCCGAAGTAAATGCGCAGATTACTCAGTGTGTGACGCCTCAGATTTTGCAGTTGGTGCAGTTTTACAACAAAATAGTGAGGACAACTGGGAGCCGCTAGGGTACTTTTCGAAAAACTCAACCCGGCTCAATGCAAATACTCTGCTTACGATCGCGAACTTTTAGCGATTTATGAAGCAGTAGTATTTCCGGCATATGATAGAGGCAAGAACATTCGTCATTTACACCGACCACAAGCCTCTAACATATGCCTTCGCGAAAAAGTCGAGTCAGTGCACACCGCGACAGTTCCGCTATTTAGACTTTATTAGCCAGTTCACGACCGACATCCGTCACGTGGCTGGTCGCGAAAACGTGGTAGCGGATGCGTTGTCTAGGTGAACGAGATAAGCGCGACTTTAGACTACGAGGCGCTCGCTGCCTCACAACAAACAGACGACGATATCGGCTCATACGTCTACGGACAACACGGCCTCATCCTAAAGCGGATCAAAATACCTGACACTAACGCGTCTGTATTTTGTGACATGTCTACGGATTCCGCCAGGCCGTTCATCACCAAGCCATTTCGCAGGATAGCCTTTGATTCGGTGCACCGTCTTTCGCACCTCGGTATCAACGCTACGGTGAAGCTCCTGACGCAACGTTTCGTCTGGCCGTCGATAAAGCGCGATAGCAGCCATTGGGCACGCTGCTGTGTCGAATGTCAGCGGGCAAAGGTAACGCGCCACGTGATTTCTCCGACTAGTTCATTTCAACCGCCGTCAACGAGATTCGAACATATCCACGTGGATACCGTCGTGATGCCGCCATCTGAGGGCTACCGCTACTGTTTAACCTGCGTAGACCGTTTCACCAGGTGGCCAGAAGCAATTCCGTTGGAGAACCAGGAGGCAGAAACTGTCGCCCGCGCTTTATACGCCAATTGGATCTGCAGATTCGGATCACCCCAGCGAATAACGACCGATCTGGGTCGTCAGTTCGAGTCACACCTATTCAAACGTCTGAATAGTTTATTAGGTACGACTCATCTCCGAACGACTGCATATCACCCCGCGGCAAATGGCATGGTGGAGCGTTTTCACCGCCAATTTAAAGCAGCTATCAAATGCCACCGAGACGAGCGTTGGACCAGCGTCCTTCCCACTGTGCTTTTGGGAATCCGTTCGGCGTGGAAAGAGGACATCCAAGCTACCGCGGCCGAGATGGTGTACGGACAACATCTACGCCTACCTGGAGAATTCCTTCATTCCCGCAGGACAGACGAAGAGCCCAGCACCGGAGCGGACTTTGTCCAGGACCTACGACGTCATATGGAGAGCCTACGCCCTTCCGCAGTGAAACGCCATGGCGAGAAAACGCCATTCGTTTTTAAAGACTTGGCGACAACTAAACAAGTTTTTGTGCGTGTGGGTGGTGTAAAAACCCAATTACGGAATCCATATGACGGTCCTTTACAGTGGTCAAACGCGACAACAAAACATTTACGGTGCTAATGCGTGGTCGCGAAGTGAAAGTGTCTATAGACAGAGTCAAACCCGCCTACATTTTAAGTGACGCGATGGATACCAGTGACCACAAAAGTGCGTTAAATTTGTCAACTTCCGTGCCACCCGAAGTTACCACTAGGTCAGGTAGAAAAGTTCGTTTTCCTGACCGGCTGCAGATTTCATGATTCCCAATCATTGGCGAGGGGGTACCTGTGGGCCAAATACACTTGCACTACATTTTGTATCGACCCACTTAGGAAGCGCCATCGTGGCGCCAGAACGATTCGGCAATGGACTCCAGCTGGGACAATGACCAGAAGCCGTCCTTTCCAAGAACGACCACCCAAACTGGGATTCTAGAAACATCCACCGAAACCGTCAGGGTGGCGCCAAGGAGAAAATATAGATAGGAATACGACGCAACACAGAACACACTCCAACAAAGCTTCGCGTCGACAACATCTAGTCTGATACATCCTCTGTTTCTTTGTTTTAAATAAATATATTATTTTTACCGTTGTGAGAGCGTTTCATTTTGGCTGCACGACACAAGAAACCCTCAAGTGGTGACCCCGACGTGATCTTCAAACGTAATTTAGTGAAAGTACGCGATTTCTTTTTTTTTCGAAATTAGAGTGGTTTTAATTGTGTGCAACGCCGCGAAGCGAAATGAGTCTCAACGAGGAAAACCGCGTCGCAAACCCTACCGCGACGGAAGTGAACCATGTCGCAGTGAAACTTCCACCATCTATATCTGAGGACGACAGGTTTGCTAATTGGGCGTTCCTATAATCATTGTTTGAGTAACGCCAAGGCTACAGTAGATCTTAGAAAAGGGTTTTATAGTTAATTATAGCAGAAGTAAATTAAAGCCGTCCCATTGTGTGGAATATTTGGGGTTTATTTATGATTCGGTAAATATGAAAGTATCTCTCCCGAGACGTAGAGTTAATAAAATAATATGGTTGTTGAAAAATTTTCAACTGCGCAAAGTTGTTGCATTAGGGATTTTGCAAACTTCTTGGACTTTTTGTTTCCGTTTGTCCAGGAGTTAGGTATGGATGGGACTATACGAAGCTTTTTGAGCGAACAAAATTTTTAGCATTAAAAAGATGTGCAGGTAATTACAATGCAAGGTTAAATTTACCATTACACCTTAAACTTGAATTTGACTGGTGGTTAAGCAATATATCAGATGCTTCTAATATTAGAGTAGATTCCTATAAAATGGAACTTTTCTCTGATGCTTCCAAAACTGCATATGCGTCAGGTAGAAGGAACCACGGTTTTTGGTCAGAAACGGAAAGAGAACTCCACATTAATATTTTAGAGTTTAAGGCGGTATTTCATGCTTTAAAAAGCTGTGCTTGTGAAATGTCGGATTGTAATATTTTATGCAGGGTTGATAATACTACGGCTTTGGCATATATTAACAGAATGGGGAGCGTGCAACATCCGGTATTGAATCAAATATCGCGGTGTATTTGGCAATGGTGCGAAGTAAAAAATATTTTTCTCTTCGCAACCTATATACGCTCGGAAGATAATTGCGAGGCCGATGCGGAATCTCGTATCTGCTTATCAAAAGAAACCGAATGGGAACTGAGTGATCTAATTTTTCAACAAATATTAGAAAAATTTGGCCAGCCGAGCATTGATCTTTTTGCAACAGGGTGCAATAAGAAATGTGATGCCTTTGTCTCGTGGAAGGGAGGTTCAGACTGCGTATCAGTAGATGCGTTTTCCATAAACATTATTTCTATGCTTTCCCTCCCTTTTCAGGAGTCTTGCAAAAAAATTGTACAGGATAGGGCTAGGGGAATAGTACTGGTACCACTCTGGACCTCTCAACCATGGTACCCACTCTTTTGTGCCCTGTTGGAGAAAAAGCCATAAATATTTCAACCTTACAAAGAACTACTTTCTTTCAGAGGATTTCCGCACCCACTTTGGCCAAAGCTTACCCTGGGGCCTTAAAAGCAGGTGGGATTCCGGAAGAATCACTGGGAATCTGTTTAGCATCTATAACAGAATTAACAATTAACTAATACAATTCAGGTCTTAAACAGTGGTAGCTTAATAGAAGTAATAAGGATTTAAACTTATTCATTGCGTCAGTGCCTGAAATGTTTTTTGCAGAACAGTTTTAAAAAGGAACCTCCTTTGGGCCTCTGAGTTCCTACAGAACAGTTCTGTCCCAAATTTTAGAACCATCAATTACTTCCGATTTTAGAATAAAAAGATTTTTTAGAGGTGTTCACAGTTTAAGACCTACAACTCCCAGGTATAGTCACACATGGGATCCTGCTATAATATTGTCTTTAGAAGAATTGACGTATAAAGTAGTGATTCTCCTGGCACTGGCCACGGGACAGAGAGTATTTGTTGAGAGAGTACTTTGGCAAACATAAATTAGTAATATAATCCAGAACGAAAGAGGAATTGAGATTAAAAACAAGTGGTAGACGGGTTATACAACCCACTCTTTTATTACCATTTTACGATAAGGAGGAGGATATTTGTCCTACTCGTACGCTTTTGGCCTATTTGACTAGAACCGAGGACGTGAGAGGGGCATCTAAAAACCTATTTATTACGTTTAAGAAGCCCTTTCATAAAGCTACCTCGCAGACTATTTCTAGATGGTTGAAGACTATGAGAGTGGGTTGGATACTAACCAATACTGCTCACAGTACGTACCACGCGTCGACGTCAAAGCTGCTAGGAAAAACGTTCCCTATGATAATATCAGACTAACAGTAGGTTGGACTATAGAATCGAATCCCTTTGCAACCTTTGCAAGTGAAGTTGAATCTGAATTATATGAAGCCTCGTTGAAGTAAATAAGTCCCACCCTTCCCCAGTTTCTACCCATTATGGGTGGGTTCGGGATGTTCACTATTTTCACTCTAATGGCTCTAAGCACGCTAAATCCGTTCGAGTAAAGACCTCTGAGTAAATAGCGTTAACTTCGTGAGCGTTCCGGTACTGCTTTTGGAGTTTAAAGAGTTGACTCCAAAAGTTCCACCTCTAGGATTAGGAGCTTGAGAGCGGGCATCATGCATCATGCGCATTTTGTATTTTTTCTGGCTCTACCGGACGTTTTGTTCCTTGGTTTTGTTGTCCTAACCTCAATCTCTGACATTGTTGTTACTTCAATCTGTGGTTACGGTTACTTCTTCCTTCTTCGTCAGTTTTCTGTGCATTATTTAATTTGATTATTTCCATTATTTTTCGCATTTGCAGTTGCTGACATTCTGGTTTAAATGCTGTGAGTTTTATTTACATATTTGAATACAATAATGGATGGAACGACGCCCATTATGCATATAACTAGTGAAACGCACTCTCTGATACGAGATGAAAGCGGATGTTAACGGCGTTAAGACTGTTTTATTATACAGTAATAATGGTAAGTAAACATTTTGATAATTTTTTCGTTTTGTAAGCAGCCGTAATTTTGTATTTATTTAGACAAAGAAATCATCACTGTCCCTTTAACAGAAGGTATTGCCAAAGAATTTGGACTTCTAGAAGTAAAAAAGATGGAATCAATCCAAAAGGTACAAAGGAGGTTACTGCTCAGACAATTCAAGAGAGCCGCGAAGATTGTGATCAAATAAAAATTTGGACAACAGACAATACACTTTATTTAATAGAGTGTGTAGAGATTTGATAACGAATTTTCATCTGAATTAAAAAAATGTTTGGCAGAGAGTTGCCGAAGCCTGCAAACATCTGCATAAACACATAACTGCAAAAATTGTGAAACAAAATGGAAATCTTTAGTTCGCACATACAAAAGTATTTTATTGAATAATAACACATCTGGACAACCGAAAAGGTACTGGGAATATTATGACAGAATGCATTCCATAATGTACAAGAAAACCTGAAATAACGCCCCCAGCTACCTGCAGTAACTTATCAGGAATGACGATTAAAGGTAAGTTTGTTAAGAATACCTAGGAATTCACTTGATTGCAGTCACTTGCAAAAAAAAAGAAATTATCACTTGCCACATTTATTAATAAAATAACTATTGTTTTAGAGAAAGCAACCAAACAGCTAATTCAAGTGGAAGATGAAATAGAGGAAAGTGATAACACAAAAGAGAATACGAAGTTTGAAAGCTCATTTTCCAAATAGAGAAAGCAGAAAATGTCTGAAGCAGGGAAACGTCACCAGGAAAAGATGCAAAGACTAGACAGATTTAACGACTTATTCGAAACGATGATTAATAAAATGCCAGAAAAGTAAAATGAAAAAGCTTTACTTTTCTGGCATTTTGGCTTTAAATATAAAATTCTTTTTGTACCTATTTAAATGTTTAGTATACAAGGTGAGACATAATAAGGTGAACAAACGTTTACAGTAGATTCTATGATCAAAAATAATGGGGCGTCGGACAAAAAGATCTCGAGATCATTCTTCTAAATAAATTAAATATTATATTACAAATATCCATATGAACGCCACTGCGCCACACGCCATAAGATGTGTATTCTTTTTTCCAGAGCTGTTCGCCAAGATGAATGCATTTTTCTCTTGTGCTTCCTTGTTAATATCGCTTGAGAAATGTATTTGGAAAATGATGCTTCCAACGAAGAAGAAACGGTGTTGGAGAAAGTTGATAATTTTGCAGAAATTACTGTACCAAGAATGGAAAATCGTCAATTTCAAAGACACTTTCGGATGAGCCCTTCAACTTTTGACGATCTAGTTGGAAAAGTACATAATATTTTAACAATAAATAATGGTTTTCAAAAATGTGGCTATCCTCGAACAAACTTTGAAAAAGAATTGATGGTAGCGATTTGGTACCTGGGGAACTTAGAAAGCTTTAGGTAACAACAAACCATTTTAATCATAGAATCTAGCTACCGCAAAAGTTTGTTCACCTAATTATGACTCACCCTGTATACTTTTTTAAAGAATTTAGTACTTGTTTCAAAGAATAGTAAACTATATTTTTGGTTATAAATAAATAAAAAATGTGCATATTTAGTAATGTTTTATTGGCCCCTAAGAATAGGTAAGCTGTAATATTGTTTCTTTTTATAATTGCATTATTATGAATCTGTCCTTCATCATCCTCTTCTTCTTTGTTAGGCTGGTTTTCAAGCTCGTTTCTTCTTTCTTCTTCCAGATCTACATCATTTTCTAGAAGGTCTCCATTTAGAATACATATATTATGCAATACACAAGCACCCATTATATTTAAAACTACTAACTCTGCGCGTACTGTTTCAACATATTTAAGCCTTCTAAATCGACCTTTTAGTAATGCAAATGCGTTTTCAATCGTTACTCTTATTTTACTTAATATACAGTTAAAATGTTTCTGTCTTGCGGACAAATGACCATTATTTTTAAATCCAACCAATAGATTTATATTGAGTTTATAGGCCAAATCACCAATTAAGTGATAATCATTGAAGAAACTGATTTCTTGTGATTCTATAGCTTGGTATAATGGTGATCTTCTATATAAAGTGTAATCGTGGATTGAACCTACTTCACCAGTGTATACATCGGTAAACAACATTTGATGGTCACATACTCCTTGCAACAATACGGAGTGATACCCTTTTCTATTTACATAGGAATTTGAATTTGTTTTTGGTGCCACAATCTCTATGTGGGAACCATCAATGCATCCTATGATACCTGAAACAAGTATATAAGACATAATATAAAGAAAAATATAATAATAACATAATTACATACTACTTCGCAAAAATAATATTGATTACCTTCAAATCTATTCTTATAAAATCCATTTGAAATTTCAATTTGCCTTTCTCTGTTAGGCCATTTAATAATATTATAATGCGTGTTGACCTGTAATAACAACTTGCATGTGCGTTGCAAGACATCCCAGCATGTTGACTTCGTTATCCCGAATCTATCAGACCTAAAAGGGTATAAACAATCAGGTCAACGGTCATGAAGCTCTCTCGGACCCCAAGTATCATATATGATACCGTCGGCCATAAAATAGTTTTTGGGTTTTTAAACACGTTTTATTCGTTTGGTCCAAGTATATCTTATATGATACGTCCACCCCACCCATTATATTGTGAACTTGACGGGCGTCTCAACAGTTACGTTCAAACTAAAGACCAGTAAAGATGTCGAAGCATGTGGTTAACGGTAAACGAGTGTTTCTCGTGGTATGTATGCTTTTCTTTTAACAAAAAACCGTCAACTAAATTTTTGAGTGTAGTAATAAGTTTAACACGTTCACGACGACAGTGCATAGAGTAAAACATGAGTGTAGCCGTTAATAATTTTTTTCGTGTGTTTAGTGAAAATGTACATTTTTGGTAATATAATTTATAAAAACAGGTATCTGAGTTTTATTTTTGATATTTGAACCCTTTTCCAGAATGTACCATGGGTGGTACACGACGGCTCTGATGAATTTTTTTCATTATGGCCGTAGTGTGTACCACCGGTGGCCACTGAGGAAATAGGACATAGGTAACCATGTTTTTCGATTGTTTCAGATTTAATACCCTACAATGGCTAATAGAGGTAAGAAATTAGTTGAACTAGCCCTTACTAAGAATGAGGAGTCCCCGAGTTACATGATTCAACAAGGAAGCTCTCCAACGAGATGTTGCCACACCTCAACCACCAACCTCACCTACAATGGATAATGATGAAATCGTGTTATGCCCTCAGCCACCAACTTCATCTACGATGGAGCCTCAGCCATCAACTTCATCTACATTGACGCATGTTCCTTCGACTTCTGCCGCTTCACGATGTACATATGCTTTATCCTCGTCAGAATCAGAGCCTTTCCAGGATTCAGAGGAATCGTACGTCCCTCGGATGCTGAGCAAGATGGTTCATCAGAAGATGAACAATCTACTCAATCCAGTGAGGATGATGAAGTCACGACTGACGAAAATGCTGATGTTGCCGAAGATCGATGGGAAGGATGCAGAGATATCCCTGTCAACTTCCATTTTACAGGGAATGGTGGTATGAAAGTGAACACAATAGACCTATCAGATCCTTATAAAATTTACAGACATTTTATTAGTGATGACGTGCTTCACATTATCGTTGCAGAGACCAATCGTTACGCTGCTCAGTACATTCAGTCACACAACCTTCGTCCCCGTTCGATTTTCCGAAAATGGAAGGACACCAATCTCAGTGAAATGAGAAAATTCTTTGCCATCCTGATTGTCATGGGCATAAACCATTTGCCACAAATGCGGTTATATTGGTCTGGTAATAACATGTACGGCAACATACTCATTCGAAAGACAATGAAACGTGACAGATTTGATTGCCTGTTGAAATTTTTTCACCTATCTAATAATGAAGACCCATTAGCAAATACTGACCGACTTTTCAAATTGAAAACGTCGTGAACATTATTTGTGACAAATTCAAACAAACACTTTCTCCTGCTGAGGAAATAGTGATCGACGAGAGTATGGTGCCATGGCGAGGCCGCCTACTGTTCCGGCAATATCTTCCCGCGAAAGCCCACAAATATGGCGTAAAATTGTACAAAGTATGTACTCCAGAAGGTTATACTTTGACTTGCGGATATACGCAGGCAAAAATGCCGAAGATGCTACTAATAATGATCGTGGACACACTTATAACGTGTGTATGGATTTACTAAAAGATCTGCTGAACGAAGGACGCACCCTGTATATTGATAATTACTATACAAGCGTCCTGTTATGTAAAACCCTCCTGGACTGTAGGACTTACGTTTGTGGCACATTGAGACAAAATAGAAAGGGAAACCCACGCACAGTTCGTACGAAAAAGCTTCGGAAGGGAGAAATATTTGGAGAACAGAACCAGAATGGAATTCGAGTGGTAAAATGGGTTGACAAACGTCCTGTCTTGATGATCAGCACAGTGCCAAACCACCAAGCTGAGCTACAACCAACAGGAAAGAAAAATAGAAGAGGGGAAGACATCTTCAAACCTCCAGCAGTCATTGCCTATAATAAGGCTAAGAAAGGCGTCGATATGTCAGATCAAATGTCCAACTATTATACCTGCCTTCGGAAAAGTGTGAAGTGGTATAAAAGTTTTTGAAATACTGCTTGGCACATGCATTGTAAACTCATGGGTAATTTACAATGACTTTGGTAGAAATGTAAAAATATCCATGATGCAGTTTCGTGAAAAATTGTAAGGGGCTTGTTGGAGGAAGAAGATCTAGAAGAAGATATTGAAGAAAATATAGAGGCTGAAGATATTGCCGCCAATGTGCCTGAACAACGCGCGAGAAAGAGGCCTAGAAGCGCCATCGCTCACCATAAGATGGAGAAATATGAGGGAACAGCAAGAATGAGTCGAAAAAGATGCACATCATGTTACCAAAAACTTCAAAAACAAGTGGGGTCAAAGAGGCTAGAAACAAAGCCAAGCGCGTCTCTACATTTTGTAAAGATTGTCCAGGGCAACCGACAATATGCCTGCAATGTTTTAATGAAAAACATTAACATGTTCTTTGCTACGTATTACCTACTTAGATTTATAAGTACTCGCTTACGAGTTTTAGAAAAAATATGTTTGCGTTTTTATGTTACTTAGTTTAGTAAGTTTACTTATTTTTGTATTCCCAGGTAGAAAACATTGCGACAGTTTGTTTAACAAATAAAGTTCTACGAAAAACCTGGATTTTTATGCCCCTAATTAAATTTCACATAAAATTTACAATTATAGCCGAATGCAACACCGGTGGTACACTGATGTATATTTACTATATCTATAGCCGTATGGCCAATATAGTAATCCTTGCTAGAAACCGTAAGATTTATGAGCAACCGGAACAATCAATACACAGTGTACCACCGGTGGCCACTGACTCTTGGCAAGGTGTGTGGTGTACCACCGGTGTACCACATCGTCGTGAACGTGTTAATTGTATTGTATATTTGCCAAATGCTATTTGTTTTTTTATTTTTCGGTTTTTAAAGAACATATCACAGTTGATACCGTGGGTTTATAACACTACATTTTGTTTTAGCACTTACCGAAGCAGAATTGGAATATTTCGCAAACAATATAGATGTCATACCCGATTTACCAACTGATTTTGATCCCGACGATTCTGACTATGAAGTTTCAGATGTTGAGGAGGCAGATTTGATTGACACACACGAAGAAGTTGACCCAGAAGAGCATTTAGCGGATAATGACCAAATTGACTATGATTCTGATTCTTCTGATGATAATGTACCCCTTGCAAATTTCGTTCAGCAGTGGCGGAACGATTTTCCATTTACAAAGAAGACATTTTTAAACACGGTATATCCTGATGAGCCAATCCCTGAGGATACCACTGTGAAGAAACCTCTAGATTATTTTACACAGTACATAGACGTAGACACATTTGATATCATGGCGAAATTCACAAATATGCGGGGTGTTGAAACTAAGGGCCATTCTTTCAAACTGGAAGCAAATGATATGGCACTTTTCATTGAGTCTCTATGTTAATATCGATCTATAACTTACCTAGGATTAGAATGAATTGGGCTAGGAGAACACGTATTCCAATAGTTGCAGACAATATATCTCGAAATAAGTATTTTCTAATTAGAGCTAATTTGAAGGTCGTTGATGATAATTCGGTAACACAGAATGCTAGACGACTTGACAATTTTGGAAAGTACGACCTTTATTAGCACAAGTACTTGACGGTTGCCGTAAAAATGTTAGACCTCCAATTGTTTCTATTAATGAACAAATGATACCTTTTCACGGATCGGTGGCCATGAAACAATTTGTCAGGGGAAGCCACATCCAGTAGGTTTAAAAATTTTGTAATGTGTACTCCTGGTGGCCTTCCTTGGACTTTTTCATCTATGAGGGCAAAGATACAGAGGGCATATCGTGTTTGTTTCCACTTCCAACCAACCTTGACATCGGGGGAAAAGTGATAACAAAACTAGCAGATACCCTCCCAACGAATACTACTATTTACATGGACCGTTATTTTACCTCCATACCGGTCATAGACCATCTATTACAAAGGTCAATTTACTCAACTGGTACAGTAATGAAGAGCCGCATTCCTAAAACTTCCAAATTTAAAAGTGACAACGAACTTAGAAAACAAAGAGGCTCTCATGATCAACAAGTAAGACGAGATAAACATATCGCAGTCGTAAAATGGTTTGATTCTCGACCAATTTTTATTGCATCATCCCAAACAGATGCGTATCCTGAAGGTACCTGCAAAAGATGGTCGAAAAGCCAAAAAAAATATATTGAAATCAAACGTCCTGCACTTGTCGAACAGTACAATAAAAATATGGGAGGTGTAGATCTTTTAGATCGAGTAATTGCAAAGTACACAATGAGAGCAAAAACAAGAAAATGGACTGTACGTACAATATTCCACTTCTTCGATTTTGCAGCCGCTGCTTCTTGGCTGAAATATCGCGAGCAAGCACGTAACCTTGGGTTGGAAAGGAGGCAAATCATGGACTATTTAGATTTCAAAACTAAGCTTGCAGAGTCACTAATTTACCATTCAAAGTCTGTTTCTAGCGATGAAACTACCGATGGAAGTGACCATGATGAACCACCTGCTAAGTTAAGGAAAATATTACCAGTTCCACCAAAAGATATGAGGAAAGTTGATTCGAAGCATATGCCTGAAGACATGACTCATTTGCAGAAAACCCGGTCAAAATGCAGGTTGCAAGGATGCAATCAGTTGACTTTTGTAAAATGTTCCACATGTAAAGTGTACTTTTGTTTTAATGCGAATAGGAATTGTTTTAAAATCGCACATTTTTAAGCTTGTTAGAATAAACATTTTTTGGAATTATATTTTGGTTTTGTATCTCTCAGTGCCCAAGGTATCAGTCTTGATACCACCCCTCACGCCACCCCCATGCCAAGCATATTTTTTTAAGTATTTTTTTCATGTTCTTTACATGCCATATTACGACGCACACCAATTAATTCAAAATAATAATATTTTTTTCTTGGTGGGTCTGAAGAGGTTATAGGATGGGTTTGTTGTTACCTAAAGCTTTCTAGGTTCCCCAGGTACCAAATTACTACCATCAATTCTTTTTCAAAGTTTGTTCGAGGATAGCCACATTTTTGAAAACCATTATTTATTGTTAAAATATTATGTACTTTTCCAACTATATCGTCAAAAGTTGAAGGGCTCATCCGAAAGTGTCTTTGAAATTGACGATTTTCCATTCTTGGTACAGTAATTTCTGCAAAATTATCAACTTTCTCCAACACCATTTCTTCTTCGTCGGAAGCATCATTTTCCAAATACATTTCCCGAGCCATATTAACAAGGAAGGGAGCACAAGAGAAAAATGCATTCATCTCGGCGAACAGCTCAGGAAAAAAGAATATGGTATCTAATTAATTAGAGGTTAGAAAACTACATTTGACATCTGTCATCCAGTTTGGGATCTTTCTTTTACTCGTTTGACTCTACAGTCACGTGACCAGAAATTCACTCCAACTCCACTCCAACACCGCGCCAACATCCCGAACCCACCTTAAGTTGCAACAGGGAGCTTTAAAATTTGACGGAAGGTACTGCGTAGGGCAGCGGAGTGAGACGCACAGGTAGGGGAGTGACGGGCACTGTTGCGTGTTGCTTTAAAGATGCGTGGATTAGACACCTAGCGAGGGTACTACAATATTTCTTATTTACATCTACGAGGCTTCATATAATTCAGATTCAACTTCACTTAGGTAAGTTCGTTTAATCTGTAAAATTTATCTTAACGAAGTTCAACATTTCGTAATAATGTAGATTTTCATAAAAATTAAGTTATTAGAAGATTTAGAGATTTTAAGAGAAATTAAAAAAAAATTAATTGTGTCGACACTTAATAATTTAAATTGTAATTTCAAACCACTATTTAATTATCTTTGGGAATCTCATTAGGTAATAGTCAGTAGTTTTGTTTTTAATTAGGTATTGGTATTAAATTATTAATTTTAGTTTTCACAATTGTAACTAAAATGTCAAATTCAATTTTCACTTAACCTCATTTCGATTCACTCCTCGTGGTCAACCACATGTTCAACATTGTTTGTTATCTCTATCGTCTTTGTTATATACAATTTATTTGTTTTATGTACTTGAAACCTAATGTTGAACTTCGTTAAGATAAATTTAATAATTTTTATCATGTTAGGTTTGGACGTAAGTAACCCTTTGATTTTTTATATAGTTTCACTCTTTACCTTTGTTAAATTGTAGGATTAGCTCTGATGATGGCTGTTTGAAGCCGAAAGCGCTTAGCTAGGATTTTGAAAATACAAATACACACTTTAAAATACACAAAATTTGGATTATCATTATATAATAAGAAATTGTTGTCGAATTATACTACACTCGAATTGACAAAAATTGCGCTTCGGAAAATGTGAAGTGATGGAAACGCATTTGAACTTACGCAAATATTTATTACATTTATACATCCTGACTTTTATAACTAACCTGAATTTAAACGCCAGTATTTTTTTACATTATTCTAATTAGTATTAAGCAATGTGTGAGAGGGAATTTAGTGTTGGAATACTCGATTGAATAATAACTGATTATTTGGTTACTGCAATAACCAAAAACAGTAGATTATTAATTATATGAGTAACGCATTATTCATTTGATTTTTTCTGTTCCTTATAACTTGTGTATTTGAGCCTTAGTGTAAGAATCCAGTGAAATGAAATGTGAATGAGGCAAACTGACAAACAACGAATAACCGACAAACCGAATGACCATAGAAATAAAATTACCTACTATTCGTATTTTACGTACGTCGTATTCTAGAGGGTGTTTTTAAATGAAGTAGCAAAAATGAGACCACAGATTTCTTATGTTAAAATAAATCGATTTAACGTAACATACCTATATCTCAAATCGCATAATAAAAAAATCAGGGTGTCAGTCAAAATTGTACCTAGATAACTTTTTTAAAAACCCAAATATTTGCACAAAATTTGTAAATCAGGGGTTTTTGTGGGCGGGAAATTCAAATTAATTGCTAAGTTTGACGTTACTAGTAGAGGGCGCCACTTATGGCACATCATGGTTCTTTTAAATGGCACAACTTTTTGCAGATTAGTGTATCCATTTGACTATTGAAACAATTGATTTTCCTATTTGAAAAAGGTATACTTTGCTGAAGTCGGTAGGAGTAACCATTTTTAAATAATCCTGTTTGAAATGCTCAGTGCACCGAGTAAAATCTGTTTTGGTTTTAGGTAAAGTACCTTTTCTGCTAAAAATATAGCAAAATGTTACTTGAAAAAGTTGTTCAAAATGGTAAATTATAGAGACGTGCACAATTTCAAAAGATCAGTCTGCTTTGATAAAATCTTTGTGCTTTGTGGAAAAAGCACATAGTTGTTTCTTGAAATTACTCCTACCAACTTCAGCAAGGTATACTTTTTCAAACAAAACAGGTAGGAGATTCGATTGTTTCGATAGTCAGATGGATACATTAAGCTACAAAAAACTTCTGCCATTTAAAAGAAACATGGTGTGCCACACGTGGCGCTCTCAAGTGGCGTCAAAATTAGAAAGAAATATGAATTTCTCTCCCGCAAAAACCCCCGATTAACAAATTTTATGTACATCTCTGGATTTCTTAAGAAGTTATTTACAAATATGGAAAATAAAATTTTAACTTTGACACCCTGTATCTTTTTTATTATGCGACTTGGGATATCTTAGGTTATATCGATTTGTTTTCACCTAATGAATTTGTGGTCTCATTTTTGCTACTTCATTTAAAAACACACTGTATAAATCAAAATAAAATTCTGTGTTGACGGAATGCAGAACAGTCGTAAATATTTTTTTTTTTAATTTTTAAAACCAACAACAATTATTGTTATGAAAAATACAATATAAGGCAATAATTAACAAAAAAGATCCATTCAGGTAGATAGGTATTATAATATTAATTTACTCAATGGTATTACGCTGAACAATAACTTTAACAAAAATAAAATTCCTAAAAATAAACTATATAAATATATATTGAGACAAAATAAAATATTCAATACCTATGAAAATTTACATGTTTATTTAAAAACCATAAAATATTATTGATATTATTATTGTTGTTAAAATTAAAATACTGCAGAATTGAACAAAATAATATAAAAATGGACAATACAGAGCATATAGGTAGTTTATTATAGTGAAAATTAAATAAATTAAACATTTTAGAAATTAAAATATAGTTAAAATTTATCTAATATTGTGACATGATCTCACATTTATGAAGAGTACATAAACCAAAACAGATTTAAACCCAGAGCAAAGCATATAGAAAGAACAAGATCATATATTAATTTACTAAATATATCGACAGGAGTCAAGCAAAAATAATAAAAGTATTAACAATTTAAGTAAATAAATTTTATAAAATGTTCAGAAATGTCAAATAAATTTTATAGCCAAGGACAAATGTCAAGCATAAAGTTGGCTTCACAAGAGATATCAAAATGTACACAAAAACAGTAATATTTAAGAATATTTTAATATTTAGTTATAAGTAAAATTGTAAATACATAAAAATATTGTAGTAGGTTAAGCAGTGAAGTGAAAAACATAAAAACAGTGCATCGAAAAACTCATTAAAATCATATATATGAACCATAATATGTATGTAAGTTTTAAAACAAGGAATCAAGGTATCAATTGGATAGAGAATTAAAAAAAAACAAGTTTTTGTTGATTAGATACGAAGAAAAGAAAGAACGTGCAGCGTCTGTTTTTGAGAGAGGTTCCAGAAAATTAATAAAATTATCAAGAAAAAGTTAAAGTAAAAGTTTAAAATTAATACTAACGTTATAAGAAAATTGTTGATCAGCATTAGAAACAGAGATCCAGGTCCAATCTAGGAATTAGACAGTACCATACAGTGGGTAAAGCATTCATCAACATCTGCAGCCCCATATCACAAGTTCTGAGGGATTTATACAAGATATCCAGTAGAAGTCCTATAAAGATCAACATTAATAAAGGTATTTTATGTGCACATAAATATAATAAAAGAAAATAAACGCTAGCTAGCCATAAAACAAAAAACCAGTCACACACTCAAAAATTTAGTAAAACAATAAGTTACTTACCATATCATTAATAATATTCACATTTTCATTTACTATATAAAGATTTGTTATTTGTGGATCATCTGTCAGAATAAGGATCATTTTCCAATATAATATATCACCACCAGTGAACATCAGTAAAAAAAGTGCCACAGAATAAGCAAATATAAGAATCTTTATATATAATTGTAAGTTCTAAAGATAGGCAACCCTTTATACCTATAAATTAAATGTAGATAAAATTTAAATTATTCTTGAATAAGTATTAGACAACAATCTCTTGTGAAATAAACATTGTCAATTGTGGAATGACATTTATTTAAAAAAAGGTACAGTGTGTTATTATAATAAGATCTGACTTGACGAGCGAACCGACTACCAGAGTCTATGTTCTACAAGCAGCCAGGGTAATTGAATAAGCTAAAAAAAAGATAATATACAGGTTTGTAATCCAATAAATACAATTTTTTTAATGAAACATACATAAACACAAAACATAAAAAGAAAAACAAACACAAATTAAATATCAATATAAATTGGCGCACAAATTAAATATATCACTATAATATTTACATATCTGAATAAATATGAAAAATAAACATTTTCTTTGGTAATTGGTAATCTTACTACTATAGATAAGAGTGTAAAAATATAATTTCGTTCAATTTTTTCGACATTAGTCTGTTACGCTTAAAGTTGATGATTGACCCTGTTTTGAAAAATACCTTATCAGACGGCTGACGTTCCTGGTATACATAAATACTTGGTTGTTAATTCATAAAGCTCTGGTAGTACCTGTTGTTGCTGAGACCAAGATTCCAGAGAATCTTTGTTTCTATCTAATGGAGGCATTTACATACTTCCGAATATTGTCTAAGCATCAATATTACCAAAGTGGATGGCGTTGTATATGTTTTAATTTCTACAGCTTTTCTATCAAAATGTGCCCATATATCCGTTGTTGTTACGTTTGGTTGATTGTCGTTTCCTGGTTTTTGAACATCTTGTGTTTTCCTTATTTTTTGCAGCTATTTGGTGTATTTCTTCTGAAACCCATTTCTCTATGTTATTTGCATTCTCCTGTACACTGAATCCAATTTTTAAAAACCTCGAATCGAGGAATGTAGCTGCTTTTGCTATTATTTTATTACTTTCATATGTCCCTAATGTTCTCTTTATAGTATTTAAATAAGTATGCTATAGTTTCTCCAATATCTATCTTTGAAATCAGATTATTTAGAGTACTGAAACCCTCTAATTAGGGAGATTGCTAGATATATTATTGCATTAAAATGCAATAGTAGCAGGCAGGCATGAGTATGCAACCAAATTTACTTCCATTGACCTGTAAAGTTGACAATAGAGGTCGCTACATGAACAATACAATTGTAAAATTGTAACGTAACACGAGAATGGGGTTTAAGATGGCGATTGTGATATTCGGGTTTTTATTTTTCTTGTTCGTGTCTCTCGACAGTGTTCAATCAAACAAGTTTAGTTGGTAACTCCCTTTATTCAAAATCTATTGTCTAATTACATTTTACAGAAGAGGAGGTACTCCCTTAATTAATGTAAGTATGCAACCAGTAATTTAGTATGCAGTAAGCAATGTTGCTTACTTCTAATATGAAAGCGATCACTGGAGATTGGTATTGTTGTCTAAAATAAATAGTGTAAAAAGTAAATATACAGTCCATTATTATTAATCGAAGTAACTCCAACAGATATAATTAAAAATAATGTAGGATATTTTATTCCTGACGGGACCACTGTGAGTCTAGACAGTGCAATAATTTTACGTTCGTTCACGCACACACGCGAAATCTAGCTACTTTAAATTTCTTGTTATCTTCTTATGTGACAGTAAGCCAAATAAAACAACGTAGCCTATATACTCACGAATCTTTGAAATTTATATGGTAATATAATTTTTAAAGAAACATTCTGCAACGATGAATAGCATTGATTATATTATTTATTGTCATTTGTGTAGAAGATTGTTTATTGCTTGGTATTTTATGAGAAAAACAAAAACAGTTCAGAAAAGATCCTGTGCAGTAAGAGTAACTGTTAAACCAAGAACAGAACAGGGCGCTTATCATAATTGTTGTAATTTCATATAAAATACAACTAGTAAAAATAATTATCACATCGTTAGCCGCTCGCTATGTCCGCTCGTTATGACTTGTGCGACATAGTAGATACGTTGAAGGTACCGCGCCTGGCGACCTTGAGACAGAGACAAGCCGTAACCAGTAGCCAGGCCCTGGAAACTCTCAAGGTTGCCGTGGGACACGGTTAGTTCCACTACATCTCGTGTAGAGTCGCTGGTATCGCGTGTTGTAGCCAATGAGATGCACTCTTTTTCGTCCAATGATCTGTGAGATCACAAATCACGTGTCAACAAAACCGCATGGTGTAATGGCCGACAGCCAGTAGTTCTCCACATTTTATTTACCTGTGTCTTTTGCTGCGTTTATAAGTGTGCCCCCGTGTTTTTATTCTTGCCTGGTGTTCCTTAATGCGATTTTTGTGTTGTGAATGATATTTGAGAACTTTTTTTGACTATTTAAAGTGTATGGTAGTGTGGTGATTAAACAATAGTAAGGTAAATAAAAAATAAAGTTGTGTTTCAGTTGAAATACGTTTATTTATTTTATTAAATTAATAATGCTGTTAGTTATATACATATAATTATATTCAATAAGTTATGGTCAAGCTTTTGCATTATCTATTTGAATAAAAAAAGTATTCCTATTTGTCTCAATAATTAAAACTGTAAAATTTGTTTGATTTAACTCTTGAGCTAGATATTTTTAATAAACTTATTAATTTTCTCGTTATTTGTTTAGATGCCATTTAAATGTGTGGTTCCTAACTGTGAGGACAAAAGTTCCACAAGACATCGTTTGCCAAATCCCACAAAGTTTCTATCGAAATTTAATGATTGGTTGGAGGCAATTGGGAGAAATGATATAAAAGTAATAGATTCCTTAAGGGTGTATAACAACTTTAGGATCTGCCACAGGCATTTTGCAGAGGAATGTTTTAGTACAAATATGTACTTGAAGCCAAGTGCTGTACCTACATTATTTCTACCTGAGAGAAGACCCATTCCAGAAAGCCCGGGTAAAATTTATTGTCTTAGTTATTTTAGTGTATGTAGAATACAGTGAAACAAAAAACATTGAATTGAGATATATAGAAATTCATATCATCGTTAAATTTTTTAGAACATCCGTTAAAAAAAACTTAATTTTATTAATTTCTTATTTGTGAAATAACACTATCATTTTATTTCAGAGATTCTACCATCAACTAGCAAGGAAAGTAATGAGGAAGTAATATATCCTACTACTCCAACCTCAAGTGAACCAACGTTAGAAATCGCACAAAGCAGCCATGTTCAAGAAGGTAAGCACATATTTATTTATTAATATCCCTGAGTTGCGTAGGTAAATAAATTTATAACTTCTGTCTATCCATCAAGCAAAAAGCTATTACAAGTTTCTTTTATTTAAATTAATTTTGGGCGGGATGTCTGCTCAGTTTAATTAGGAGTTGCAAAGATAAAGATTTTTGAAAATATTTTTTTTTTAAACTGAAAGCATGTTATTTAACGGCCTAACTATTTTTCTTAACAATATGTCTTCATACAAGTGTATTTTTTTCTTTTCAGGTACACACTTTCTACATGAGTTAGGGGTGAGCAAAGTTTCTGAGCTAACACCAAAAGCTCAGCGAATTTATAAAAGAACTCGGACACTATCTAAATCATTACATAGATTGAAGTTACGAACAAAACAGTTAAAAACCCATCTATCGCAGGAGGAAGTTATAGAAAATGCAACGTCTAGTCTAGACCCTACAGTTGTAAACTTTATAAAAACTCAAATTAGGTTGAAAAGCACAAAAGCCAAAGGAAGACGTTTTAATTTAGATGATAAAATCCTAGGAATCATTCTACATAAACAAAGCCCTAAAGGTTATAATTTATTGTCTACAATATTTTCACTACCATCAAGAAAGACAAACATGGCATTATTAAATAGAATACCAATGAAAGCTGGTATTAATGAACCGGTATTTGATAATTTAAAAATTAGTGTGGACAATTTATCTTCAAGAGATAGGCATTCTATATTAATTTTTGATGAAATGAGTATTGAGCCCCAAATTGTGGCAAATAAAAATTTAATGGAATTTGAAGGATTTGAAGACAATGGTGACAATAAGACGACAAAAATTGCAGATCATGCTGCTGTCTTTTTAGTTAAGGGTATAACAAAAAAATGGAAAAAGCCACTTGTATATACATTTTGTCAAGGCACAACAAAAACCGTGGACCTAGCAAGGCTCATTAAAGCTATAATAAAGGAGTGTCAAAAAGCTGGTCTAAAAATTGTAGCTACTGTTAGCGACCAAGGTTGCACTAATGTGGCTGCAGTAAATTATCTCTGCAAGACCTACCCTGCAAGTGAAAGCAGTGAAATAGCAGATCTGAAAGTGTATACTGTAAATGGAGAAACGGTAGTACATATATATGATCCTCCACATTTATTAAAGGGCATAAGGAATAATCTTTTAACAAAAAACTTGATATGGAAGAAGGATGGTGACACAATATGTGCAAAATGGGAACACATTGTGCAAACCTATGAGGACGATAATGGCCCGGGAGAACTTAGAACACTTTCGAAAATAACGGACAGTCATATATATCCCAATAAAATAAAGAAAATGAAAGAATCTGTTGCAGCCCAAGTTTTAAGCCATTCAATGGCTTCAGTAATGGCACTGATGTGTAGGAAAGGTACATATTAATTTGAGTTATTTAACATGATAAACATAAAATTTCTAATATACTAATAATGTAATACTATTTGGATTTAAACTTTTTATAATTTGTAAATTTTAGAATATATATTTTTTAGGAATCGCTCAAGACCCAGAATCTGGACAGACAGCCAAATTATTAAAATTTTTTGATACACTCTTTGATAGTGTGAATGGCGCTACCCGGTATGAGAGTGGAGGAAAAAAATTAAAATGTGCTGTATCAAATACTTCAGGCCACATGCAGTATTGGAGTCAAACCAGGCAAGACTTATCCAATATGATTTTTATAGATGGAAATGGATGTAAAACATATCCACCATCTCTAAAAAATTGGAGAATAACATTGAGTGGTTTAACGTACCTGTCAGGGCATTTAAAAAAATTTGATATAAATTACTTTTGCCCCCGCGAAATTAATCAAGACCCAGTTGAAAACTTTTTTGGGCAGTTGCGGCAACATGGGGGTCGCAATACAAATCCTGATGCCTCATTATTTAAAAATTATTTTAAAACTTTATTTGTTAGTATGTAATTTAATATCTAAACACTCCATTGGAGCAAACTGCGAGAGAGATGATAATGTTAATTTAATTCAGAATGTAAAATATTTTGTAACCCAAGGTGTTTCTGAGGAAACCATAAATGATGAGGCATTAACGATTTTGAAAAATGTACATGTTGAAATGAAACCTTGGACATACGTTGATAAAATTAGTTTAGGATATGTCGCGGGTTTCATTTCAAAACATTTAAAAATTATTAATGAATGTGAAATTTGTAAGAATAATATTATTTGTAAAGATAGTACATCAGAATGGAATGACTTAATACTGGAAAAAGAGTATATAAAAAATATTCCTAATAAATTAAAAAAATGTACCCCTCAATTTTTAGAGGTCATAACAAATATCTATAATATTACCTTAAAAGCATTACCAGAGATTTGTGACAGAAATAAATGTATTTATTACTTACAAACGTATTTAAACGAAGTTATTTTATTTAATTTTAAATTTCCATGTGAACATATGCCGCAGTTAAAGAAGGCAATAATTGAAAAATTTTCATTGTTAGTTTGTTTTAATTGGGCTTCAGGGCTCAATAAGGTACTCTCTAAAAAAACTAGTAAAGAACGTTTGAATGACAAAATATATGTTCACGCTAAACAATATTCAGACAAAAGGTTGAAGAAAAAATAAAATTATTTAATTGTTTTATTCTCTAAAAAATTAATATGAAAAATGTTTCCTCTTTCCCTCTTGTCCATTTTATCCTGTATGATTTTGTTATTAATTTATTTTGTATTATTTAATATTTTGTCCTATATATTCCTGTAGCCTATTGGGTAACAAAAATATATTATATGTATGTTAATAATAAGCAAATAAAAAAGTTGACTAGTACCAATTGTATTTTAATTGCCAAATATGTGAATCTAAATGAGATTTAATTTTAAATATATAATACTGTTGACTAATATTATTATCAACAAGTTATTTTTTTATTTTCATGATTTTTTAATTTTCTACTTTTTGACTAATGCGGGGTGTAGGCCATGCTTTAAGGGCTAGTTTCCTCGGACTAAAATACAGTGGTTTAAATTAACAGCCCAATTTTGTTTCTTTAAGAAGGTATAGACGTGAGAAAGTACTTTTTTTAATTTTTACAATTAATTACTTTTTGGAGAGACTCAAATTTTGGAAAAGATATCTGATGATGTTCCGCTCAAATTTTTATAAAGGATAAACATTTTTGGAAAATGATAATGTTGCATGTCATTAAAATCCACCATTTTACAGAAAAATGCTCTTTGGACGAAAACTTAATCTGCACAGATTTGAAAACCGACTGAGCTGTCTACGATTACGATGAATATCTGCATAACTTCTTGCTACACTTCGTCCATCAAAATCTTGTTGGACATAAACTATCAGTCATTTAATAGTTAAATAAGTTATGTAGAGGCATTGTAAATAATTGTCAATTTTATTGCACCAGAATTTAATACTTGTGTAAAAGATGCATTTGAATTGCCACTGTATTTAAGACGGGCACTTACTCGGTTAACAGTCTGTAAGATTAAGAAATTGTAGAGTAATTCATACATTTACAGCTCTTAATTTTAAATATAGTTTTCTCTAAAATAGTGCATTTTAGTGATATGCATTTAAAACTAATTGAACGTTATTTTAAAATAATTAGTCATTTTCCAAAAGTCCTCGTCCTTAAAAAATATCTGAAATCACCTACTCAAAAAAAAAATGTCTTAGGCTTATAACTTCTTAAGGATGCAAAATTGTACTAAGGTTAGCACTTAAATCACTTTATTTTTGTTCAAGAAAACTAGCCCTTAAAGTCCATACACACCCTGTATATTTAAAATTAAAACAAAGTCCTGAAGCAAGGTCACAGAATAGTTCCACTACATCTCGGGAGACGGCGCTGTCCGCGTCGCATTGGTAACAATGGGAGATTCCTATCTAAATCTATGTAATCTATGCCAGTAGCAAGTCAACCCTCATATGTATAACACGCATTTCTTTTAACTCCATAAATTCACTCATAAATTTCACATATACCCCAGTAATCTCCAGTTTTCAAAATCACATCTCGTTGCTCTCTTGTAATAATAATTCTGTTTTGTAAAAGTGTCAGTGTAAAAGTGCAAAGTGAAAAGTGACGGTTATAACCAAACCAGAACCCCTGAAATTGACGATTATACAGACAACAGACTGTTTACCATAGAGATAAGGAAATATACATAACCAGTGTTTATTTGGAAAAATAAATTATATATTAGACAAAAACTCAAGTGAATTATTGTAAAGGGCAGCAACCCTTACATCCCCTCGATATGGTGCCAAGGTCACTTGAAACCGCATCAATAATTGAGTAATGAAAATGAGATTAGAGGGCACTAATAAGTATTTTATTTATTTGAGGATGTCTCCCGACGATTTTGATTTGTTACTAAGGTAGACCATCCTTTCAAAAGATGTGTCATAGTACAGCACCAATATCACCGGCAGAATAACTTTCAGCAACATTAAGCTAAAGAAAATTTACTATTAATCATGATAGTGTCCTTACATTTTTTTTTGCAGATTTTTAGCGTCAGGAGACAGCATGGTCTTGATATCCTATGCATTCAGATTAGGTAAAACTACTCTAACATAATAAATAATGTATGTAATAGTATTTGGGAAAGTTTAAAAGAAGAATATTTATTAACAGTGACAGAAGAAGACTGGAAACATATAACAACAGAATTTAATACCTTGTGGAACATATCTAACTGAATTTGTGCCATCGATGGTAAACATATAGTAATTCAAGTATGTTACAATTGAAAATAATTTTCCTAGTACTAATATTACTTCATAATTATTTTAATACAGATTAAGCCGTGCACGAAGAGTAAGTGAAAATACCTTTGGTATATTGCTGCAAAATGGAGAATTTTTAGAAAACCAATTATACCAAAATTAAACACAGTAGAGAAGATTAATCTAGCAACGATTTGTCTTCATATTTTTTTAAGGAAAGTAGATGTTGACAAAGAAGACAACGCTCAATATTGTTCATCTAGCTTTGCAGATACGGAAGATGAAAACGGGAATATAGTAAAAGATGGTTGGAGAGCAGTGGAAGAGGAAATTAATTAAAAAAATATTACACAAATAGGTGGTAATGCTTATGGAACAAATGCTGCTAACGTTCGGACAATTCTAGCAGAATATTTTATGAAGATCCAATAGAGCCACAGTGGACAAAATAATTTGTATATTTGGGTCTTATGTATTACATTATATTATACAGTATACATTACATAAGTAGTTCATTACTGATTTATTTTCTTTATAAATTGGGTTGCCACTGTAAAATGATTTTAAATAGATTCTTATCAGAAACAATAACTGCTTCGATTTGCCTAAAAATCTGTTTCCAGATTTCTCATTTGTTGGCACTTTCGATTTTACAGCAACAATGAAAATAACTAAGGAATTTCCAGATTCTCTCATTTCACTTTTTTCCCTCAGGTGACTGGCAAAGCAGCTAGTATAAAATAAAGTATAATTGATGTAGTTTTACTATTTTCTTTTATTAAGTTTTGGTATCATTTTCATTAGAAATCATTTTATGTTGCCATAGCTATAGCACATTACCAGAATTATTAAAATAGTTTTCAAACTTTCATAACGTTTATCCAGAATCAAATCGCATAATTATGCAATGATTTTTATGTCGATGATCTGTTGTCGGGCAGTAATACCACCGAAGGAGCGAAGAAGCTGAAAGATAAAATTTCGGAAATATTAAATAAATCAGGATTCAAACTTAGAAAATGGATATCAAATGAAAAAGAGATATTCAACAAAGAAGACAAGAAACATTTTGAAATTCAGCATTCATAGTCAACGATAACACTACGAAAACTTGACTGGGACGAATCCATATATCATCACTTACGCACAACATGGTCAACACTTTATTGGGAACTACATCTTTTAAATGGTTTGGACATTCCCCGCCATGCACTGTGTCAAACTCCACTATCAGTCGAGATACATGGCTATTGTGATGCTTCTGAAAACGCTTATGGCTTATTTATGTTTAGTGCTCCTAAGATTAGAACTCTTGGGAGCACTATTGCTATCTCAACTCATGAGTAAAACAATTGCAGCGTCTAGTATGGCCATTCATGATATCTACTAGTGGTGTGATAGCACCATAGTGCTTTCATGGCTAGCTGCAGAACCATCTAATTGGAATTTTTTATGTCAACAGTGAATCCAATCCAGCTGACCTTATATCCGGAGGTTCCAATGTTGAAAGGCTTATAAAATGAAAACTTTAGTGGAACGGTCCAGAATGGCTGAGTTGCGGTCCAGGAAACTGGCCGAAACAAGTTGCACTCAAGTTTGAAGTACGTGAAGGACGCCAAGTAACGAGCTTAGTTACAAATCAATACGATCAAGAAATATTTGATAGATTTTCGACGTTCTTACGGTTACACCGAGTCATCGCGTACTGTTTTAAGTTTTTGCACAACTCGAAATTAGCCAAGTCTGAACAACAGATAAGCAATCTCACTACAAATGAACTAGAGCACTCTGTTAAATTTTTAATAAAGGCATGACAAGCTCAAACATTCAATGTTGAAGTCTCATTACTCAAAAGAGGAAAGTTTGTACCACCTAATAGTCGCCTGAAGTCTTTAAATCCAGTTTTAGATACAAACGGAATATTCGTATTGCGTGTTGCCTTATTATATCACGAGAAGAATCCGATTATTTTATCTAATAAGCATACATTCACTGATTTGGTTATATCTCATGAACAGAAAAAATCTTCATGCGGGTTTGCAAATGCGTCTGTTTAACATTCGCACTAAATATTGGATTATTTCCGGTCGAAGTGCAATAAAGAAAATACTTCACAAATGCGTCATTTGCTTCAGAGCCAAACCCAAATTTGTTAATTCTATTATGGAAAATTTACCGGAGAACACGTCCTTTTACCAACATTGGCATCGATTATGCTGGTCCTTTTCCGATTAAAGCTTACAAAATTCGTAATACTAAATTTATCAAAGCATATCTTTCCATTCTCGTATGCTTCGCGCATTAAAGAGATTTATTGCGCGAGAAGGACATTGATAGATCTCTATTCAGACAATGCAAACTTTGACCATGGAAGCCGAGAGTTATCGGAATTATCTGTTATCAATCTGTTAAATACTAAAGAGCACCAAAAAAGTATCTGAATTTTAATAAGTGATAACCTGACACCATTGCCTCAGGAGGACTTACAAGCCATCAAGGCTGGCAGGCTGGATATCAATATATAACGCAGCTTGTCCAGAATTTTTGGTCTCGCTGGTCTAAAGACTACCTTAATTCTCTACATCCACGAGTCAAATGGAGAAAAACTAATGAGCCTGATGTGGAAGTAGGCCGAATGGTGTTAATCCATGATGACAACCTTTCACCATTACGTTGGTCTGTTGGAAGAATCATCGAGTTAAATCCAGGCAGTGATAATGTTGTGTGCGTGTGTAGTGTGCGCACAGTTAAAGGTATTATTAAAGGTCTCTGCCCATTACACCGTGCCATATTAGAACCGTAACCGTATCGACACATGCAAACTAATATTCTTTGTATCGATAGTTATCAGGCAATACCCACTAGACCGTTCCGTCATCAGCCAACACCGTAGCGTGCCATGACCGTATCCCCAACAATTTAACGGAGAATATTTTGCAGGTGGAGGATAAGGTCTTAATAGATTGTGTAAAGGAAAGGCTTCGTCATCTAATATATCACAAGGGGCACTGACACTTATTGTTTAATATAGCCTTTCCCATTTTCGATTTTGACAAAATACCACCATCACTATCTTTGCCGAAAGCACCGACGTTTACAGCTATAAAATTATAATTCGCGTCAACCTAAGCAAGAAGTACAATAGAAAATGTATGTTTATAATTAAAATATAGGGAACCACTGTTTGGGGGTGCTACAATCACAACATGCTTTCCGTCGATGGCACCTACAAATTAGGAAAATTCCACTTATTCCAAAATTCCTCTATATTTTTTCCCATTGCTCTATGTTGGGTGTGGGAATCATTTCTCTAAACATGTTCTTTATTATGGCGTCACAACCCATACGAAAGCTAAAAGCAATTGTTGTGAACGAATCACCTGTTGCTAAGCACCTGCAAACAAAATATTTTTAATTTTATATATTAATATTAATCAATACGATAATTAATATAAACATAATATATTAATATCATAACATATGATTATTTTAATATTACAGCTGCAGCCTGTAAGCACAGATGGCAAGGGCTTAGAGATGCGTACAGAAGAGCGATAAATAAGAAAAAAGGAAAAAGCGGACAGGCAGCGAAAACAATTAAGAAATGGAAGTATGAAACTGAAATGTCGTTTGTTGCTCATTTCTTCTTGGAAAGAAAAACTGTAGATTCTGTCGAACTTACAAGCGATGAAAATGAAAACCCTGACAATGATAATGAAACATGTGACATCGACCCCACCACGCTAGAAGACGTGAACTCCGACAACGCAATCAACGATACTGCTGTTGTAGATGTTGATTCTAATAATACTATAGAAAATGTGCAAAGGAATAACCCAAAGAAGACAAAGGTAGTAAAGAAGGCTAAAATTCAGACACCACAGTCAGCATCTGCTGTATTGATGGCAAAATTATTAGACGGTCAAAACAAACATGAACCACAACGGGAACATGACGAATTAGATCGGTTTTTTTAAACATATCTGAAACTGTTAAAAAGTTTTCATCTTACGTACAAGCACTGGCAAAAACAAGATATTTTCTCTCGTTTCCGAAATGGAATTACAACACCTTGCATCGAGTATTCCCCCAAGTGCTAGACCTATGCCGATGTTTCCTGACAATTTGAATGATCAGTCACACAATTTATTTGAATAACACAGTACGAAAAATTCAATAAACAATATTTGTGTTTCACATACCGTAGACACACAGCTAACTTTTCTTTAGGTGATAAACTTTCTCTAAAGTTGGTGTTTGTTTGGTAATATTATTTTTAATTTTTCGCAACATTTCATTGAATTGAAATGACGTCATACGAAAATACTGGACAAATTTTTCTTCATCGAGACGCTTATATAACGTCAAATATTCTCCCTCGGTTTTTCGTTTTCTTAGAGCTTCGTGAACCCAGTAACGTCTGATAGATTTTTTTTATTTTCGTTTTTCTCCTCGTTGTCCAAAATAATGGCAACCATTGCCAATTTTCTTAAAGACAATTTTCTAATAGCCATAGTGAAAAAACTTGACAACACCGAACTAAGATTGTAGTTTTCTCAACAACGGATGTATTAACTACCGATAAAACGGACTGGACTGAACGACCACCAAACGAGTACGAAACGGTTATCATACGCGTTGTATACGGGCATAGAACACTGTTGATCCGTTGCAGTGGGCATTGATGGTGATTGGTGTGCCTGACACGTTCCTATTACGGTCCTAATATGATACGATACAGTGGGCAGAGGCCTTAAAAGGCCTGTGGTGTGTGACTCTCTTAGGGAAAATTACACATGCGGGGCGGCAGCTCTCGGTCGGTGAACAATGGGTGTGAGTAAGGATTGCAAATTTTTTTATCAAAAATCACTGTATGCTGGTTATATAAGGGCGCCACTTAGTTTATAATTAGGTCTTTGATATTCAAACTAAGAGATTACACAAATACACAGATGCGATTCAATAGGATTTTAATTTGATAAATATTTAATTACAGTAATATTTAATAAAAGGAAAGTGATTTTTGATGTGAGAATAGTCCAATGATAAATTATTGTTTATGTATAGTTTAGTTAACACTTGAATTTTATCACCCTGTAAATAGTACTACTTCAGGTTCACATTTTTGGCAAAATTAAAAAGTGTTAAAATGGAAGGTAGATATCTTAAGTTATTATAACAAATGTTGATTATGACATTAAGTTTCTGGAAACTCTAATTATAGCGGCCCTGCACTTCTTTTGGAATTTCATAACTTTGAAACACTAGCATAAAAATAAAGGGTAGATCTGACCTGGTGATATCCTTAAATATCGCAACATAAAACGGTTTTTGGGACCTGGACTTACGCCACTCTGGATAGGGTGTGTGCCTAACTGCCTTGGGAACGGTCTGCCTCTTACGGTGCAGCAGGACAATGCAACGCAGCAAATATTATTGAAGGTGCATCGGTACAGGGTATGACATCATATTGTAAGTGAAACAGCTTCGTGAGATTCGATTTCCACAAGTGGTTCTGAATTATTCGGCAAAGTAAGGTAACCAATAAAAATAAGGCCGACAAATCTATAAGAGAATTAATGTATTTTAACATATATTTTACTGCTAGGGACTGCAAAAAAACTGAACACAATATAAAGAAACGTACCTTCTAATTAGAATGGCCTTTTCCTATTTGTTTGGCACTCAACAAATTTATAATTGTACACATAGAAAGAATAATGGCGACACCGTCTTTACGGAACCTGCGGTCAGTCGTTCTCTTTTGGAATCGAATCCACTTTCGCCGAAAATCCTTTTTGAAAAACTATTGGCAATTACAATTAGTACTTGGCGCACGACGTCACCCTGTCCGCGCACGATAAGTCGAAAATAAGAAGGAAATAATATTCGGGTAGGCATTATGCAAAATAATGCACCACCCTCCAGAGTAAACTCCCTTTTATGCTACAATGTTATTTTAACAATTATGAATCAGTTTTATATACGTTCATTAAAACAAATGGCTTGACAAAATTATATAAATATTATTAGGTACTTGTGTACATACTGGATGTCCTCTAAATATGTACAGATTTACCGTTACAAATTGTCAGTGTTGCCTTTTGAATAAGACGCTTCAGTACTAATTTTTAACTTTGATAGTATGATCATAGTTTAAATTTTGTCATAATATTATTTCATTTGAAAGCCTCATCAGCCTTTCAAGGCGGGTGGTATGTAATGCATTGTACATGTTTTATATTTTAATTTAGTTATATCTTTAGTATCGTTAAAATACTGCGCACTTCTCTCGCATGCGTGAGCACTCAGTGGAAGGGGTATCACAGCTTAGATGCTGCTAGCGAAGGGAGTAAGCAGGCAGTATTCAGTAGTCACTTGTTGGGTACGGTCGTTGTACATCAAGAAATTTATTTACGTTGCAGTCAATATATAAGTGTATAGTGTTATAATTATATTTGAACAGTTTAATAATTTTCTTACAAATAATAAGTTAATACTACCACATCATTCAGGGTTTCGTGAGAATCATAGCACAGAAACAGCTCTTATAGATGTTACTGACAACATATTTAAATTGAATGATATTAACCATGATACGTATACGTATATGTTTGATTCTATTTGATCTAAGCAAAGCATTCGACACCTTGGACCATGATATATTAATTAATAAACTTAAATATTTTGGCACTGGTACTGTATCAACCTTATTTTTCAAAAATTACTTATCTGGTAGGCGGCAGCGGGTAGTATGTTGTGGCCAATATTCTGATTTTAAGGTTATTAGGAAGGGAGTTCCCCAGGGAAGCATTTTAGGTCTCCTTTTATTCTCTGTCTATACTGCAGATTTGTATAGCTATTTAGAGAGTTGTCAAATACATCAATATGCAGATGACACGCAAATATACCATGCATTTCCAAGTACTGAAATTAACAATTCGGTTAATAGAATTAATAATGATTTAAAATAATTGCCAAATCTTTATTACAGAAATTTGTAACAGTTTTGGCCTTGCCGACAAGCCAACGCATTCAAACAATATCTTGCATAAGAATTTCGGGTATGAGATATTAACTAAAGATCCAGATATTTATATCAGACCTAATAAAAATGTCCGGAATTAATAAAAAACAACCATGCCTTACTATTCCGCTCTTCTTGGAGAAACCTGGCCTTTGTTGGCTACTACACTAAATTTGACCAAAGACCAAAGATTTGCGACAAGCCGATTGTGATCATGTTTATAACCTATATGAAACCACACGGGATCGCTACTTTGAGTCGCTGAGTTAAGGAAACCCTTGCTCTAAGTGGAATTGAGATTAACATATTTAAAGCCCACTCTACAAGGCATGCGTCGACCTCGGCTACTTATAGAAACGGATCTTAGATGTAATCAGACAGACAGCTGGGTGGAGTCGAGAATCGGCAACATTTGCAAGTATTTATCAAAGACCGTTAGCCCAGGGAGACCACTACGTCACAACAATTTTGGTATTAGGTTCATAACATATATATTTAACAAATACAAATACTTACATGCAAATGCTTTATTATGAGAATATACCTTTATCTTTTCTGATTACCTACTGGGTTTTATTTCGCAGCTTCTAATCTTTAAACATTTACATACTAAATTGGTGATATCTTCGGACTGGATGCCGCCAAAATATAATTGAAAGGTCAGAAGAACTTACCTGAAGTTCGATCGTAATTATATGAGGCATCCAGTTCAAAGATTTCACCATATAATTATGATTGAACTTCAGGTAAGTTCTTTTGATCGTACAATTATTAGGACTTACACATCTTGATACATACGTGTCTTTGATATATTGTAGTTTCAATTATAAGCCATCGTGGAAACAATTTATGAAAAAAACAGGAAGTAGATTTTGATGTTCCATGTTTGGCTTATCTGACGAGGAAATCCGACAGGAGGGTTGTCCGTAAATTAAGGTCTCCAACAAGCTCCCGTTGCGACGGAGTGAGCCAGCTTAAATCGGACAACAGCACCGTGTTCCTTGGTTCCCCCACCACTAATCTGGCTGGTCACTACCTCGCTGTGGCGGTCAGTCTTGGCTTAGCAGCCGTTAACGATGAAAGGAAAAATCGACGCTCCCGCCAAGTGTGATTTGCGTTCGGTGATTAGATTGCTGTGTTTAAGGGGCCATCCCCTATTGAAATTCATTGTCAGTTGACCGATGTGTATGGAGAAAAGTGTATGGACATAAAAAATGTGCGGAAGTGGTGTAGAGAGTTTGCAGACGGTCGTACAAACGTGCACGACGAGAGCGTCCATCCGTTTCGGACGAGACAGTGACGAAAGTTGAGGAGTATTTGCTTGCGATCGACGTGACTGTACGAGAGATTGCCGAACTGATAGGAGACATCTCCAAGACTACCGTAGACAAGATTTTAACAGACATTTTGAAACATCACAAGGTGTGTGCCAGATGGGTGCCACGGATGCTCACCGATGAACACAAAAAGAAGCGCATGGAAAGTGCTCGCAAGTTTCTGCGCCGTTACTGAGAAGAGGGTGAGAAATTATTGGATTCAATTGTAACAGGGGATGAGACTTGTGTCCATTACTTCACGCCAGAGACTAAGAAGCAATCGAAGCAATGGCGGCATTCCGGTTCTCCAAGTGTGAAGAAATTCAAGCAAACGCTGTCAGCGGAGAAGATGATGACTTCGGTATTTTGGGACAGGAAAGGCGTTCTGCTGGTTGACTACCTGGAAAAAGGTACAACAATTAACGAGGCAAGGTACTGCGAGACACAAAAAACGCTACGCCGTACTATACAGAACAAAAGGAGGGGTCAACTGACCAAAGGAGTTTCTTTGCACCATGACAACGCACGTTCTTACGGCGCCCGCACCACGATGGATCGTATCGCCAAATTCGGGTGGGATATCATAGACCATCCTCTTTACAGCCCTGATTTGGCCCCTAGAGACTACTATTTGTTTCCCAACCTGAAATAACACTTGGGAGGAACGAAATTCTCCAGCGACGAAGAGCTGAAGGCAGCAGTCGATACCTGCAAATGACGCGGGTATGAAAAAGCTCCCAGAACGACTCAAAAATGCAGTGAGCTTTCAGTGTATGTACTTAGTTTTGCAATAAAATGACGTTTACTATTTGAAAACACATTGGAGACCTTAATTTACGGACAACCCTCGTACTATATATCCAAAATCTTTGAAATTATTATTAAAGAAAGGCTTTTGCTCTTTTTAAATGGGATTAATATCCTGTCGTCGTCGCAACTTGGGTTCCGTAAAAATTTCTCCACGATCAAGACTTTGGTATCGTTAATAGAAAATATAATACCGGGATTGGATGATGGTGTCCCTACGCATGCGGTGTTATGTGACTGTACTTCAGGCATTTGATATGAATATTGACATAATTTTACTTAAATTGCATCATTATGGTATATGGGATAGTGTTGCAGATTTTAGATCTTATCTATCTAATAGATTAGAGTTTGTAAATGTTAATGGTGCTGTTTCGGAACTTTTTGCGATAACCTGTGGAGTTCCTCAGGGATCCTTATTGGGTCCGATTTTGTTTTTAATTTACGTCAATGATCTTCCTTCATTGTGTAATACAGATTCTGTACTTTTGCTGACAATACATTATTTACTAGAGGAAATTCGAATCCAATGGATGGCCTTAAAGAAGCTAAAGTTTGGTTTACCGCCTATCAGTTAAAACTAAATGAAAAAATATATCATTTTGCTCTGATCGGTGGGCTGACAAATCTGAAGCGGTATGTCTACTTGGGGTGATCCTCGATAGCGGTCTGACTTAGTCGCCGCATATTGAAGATCTGCGGCAAATAAAACAGTGGACCACTGGTTACATATTGATACCACCAATTCAAATGTCGTACAGGCCCATCGGTTTTACAATAAAACCACTTTGAGTGCGCTAAAGTGCTTCCATCTATTACTAGGAAACTATACTTACAGTCACCATAATGTATATTTCTCTTTTCTTACCATAAAACCAATATCATTATAACCTCTACATCAAGTGGTGTTGTAAACAGATGGTTTGTGCTGGATTATTAGTTTCAAAATTTATTTCTGCGACAAAATGGGAGGTGAATTGAGTTTTTGTGTATTTATATAACTGCCACTACCCCATAAAATATAAATATATTATACTTGATCACTATTTAGAAAAAATGCTCTTTTGAAAATGGTGGTCACTCTATGTAACCACTAGTACTACATCAGGCAATTTTCTTTTAGACTTGAAACGAATATGGAACTTAGAAGAACTTGAGTCTATGGCTTCTAATGAATTTTTGAATTTATAGAAAATATTCCCTCAGATCAAGAGTCGATTGCCTCAAATTCTGATGAAGACGAAATTGTTATGTTCCGCCAAAAATAAAAATATTATCAAATATTATTGCGAGACCCTCAAATATGCAAAGTCAATGACATCAAATGATACAAGTGATGACAATAATATTTTACATTGTACCGAAGTTATTGAAGATGAGGTTTTCCTGCGCGATGAGATCGAAGATGAATATGAAGATCCTGAAGATAATATTCCATTGGCAGAATTACGCAGAATTCCTAATGAAGTAAAAGATACAAGTACAAAAGATTTTGTAATAGTTGAAAACATTTTATTGGCAAAACGTCTACAAATAAAAATGTATACCGGAATTTGCTGAGTGTTATGGTTCAGATATTCCTGACAATGTTGAAAATCCTTGTGATATATTTTTTATTATTTGATGATGAATTGGTTGAGCATATAGTATTTCAGACCAACTTATATATTACACAAAAGGGGCAGTAATCAAGCCAACCACTATAGAAGAAATAAAGCAATTTCTTGGCATCAATTTACTTATGGGCTTGAAAAAGCAATCTAGTTGCAAAGATTTCTGGTCTTCAGATAAAAAATTGAGAGGTAACTATGTTTCAAGTGTAATGTCAAGAAATCGCTTTAGTTGGTTACTAGACAACCTACATTTGAATGACAATGCCCTGTTACCTGATCGCAATTCTCCAAATTTCGACAAACTATACAAACTACGTCCTTTTCTGGACTATATTTCTCAGGCATACAAAAATATTACAAGCCTAGCAAATATCAATCTGTAGATGAAAGTATGATAAAATTTAAAGGTCGTTCTACTATAAATTTTGATTCGATTTTACGTTCGAGCATAGCACACGCATGCTTGTTATTAGTTCTATATTTTGTTCATTCAATTGTATTAAGTATAACATAAACTTCATTTGGTTGTGTTAACAGTATCTTCATAATAGTGGTTGTATCGTGATTGGTGGAGACATTTGGCTAATCCATTGTTTATTTTTATAACCTAATTTCACGTTTTGTCGTGTTCAGGTTCTCACCAGTAGCGGCGTTTATCTTAGTCCATCATGCCAGAAAATATGAAATGTTCTTGTTGTGACTCTATTACTGAGCAGCATAAATTTGTTTCTTGTGGTGTATGTAAGAAATTGTATAACCATACCTGTATTGACATTTCGTCATCTGAAATGAGAAGTATTAAACCGAAAAAGTCGCTAAATTGGTCTTGTCGCAATTGCTTGCAAGTGACTGAAGATATAAACAAGTTAAGGTCTGTCGTTCTGCAACTGAAAATGGAGCTTGCTAATTTTAAATCTCAGGACGACAGGATATTGGTAAACCATTGATGCTAAATGATTTTGAGGACATCATCCAGGAGGTGCAGGAGCGTGAGAAACGCAAATGTAATGTAATATTTTATAACATTGCTGAAACCCAGGGTGAAGACAAGAATATCAGGATATCCCATGATAAAGCTAAAGTTGAGAAAGTTTTTAATCACCTACAGGTGGATGCAGAAATAAGTAGTATTGTCAGAATGGGAAAATTTGACCCATCTAAAGACTCCATTCGTCTTGTGAAGACTACTTTAAGTCAAGAGGCTATAGTCTATAATATATTAAAGAAGACAAGAACTTTAAAAACCAACAATGTGCTTAAACATATTAAGATTTCATCTGATCGTACACCAAAACAAATGTCTTACTTCAGAAAACTTATATCTGATTTGGAGGATCGACGTAAAAATGGTGAAACAAATCTAATTATAAAATACATACGTGGTGTACCAAAGATTGTCACTTTAAACTAGCGAGGCCCAGCAGTGAATCTACTGTGTATTACACATGTTCTTTTCAGAATGTGCGTGGTTTAAAGACAAAGGTTGATGAATTTTCTTCAAGTATTAGTAGTGATTTTTCACTTATTGGACTTGTGGAGACCTGGTTTTCTGTTGACATTAATAGTGCTGAATACTGTTAGAAACAATTCTGTGTTTATCTGAACGCACTCTCTTAGTTATGAGTCAGTGGTGTATGTACACTGCACAAGTAGGTGTAAGTTTGTTAGTCCGTGCTAAAATTGTATGCATGTGATAAGTACATAAAATAAACAGAAGTAAAATTATCGTACGTTTATTAAATACTGATCAACTCCACTGTGTTTCAAAGTTAAACTCTACAAAAGGTTATGGGCCCAGAGGAAGCGTGATTACAGTGAAAAACAGACAGTAAATAGGAAGTCTGGAAAAGCAGGTTAGAAACGTACGCGAAGAAAGTGGCGGGAAGCTGAAAAGAACAAGCTAGGAACAAAAAATAAAATAAAATAGGTGCGTGGAAAATATACGTGGAGCGGAAGGTAGTCAGAAATCATGGCTACAGCTAATGTAAACATTAAACCATTTGATGGGAACAATTTCTCGAACTGGCAGTTCAGGGTTAAGTTATTGTTAGAACAAGCGGAGGTTTTGGAAGTTCTTACACAGGATTTCCCTACGACAGATCCTGAATTAACAATGTTTAAAAAGAAGGACGCTAAAGCTAAGAATATAGTGGTGCAATGCTTAGCCGATAACATGTTGGAGACAATAAAGACGAAAGGCACTGCTAAGGAAATTATGGAAACTTTAGAATCCACATATGTTAAAAAGGGCATAAGTACACAAGTACAGTTACAGAAGAAATTACGCAGTTTAAAATATAACGAGAAGACAGCTTTGAATGAATTTCTAACAGAACTTGACCAAATAGTGTGTGAGCTTAAAGCTGCTGGAGGAGAAGTCAAGGAAGGAGAATTGATCTGTCAACTACTAGCCGCTATGCCTGAGAGCTACAATTCTGTGACAACCGCAATAGACGGACTATTCTGTCAAGATGAAAGTAAAATTTCAATTGATTTTGTTAAGATTAAGCTATTATTAGATGAGTCGAGAAAAACCAAGGCTGGAGAGCAGGAATCTAAACAAGACGTAGCTTTTTCAGGATACAAGAACAGGAACTTTAGAAAACCAGGTGAAACAAGCAATTATACAGGGAGTTTTTCCTACAAATGTCATTTTTGTGGCGAAATTGGACACATGAGAAAGAATTGCCCGAAAAATAAATGTAGGAGAGGAGTCCTTCTGGAAATTCCGGAAAACGAACCAGACAAGTGAATGTGACACAAGAAAAAGAAGAAAAAACCCCGGAAATAAGTTTTATTACAGGAGAAATAGAAAATGAGAATGAGGAAGTGTTAGCAAGCTATGGAATGTTAGAAATTAGATTTGTTGTGGACTCGGGTGCGACACATCATTTGATTAAAAAGGAATATGAAATAAACTTAATAAATTCGAAGAACTTAAGTCAAGAAATAAATGTGGCTAAAAAGGGACAAAACTTAAAAGTGATAAAAGAAGGAGACATGAGTTTAAAGAGTGAAACAAGTACAAAAATAAAAATAAAGAATGTCTGGGTGTGCAAAGACTTATCACATAACTTGTTGTCAGTGAGAAAGTTAGAGGAAGCAGGACTTGAAACAATTTTCAAGGACAAAGAAGTTCAAATTAAACAAGGACAATATGTAACTTTGATCGGAAAAAGAACAGGAAATTTGTACTTTGTGATGTTACATCTACCACCTTTGTGGTCAATTTGACAAATGCCACTAGGTTACCTTTTAAGGGCATAGAAGAAGCACGAAATGCTAAGAGAATATTGGAAGTGGTTTCATCAGACATATGTGGCCCCATCAACCCACCAACTTATGATGGTAAGCGATATTATGTAAGCTTTATTGATCATTATTCACATTTCTCGGTGTGTTACCTTATGGGAAATAAGTCGGAAGTTTTAGAAAAACTCACAGAGTATATGAAACAAGCAGAAGTAAAATTCAACACAAAAATAGAAAGGTTACGTTGTGACAATGGTGCAGAGTATGTGTCACTGGAATTCAAAAATTTTTATAAATAGAATGGAATAAAGTTGCAATATACTGTACCTCGCAACCCGGAACAAAATGGGGTTGCTGAAAGGCTAAATAGAACATTACTTGAAAAGTCGAGATGCATTTTATATGATTCCAAGTTAGATAAGGAGTTCTGGGGAGATGCTCTGAGAGTGGCAGTATATTTGCTAAATAGAACAGAGACTGCGACATTACCCGATAGGAGACTACCCGCTGAAATATGGTATGGTCATAAACCAAACATGGACAAGATTAAGCTATTTGGATGTGTGGTTTACAATTTGACACCTAAAGAAGATAGATTCTCAAAATTAGATAAAAGAAATAAAAAGATGATAATGATTGGATATGCTGACAATGGCTATAGGCTGTGGAATCCAATAGAAAGGAAAGAAATGCATGGAAGAAACGTTGTTTTTAATGAGATGAAAATTTTTAAAGACACAGTAAATGTGGAAATTGAGGAAATCTCGTACTGCAAAATTTCCTGTTAATCCTATTGGAAAAAAACTATAATTTCAGGAAGGCTAACTTCCCTGGATTATATGAATATTTGTTAAATGTGGATTGGTCGTTCCTCAATGATTTTTCAGATGTCAATATAGCATGCCAAAATTTTTACGCTAAATTATATTCTCTCTTTGATTTATTTGTACCTTTATACAGTAATAGGAAATCATCGTATCCCGTATGGTACACCACTGATATCATAAGAAATATTAAACTTAAAAACCACTACAGAAATAAAAATAAAAAGTACAAAAAATAGCATTTCTTTGCAAGATTTTCATCGTTTAAGAAAGGTAACAAAAACGCTAATATCTACTGCCTATAGTAACTATATTAAAAATGTTGAGGAAGGAATATCAGCAGATTGTAAACAGTTTCAGTTTCGACAACAACTTTTCTAGTGTTACTTTACTTGAAGACCTAAGGAAAGAAAATATTTTTGCCTGTGGTACTGTTAGACAAGGTAGAAAAAATTTACCTTCTGACATGAAAACCGATAAGAACATGAAACGAGGCGATATTGATTGGAGAGCAACTCCAAATGGATTAATTTTTATGAAATGGATTGATAAAAGGGTAACAACTTTTTTGTCAAATCATCATAATCCTAACGAAATGTCGACTGTAAAGAGAAAGAATAAAGATGGCACAACTGACCTTGTGAATTGCCCAGCCCTTGTCAGGGATTATAACAGATTTATGGGAGGGGTAGATAAAGCTGATATGTATGTTAGTTATTATGCCATAGACCAGAAGAGCAGGAAATGGTGGCATCGAATTTTATTTCACTTTGCTGTGTTACCTTATCAAATGCCTACATTATATTTAGTGAAAAAGTCCACGTTCCTCTTGAAGTTCGTTATGACAAAGTAAGTCACCTTCCAATTTACGGCACATCTAGACGTTGCGGACACTGCAGTACCAAGATGCAAGTGCACAGGTCCAGGTGGTCATGCTCCTCATGCCATATTGCACTATGTTTGTCAAAAGAAAAAAAATGTCTTTACAAATATCACACTTCTCAATGCGAGTCTTTAAATCCCAATGGTTACTGAGAGAAACCACCTTTTTCTTTAAAACTATGTATTCCTTTTAAATAAAAATGCTTAAAAACTATTCTTATATTCGTATAATTCTTGTTGATAAATGAATAAAGTCATGTTTACCTAAATGTAATTTGGGACACAAAGGGTTAAAATCCTGTCATGATAGCACTACCATGAGAATAGTCTATTTTGCTATAGTTCACAGCTTGATATCTGTTGTTCTTTGGGGTAATTTCTGAAAATCCTATAATGTTTTACTTGCAAAATGCTACGGTTAGGATTGTTGACTTCGCACGTTGTGATAGTCATTGTAAAGTTTTATTTAAGAAGTATGGGATCCTGCCCTTGCCTTGTGTCTATAATTTTGCAAAATCTTCTGTTTATACACAGGAATTTAAATAGTTTTACTACACATTCGAATAGACATACATATGGTACTAGATAGCGGGAGAACCTTGTACCACATTTCCCCACAACTTAAGATGACCAGACTAATAAAATTAATAAATTTATAAAAATCTCAACAATTTAAATATGAGAACTATGACTTACAATTCCTTTAAAGTCCAACCTATTTTTTGACACTGGCTGCGATGAAATAATTGGGGTAATACCAATAAAAATCAAGCCTCTATTCTGCAGAGAATGTCAATAGCACATTTTTTTGTACATTCGCAAATGAAAGCAAGCGATATTCATCAAATCATAATAAGTTGCATTAGTAAATTGCTTGATATTGGTTTACAATTTGAAGGTATCAGTGGTGGCTCGCCGGGTGAAGTAAAAATTCACATACTTAAATTAATATAATTGTAAATGTCCGTTTAAATTTTTAATATTCATCATTTTACATGAATTATTATTTTACAACTGTAATAAATTTATGTTTAAATTTGTTGCATAGCTATTCACCAAAGAATAAACTTCTATTTTTTACTATGTTATGAGAATACCTCATTCAACGCCCGCGCTAGTGTAATGTGAACAATACTTAAAGTGCATCAATATACCAAAGTAGCACCGGTTTAAAAATCGAAAAGGCCAATTGAACGCTGCTGCGGGCGAATTGAATGATCCCACGGAAACAGCAGAAAAGGACAAACACGACCTTGATCGTCCCTTTTGTCTCGTTGAACTCCCGACAGGTAGGTGTCTCGTTGTTTTGCCAAACTATTATCTTAAATTGCTTCTTTATCATTTAAATTGCTTAATTTCTGTTAGTTAAATAATAGTAGCGTTTGCAATCTGTAGACTGCAGAGAGTAGTAATTTTGTAGCTAATAATTTGAAGTGTAATTTAGTAATACCATGTGGTCGACCAAACCACGAGGGATCATGTTTCTTGCAACCGCTTAGTCGCTGTGCTAATAAAAATCTTTGCTGTTGTCATATTGTAGCGTTACAATTTACGTCTATCCATACAAAGATTAAATAAATAAATATCATATGTAACTTATTCTTTATTATTATTATATTACATTATATTTTGTCATTGTATTTATTCATTGGAAATATTTGCTGTTCCTCCAGTGATTGATGTTAGTCTGCCACCTTAATTATCAGGACGTGTATTGTGTGTTGCTCTAAAATATATTAAAGGTCTAAATATTTAACCAACCATAACAATTACCATAGTTACCTTAATGCATCCATATTCAGGCCTATTAAATAATGTTACATCTTCTGATTGACGCCATCCGTTAGATACTAGAGGGAAATCATATTAAAACTTCTTACATGTATGCCTAGGTCCTAGAACAAAAATAAATACGACAATTACACCGAAAACCTGAATGTAAACAACTAATATTTTACGGTTTATCGGTACACTATACTCTATACAGACCAAATTAACCAAGGACAATAATTTACTTGTTTGATACTTACCATATCTTGGAGATCCGTAGAATAATGATTAGTTTTTAGTCGATTGCTTCCTAAGGTTTATATTTTGTGTTGACATTTCTCCATTTTACCGGCCAAATCCCAACAGGATTCGGCGCGGCGCGTTGTTGTCAGCTCTTTCCAAGAATCTTTCACATTACTACCTTTCCATATGAAGGTATTTTTTAATAAATATACGTTGAATGGTGTGTTTCTCGATGTAATTATGTTGAAAGAACTTAATTACTGCGTTGTGAATCATTTTAAAGTTAATTTTAGAGTTAATAAGTGTTTAATTTAGTTTCCTTAGTTCCAATTGGTTAGACTCCAGCCAATGGGAGTCAAGGATAGTTTTTTGCAGCAGAAATTTAGGAAACGGGATCTGCGCGATTTTTCGACAATTTTGCTTCCGGTAGCTGGTACTGTGAACATTCGGTGTGTGGTAGTGTTTGGAAATCTGTATGATTTTTAAAAATCATCTCTTTGAGGATTTTGTTTTCCAAACGCCTTTCGTTGATTAAGGTTTTGTTGGATTTTGGATGATTTTTGTGAAACCTAATCAGGAAACATTCTTAGTAAAGGATCTGTATCCTCACACCACGCCAGTCAAGAATACGATTCCGTCTTAGGCTTCCAGTAAGTTGCAATTTTAAATTTTGTCATTTTTCTTATAAGTTCCTTTGTGCAAATTTGCATTCTAATTTATACCGTATTTACAGTGTGCATAAGGTCTGCATTCGCTTAAACTTGTGATTAAGAAGATCCGGTGCAGTTCAAATAATTGTAAGAACCCCTTTGGCCAAGGGTAAGTACTTCTATATGCAAATTTTAGTCATTTATACTTTTATTTTTTCGTAAATAAGTCTTTTACATATATTTGTAATAAATTTGTTACCATGTGCTCAGTTTGCGACGTTGCCGTACTGAATTTCTCTTTTCTCAAAAAAATTCAATGTCCAGGAATTATAATGATATTAAAGTATTTAGTAGGTGCACATTTCGCTGCATTTAATTTATTTGTTTCCAAAGAAGCTATATAGTGAATAGTTATTTTACTTAATTTTATTTAGAGTTCTTATGTTGGGCAGTCCGTGGAGTTAAGGAGTTTTTGGTGTTTCCTGGAGCTGTAGCTTACCACTTTTCGTGCTGAGCCATTGCTTGCCATCCTTTGTTGCTGTTGGAGTTTCTGCTAGTCACGCTGCAGTTGTTATACCACTCAGACCCACTTGGACGCACGCAAGTTTATGATATTGCTTGTATTTCTTTTAAGCATTACTTTTGCACATATCTACTACGCGTATGCCTAGTTCTGTTTCTGCTATAAGCTCAGAACCAAATATCTTTAGTATAGATTTTCTATAAGTAAAAATTAGTAGTAATTAGTAATAACCACTATTATGAATCTGTTTTGTGTAACTGAATTTATTGCTGATTCTATTGATAGGGCGTTTCAGACTGATATAATTTACACTGATTTCACTAAAGCGTTCGACAGAGTTGACCACGTTTTATTGCTAAATAAATTAAAGTCATTTGGATTTACTGATCTACTTATTCATTTAATTAGAAACTATTTAACTAATAGAATCCAGCATGTTCTGTATAGTGGTTTTAAGTCTGTTGAAGTGATTGCGTCCTCAGGACTCCCTCAAGGTTCGCTTTTGGGCCCATTATTATTTGTTTTACTTATAAACGATATTGTTAGTAGTCTGAATGTAGATTGTTTGCCATATGCCGATGACCTTAAAATATTTAGCAAAATTTCCAATATTAATGACTGTCTGTTGCTTCAGCAGAATTTGGATTCCATTTGTGATTGGTGTAGAGTAAACAATTTATTTTTAAATCCTGAAAAATGTAAAAGTGTGTCATTTACTACAAAGCAGCATGTTATTGAATTTAATTATAAGATTAATAATATCTCTACCCCTCATTCTAATCACAGGATTAGCCCAGAAGTCGGAGACTTGTGCGGGAGAGGGCGGCATATTATTATTAAGCAGGCCGCATTTGCGCCCAGGAACGACTTACGTTGGTAGGCCCTAACCACTATTCAGTGCAGGAATGAGGAAAACCTGGAAAACCTCATTAATTAGGAGGGTGGTCAAATATCAACCGGCATCAATCTCTCACATTGACCCAAGCTAACATTATTCCACCCTACCATACCCGCAGAGAGGGTGCCAATCCCTCCACGAATATAGCTTATATACGGTCTACCGGCAGCTGGGCTCGAACCAACTCCGTCTAGTCACCTCGATTCAAGTACTAACGCCTTAAACCGCGCGACCACTGACCGATCCAAATTATAAGATTAATAATCATTTCTTTGAGAGAACACAAACTTTTAGAGATCTAGGAGTATTGTTTGGTTATAAATTATCGGTTAATGGCCACATATTACTTCTAAAGCGTATAAAACACTTGGATTTATTATTAGGAACACGTCCACGTTTAAATCGGCTGATACTTTGAAACTTCTTTATTCAACTTTAGTTAGGTCGAAATTGGAATATGCCTCTGTTGTTTGGTGTCCAAATTATGTAACATATATTGACAGTTTAGAATGGGTTCAGCGTCATTTTTTAAAGTTCGTTTCTTTTAGAACTGACGCAATGTATCCTGGTATTTCCCAGGATGAGCTTTTACAGAAGTTTTCTGTTAAATTTTTGGAGGACAGACGTAGCGTTGCATATTTAGTATTTTTATTTAAATTATTAAACAACCACTGTGGTGATTTATTAAATAGACTTAATATTCATGTTCCCATGGCGGTTTCAAGACACGCTGGTACTTTTTACTTGCCGACGCCAAAAACTAATATTAGGAGCTGTTCTCCATTGAATTTTATGTGCAATACTTATAACAACTTAAAGTCATCGGTTGATATAATTTCATTGTTCACTTGCAAGCTTGAAACAGGCAGCTATGCTATTTTTAGTGTTAATGACTAATGACTATTATTATAATTTTCTGTATCTTAATTTAAGTTTGTTTTGGTTTCTGCATTTTGTATCTGTTTAGTATTTTTCTTTCTTATTTCTTACATATTGTTTGTTTGTTATTTTTACTGTATATGTTCTTTGTATATCTTTGTTTGTATGTATTTCCCATTCTGTAATAGTATATATAAAGTAAATAAAAAAATAAAATAAAAATAAAATGTAGGCCCGATAAAAAGTGTGTTGCAGTGGAAGCAGGTACATTTTTTTTTTCGATTTGCTACCTAGCTAATTCGGAAGTTTAATAAACTATGTGGCTGTATTTTAAGAGGTTGTACTGTTTTCTAGGTGGTAGCTGAATTAAGAACCAATGTCAAAAAAGGCTAGAGACATTTATGTAAAAAAAGAAAGGAACTGGTGAGGGACCTAAATGAAATCGAGGATAAATTATATAGTTTAATGTCTCCTGTAGCAGTAGAAGGTGCCCAAGAGGTAGAAGAGATCGGTTTACCCTTGGATTTACAAAGTGGAGCAGACATTGAAACATTATCTGTAGACACTTCCGAGATAAATATATCAACTGTTTTGTTTGCTTAGAATAAAGATATAATTTAATTTTCTCTAACACGATTTTAGAAAGTACACGTTCCACAACAACTAAAAATTAGATTGTAATACATGTCATTCCAGCACACTGTGTTAGAATATATACAAATCAACTTTTTTGTATGATTTCTAAAATCCTGTTAGAGAAAGTATAGCCTAAAACACGTTTAGAATGACATTAGTATCTATTCTACAACTTGTTGTAGAATATACTATTCTGTATGGGATGTTACATTACAGACTATGAATGTAGCTGAAGGCGAGGAGACAAATCAAGCGAATGATGGCTCAGTGAATTTGGAACAAACCTCGAGAGTAAAGTATACTACTAAAAAAAGTATGTTTCCTAGCCGTAAAAGTGCGTTAGATAAAAGCATATAATGTCAAGTAGAGTCAACAAAAATGCTTGCTGAATCAATATGCAAGTTGAGTCTTTAGCTCTAGCAATAACTTCTTTTTCATAAGAAATTAGTTAATATATGTTATGTTTGTTGCCCAGATATCTATACAGGGTGACCTAGAACTGATGGTTGGCCTTTATTACATGGACCCCTCCATGATGCAAAATATTGAAAATATCTCGGACTACTTCTGCTTGCTGGCTAGAAGCAGCGAACTAATGGCTTTCCCTGCTTCCAGCAGTCACAGATGATTGAACGAAAAAAAAACTAGAGATGGTTGATCCACACATTTTCGTGGATCAGTTCCAACCTGATCCGGTCCTAAGTAGGTACCTAGTCCAAAGATCAGTTTCAGTTCCTAGTCGAAGACAGAAGATTAAAAAAATGTGGACGTTCATTGAATCCATCTTACGAATTACCGGATATGCACACAATATATAATTCTCACATTCTATTAAAATACGAAACATGCTTGAGAGAAAAAAAAAATGAAAAATATAACCAACGTATGTATAACCACCGATTGTTGGACTTCACGTAAAACGGAGAGTTTTATGGCCGTGACATCTCATTTTATCGATGACGACTTTAAAATGAGATCCATTCTTTTGAGCTGTGACGTTTTTGAAGAGAACCACACATCGGTAAATTTAACTAACAGGTTAAAACAAATCGTAGATGAGTGGGAACTAAACGGAAAAATTATATTAACTGTATCCGACAATGCCAGTAATATCAAAAAAGCTATTACACAGGATTTAAATTGGAAATAATTTGGTTGCTTTGCACATACTTTGAATCTTGTGGTGCATGATGCGCTGGTATTGGTACGACCTACTATTAATAAAATAAAAACAATAGTATCCCATTTCAAAAGAAGTTGCCTTTCAAATTCAAAATTGATGAATTTTCAAAAACAAGCTGGTATTGATGTACCAAAGAAGTTAATTCAAGATGTTTTAACGCGTTGGAACTCAACATTTTATATGCTTGAGATTTGTGGAATTGGAACATTGGATAAGATCAACAATGGGACTTTTAGACAAAAGTTTACCAAAAATACAATCTAAAGAGAATATTAAAATATTTCGAAGAAGCCACAAAATCAGTAAGTGGCGAAAATTACATATCAGCCTCACTTGTAATTGTGTTAACTAGAGGATTGTTAACCATTTGTGAAAAATTAAAAGAAAAACAATTTTCACAAATTTCCCATTCCATACTAATGTCTCTAGAAAATGGGTTGCGTAAAAGAATGGGAAATGTTGAATTAAGCAATACCTTAGCCATATGTACATTTTTAGATCCCAGGTTTAAAACCTATGCTTTTAAACATGCGGTTGAGTGTTGATAAATTAAGGCCTGAACTCTCGCCCTTCCGCGAAACTATCCGCGCTTGATTTCTGCCGGCCGGCCGTGTCGTAATTTAACAAGTCGTAACGTGTATGTGCATTGGAGGCCGACCCGGAAGGTTTTATTATTATGCCTAGACGTCTACACAGTCTAGAGTTTTATTTTTTAGTGGGTTTATTAGTGATGAACGTTATTACTATAGTTTATTGTTATGGCTGATATGAGATCCTTCGACGTCATGGAAAGATTGCATCAACTTCGGTTTTAACTGCTTCTGAATATCATCAACCACCTTCCTGGCAGGATCAATCACAAACAGCAAGTTCTTATTACGGAACATTTAATCCACATAATACATAATAAATAAAGATTCCTTATAATATTTATCTGTTTATTTAATAAAGAAAAATGTTATTCGACATACCTTGCAATAATTTTCCTGAAGAACATCAAATATCGCTCTACATATCTCTGGTATTATTTTTCCTAGAGCTTGTGCAGAAATGCCAGTTGAAAACTTAAGATCTTCGTAATTTCTTCCTGTGACTAGGAATCTCAAAGTACTAGTTAACCTTTCATGAGGAGTAATCGCTTGTCGCATTATAGTATCTTCTTTCTGAATTATTTGAGAAACAAGCCCTAGCAACTCAGTATATATTTCTTCGTTCATCCGCAAGTAATTTCGGTAGTCGTCTGGTTCTAACCGCAGTTCGTTAATGAGATTGTTATGTGTTTGCTTATTTAACCACTGTTTCACCCATTTCAAACGTTTACGTTTTATTTTTTGTTTTTTTATTATGATTATTATTGGGTAGTCAAGCGACTGCCAAGCCTATCAGTATCAAGTCTTCTTTGGAAGTCATTTTGTATTATCGATCGGATGTTGGCAAAACGAATTTTTGAAAATACTGACTGTAAAAATAACAAAAATAACACGCAAACCCGCTGTAATAACGTAGTGTGTATTCCGACGTCGAGAGTACATGTTTTGGCCTTCTGGTATAGAAGCCGGAAGGGTTACCTTCATGAAACCTTATAGTCTGTGGCGCATCCGTGAGTACAGGTTTGGCCTTCCGGTAAACCTTAGCGTCTATGGGGGCCTTTAAAAGTAACAAAAAACGGGTCTGCCCTCCACCCGGCCGCCAGCTGGTCCCGGTATCGGCGATGAGGCTTCACTCCTCTTTGGTGCATCTGCCGTGCGGGCGCTTATTCGCCCGAGAAACCAAATCAGGTGAGCTTATCTAGTTTTACCCATCTATCTTTTTTTTAGTTAGAATGGGAACATCAAAAAGAGAACTAGAGGAAAGACTAAATCGCCTAGAAAAGAAATTAATAAGGCAAGAACGTGAAAGATCCGTTCATTATAATAGACATGCTAGTCGTAGCCGATCGAGATCGAGATCGCGCCAGTCCCGTTATCGTGAGGATCGTTCTCCGCGTGAAACAACGTCGCGCAGGGATCGGAGCAGACTTTCGACAGAAAGATATTCTCGCCGCCGGGAATTAAGTCGCAGCCCAAGCGTTGTATACTCGGAGGCAGGCGTTACCACTGCAAATGGCCGCGTATCGTGTATCACGGCAGATGCAATAGAATCGGAGGGCCGTCTTCTCAGTGAGGCGGCGTCCGAGATAGAGGGTGTTCAAAAAGAACACGACTTGCCAGTATTAGAAATTCATAACGACGTTTGTCTCCCAGAGGACATACTAAATATTTTGAGAGAAGACCCAAATAAAAATAAAAACACGGAATTTAATCTCCACGATGCTGTGGCATCAAGATGGTCTCATAACCTGGATTATCAAAGGAAAATTTAGAAATGATCTACCAGAAATATGATATCCCAGAGAATTGCAAACTACTCAATCCACCGGTACTAAATCCCGAAGTTAAAGCGGTATTGTCGGCTCTTAACTACCCCAGGGACGGCACACATTTTCTATACCAACAAAAATTGGGAAGAAGATTATCAGTCTTAGGTAAAGCAATAAACTGCGTGCTTGACGAGGAGGAAAACTTCCCTAAAGATATTAAAAACAACATTCTACAAAACTTGGTAGATTCGGGTCGCATATTAACCGACCTATTTCATGATATTTCAAAAAAGAGGCGACAACTAATTATGCCAGCTCTAAATAAACAAATCAAGGAATTAACAGAGAATACTCCCCCAGGGGAATTCTTATTCGGGCCGGATTTAGGTACAAAAATACAAAATATAAAATCTTTAGAAAAACCAAGGATTTACGTTTTATACCACAGGTTACATCCGTACCTGCTCAGCCCAGATTTAAGAACGATTTATCAGGACAAAATTTTAATGTGACGAAGGACCTCAGGGATATTCTAGTCTATACTGGTACATTGCTGCTGTTAGTATTAGCCTAGGGATCGTTATAAGTGTGGTATATGCAAAAACGGTGTCTTAGACCGGGTGCGACTATTAGTGCAATAACATTTCTGTGATACTTTCTTGTTTTGGTGACTAATATATTTTTGGTAAGTATTATCGACTTTTATTTTGGTTCATATAGTTATTAAATAATATTCAGATATGGACTATGAAAGAGAACAAGAAATATTATTGAGACTGTTACAAGAAGTACCAACTGATGAAGAATATGTTGACGAAGAAGAACCAGGAGAAATGGATAACGTAGGTGAAAGATCCGAAGATAGCGATACAGATCAAGATTTCGATGATAATGGGGATGAGGAAATGAACATCAGTGGGTCATATCTTATGGGAAGAGATAATAGAACCAAATGGAGCAAACATTGCCCTCTCAAAAATGTCAGAACAAGAAAATAAAATATAACTTTTCACTTACCTGGTGGCAAGGAGTGCGTTAGGGAAAAAACTTCTGCTCTTGAAATATGGGAATGTATTATTATTTTCTACAATGCACAAAGGAGATGATATAAATGGACAAACTGGCAAACCCGAAATTATTCACAGATATAATGAAACAAAGGGTGGGGTTGATGTAGTTGATAAACTTTGTGCTCAATATAATATCGCTAGTGGAACAAGAAAGTAACCCATGGTAATATATTATAGTATGCTACCAACATTAAAATAGAGGCAGAAGCAGAAAATTTCAGTCGCATCAGGGACATATATCCAACAAATCTGGACGAAATAAGAGCACTTATTGGTCTTTTATATCTTGCAGGAGTGAGAAAGACCAACCATCTAAATACTGAGGATCTATGGAAGAAAGACGGAACTGGCATTGAAGTATGTCGCCTCATAATGGACCTCAGAAGATTTCGTACACTGCTACGTTTTGTTCGCTTTGATGACATTGAAACGCGGCAGGAAAGAGTTGCACTAGATAAGTTAGCCCCCATAAGAGACCTCTTCGATCATTTCAATAAAAATCTGAAAAATTGTTACAACCATTCTGACTACGTCACAATTGACGAAAAACTGGAAGCTTTCAGAGCTAGGTGCGGGTTTAGGCAATATATACCAAGTAAGCCAAATAGGTATGGAATAAAAATATTTGCAATAGGTATCTAATGCGAAAATGTTTTACACCAGTCAAATGGAAGTTTATGTTGGACAGCAACCAGATGGCCCTTATAAGATTGATACAAGTGCGAAGGTAGTAGTTGAAAGACTTTGTCAACATATTTTTGGAACAAACCGAAATGTAACCACTGATAATTGGTTTTTTAGTGTTCCTCCTGCGCATTCTCTATATAATGGACTCACTTTCATAGGAACCATGAGAAAAAATAAGCGGGAAATTCCTGATTTATTTACACAGAGGAATGAACGCCGAGTAGGATCAAGTATGTTTGGATTTGGGAGCGGGGGTACATTAGTATCGTACATCCCAAAGAAAAATACAAATGTATTATTATTTTCTACAATGCACACAGGAGATGATATAAATGGACAAACTGGCAAACCCAAAATTATTCACAGATATAATGAAACAAAGGGTGGGGTTGATATAGTTGATAAACTTTGTGCCCAATATAACATCGCTCGTGGAACAAGAAGGTGGCCCATGATATATTATAGTATGCTAAATGTTGCAGGGATTAATTCATTTGTGATTTATGATGCAAAATGTCTTAACTCGACAGTCACTAGAAGAGAATTTTTAATCTAATTGTCATCCTCGTTGCTACATAACCATAAAAAAAAATCGGGCCATGCTCACTAATATTCCAAAAACAATCAAACTACGTCTCCGAGAAATTTGTAACTTAGGGACAGAAGAAATCCAAAATTTGCCGCCTCCAGGTACACTGGGACGATGTAATTACTGTGGTTGGAGAAAAAATAGAAAAACAAAATATTGTTGCAAAGACTGCGGCAAATTTATGTCTCTGGAGCATATAATCAGTGTATGTTTCGAGTGTCACGAAAATGCTCACTAATATTTTTATGACTTGCCTTTTTGAGATTGAAATCAATAACTTTTCTGTATAAAAATAGGTTATCTTATGTTTTGAGAAGACAAATCTCCTGTCGTTAAGCTTTTATCAGTATTTTAATTTTTTTATTCATATATATATATATATATATATATATATATGATGAGACATTATTTTGTTTATTTTTTTGTCTATGTTGGAAAATAATGGTCTTATTGAATAATTATTTCAAAAATACCTCAAATCTATTAATTCTACATACAGTTTTCACTTCCCCTCAGAATTATCCATGATTTTTTATTAATAATATAATTTTTTGAACTGGTCTCTAAGACCGTATGCGACCATTCATTTAATAAATTTTGGCGCGACCCCTGAAAGGTTAAAAGCAAACGTGAGGCGTTCAATGAAGGGCTGTCTATAGATTAAAAAATCCGTCCGGTAAAGGAAAGCGTCTTATCATCTTATACGCTGGCTCAGAGGAAGGATTCGTTGAAGATTCATTATTGGTTTTCGAAGGCAAGAAGAGTGGGGATTATCACGAGGAAATGAATGCAAATGTATTTGAAATGTGGTTTTCTGATTTTTTGAAAATAATACCAGATAATTCTGTTATTGTAATGAACAATGCATCATACCATAGTGAAAAAGTAGAAGCTATTCCGATAACATCAACAAGAAAAATTGATATGAAGGCATGGCTACAATAAAAAAATATCGAATTTGCAGAAGGTATGGTGAGATCGCAATTATTATATCTAATTCGCCAAAATAAAGGTAAATATAATTTATATATAACTAACGAAATGGCAAAAAAAGAAAATAAAGTTGCCTTACGATTACCGCCATATCATTGTGAATTAAATCCTATAGAATTGTTTTGATCACAGGTGAAGAATTAAGTGGCAAGCAAAAATAAAAAATATAAATTGAAGGACGTAAAAGAACTATTAATAGAGGCTCTTAATAATGTTACAAATATGAACTGGAAAAAAGTGTGTAGAACATGTGATTGAGGAAGAAAAAATGAGAACACTTGACGGAATTATGGACGATCTCATTGAACCTTTAATCATATCAATTAATAATAGAGAGTGGATGCTGACTCATCAAATAATTCAGAAAATTGTTAAAGACATGATTTGTCCTCATTTTTACCAATAATATTATAAATTATAAAAACTTATTTTGTTACTTTAAACACCTGCAGATAATATTTATTTATTTAAAACTTTAGGGACACAAATGGGATTAACTCCATGAACAGTATCCACAACTAACATTAGCAAACATAAACACCATAGTGATAAAAGCGCAATTACAATTTAAAATTGAAGAAGACAAAACAACAAATTATAATCTTAAAAATAAATCAGTCACCAAAGATTTCAGTGATTGATCAGAAACCGCAAACAAATCAATAATATCAGAACAAAATCTGTTGGAAGAATTCATTATTCTACATATAGGGAATTACCAGTATAATTTGTTCCTCTAAATGGTAAGTAGAAAAATCATAATGCCGCGTACCATGGGTGGGAACATTAAAATGTATTGAAGATAAAGGATCTGGACAGTTCAGTTAAGTTATTATTCAATACTTTATATAAAATTAGTATGTCATTCAAGATGCGACGTTTCCCCAGTGACATAAGCCTAAATTGTTTCCTAGCTGCATTGTAATTACTATTTTCAATTATGAAATGAGTTTTAAAAGATATAAATCTAATAAATTTATTCTGAACAGCTTCTAAGCGACTTACATAAATGTTGTATTGTGGATTCCAAACCGAAGACGCAAAATTTATTTTACTAAACACGTAAGCATAATATAATTGTTTAATTGGCTTAATATTATGAAAATCTTTACACTTACGAAGAATAAACCCCAACATCCTGGATGCATTTAGAATAATTGAATTAATGTGATCATTAAAAGTTAATTTGAAATCAAAAAATACTCCCAAGATCTTTTATTACGGATACTTTGTTTAAAATTGAATCAGACACATGATACTGAAAAACAACTGCATTAATGTTACGAACAAATGTAATGTCAGAGCACTTAGACAAATTCAGATACAATGAATTATTTTCAGAAAAATCAACTAAATTATTTAAAATCTGATTGCAAGAGTAAACAGTCATTTAACGAATTTATTTTGAGAAACTTACAATGCTTAAAGCAATTTTTATATCATTCACATATATCAGAAAACAAAGGCCCTAGATGGGACCGTTGCAGTACATCTGATGTTGTTAAATATGTGTTTGAAGTATGACCGTTTACTGCAACAAACTGCGATGTGTTTTTAATATAGAATTCACCCATTTTAGAAGAACACCGCTCACACCAATTTCAACAAGTTTACGCAAAAGGATATTGTGGTTAACTTTGTCAAATGCCTTGCTAAAATAAGTGTAAATGGCATCAACTTGACTGACATCGTCCAAGCCACTACATAGGTATTCCGAGTAGGTTAACAGATTTGATTCTATGGACTTATTTTGCAAGAACCATGCTGTTCCGGCGCCACACTGTATAGGCCGGACTTCAAAAAACCCTTCATACTGCAAACGGACGGATCCACGTTAGGTATAGGCGCAGTCTTATACCAAGACGGGGAAAACAGTTCAAAACGCATAATCTGGAACGCTCGTTCCACCTTAAGCCGAACAGAGCAGAGATATCACATCAATGAGATCGAATGCTTGGCGATAGTATGTGCGATAAAAAGTGTCGAATCTATCTAGAAGATAGACATTTTATTTTAAAAACTGACAGTCGCGCTCTACTATGGTTGAGTAAACAGAAAGACTCCAAAGCAAAACTAACCAGGTGGTCACTCCTACTCCAAGAATATTTGACACACCTAAAGCAGGGAATGGGAAGTTCCATCCTACGAAGATGCAAGAGCGCAGCTCGAGGATAGAAGTATCAGGAAAGAGCAAATCGAAGACAGATAATTTATCAGAGGAGACGAAGAACCAGTGTTAAACTTCAAGGTATTTGTACGAAAGAAAGATTCATTTCAACTGGTATGGGAAGGACCGTTAACAGTCCTCAGAAAAATCACTAACACCATTTACGAGATCGAGAGAAACGGCACGCAGCCGCAAATCCACGTGGACGATCTGAGAAGAGCCCCAGAAGGACGGCAAGGAGAACCGCTCAGTGAGAGCGACAGCGAGGACAAACTGCCCCGAGAAAGACCACCACCACCAAATAAGTGCATCGCTCACCCACTGACATGCCCACTCAAACTACTACTTCTAAAACCAATCATCCTGATTCCTATCAACCTTCAACATCCCCAGAACTCACACGTTATCCAGGCTAGACCAACCAAACACCAGCGAGATCCAGGCAACCCCAAGTTGCACCAATGAGGAACCAGGTATGACAGAACAAAAGGCCCTATTACAATTTATTGAAAGTCATGGTTATCCGTATAAAATTTTGGTAGATACCGGAATTGAGTTTAATAACATTATGATGAAAGACTTTTGCCAATTACAAAAATCCAATTAATATTTACTACTGTACATGGCCATACATCCAATGGAAATATTGAAAGATTCCACTCCACTCTTTTAGACCTGCTTAGATGCATTCAAAAGAAAACCTGTCTGTCCCTATTGACTGTTTATTACATTTAGCCATTATAGCATATAACCATACAATACACTAGTACTAAAGAATCACCAATTAATATCACTCGCGGTGACGACAGACCCGACCCCTTCGACCTAAACGAAGTTATTCTGGCTTCAGACTACGTACAAAAACATAAAGACAATACTAAGGTCTTATATGAAAGAAAAGTAACTTAGATAGCAATAAAGATAAAATAATTGCAAATGCTAACGCAAAACGTGATCCCCCTGAAAAAATAGAGCCCCAAGAAACGATTTATCTAAAGAACGTCAATCGAGACAAAATAGCACCTCGATTCAAAAAAGCTATAGTCACGGAAGATTTAAATCACTCAGTAGAAATATTTAAACACTCACGAAATCTACGTGATAAATATCATAAAGCGTATATTAAGAAAAAACGTAAAACAAAATATTTTAATAAAACTAATAAAACAACCTTCTGTTCTAGAAAACGATACCGCGCGAGACGACACACTTCATAATGAAAACCCAGGCACTAGTAAAACTAGTCCTGTTGATGAATCTAACAACAGCACTACAGCTGAAAGAAATAAAAAATCCTCTACTTATCCACCAGATCACTTCACAGACGAGGATCTTATCCCATTATCACGACTTCTTTCAAATAATTGATTTAAAACCTCTAAAAATGCACACAAATCAATTACAAAATCAAATTAACGTATTTAAATTTTCTTGCCATCTTTGACGTAGCTTCTAATTAATTTTTAGCATATTAAGTAACATCCAAGAAACACTGGCAATTTTGAAAATTTAACACTTACAAAAGAGGACTAATAAACTTTGTAGGAACAATCAAAAACAATTGTTTGGCCTAGTAGATGTCGATGACTTGCAAACCATTAATAATCATTTTAACATTCTCTCTGCAAACCAAAAGTCTATCACCAATGAGCTTAATTTGCAGTTTAATTCTACATGGTCTCAATAAATATTTCACTTACTAAAATTAATGAAAACTTTAAAGAACTGTCAAAATTTATTGATGAAAACAGAAAGGGATATAAATGTACCAAATCAAAAACAGATATGCTTGCTTCACTTGATATGTTACTAAATCTCTTAAACACTCTAGAAACTGCCACCAATCTAGCTCAACATAATATGATACATAATTACTTCCTGCCACTTAGAGAAATTCCTTCAATAATCTCAAAGGCTTGCCAACTATATGATGACGAAGCTATCGTGCATTTTAAAAAACTAGAGTCAAATATACGCCTTTTCCACATTAATATCAAAATAGAAGATTTAAGAAATAGTTTAAAATTGTCAGTACCAATATTTCTCAAAGAACTTTTTCATGTCTATCACATAATTCCTACTCCCTACCAACACCAAATAGTTATACCAAAAACTCCTTACCTTGTCGCAAATCTCAATGTCCAACTATCGAGGACTTCAGTTTATGTCAAGGACAAATTCAGATCCCAGAGGACCCATGCTACTTACCTCTTCTACTTGGAACTACACACCATTGCAAAACAACTAAAATACTGCTCCAAAAATCATTGATCGAGCAGATATCGAAAAAAGATATATTAGTCGTTCCCAAAAACAAGATCCTAATCAAAAACTCTTGTCAAATGACACAAAACTACCTAATTGAGCAACCAACGTTAATTTCAATGGAAATCACCTTGATCAACTACTCAAGGGACTTCATCCAGTCCAAGTTAGAGACTTCGAAGAAAATAAAACGACAAATTATATCTTCTATATTTTTTAATGATTGTGTTTACTTTTATGTTGATTTATCTATATTCTAAGTTTTGTCACAAAAAAATAAGGATTTTATTCCATAGTTCCTTCAGAAACTATAGAACTTCCACTTACGGAGGAAGGTGTAGTATAGTACACGCATCTTATTTTTATTTTTCCAATAACAATATTGTTTGTCATTACTAAGCCGTAATGACCTCCCATTTATTTGTCATCAAAAGGGACAAACATTACTTATCATATTTACCCTTACTCAGCGATGTACAATAACAAAAACAACCCTGATAATGGATAATATAAAACCCTGCGACTCATTAGCCATTGTAACATTAGGTTCTGCATTTCCGAAATAAACGTTTGTCTACTAACTTGTGAGTGTTTTTCTCGTAACGTTTCCACACGTATTACTACATGTTAATTACAAGGTCCCAATCTCTTGTGTCGAAAAAATAAATCCTCTTATCATAGAAGACAGTGGTAGTAACAGTAATAGTGACGAGGATATTTGTCAAAATATGGCTGTCAGTGATAGATTTTTTTTAATTTTGCGGGAAAAATAATTCCTAATGAATTTGATGGCTCATCTAACAAATTGCAATTATTTTTAGATGCATTAGAATTATTAAATAGAAACTTATATAATCATGAAGAAAATGCTGTCTGTTTCGTCAAAACGCGTGTCACTGGTAAGGCTCGAGACTTAATTATAACAGAAAATTTAGTAGACGATACTATAACGACGTTAAAAAATGGCATTAAAGCCGACAGTTTTCAGCTACTGACAACAAAACTTTTAAATATTAAGGTCGCCGTATTTCTCGCCGTAAAATGATCAAATTTGTGGTGTTTTTTAGGTACTGAAATCTCGAAAACTAAAACACGTAGAGCAAAAGTAATATCAAATATAAAATTACTGATGTTTTGTTTGTACTCTTTTACTATTTAAACTCTCCTCAAATAATATAATAACTTTTAAAATGCATTTGTATGACACACATTATTTCGCTATTCTAACCCCACATTTTAACAATTATTTTCACATACTTATAAACAAAAGTGAACAATCTTATGTGCAGAACTATGTAAGTTTATGTTATAACAATGTTTACATGTATAGTGGAATTTAAAAAATACGTATTTTGAAAGATTTCAGTACCTAAAAATTTACTGGATAGATCGGTTTCTGACATTATTTATTGATTTTACTTCGTTACCTTTGAATATTCGCAGGTGGCATGAGATAAAATTTTTGTTATTTACTAAACTCCATATTATTCAGTTCTTAAATGTCTAAAATTACTTGTATTTGTAGAAAACACTATATCAAGACAACGGCGCCCTTAAACAAAAGATGCTGTGAGTTATTCTACAGAAATTGAGTCTCTGGCTGAAAACCTGAAAAGGGCTTATATTAGCGAAGGTGTGCCTCATGATATCGCTGCTAAGTACACCACAGAAAAAACAGTTGAAGTTTTGAGTAAAAATATCAATTCAGATAGAGCGAAACTGATAATACAAGCTGGTACTTTTAACACAGTTCAAGAGGCTATAACAAAATTTATCACACAGAAAACACTTCATTTTACATTTTCGGCATAATCGGCAGAATGATAGACAATATCGTTACAGAGGAAATAACACAAGAAGACAGACGTTAAAGTAAGCAAAGAGCCCGAGGGAGTGGTAATAATAATTTCAGGTTCATTTATCGAGGACAAAATAGACCTATCAGAACCTATACAACTGAACAAAATTCGGAAAACCAATCGGGCCGCCAACAGGCACGTTTGGGGGAAACAGAAAATTAAATGCGGAAAATATTTCAAAAATGTACAATTTAGATTTATCATTTTCGAACTTCGTAGTTTTAGATACGGAAATGACGCAATATAGAAGAACATTTATCATAGATACAGGAGCAGATATATCAGTTTTCAAAAGAACTAAAATACATACTGATCAAATGTTAGATATTTCAAATCCAAGTAAAATAAAAGGTGTGACAGATGGTGCAATAAAACCGTTAGGCGTCACGGAAATCACTATTTTTCTTAATGAATATAAAATAAAGCATACATTTCATATTAATAATTTCAATTTTCCTATTCCTACAGATGCTATCTTAGAAAGAGATTTTATTTCAAAATATAAATGTAAGTTAAATTATCTAAACTGGAAATTTAAATTTTCATAATAATTGTTTACTCTTTTAGCATAAGAATATATATATTTTCTGAAGATGTGTATTATGAAATAAACCCGAAAAGTGCGTAAAACTTAAGTTTTCGTTGTTTTTTTTTTCTCAAATGACCTACTATACCAGGATGCTGAATCTAAAATATTGATTACATGGCAGGAAAATTTTATTGGTTAAAAATTACAGAACTCCCATGGCTCTTAGATGTGAAATAAACCAACAAGTTGATAAAATGTTGCATAATGACGTCATAGAACCATTAACCTCTTGAGTATAATAGTATATTTTTTTAATAAATAATATATTTTGTTAGTACCAAAAAAGCCGACGAGTGACCAGAAAACATACAGACTAGTAGTTGATTTTAGGCAAGTTAATAAAAAATTAATTGCCGATAAGTTTCCATTATCTCGTATAGATGATATTTTAGATCAACTAAGAAGAGCAAAATGGTTTTCAGTTGTCGATTTAATTTCTAGTTTTCATCAAATACCTTTTTTCTACGTTCATGCAAAAAACAAAACTTTATTGAACTATATTTAGTGGAAAAAGTGCACTAGTGCAATAAAGTGTTTATTGCATTCATCTGTCACTCTACAATAGTGTTTTGTCATCATGACAAACATAAACGTTCAAATCGAAGTCACATTTTCCTAGACTTGGTGTCGACTAAATAACATTTTTTGGTTTTTGCATGAACGTAGAAAAAATATTGTATGCAACTCGTACAAAAAGTGCTTATTGCACTCGACGGGTTGTCCTACTGGGCCTGACGGCCTCGTTGGACAATTTCATGTCGCGTGCAATAAACACTTACTTTTTGTACTTGTTGCATAAATAACTATAAAAGAAAACTAGCTCGATATTACTTCTTTCAGTGCGAATAAGGGATCTTTCAGATTTACGCGATTATCCTTTGGTCTTTCCGTGAGTCCTAATAGTTTTCAGAGAATTATGTCTATAGCATTTTCAGGAATAACCCCAAATAAAAGCTTGTCTTTATATGGATGATCTTGTTGTTATTGGCTGTTCAGAAAATCATTTAAATAATCTCCGTCAAGTATTTTAAAGTTGTCGAAAATATAATTTAAAATTGATCCCGGAAAAATTCAATTTTTTCAAGTTACATACTTAGATCATAAAATCACTGACAAAGGTATTTTACATATTCCACAAAATGCTGATGAGGTAAACTGCTTTGTAGCATTTTGTAATTATTATCGACGTCATTCCCTACTTTGCAGCAATTATAAGACCATTGAACTTGCTGACAAAGAAAAATGCTGAATTTTCATGCACAGCATCGATTCACTTAAAAAATCATTAATTAGTCCTAACATTCTTCAGTAACCAGATTTTTCTAAACCTTTTATTATCTATGCGGAAGCTGCACAGAATAGTTGTTTAGCAGTGCTTACTCAAAATTTTGGAGGTCAAGATTTGCCAATCCTTATACTTCTCGTACCTTTACTAAAGGAGACATGAATAAATCAAGTATCCTAAAGGAACTTACTGCAATACATTGGGGGATCAAATATTTTCGTTGCTATTTATATAATACAAAATTCATAGTAAGAACTAATGACCGCCCACTAGTTTATCAATTCAATAAAAGATGCATCATGCATATCGGTCAGTGGTCGCGCGATTTAAGGCGTTAGTACTTGAATCGAGTTGACTAGACGGAGTTGGTTCGAACCCAGCTGCCGGTAGACCGTATATAAGCTATATTCGTGGAGTGATTGGCACCCTCTCTGCGGGTATGGTAGGGTGGAATAATGTTAGCTTGGGTCAATGTGAGAGATTGATGCCGGTTGATATTTGACCACCCCCCTAATTAATGAGGTTTTCCAGGTTTTCCTCATTCCTGCACTGAATGGTGGTTAGGGCCTACCAACGTAAGTCGCTCCTGGGCGCAAATGTGGCCTGCTTAATAATAATATGCCGTCCCCTCTCCCGCACAAGTCTCCGACTTCTGGGCTAATCCCCTGTGATTAGAATGAGGGGTAGAGATATTATTATTATCATCCAAGTTGACTAAAATGCGTCTTGATTTGGAAGAAGTTCAGTTTGAAATTCAATATATCAAAGGTAAATCAAACCTACCAGCTGATGTATTATCTCATATAAATATTAATGACTTAAAAGGAATAAACAATAACGTACCACAAATACTAGCCATAATTCGTCCAAAAACGAAATTATTGCAAACAACTGAGAAAGGTTCGTGACGGCGAAACTCGATCCGTTACTCCATAGGGATAGCCGACTGAGCCTTGGCAACAGGGTAAGGTTAATCAAGACCTGTCTTGCAGCCACAGTTGACGTATGCCGGAGCAGCATGGGGATCTGGACACGGGGTAAGTTGAGTGTAATGTCCTAAGACAAAGCAATCATCCTGTATAGCTCAACACGCTTGGACATTGCACCGACCCACTTACATTCGTATGAAATAAGTTATTAGTTGTGGTAATAGTGTTACGAAATATTGCTTAATAAACAAAACAGCAACCTCGTTAACTTTTGGGTATCATTAAAAGAGCAGATTAACTCTCTAAGTCAAATAATAAACTTGAAAAGAAATTAGATACTCTTTGATTACACTACATGACGATCCTGCCACTAGGAATATAGAGATTCCTATGGTAAAAAATATAAAATTGGATAGTTATTGAAGAAGGCGATATGGTATGGTAATCGTTATTTGGAGGCAATATGGGTCAAACTAAATCAACAAACCAAGAAGTAACAAACACAGGAGTAGTAAATTCATATTTTATAGTACAGGAAAAGGAATACAATGTTACCATGGATGTTAAAATTATGTTGTACGTTATAGTAATAGTACTGTTGACCTTACTGGCTTTGAAGATTTGCAAAGGTTATGGCAAGCAAGTTAAGAAACGTATCCAGAGGAATTGGGTAATCCAAATAATGGCAGCTCAGCCTTGAATTTTTCTCTTTTTTTAGCTTTTAGGTATAATTTAAAGACAATAAGTGGAATTTTAATTTAATGGTGGTAAGGGAAGTGAAAGCGTTATTTAAAAAGATTTAATGATCAGCCGTCAAATATGGCGGGCGATGTAGATGTTGAATCCGAGTCGCTCGATAAAAAGTGTAAAATTTGTAATGAAACAATTAATAGAGGTGGTCTAAAATGTACTTCTGCAAAGTGTAATGTGTTTCTTCATAGTAAATGCTTTGATTTGGTGGCTAAAGTGTTTCTTGTTGAGAAAAAGTCTTGGAAATGCAAAATCTGCAGTGAAAATCTTAAAGGTCAGTGCCTTAATAGCAGTAATGAAGTTAATTTATTACAAAAGATAATGAGTGCCTAGTTCGAGAAGCTGAGTTGCTAAATAAACGCATAAATGACTTGGAATACATAGTTAATCTACAGAAATCTCTAGTGGATGGCATTCAAAACAAAGAAATGTTTTCAAGTAGCGATACTGAAAAAGCGAGGTCGAATAGTTCTTATAGTGAGCAACTTAAAAAACTGGGAAACAAATCTCCAGCAGTGTTGTTGATTAAATCTAATGACAGATTGGTGGATAACACAAGAATTGAAAAAGATGTTAAATCTGCAATAAATCCAGGTTCTCTTAATATTAATATAAAAAATACAAAGTTAATAAGAAATGGTGTATTGATAAACTGTGAAGATGAAAGTTCTCGTGATAAATTAAAGGACAGTTTGGAAAACAAGATAGGATCTAGTTATAACATAGACAAACCTAATAAACGTAATCCCCGAATATCAGTGCATAATATTAAACCGGAAGACTTAGAAAGTAGCGAATTTATAAAAACTATTATACAGGACAACAACTTATCAGCAGTAAACGAGGACATAAAATTTATTACTAAACTTAAATATAGATCTGTGTTTAATGTAATTCTTGAAGTGGTACCTAAACTATTCAAAAGCATTTTATCAAGAGGATATCTATATATAGGGTGGGAAAAGCATAACGTAAGAGAGCATCTGAATTTACGTCGTTGTTTTAAATGTTGTCAGTTTGGACATTTGAAAAAAGATTGTAGAAGCGCTCAGGTTATATGTCGTAAGTGCTCTGGGGCGCATGACATAACTGATTGCAACTCCGATGTTATTTGTTGTGTAAATTGTGTAAATTTTAATAAGATGTTTAAGTGTAGTGTTTCAACTGATCATGCAGCAAATAGTCACTTGTGTTCGACTTATAAATTTAAGTTGGATCAATTAAGAAATAGAATTGATTATGGTTAACATTCACAATAAAAATAAATTTAGGATTGCTCATTTAAATACTCGATCTTTGTTTCCTAGCTTTGACCATTTTTCAGATTTGGTTTTGCATAATGGTATCGATATAATGTGTATTACTGAATCTTGGCTGAACGAAAATATTCCGACACATATTTTAAATATTCCAGGTTTTGGTTTTGCGTAATGATAGGCGGGGGAGAGGAGGCGGCGTCGGAGTTTACATAAGTAGTAGGATAAGTTATAAACAAGTTTTGCAGGATTTTTGTAGTGTAGACGGAATTGAAATTATGTGCGTAGAGTTTAGAATCGCAAATATAAAGTTTCTTTTGTGTGGTTTATAGAATTCCAGGAAAACTTATTAATATGTTTATAGAATTTTTCGATAATTTTTTGTCTTATATTGTACCTCAGTATGATAACATAATAGTGGTAGGAGATATAAACATTGATCAGTTTCATCCTAACCCTTTTGCAGAATGTATTTCATCTTATGATTTCACTCAGTTAATAGCGGAACCTACTAGAATAACCCAGACATCTCAAACTCTTATAGATGTGATTTGTGTTACTAACACAGATTTTATATCGTCGTCTGGAACGATTGATGCCGACTTGATATCTGATCACCGGGTAGTGGTTTGCGATTTGGTTATGGCTTCTCCTAAAATTGAAGCCCGAACTATTAAATACAGGAATTATAAAACATTCAACTACGAAAATTTCTTGGTAGATCTTAATAACATTTGTTGGGACAATATTTTTTACATAAATGATATCGATAACAAGGTAGATTTTCTCACCACAAACATTTTATCATTGTTTGATAAACATGCTCCTTTCAATGTAATACGGGTGTCTAAACCATTTGCACCTGGTATACAGACGTAATAAGACAGATGAAATACGAAAAAGAGAAGGCATTACGTCGATATAAAAAAAGCCGAACTGTCGAAAGCTGGACTTATTATAAGCAGTTACGTAATCTATTATTACAAGCAATAAACCGCGAAAAAGCAGCATATTTAACATACAATCTAAATCGTATTAACAATAAATATATATGGAATGCGTTAAGAACCTTAGATATCAAACAAAACCGATCATCTGATATTCCATTCAATTTGAGAGATGTGAATCAAATAAACAATTATTTTACCTCTGTGTATAGTAACCCTAATAATTTCACTGAAACGGTTACGCAATATTTATCACATAGATATAATCCAAATTTGCATGTTGACTTTCGTTTAGCTACTGTATCAGATATCAATGAAATCATTCATAACCTTAAATCTAATGCTTATGGAAGTGACAATATAAATGCTTATATGCTGCAACTATGTTCACCGGTTATATGCAAACATATAACTCATATTATGAATTGCTGTATAGAGTCCCAATATTTTCCCCTGTTATGGAAAACTACCATTATTACTCCTTTACCGAAAATCAAAACTCCTCTAAATTTTAGTGATTTACGGCCAGTTAGCATTATAACTACATTGTCAAAAATTTTAGAAAAGTTTATTCAGGAACAAATGTACAAGTATGTTATAGACAATAATATTATTTCTCATTTACAGTCCGGTTTTAGAAAGGGTCATAGCACAATAAGTGTACTAGCTAACATCACAGATGACATACTAAAAGCTTTAGATAGGGGATTTGCATCAGCCTTGATTCTGCTAGATTACTCTAAAGCCTTTGATACGGTAGATCACTCTCTTTTGTGTGCCAAGTTGAGTTATTTTGGTTTTGATAAAAAATGTATAAATTTTTTTAAATCGTATCTAGGAAATAGACGTCAAATAGTAAAACTAAACGATAATTTTTCCGAATTATCTGAAATAACTTCTGGAGTTTTTCAAGGTTCGGTGCTAGGTCCTATATTGTTTTTAATTTATACAGCGGATATTTTTGAGCATATAAACTTTGTCAGTGCCCATTGCTATGCAGATGATACACAGTTGTTCTCTTCTTTTAATCCACAAGACATTCATACAGAAGTAGGAAATATTAATAAAGATCTTAAATCAATTGAGAAATATTCAAAAATCATAATTTAAAACTTAATGCTGACAAATGTGCTACGATTTGTTTTTGTAATAGTAAGCATAGAGAATTTGTTAAAAATAGTTTGAGATTGGTTTTGTCTGATAAGAAGTTGTCGATTAAATGAAGTATGAAAAGACTTGGTATAATTTACGATGAGCATTTAAGATTCACAGAACATGTCAATTTGCTTATAAAAAAATCATATGTGGCTCTAAAACTATTATATAAAAATGTAGCTATAATCAATTTTAAATTAAGAAAAAAATTGTGTGAATCATTGGTAATATCTGTACTTAATTATGGCAATGTTGTATACTATGGCGCGTTAGACTGTTACACTAAAAACCGACTTCAAAAGGTCCAAAATAGCTGCTGTAGGTACATATATCGCTTACGTAGATATGATCGGGTTTCGGAAAAAATAAATAATCTCCAGTGGTTGCGGATTGATAATATTTACAAATACTATGTGTCTGTTTTTGTTCATCGTATTTTGACTACTTCTTCCCCGACTTACTTGCGTGAAAAACTATCATACCGACACAACATTCACAGTAGGAATTTGAGATATACTAGTGATCTATGTTTACCTGCACATCGTTTAGCCAAGTTTCGAGCATCATTTATTTACAACTCGGCTAAATTTTATAATAATATAGGGCACGATGTGAGACTATGTACATTAGACGTGTTTCGTAGGAAGGTCAAGGCTCAACTTATTCTATTTCAACAAACATCTTAACTGATTCAATAATTTTTTATCTATTTTGCAAGTATTGATCTTTTGAAACTTTTTTTTTTTATGTAAACTTGACCTTACTGTTATGCGTATAGGTATAGGTTTTGTTTTGTCTTGTTTTTTTTTTTAGTATTATAATTAAGTATATTTAGTAGGATACAATATGTATCTAAGTTTGTGTTTATGTACGGAGTTAGAATTTTATATTTGCTGTAAGAAAAGGTTGAGTAGATTAGCTACGGCTAGACTTCGCCTTTAGAAAATGTATTTGTACCCGTTTATGTACTCATTTTCTAATAAAGACATTTATTATTATTATTATTATTAATGTAACAGCTGACAAATCGCAGACTATGATATATCAAGCCATGTACAGTATAAGCATTATTTTAGTAAGGTAAAATTATTTTAATTGTCCTAGATTATGTATTTATATGCTTAATTTACTTAATTTGTATTAATTGACATATGCAACAAAATAACTGGGAACTACTACAATCTAAATTAGCATTAATAGAACAAGAAATATACAGTCACGCTAAACGTGCTATAAAAAAGAAGTTCCTAAAAGTGAATCTGTAAAATATGATATTAGAGATAACTTAGTCTCATATTTTAATAAATTCAATCAGACGGTAGCTTTATCGTGGTCTTTCCTTAATGAAGAATAAACACACGAAATTATAGTAGTTTTTATGAAAATTAGAGATAAAATATTAACTGCATTTTTAGTATTAAAAGTTAACCTTTGTATCAACTGTTTAAAACCAGGTCATTCATTTATCGAGTGTAAAGCAAGGTCATGCAAGACGTATAATAAAAAACATAATTCTCTATTACATTTCGATAAACAAGGTACTAGTGGGTCATTCTCACGGAAACCTTAACACACTTGTCTGTAACAAATTACAGAATCATCGTTCGGCGTAGAATAAATAACAGCAAACCTACATAGCTACATAGCTTGCGCAGCATTCATGAGCGATTCACGTACTAAACAGCTGCACCACAGCAGCAGCACAGCTGTGCTGCTGCTGTGAGCTGAGCAGAATTCCAATCTCGGTTCTCGGAATGAATGCGAGGGAGATAGCTATACATACTTATACGCATGCGTAGTGGTCAGTGGAGAAACAAAGAGGCAACTGGAAAAAGAGATATATATATATATATATATATATATATATATTGTATTGTAATTTGTAATAACTTACATTATTTCACGTAGATTGAAAGATTGTAGATTCTCTCGGTCGTTTTGTGGTAATTTACTATTTATTTATATTCCATTTATTTTAACTGCAATTAAATCAAGAAACGACAAAAAAAATAAAAAATGTTCAAAAATGATAAAAGAGAAAGAATAAATATATGCTTCTTATTATTCTGATGATAAGTATAGAGAAAACAGAATATTATGTTTTGATAATTAATTTCTATGCCTTTTGTAAACTCAGAAATCTAATTCTACTTTTCATTTTTATTAATAAATTACAGGCCAAAGATACTAATATATAGGGTGAGTCAGTTTTTTGTAGACAAACTTTAACAGAAGATAGAACACATATTTTTAAGAAGAAAAGTTCCTATAAACATATGTCGTAGAAGGCTTCATTTCTGAGATCGAATATAATTTTTTGTTCTCGAATTTTCATTATAACCACAAAAAATATTAGCGTTAGCTATATATTCTGTGTTATAACTTATAAAGGAATGAGATTAGATTTTTTTCATATTTGGGTGTCTATTAACTAAGGTGCATAAAACAAGTGATAAGAATGTTCAAAAACTTGCACAGTGGCGGAGTGGCGAGGGGGTGCTCAACCCTTTTCTTAACCATAACTTCTACGCCAATGACTATTTTAAAAAACTGTTCTTTTCATTATCTACATACAGTTTACCAAAAATAAATTCCCTTCTTCTGTTTCGAATTTCCTGTGCGTTTCCGGGTTATTTTGATTTTTAAGTTCATACAGCCGAATATCGAAATCTCAAAACTCCTGAAGGCAATTATTCTTTAATATACTTAACAAGCTGCTTTTTAAGAAAATATCATTTACAACATTCCTGTAACATTTGTAGCAATTTTTGTAACACTTTAAGCGACAGAAACACCACTTTCTGTGGTCTTAAATCCTATAGTAACACAACATCAGGAAGATTAGTTGTGCCCTTAGAAATATCGTTGAAATTTTTGTAGAATTAGGCATATTTTTATTAGTAAATTTGGGAAAATAGTTTATCAAGATAGGATAGGACATTGAACAAATGAAATGAATTACGTAAATATAACATTTAATCATCAATGCCATTTTTTTTTTCTTTGAACAAATTTATTAATTTTTCTGTATTCTATATTTATTTTACATTAAAATTTGCTAATCAAAGTATAAACTCTGAGCGAGCATCCAGCAAAGCGAATACAAAATTTTATATATTACAATATTTAGGTGTGATTTTGTAAGTATTAATATTTGTATTTTAGTTTTAAAATAGGTTTTTTGTATTATTATTTTTTAATATCTAAATAAATTAAATTATTATTTACATAATAACCGGATTTACATCAAACGTTTGGGAACATTCCTCGTAATCATTTGCCAGTTGAAATTCAACTACTTTTTTAAGTCCCCCGTAATTGACCGTTTTTGCGACACTATGCACGTTTGGCGATAACTAAACGTCCAAGTCTGATAGACAGTAAACCGAACCGTCCAATAATCCATATACTTCGCTTGGCGACTCCGAACAACGTACCATCAATATGCGACTGTATTATAGACGGGGGGGTATTAGAAGTATCGATACGTGCTATAGTGAAGTACCTTATATTATTCTGTAAATTTTGACGTAGACTAGTACATTCCAGATATGCGATATGAAATTGAAATTTTGAAATTCTCTAATACGTTCCCGAGGACTACAACCGACCCCCAAGATAAATGCGTACAATAATGCTGGATTGGAAATAATTGTATAAATAAATAAAGATAGGGTAGGACGGTAATACAGAATTGTAATGTAACAAAATAATAAAGAGCGTTGTGAACTGTTCAAAACTGTCGTTTTTATTCACACCTCATACCAGGAACGTAATAATAATCTTATAAACCTAATTCAAAACTAGTTAATTAATCTGTAGATATTTTTTGTATCCATTTATGTTATACCGGTAAGGTAATGTTTCACCGACCACGTCAACCTACAAATTCTATTTCTAAATATTACATATCAAATAAGATGCCAAAAAGTAGGTATAGAGCGGTTCAGCAAAGAACAGAAGAACAACAAGGACTAGCTTTCTTGGAAGAAAATAAGGTGATTATCGTACCTACAAAAAATAAATTAAAAAAAATACTTCCTCAAGCCTATAAACTTATAAAATTGTAGCATGATAAGTTGGCTTTCATTATCCGTGCGTCCAAGGAAGCTAACTTTTTTCCTTCAAATGGATCAATTTAATAGGTTAAAATTAATATATAATTTGAAAGTTTTACTTATTATAGGTACGTACCTATATATTATTTTTGCTGCTGTATAGAACTTTTACGAATATGAATTTTATAAAATATTTTACATATATCTACAAATTGAACACCCTGTTAAAAAAAAACAGAAAATATTTATAAGACTTCTGAATATTTTGTGGTATTACAAATAAATAAATATTCTCCATGCAGCATAATGAAGATACGGTAGGTAAGTAGAGTAGTATAGACGTTTCAACATCTCCCCCCTCCTCTTTGAGGATGTAATTAGCATTTACAATTGATATGGTAATTAGCGATTACAATTGTTATGGTAATTATAATGTGTGTACGTATGTATGTGTGTATTAGCATTCATTACCCTATGTGTAATTGTACCGTACATGTATGATGTAATGTATACAGTTGCGCTTAAATGGTGTTGCATTGGAGTTGTTTTGGAGTTGAATTGGAGTTGTATTGCAGCTGTAATGTATGTATGTATTATCATGCATTACCCCTATATACAATTGTAATGTACGCGTATGGTGTAGTACACGCAAATGCGCTTAAATGCTGTTACAATTGCAGTCATAAATATGATAGGTATATATTTTTTATTGCGCAGGTGGTGCGATAATAAACTACTAATTACAACTGTATATATAGGTAATTAGATGTGTGTACATATTAATGGAGTTAGCATTGTGGGATTATTGTTGCTCCTGGTTATACCTTTAGAAGTTGAATGTTAAAACAGCATGGTGATGGTCAGACTATATGCATGCAGCAGCGGCACAAACCCCCGTAAGGATAGTATAGCCGATCCTCAGTCACCCCCTACCACTTTGTGGTGGTGATTAGCATAATATGTGTATGGAAGTGTATATAACAGCAGAGCTTTTTTTAATCGATGGCTAGAACCCACTTCAGCAGCCAACCGAGGAGTTAGTGTATAGTATTGTGAAATTACGTTGTTGTGTATATGTGTATGTGTGTATGTTGTGTGATCGTAATTATTTCAAGTGAGCATAATAGATATATTCGCTACAACAACTACCGACTGGATATTTAAACTCCGTGCAATGTCTTTAACAGTGGATGATTTAAATAAAATTAATAGTATGATTAATGGTGACTTTGATAATATTATTGTAAAGTCAATTTCATCGCTAGATGTTGATAGTCCTTATCCAATAAATAAATTGTTGTTTTACTGTTTAAGAAAGGTATTTTAAGCTAATATGTATCAAATCTCCTACAATTCCTATCAATGAAGTCATATGTATGTTCTCTGATACCAAACATCTAGGTATGCTAATGAACATCCACAGACAAAACTCTATTCAATAATTATCTAAAAAATTTTTAATATATTTACTAACCTCTGGAGTGGGAACTCGAAATTCAACCACAATAATTGAGATCTCACTTATTTCTACGTTTTATTAGGATCGCTTCATCAGGTGGCCTCCTTTAACTTGAGTCAAATATCTAACTATAAAGATGATTATACTAATAAATTAAAATTATTTGAAATTGAATGTCAAAATGAAATATCGACAACGTCAAACTGATTAACTGTCAATGAATATCATAACAACCTACTAAAATAAATAATAAAAATTTTACCTTTTATGTATAGTTTTTTCTTCTCATATATTTTCAGGTATTAACAATATTGTGTGAAACTAACTACTCAGTGGACAAAAGCCCCAACCTGCGTTGAATTACACCACAATATCTACCCATATATTCCTTATTATTAGCTTTTGTAACATTTTTTACTGTTTAAGAAAGGTATTTCAAGCTAATATGCATCAAATCTCCTACAATTCCTATCAATGAAGTCATATGTATGTTCTCTGATACCAAACATCTAGGTATGCTAATGAACATCTACAGACAAAACTCTATTCAATAATTATCTAAAAAATTTAATATATTTACTAACCTCTGGAGTGGGAACTCGAAATTCAACCACAATAATTGAGATCTCACTTATTTCTACGTTTTATTAGGATCGCTTCATCAGGTGGCCTCCTTTAACTTGAGTCAAATATCTAACTATAAAGATGATTATACTAATAAATTAAAATTATTTGAAATTGAATGTCAAAATGAAATATCGACAACGTCAAACTGATTAACTGTCAATGAATATCATAACAACCTACTAAAATAAATAATAAAAAATTTTACCTTTTATGTATAGTTTTTTTTTCTTCCCATATATTTTCAGGTATTAACAATATTGTGTGAAACTAACTACTCAGTGGACAAAAGCCCCAACCTGCGTTGAATTACACCCACAATATCTACCCATATATTCCTTATTATTAGCTTTTGTAACATTTTTACTGTTTAAGAAAGGTATTTTAAGCTAATATGTATCAAATCTCCTACAATTCCTATCAAAATATGATAAATACTTATTGATATTATTTGTTATAGAAAAATTATTTCACGATGTGGATGCACTATTCTAGAGAAAATTGGACCGAAGCTACCGATACTCATTCAGCCGTTGATAGACTTGAAGTGAATTAAGTTGCCTGGCATTTGATCGTCTCCATGCATCCAACTATGATATGAATTACTGTTGTTTTGATGATAAAGTAAAAGAACTAGAAGATGAGTGTGAGAAGTTTGAAATGGGTTCAACACTGCGTGGTAAATATTGTGATGGTGATTTACAATTAGATCAATTCTGTGAGGCCCTGATAAAACAGAACTTAAACAATTCCTTGTTTCCAATCTTTGGGATTATTTACCAGAGGAGATAATTGAAAAATATCAATTGGTGCGAAAAAATCCATACAGTGAATGTGATGATGATGATGAACTGGATTACTAGTTATTTGAATTATTGTATTTTTTTTCATATATGTACATATATACTGATAAAATAAATGTTAAAAAATAAATATTGTTTTTTATTTTTTTTTATTTAGTTGTTAGTTGGTATTACAAGAATAAAACAAATCAGTGAGCACAATACATTATTTTTAAATCACTATAAAGTTTACAAAATTTATATACCACATAACGAAGCTGAATATATTAGATGTGTATAATCTAAATGTGCATTCTATCATTAATAATAATATATACTACAAACTATGTATTAATGCACATCGTGAAAGAAGTATAATAATGCTAGTTCTCCACAGATAGTAAAGATACATAGGTACTTAAAATATTAGCAAAAATATGGCTTGTGTGTGGTAGAATATGTACATATTACATAGAAAACAGATGTCCTGATAGTTGTTTTATTGTCACATTATCAGGAATTTTGGGTAAACCTTGTGCTGGTTTTCTTCATTCATCCATATACACCATCTGGGAACGATAGTGTTATATCTGTTGTTTTTGTAGCGTATTTTACTAAATTAAACAACTAAATTACAGTTAAACCAAACTCGTAAATGGTTGATTGTTTGGGGGTATTAAAAATCTCCTATTTACAACAAATACCCATTATTCAAGAGTGTGTACTGTATTATCACTAACCTATACTACAAACTATGAATTAAAATACATTGTGAAAGACTTGTAAAATAATATTAGTCCACATATATATATAATTTATACAAAAGTATGGTTTGAAGTTTGAATGTGGTACTATATGAAAACGATCATCTTGATAATCATTTTATTACTACATAGATGATTTCTTTTAAATTATATTCTATTGTTATATTTTAGGAAATTGAAACATAAATTTTGTTAGCGTATATGGTCTCAAATAAGCAACCATCTTTAGGACATACATTTACAAAATACGTAAGTTCTACATCAATATATTAGCTTACAAATCATCAAACACAATATGGGTTTAGGATTTAGGATCTACAGTGGGGTTAGTCTGTTGTCATATTAGACTATTTTGTGAGACATGATTCACAGAATCATCCGCATCAGCATAAGTTTTATGTAAAAAAAGGTGGAAATTATAGTAATAGCTGAAAAGTATGTATAATACATCAATATATTCAATAAAATATGAATAACAAGTAGTTGGAAAGATATTATAGATACACAAATAAGGGTAGCTAACGAAATAGCAATAAATGGATATGTAGGTACTTATAGCAGTAACAAGTACTGAGAACTGATCTACAATTAACCATATATGATGTAATGAATAGCGAATGGTGATAATAGTATGAAATGGGTGGTATCGAACAGCAAAAATTACCCCTATGTTTGCTATATATGCAAACAAAGGTTGCAATATCCAGTCGGTAGTTGTTGTAGCGAATATATCTATTATGCTCACTTGAAATAATTACGATCACACCACATGTAATTTCACAATACTATACACTAACTCCTCGGTTGGCTGCTGAAGTGGGTTCTAGCCATCGATTAAAAAAAGCTCTGCTGTTATATACACTTCCATACACATATTATGCTAATCACCACCACAAAGTGGTAGGGGGTGACTGAGGATCGGCTATACTATCCTTACGGGGTTTGCGCCGCTGCTGCATGCATATAGTCTGACCATCACCATGCTGTTTTAACATTCAACTTCTAAAGGTATAACCAGGAGCAACAATAATCCCACAATGCTAACTCAATTAATATGTACACACATCTAATTACCTATATATACAGTTGTAATTAGTAGTTTATTATGGCACCACCTGCGCAATAAAAATATATACCTATCATATTTATGACTGCAATTGTAACAGCATTTAAGCGCATTTGCGTGTACTACACCATACGCGTACATTACAATTGTATATAGGGGTAATGCATGATAATACATACATACATTACAGCTGCAATACAACTCCAAAACAACTCCAATTCAACTCCAAAACAACTCCAATGCAACACCATTTAAGCGCAATTGTATACATTACATCATACATGTACTGTACAATTACACATAAGGTAATGAATGCTAATACACACATACATACGTACACACATTATAATTACCATAACAATTGTAATCGCTAATTACCATATCAATTGTAAATGCTAATTACATCCTCAAAGAGGAGGGGGGAGATGTTGAAACGTCTATACTAGTCTACTTAGGTATAAACGAAATTACATATTTTACGTCAATATAAGAATGTATAAATTACCTATTCTATATAATAATTTTTTAAATACATATACATATTGTCACGGAATTTGCCCCACTCACTCCCAAACCGACGACTGTGGCACCGCGAATTGCCTAAGATTGCTCCGATCGCCCCTACGCCATTCTGGTAAACAAACAACATGCGTGAATCGAGGCGTTACCAGAAAATCGTGGAAACGACGAGAAGCGTTCCAGTCGTACTAGAAAATGGATCTAGAGATACTGGAATATACCTGGAATATTCGTTGGGTCTATAAAAGAAGAATAAACGGCCGAGTTAGTTAGTCTTGTATAAGTCTTGTATTACAGTCTGAATTAAAGTGTTTAGTTGGAGATATCAAAGTGATTTAGATAGCGATTAATTAAATAAGTGTTTAGTTGAGCTGTAATTAGTAGTGTTCAGTAGTTAATAAAGAAGTAATTAATTAACGGATTGTTTTTCTGGAAGTAAGAAAAAGACGGATTGGGAAATCCGTGACAATTTGGTGTCGGAAGTGGATTTAATTGGAAGTTTTCAAGAGCTTTCTGGAACCCTGTCCACAAAGTGAGTGGATTTAACTGGAAGTTTGAGGAGCTTTCTGGAACCCTGTGTGTGAGTGGGTTTAAGTGGAAGTTGGAAGAACTTTCTGGAACCCTGTACGTAGGTGGAATAAAGACCCAAGTGTGATATATCACCGCACTCGTCTTGTCGAAAGGAAGTGAACGGTGGTATTCGCGAAGGACAATCTCGAACATTCTAGAACTTTGTACGGGAGTGAGACAAAGACCCAAGTGTGACATATCACCGCACTCGTCTTGACTTAAGGAAGTGAACGGTGCTATTTGCGAAGGACATTCTCGAACATTCTAGAATTTTGTACGGGAGTGAGACAAAGACCCAAGTGTGACATATCACCGCACTCGTCGTGACTCAAGGAAGTGAACGGTGGTATTCGCGAAGGACATTCTCGAACATTCTAGAACTTTGTACGGGAGTGAGACAAAGACCCAAGTGTGACATATCACCGCACTCGTCGTGACTCAAGGAAGTGAACGGTGGTATTCGCGAAGGACAATCTGGAACATTCTAGAACATTATACAGGAGTTAAACAAAGACACAAGTGTGACACATCACCGCACTCGTCGTCACTTAAGGAAGTGAACGGTGCTATTTGCGAAGGACATTCTCGAACATTCTAGAACTTTATACCGAAGTGAGACAAAGACCCAAGTGTGGCATATCACTGCACTCGTTTCATTGTAAGGAAGTCAACTGTGACATTTACAAACACATTCCTGACATTCTAGAACTTTCCAAATAGAGTGAATGCCTGTAACTAGAAGTCAAGTCAATATGGATGCACAACTGGCAAAACTATTAGAAATGATGCAAACGATGCAAGAACAGGGACGTATGATGCAAGAAAAGTTGGAAGAACAAGGGCATACAATGAAAGACCAGGCGAAGACGATGCAAGAGAAACTAGATGAACAAGGGCATAAAATGGAAGACCAAACGAAGACAATGCAAGAAAATTTGAAGAACAAGGACATAAAATTGAAGATCAGACTCAAATGATGCAAGAGAAATTAGAAAAGAAATTAGAAGATCAGATGCAGATAATACAACAGGAAATGAGAGCTCAAACGAATGAAATGCAGATGAAGTTAGAAAATTAGAAAATACAGTAGAAGAGAAGCTGTTAGAACAAAGAAAAGAAATCAACGAAGAAATGTTAGCACAAAAAAAGGAAATAGACGAAGAAATAAACTTGGTTAGAGAAACCTGCGAAAAGCTTCGAGATAAGCTGGACAAAATAAGAAAGGAGGGCATAATCAAATCTGAAGGATCTGTTATCCGAACTCAGAAAACGAAGCCTCCTGAATTCGACGGCAAGGTCTCTTGGAATGTCTATCTGCGTCAGTTTGAAGCAGCAGCTGCAGCAAACGAATGGTCTGATTATGAGAAAGCTACTGCTCTGATAGTTGCTTTACGAGGGGAAGCTCTTGACGTCTTACAAGGAGTTCCTGCTGGGCAACAGAATAACTACGACATTCTAAAACAGCATATGGAAATGAGATATGGGGATAAGCATCTGCAGCAAGTGTACCAGGCACAATTGAAAAATCGTCACCAGCTGAGTGGAGAGAATTTACAACATTTTGAGACCGACGTTGCCCGACTGGTTCGATTGGCATATCCAACAGCTCCTTCCGAATTCTTGGACCAGCTCTCTATTCAAGTTTTCACCGACGGCCTAAGAGATTGTGAAACCCAGCAGGCACTACGACTCGCCAGACCTAAAACACTGAACGACGCTCTGTCGCATGCGCTAGAATTCGAGGCAGCAAAGATGGCATCCGGTAGACATGTTAAAGTGCGAGCCATGAATAATAACAGCGATAGTATGGCAAATGGAGACATAATAAGGACGCTGAAGGAGATTGTTGATAAGTTCAGCCCAACTACTAGGACAAAGAAAGAACAATCTGATAGTCGAAGGGATGGCCTTGTTGAATGCTGTAACTGTGGACAGATGGGACATCTGAAGAGACAGTGTAGGGCCACAGTCGCAGATCAGCAAAGGCGCGCCTCCCAAGCGGCAGCCTTCAGGGAACATGTTAAAGTGCGGACTATCAGTGATAACAGCGACAGTATGGGAAATGAAGAGATAGTCAAAACACTGAAGGAGGCCATTGATAAACTCAGCCTAACTACCAAACCAAAGAGAGGACAAGCTGATAGCCGAAGAGATCGCCCACTTCAATGTTGGAACTGTGGGCGGACGGGTCATCTAAAAGGACAGTGTAGGGCTCCAGTGGCAGATCGGCAATGGCGCGACTCCCAGGCAGGCAGGAAATATGGAAACGCAGAAGCCCTTTCTAGACCTTGTCCTACCAACAACAACAAACACTGTAGTAGTATCGAAAGAAAAGAGGACATATCATTTGTTCCTTGCAGGATAGTAGTAGCCCAAACTAAAGACAGATGGAGTTCAGCGGCGATTCGGGAAGACCAGCAAGCTGACTGTGACATCAAACATTTACTGGACTGGAAAGAAGCCAACAAGCGACCGTCTTGGGCTAAAGTCATTAGTAAAAGCACAGCATTAAAGAGTTATTGGGCTCAATGGAATTCTCTGGTGTTGGAAGACGGTGTCCTAAAAAGAGCATGGGAGAACAATGACGGAACGGAGGTCAAGAAACAAGTACTACTCCCGAGGTCCCGGGTCAAGGAAGTGCTGCAGGAAGTACATGGAGGTACTGGGGGTGGACATTTCGGTATCAATAGGACTCTACAGAAGGTTAGAGAGCGTTTCTACTGGTTGAGTTGTAGGACGGATGTAGAAAATTGGTGCCGAAAATGTGACATCTGTGCAGCCAGCAAGGGACCGAAGACCCGTTCCAGAGGCAAAATGCGCCAGTACATCGTAGGAGCACCGTTCGAGAGGATTGCCATTGATATCGCTGGCCCATTTCCGAAAACCCAAAGTGGCAACCGATATCTGCTAGTAGCCATGGACTACTTCAGCAAATGGCCGGAAGTATACCCTCTCCCAATCAAGAGACCACGACCGTAGCAGAAGCCCTAGTCAACAACCTGTTCTGCAGATTTGGTGTGCCCATGGAACTGCATTCAGATCAGGGCAGAAATTTCGAATCAGGTGTGTTCCGAAAGGTCTGCGAGCTTATGGGAATCCGGAAAACCAGGACCACCCCACTGCATCCCCAGTCAGATGGTATGGTGGAACGCTTCAACGCCACACTAGAAACCAATCTGAGGATGTTTGTGAACGAAACCAGACAGACTGGGACAAGCTCATTCCACTCTTCCTGTTAGCTTACCGCTCAGCTGTCCATGAAACTACTGGGAAGACTCCGCAAGGATCATCTTTGGAAGAGAGCTTCGCCTTCCAGCAGATTTGGTATTTGGTCGTCCTGCGGAACAGCCCACAGAGCCAGACACTTACACCCATGAGCTAGAACGAAGACTAGCAGCCGTACACGATCAAGTCAGATCTCGAATGCGACTAGAGAGCGATCGCATGAAGACTCGATACGACGTCCGGGCCAATACAGTCGGATTCCAACAAGGTGACCTGGTGTGGCTGTACAACCCCACGCGGAAGAAAGGAAAATCGCCTAAACTACAAAACCGTTGGGAGGGCCCCTACACCGTCATTAAAAGAATCAATGATGTCGTATACCGGATACAGAGGACTCCCAGGAGTAAGATGAAGGTCGTCCATCTGGAGCGTCTGTCCCCGTATAGAGGTGTATCCGATCGGGACGATCGGTCCTAAGGAGGGGCAGTGTCACGGAATTTGCCCCACTCACTCCCAAACCGACGACTGTGGCACCGCGAATTGCCTAAGATTGCTCTGATCGCCCCTACGCCATTCTGGTAAACAAACAACATGCGTGAATCGAGGCGTTACCAGAAAATCGTGGAAACGACGAGAAGCGTTCCAGTCGTACAAGAAAATGGATCTAGAGATACTGGAATATACCTGGAATATTCGTTGGGTCTATAAAAGAAGAATAAACGGCCGAGTTAGTTAGTCTTGTATAAGTCTTGTATTACAGTCTGAATTAAAGTGTTTAGTTGGAGATATCAAAGTGATTTAGATAGCGATTAATTAAATAAGTGTTTAGTTGAGCTGTAATTAGTAGTGTTCAGTAGTTAATAAAGAAGTAATTAATTAACGGATTGTTTTTCTGGAAGTAAGAAAAAGACGGATTGGGAAATCCGTGACAATATTATATATGTTGGAAATCAAAGTGGGTACATCACGTATATTAAATTATTCTATATTTATATTTAGTCAATATAAATCAATCAATCGAATAGGACGCCACTGATTTGCCCCATAAAACTATTCATGAAAACGTATTAGTGACATCTGTGTTATAGAAGCTGAACTAAATGTGGAGCCTGTAATATCTCCTAATTCCTAAGCGACTATGACAATTTGTAAACAAAATGGAGGGAAAAACATCCGATTTTGTAAGCTTTACAGATTCTAAACTAGGTCTCATATTGAAATTTGTCTTTGAGGGGCGGTGTAGAAAGGCCTATTCTAGGATCTAAAGGTAATATATTTTGGAATAAACAAGTTAGAAACTTTTTATTTGACTTTCATTTTCAAACTAAAAATGTCTTTATTGGGCTTATACAATAAAAATATCTTATAAAAAATATGTCATTACCTACTTTGCAATGTCTAAAATATATCTGTGAAGAGAAATTTTAAAATAGTTTTGTATTAATAAAGTTGTAAATCCAACAAAATAAATACCCGTGGCGACATCCTTTTCCATAGCGGCAGAAGTCCTGCTCTTAAAATACTATAAATCTTGTCAATACTGTGCCATCTATTGAGGATGTGCGAAGATATCAACTTATATGTATTGACGATTCAGTAATGTTAAAAACATTGGTAAATCTTGAAGTGGTTTGTGATAATTTTATTAAAAAGGTAAGAAACATTTTTTGTTCGAGATCATTTATCACCTCCGTTAGTATATTATAAGATACACATTGTTTATTTAATTTGCTGGTTGACCTGTAGATAATTAGGACACATATATACATTTCTTTAACACCACGTGTAATTTTTATAACCTCAAAATGCTTTGCTGTGTAACGGAAATTGTCTCTCAGTTGTCTCAGTTTCTCATCTCCGTGAATACTTCTGTTCATGGAGGTGAGAGTTATTCACGGAGGTAGCAAACTATTAATTTATCTATGATACTATCAATTTAACTATGCAAACATGAATTTTATTTACAGCTAGTTCACTAGCAATGGCGCGAGAAAATATAAAAAATGACCCCGTTAAATACGAGGAAGCTAAAAGAAGAGAAAGGGAGCGCTATTATGCTAGACAAGCAGCCGGAGGGAAAGAAGTAAACGGTGCTACGATAATAAGAAGGAAGAAGAACGCTTTAACTGACCAAACTCCACCGACCTTTCCAGTGCAGATCGAAGCACTTAATCTTAATAATACTCCTAACAGTGCTGGATCCTCCTCGAGCTCTAGAAGTAGAGTAGCATGCGGCGAAAAGATTAGAAGAAAGAATAGAGCCAAACTAAATTTGCAAATTAAGTATCTTGAAAATAAATTACATGCAGCAGAACGACGAGCAAGAAAATATAAAGCACGAGCTCAACGACTAAAAAAAAGATAAGTCCACGAACAAAAGTGAATAATTTGGTCAGTGGCTTAAATGTTGGACAGACACTAAAGAAAAAAATACTATTTAGTGAGGTAATGTCAATCCAGTTAAGAGAGAACTTTAAACAACAGCAAGGCTCCATAAAAAAGAGACAATTTATTCAACATATTACAGGGTCTTTCATTAAAAAGTATGGGTTTACAAAATATATGGGAGCCTTAACTTCTAACAATATTTTGTTTGGCAAAAGCAAGCGCAAAATAAATGAAATACAAAAAAAAATTTTACATGTACAGCAATGTGTTACTTCCTTTTTATTAAAAGATGAATATAGTCGCCTTTGTCCTGGAAAAAAAGAAACAATAACTGTACATAAACAGAAAAAACAAAAGAGATATCTTAATGATACGTTAAAAAACATTTATTGCAAGTTCAGAAAAACACATCCACATTTGAAAATCTCATATTCTACATTCTGCAAAATGCGCCCATTTTGGATATTGCAGCCAAAGGTTTCATCCAGGAATACTTGTTTGTGTCTAACACATACAAATATGGCACTTATTGTTTCTAGATTACATTTCTTAAAGATCATTAATGAAAACACTCCTGAAGATCTGGTAAAATCATATACTTGTATTGATGAGCCTTCAATAGAAAACTGTCTTGAAAAAAATTGTAAAAAATGCAAACATAAACAAATGGAAATTTTAAACTACGAAGAAGATGAAGAAACATATTACGAGAAGTGGCTTACAAAGAAGCAAAGGTTAATCATAAAAGGAAAAGAAAAATTATATCAAAAAACTGTGAAAGAAAAGTTTTTTGCAAGAAGCCGATATTGTACTTATCCTCAAACAAATTTTTAATGCACGTAAGAAACATAATACATCAGTATAAAGCTATAGACAGCATTAAAAGAAATTTGGTGGCAAAAGAAATTTTAATTCATGCAGACTTTTCTGAAAACTATAATTGCAAATATAGTGAGGAAGTCCAATCGGCTCATTTTGGTGGCTCAAAACCGCAGATAAGTTTGCATACTGTGGTTATATATTACAAAGATCCTGAAAGTGACAATGTTGTGCCACTCTCAATCTGTACCTTGTCAGACAACTTGAGGCATGACCCATCAGCAATATGTGTCCATTTACAATTGGCAATCATGGAAATTCAAAAAATTATTCCATATATAGAAACTGTGCATTTTTTGTCGGATGGTCCCTCCACACAGTAAAACAATGTTTTTCTTGATGACTACCTTGCTAGTTATCTAGAGGTTAACTGCCTACGTTGGCACTACAGTGAAAGCGGACACGGGAAGGGTGCTCCTGATGGAATTGGGGGTGTTGTAAAACGAGAAGCTGATCGCTTAGTAGCCATGGGCACAGATATCCCCGATTTTCAGTGTTTGGTACAAGTACTGAGAGATTCCACCAAAGTCAAAATTCAGCAAAAATTAAAGAAATAGATGATATTCTTCCAAATAATCTGTCAGTATTTCAAGGAACAATGAAAATACACGAAGTGTGTTGGTCCAGTAATTATAGAAGTATTTTACGAGTAAGACAACTTTCTTGCATTACATGTAGTGAAGACATGGATTGTGAACATTATGGTTTGGGAAAGATAAAGCTCCCAAGTATGGAGGAAAGTAGGGGCGGTATTTAAATTCTTTTATTTTATATGTATCATAACGTTTAAATTTCCTGTATTTCAGATAACTATAAGAAAAATTACCTTCGACTGTATTATGAAGATGTTTATTCGTCATATGATAGTGAAGATCTCCCACTTTCAACTATTCAACAAAATTGCCTTTCCAGAACGAGATTACTTGTCTGTCACAGATGAGTCGGACGTGCAGATGATTTTAAAATGTCCAAAATATAATGAAAATAATAAGGAATTTATTTTTTCTGATAATTTAAATTTTCCTAATCTGTTTTAATATTATTTTATAGAGTAGGTACGTTGAATGTGAAGAATTTACTTTTAGTTTGACATAATAAATGTATTATGAAATAATTTTAACTTCTCTAAATAGTTATCACCTCCATAAGTAGTACAATCTCATCTCCGTGAACAGTGTCTCCCCTCCGTGAAATCCAATTTTAGTTTTTTTTTAATTTTTGCTTAAATATTATCTACCATCTCGGAAATGTAGTTGTATGATGAAAGATTAGTTTTATGGATTTGATTTTTTTTTATAAGTTAGAACTGAAATAGTATGCTTATCATGAGAATTACCCTAGTACGAGTAGTGAATTGAGTTCTAACACAAGCACTAATAATATACAGGGAATGAAATGTCTGAGACAAAAACTTATAAATACTCATTCTGGTATTAAAGCGTCACAAGTACTTCTCTCGACGGCCATAGTTCAGTTATCCGACGCTCAGGTGCAAGTATACAGATTCGGAAATTGCGGATCTTTACAGAGAAAGTAGAAATTGCCGCTTCATTCAACGGAGGGTACGACGTATAAATGGCGAGGCGCCGTGCATTGGTCTAGCATTCCCCCCCACTACTATGAACAGCAGAACAGCGAACAGTCCGAAATATTTTGCATCGTAATAAAAACAAATGTTTTAAGTTACAAACAGTACAGGAGATATTTCCCGAGGACAATATCAGGCGAATGGAATTTTGTGAAACCGTGATGGAAAAGGCTAACGAAAATGAACATTTCATCAAAAATATTTTATTTACTGATGAGAGTTCTTTTCCACTCCTTGGACATGACTATCCTTCCGTCGCTCTATATTGGTCTCGGGAAAACAAATATCTGTATGTTTCCAACCGAACCCAATACCCACAAAAATTAAATATTTGGGCTGGTATATTGGGTAACAATATTGGCAATTTAAATGCCGATAGATATTTGTATTTATTACGACATCAAGTAATTCCTGCCGTTCGCGAAATTGATGTTATTTTCGAGGAAATTTGGTTTCAACAGGATGGTTGTCCTGCACATAATGCAGATACGGTAATGGAGTATCTTCAGACTACATTCCCTAATCGTATTATTGGCAGGAGGGGTTCAATATTGTGGCCACCAAGATCGCTTGACTTAGCACCTTGCGACTTTTTTCTTTGGGGTTTCCTTAAGGAAACCATTTACAAACATAGCCATGAAAGGGCTACTACGTTAGAGGAACTCCAAGAGAAAGTCGTTGAGGCCACCACGCAGAGACTCTGCAAGAAGTTCGGCGGAACTTCTTTGATAGATTAGGGTATTGTTTGGCTCACGAAGGTGGAATATTTGAACCCCTAATAAATTAACATCTAGGTACCTATTAATTATTAGTTACATAAAATGTAAATTTTTAATTTTTAGAATTTTTTTAATTTATTTATTTTTGGCAGAAATCGCTTTTTTATTTGAAGATAATACGTTTAATTTTTTATTTAAGAGTAATCATTTGTTTTCTTTTACAGTTAGTGATAAATGATAAACATTTATAGGAATATTACAATTTGACATAATTTAAATTATATCAAATTGTCCTTAATTTCTGATCACGTCGACAAATTCATAGCGACGGATAAGTGCACTATCCACTATCCCAACCTACCGTCTTCTGCCGAACCCGGGCGTAGACTGCAAGCCATAAGCCATGGGCCACAGATTCAGACATGAATCCGGTCACTTGATGCCAGTGTTGCCAGGTCTCATGCTTTTGCATGAGATCTCATGCTCTCATATTTTAATTACAAAATCTCATGCTTTTTAATAGACACAAAAAGAAATAATAAAATTATTAAAATTACTCTTTGAAATCTACCAAAACAAAAACCTAACGAGAAATAAAGGCAAAATCGAGGGCAAAATTGAATAGATAGAGGTGTAGGTATCTACAATATTTGGGTACTTGAAATGTCCTTTATTGTAGACTGCTCTCTTAATAATTAGCAATGAATACATAAACGGGTATGACAGCCGACGGATATGCGGTGTGTGTGCTGTATTCACGCACTACATTTTCTGGAAACAACAGATTTTACGACCCGTGAGTCACCCTGCGTCACGTCAACTGCGCCTCAACGTTCGCCCTGCCTAACAATAAAATAAATTAGAAAGGTTACGTGGTTAATAACTTTTAAGTAAGTACCTGTAAGTACCTCATGCTATTTTGAAATTATTCTCATGCACTCATGCAATTTTTCCCACCTGGCAACACTGCGTTATGCGAAGAGTGGGAGCACGACGGTGGTGGAAGTATGCGTGTAGCATGACACAAATACACGCAAGCGGCAAAACACAATTCACCATCAAGATCCTCACTTTCCAAATCTGTATAATATAAGAGCGTTACTAGATACCGGAGCACAAAGTAACTTTTGTATAGAGAGACTATGCGAAAAACTAAATTTGACGAGAAACAAAATTTCACATGCTGTCAGTGGCATAGGGAAAAATCATATTAACATAGAACTTAATATAATATTTACAATTAAGTCCCAGTACAATTCTTTCAAAACTAGTTTATCATTTTTAGTAATAAAAGCCATTGCAGAAAAATTACCAGTTAGTTCTTTCGATATACAAGATTTAAATATTCCAAAACACATAGGATTCCGTCATTTAACGTCAGCAATGATATAGATATTTTACTAGGATGTCAAGTATTACGGAAATTATTGCGTCAAGGACAACTAAAAGTAGCTCAGCTTTCGCTACAAAAAACTGCGATAGGTTGGATAGTAATTGGAAGCTTAAATGTTGACTTTAATGATAAATCTGTCTCAACTATCAATGAGAAAACATTAAGCAATCAGTTATAAAATGTTTGGCTAATTGAAGAAAATAAAAGACAGTCTAATAAAATTTTAAGTGAGTGATTTATATTGCGAAAACCATTTTTTAGAAAATCATACACGAGATAGACAAGGTAGATTTACAGTGAAAATTCCTTTTAAAGACAATAAAAACCTTTTAGGAGAATCGTGTCAATTTGCTCTAGAAAGATTTCAGACACTAGAAAGAAAATTAATAAAAAACAATGACTTAAAGCTAGAATATCAAAATTTTATGTTCGAGTACATTAAGCTAGGCCACATGGTTGAAATAAACGAAAATATTAAAACGGATCTAAATTTCTATCTCCCGCATGAATGTAATTAATTTTATTAGTGATTTGATCGAAGTGAGGAATATCGAATGATGGCAATATGTATGAAAAGTTTAGAGCGCGAGATCAAAATATGATTTACTGTTTTAGAAAAGTATTTTAAGCTAATATATATTAAATCTTCTACAATTCCTATCAATGAAGTCATATGTATGTTCTCCGATACCAAACATCTAGGTATGCCAATGAACAATTCTACAGACAAAGCTCTATTCAATAATTAGTGGAGTCCACCAGTCTATGAAAGCCTTCTAGAAATGATTTTCGTTTGCACTTTGAGATTAAAAGCTAAAACCAATTTTAGATGATTTCCCTCCATTAATTCTATCGAAAACCCAAAGGCGTCAAAAAAAGTCCTGTACGGCTGTAGGGGGTAAAACGTGAAAACTACCCCAAAAATTAGTTTTGGATATTTGAATTTAAAAAAATAGCTGATTAATTCCACATAAGTACCATTTGCCTCAGAACACAGAATATATATAAAAAAAATATTGAATTTTCAATAAAGCACGTTTTTAAATGGGAAGCCTTAAGATTTAAAGCGCTCTAGTGAAAAGTGTCTAAATATTTTAGGCATGCTCTACATCTAACCTGCTGTAACGTTTTTATATATATGTGATCCAATTAAAAAATACCCTGTAATAACATTGTAGAGCAGAGTTTCCAGAGCCTGTAAGATATTTCACTTTTTCATTTGGATGATTTGCAATTTTTTATGAATTTTTATTCGCGTGAGGACACGAGCCCGAATAAGGTCGAATATCGCTTGCGTTTCTCAAAGATGCAGCTCATTGTGGTCGAATATCGCTTATTTCTCTCTTGTATCTGATTAGGCGACAGTGTTGGATTGATATTCTGTACGGATAAAGCACCAGTGATTTTTAAAAACAGTTATTTCTGATCAATGTAAGTTTGTCTTTTACGTATTTTATATTATATAATCTTTTATTTGTCTTTAGCCATATAAGACAGAACTTCTTCAAACATGGATATAGGCCACTTGAGTAGTAGCACAGAATATATAGCTAACGCAACAGAAGGCTCGTCAAGTGTGTTTAAATGTAGTCCCCGAAAGAAGCCGGCTCCAAAAGCCAGCTTCTTTCAAACTGCATGTACAGTAGAAAGAGTAAGTTTAGCTATTAGCTCGTAGGTCACGCCACAGGCGAGTCGATTTTAGCGCCCAATTCAGAGCCCGTTGCCAAATGTAAATGTTACGGGAGTTATTAGAATATTATACCTAAATAATAAAAAGTATTAAATAACAATAATAATATGTATTCTTACACATCAGCGACAACTGACATTTTTATAATTTACAGTAATTGTAATTAAAAACAAGGTAGACACATATGTAAATAAATAGGAACTTTTTAAACACATTTAAAAATTTTAAATTGTGTTAGAATAATAATAATACATCAATAACAATTTGAGAAAACGTAAATATTTATAATTTTATTAATTGATTAATAATATGACATGATTTTTCTTTCAGTATGGATCCAGAATTATATCTTGTTTGTATTACTTCGATAATTACAAGTGACATTTTTTATAATCGAAGCAAATATTAAAACGACGAAAAAAATCTTATGCATACATACATAATATATATATACATATACATGTCCATAATAAAATTCCTTGTGCCCTTATCTCAGAAACTGTGATACGAAAAAAGTTTAAATAAATAATCTTTGGGGATTTCTTTAAATTTATATGCGTTGAGTTAAATATGTGTTCTGTACAGATAGATAAAATTATATTTTCACAAAAAATACAAATTACATTCCTCTGATGTTTTCAGTATCATATAGATTATAGATAGTTAGAATGTTTATAATTATTATTGATTGTATACGAAAGGTATACTTTACTATAATGATAATGTGACACTGTACGCGGTCTACGGACATTCGAGGCTCGTTTTAGTCGAGCGGCGGCAGCTTGTCTAAAATGTGCATCTTGTATCTTGTACAATCGTTTGCAATAATAATGACACTCTCTTAAAACAGTTTTTGAACTTCTGGAAGTTCTGAATAGAAATTTCATTAAAGCTCTCTTGGTACGTGAAACAACTAATAACTAATGTTAAAAATTTAAATCAGATTTCAATATGAATATGTCAGATGTTCAAAATAAATCGCAAAATTCATTTTAGTGAGTGTCATTAATATTATAGACGAAAGGTGAGCGTAGCTGCAGTCGACGATGGTTCCGACCACATGGTCTGTGGTTCCGACAATGTTGGCTGCCGAGCGGCCGCTGTATCTTTATCTTTGTCTTGAGATATGGCCAAGGCGTGCATTCAACTGTTTTTATAGAATTTTTTACACACAGTGGCAGATCTTTTTATGTCAGTTTGTTTTGCTACTGTTTATGTGCACTTGTTAAGTTTCTATTTCAATTATTACTATTATTATTATTATTATTATTATTATTAAATACGAGTAGGTATATTAGAATAAATCTACAATAATGGCTGGAAATACCTAAGTGCCAATATTTTAATTGTGGTGAAACTCAAAAATCGGGTGTTCGAATATTTCGGTTTCCACATAAAAATGAAGATTTATGTAATAAATGGTCTATACGCAAAAAAAAACTGCAATTATTATTTTTAACCTATAATTTAATTTTTGCAAACAATACAATTTAAAACTGTAAGTTTGTATAATACATAACATTGTTATACTTGTAAACGGTATGATACAACAATAATTTCTCTTTGTCTTTATCCTAGGAGACACAAAATATATGATTTAAAAAATACCTAATTCTCTAAAAAATTGACAAATATAAATTTTAAAATTGACTTGCTACTGAAACTTCAAATTGATTTAATTCAATTCTAGATAATTTAATATTCCATAGGAATTAGTCAATGTTTCAAACTAAGTATAAAGTTGATTGAACCGATTTAATTTTGATATTTTTTTCTCTAAAACTAAATTTACCGCACAAAATAAGAGAGTAAGAAAATGTTTATCTAATAATTACGTAAATTACACACAGCTAAGGGAGAAAAAAAATCTATCCAATTTTTTAAATAGCAATATAACCACCAAAATAAGAATATAGCTTGCCTTTACTTTTGTAGTAGGTACCTATATTTGTTTTAACACGTATTCAAGAGATAAATTCATAAAAAATTACGGACAAAATACATAAAAGTTCACCAATTGTTTACAATTGAATTCGGTGTATCCAGAGGTTGGAAGGTTATTTTTATTTTTGCATTTTGATAAATATTTTATTTATTTATTACCACGATTTTATGTGATGATGTGGTAATTTGATTTGATTTATTGTATTGTATTGACCACTTTTTTATTTTATTTATGATTTACTTTTCCCCGTTACCATTTATCTATTTATCAAAATATTTATTTCTGATTTGATTTGTTTATGTGTTTATTTATTCATAATACAGTTTTAACTACACAAATTTCAAAATCGATAGTATATCGAAATAGAATACCTACTATTTTTGCCTATCACATTTCACTGATTTTTTTTATTGTATAAATAAGTCAGTATCTGTATAGAAGTATTTTAAGTGCGATATGAGTCTGTCAAACAACAGGAAAGTTTCATTTAATCCGAAGAAATACAAAATTTAAAAAAACGCAGTGTTGTCCCAGAACGCACTTTAACGAAATTATTGAAAAACTTCATAAGAGGGTTCAACATGCGAACATAGGTCAAACTTTTTCAGTTCATTTTCTCGACACTAAACGAGAGTACTTTTTTTAGTCTAAGGTTGAAGCTACCCAGATTTATTATTTTAAAGTCTTTATCATACAGGGTTTAGAAATTTAGGCAGTAAGTTGTAAAGTTTAGCCCATCCCTGGTAAACTAAAACAGCTAAATATCTTTTAAGGACACTATTTTAAGAGATCCTTACTAGTGTCCATCACATTAAATTTTGATTAAATTATATTAAGTACTTCAAAAGTTATTAAATAAAAACGACTACCAGCTGCGTTCTTCAGATACATATCTCCGTAGGGAGGTTATGTAGGAAACAAATTTTATACAAATTTATCATCTTATTTTTTCATGTTCTATCTGCACCCGAAAGATTTCCCACATTTTCCCGGACGAGTGCCTGGCGAGTGCAAATATTCCATCACACACATCGCAAACGCAAATAATGCTTCTAGTTGCGGGGCGGGTAGTTGACGTGTCTAAGCACTGGCTTAATTAGTGCTTGGTGAAACGGATGATTTAGACTTTATTTTAGATGTATTAAGTCAAACGGATGATTTAGACTTTATTTTAGATGTAATTATTAACTGTTTCATTAATTTGAGCCTCGACAACCCATGTGAAATTTTTAACATTTATTGCTCGATAATATATTTTGCTTATATTATTTAGAATTCGTCTTCAATTTTCTTTTATTCAGCTGCCTTTAATATATTCTAAACCTTTCTCTGCTGGTTTTCAATTTAATATTTCAATAAATAAAAGGCATTTAGGCAAATTAAACATGATTAAACATATTAAAAAAATAATGAACATAAAAAACTCCTTTTTGTTTTATATAAAAAATTACCTGTTTACAATTCTTTCTAATTTTGAAGAGGGCGATATCATAAATATATCTAATACAATGATAATATGTATATATATTAAAAATTCTTTTTGTCTATCCAAAATATAGATATTTCTAACTCGCCGAATGAATGAACCGTCTTATTTACGAGCTTATTTATGAAAACATATTCTGTACCGCAAGTATAAGCTTATTCACACGTCGCACATACATAAAATTCAATTCAATTTCTTGAAAACCGTAGCACATAGCAAAGTAAACTTAAAAAAAAAACATTTTTAAAATTTTGCCTACATTTGCCTCGGTATAGCAATTTTCAATAATTAATATAGTCGCATACTAACATTTTTAATGCATAAATTTACTGGTACGACTTTGAAACTCATTTTTCGAAAAGGCTTTAAGTTATCAAAACTTGGTGTGTACCATTAGAAGCGCTATAGTTTTTTATATAGGTATTGAAAAATTATGAACATTAGTAAAATCGTTGTTTTACAACTGCGATGTAATGAAAAACATAATTGTCAAATAAAATCCAAGCATCAATAATTTGATTTTAAGTTCGGCCCTACTGAAAAAAGTTGTAGAAGTTTATTTTAAATTATGGTAAACGTTCCATTTAGTTATAGCTTAAAAATGAACCACAAATAAGCGAGTTAGCGAGGCGATTTTGCTCCACTATTAAATTCATAAACGCAACGCACTTTATAAAGACGGGGAGATAGGGCAACACCATGATACTATGAACACAAGTATCATGGGGCAACACAGGCAGCGGTCGTCAAGGAAACGAACGCGCTAGGCCGCTTCTTTCGAAAAGCGCATATTTATAAGTTTTAAAATTTTAACAAATACGTATCGTTGCGCCATCTGTCAACAACCTCAGGACCTATGCCCTAGTATGACCCCCACGAGAGTTCTGTTGCGTAGCTATATTTTCTGTGGTAGTAGTAGTAGTAGTAGTACTGACAGTGATTAAGATTCAAAAATCAAGCTAACGTGTCGAATGGAAGGAAAGGACTCTATTCGGTGTATTATTTGTCAAGAGGGAAGAAACTTAATTGAGCCAACGGAAAGATCAAAGAAAAAATTTATTGCCAGCGTCAAAATTAGATTTGAAGCCAGTAAAGGGAGAGATAAAAATACGAATATTAACACAATTTTTTACAAACTAAACGATGTTCAACAGCATGCCAACATTCATTGGCATAAAAAATGTTACAATAGTATTACCAGCTCCAAAAATATCGCCGTCTACATAAAGAAATGTGAGAAATTGTTTTCGTGTGACGCTGGTGTAATTGAAGAAATTCAATCTGACAACCGTATTTCGCGTTCGGTAGGCGTATTTGATATTAATTTATGTTTGTTTTGCCAAAAGAGGTCGCATAAAAAGAAACTATGTCAAGTAATGACCAGCAACACGGAGGCAAAAATTAAAAACATTGCTCGAAAACATCCTACGTATTTGGCAAGAATAGGTGAGAATGATTTAATTGCAATGGAAATCAAATACCATGTCAACTGTCTGATTCTGGAATTACAAAAATTAAAAAAATATAAAAAACCAAGTGAAACTGCCACAACATCGGGCCTCAAAAGAAAAAGCAACATGGAGGAAAATCCTTTTATACAGTTAACCAACGAGTTGGGGAAAGGTTTGGAGAAGGGTAAAGGGTATGAGACCACAACAATTTACCGAAGATTTGTAGAACTCGGTGGAGATTCAAATATTACTCCTCGCCATGTGTTGAACAAAGTGCTAAATCATTTTAAGGACACAGTAGAACTTGTGAAATCGAAAAAAGCCAACGAACCTAGGATCATTATGCCTACAATATCAAAAGATGAGGTAATATCCAATTATATAGAAATAGCTGAACATCTACCCCGTGATTCGCTAGTTATTGGTGCGTCGGAAATGGCAACATTGCATAAAATTTGTCAGGAAATTAATGTAGAAATCAACGATATACCTAGTTACAAAAAGCTACAATCTCTGAACCAGCAAGACTATAAACAATACATTCCGGAAAAATTGTTCTTGTTGATAAGCCTCCTTGTGTCAAATGAATTAATTGATAAAGAAGCCAGTATAATTAGTATATGTCAGGACATTATCTATGCATCTTCAAACGGAAAAAAACATACTCCAAAGCATGTAGGCTTGGGAATTCTAATTCACCAAGAAACCAAATCCAAAAAGGTTATTGAAACATTGAATAAATGCGGCCATTCAATAAATTATAAAGATATTTTAAGGATCCGCAATACCATCGCTGAAAACCAGATCCGATCGTATTTGGCAAATGATCATGTAGTTATTCCCAGGCAATTACAATGCAACCGATTCGTTCAGTTTGCGGCTGATAATATAGATATACTAGAGGAAACATTAGACAAAGCACCAACATTTCACGGTACTCAGTTAGCTGTCTTTCAAAGAGGACCACCGAAGGCACACGATATTGATGATTTCAAGCTTTTACCTTTTAAGGCGCAACTCAATATACCCGAAGACTTCCACCATTTAGACAGAGTACATTTTAACAAATCGCGAGTCCAAGTTCCAGATTACCAGAATAAACAAGAAATAATTGCTATGGGTGATAATGATAGCTTCATAAAAAAGCACAATATCGCTTGGTTGTACTGTAGATTAGAAAGCAGTAATTCCAATGACGATATGAGGATACCACAGTGGACGGGCTTCAACCAAATATTTTTAAATGATAATTCGAACGTGACTACATACGGATATTTACCGCTATTTCCCTACGTCGCTTCGGATTATGACACTGTATGGACGGTACTCCAAAAATTTTCTGCAATAGCTCACAAATTACATAATCCATACACCGTTGTAACGTTCGATCAGGCTATTTACTTCAAGGCTAAGGAATTGCAGTGGCTGAAGCAAGGTGAATTGAAGCACGTAATTATCAGATTAGGAGGTTTTCACATCATGTTAAATTTCTTAAAAGTTATTGGACAGCACATGGAAAATTCAGGGTTATGTGATGTATGGTTGGAAAGTGGACTATATGGACAGGCCACCATTGAAGGGATTTTCAAGGGTAACAAGTGGAACAAAGGTATCAGAGGGCATAAATTAACCTATGAGAGTTTGATGAGAATACTTTTATTCGTATTCGAGAGATGGCTTGTTGATGGTAAAAGCGAATCAGTTCATTCGACAAACCTTCTGCGATTGCTTGCGCGCGAAATTTCCAAAAATGTGGGAACTGATATAGGGTCACAGCAGCAAAATTTCCAGAGAATGACAGACGTATCATCCACTTTATTCGCAGAATTAAGAGAGTTTATTGAATCGCAAACCCCAACATTCAAGTATTGGTATTCTTATTTATATTTAGTGGAAACACTTTTAGAATTTAATATGGCGGAAAGAACTGGCAACTGGGACATGCATCTGAAAAGCTTCAGAAAAATGTTGCCATGGTTTTTCGTATATGATCACACGAACTATGCCAGATGGGGAACTATTTACTATCTAGATATGTCCAAATTGGCCACAACTGCCCCAGAAGTTTACCACGAATTTATGCAAGGAAATTTTGTCGTCAAACGTTTGAAAGGTAATTTTAATCAACTATCCGTTGATCAAGCTTTGGAACACATAAATAAACAGTCCAAAGATGCCGGTGGTATTGTGGGACTCACTAAAAACAGCACCCGGCTGGATGAATGGTTTTTGAGCTACAATGACATTGGAATGATGATTAATAGTTTTACTTCATCTCTGCATGTCAACACCGACGCTGTCACTCAAAATATTGAAGCTGGTTCTAAGAGAATCAACGTTGATGAACTATCAGTGTTGAAAATTCAAAACGAATTTACGAGATTCAATGTTTTTACGCGAAATGAAGATTGTCTGCTTTCTATATCAACCAACGAGGTGGCTGCCTCCCATGTGGAAACTGCCTTGCTCACAGCAAAAGAAAAAGGCGAACAACTACTTCAAAGATTTGTCGCTTTAATTGGATGTAATGATTTTTACAAACCTCTCAAAAAAATTAACTTGCCCACATTGAAACTATCTAGAACGCCAATAAAACCACAGATAACGACTCAAAAAGCTTCTCAAGAAGGACAAGATTACCTTCAAAAAGTACTAGTTGCTAAAGAAATGGGTCGAGACATCCAATATCGAGAGATTTTGGAGTACGAATTGACGCCTTATCCTATGGCATTAGCTCCTACAGGAATACTGAATACACCAACTAATAAAAGTGCCTTGGGGCATATTCTTGAGTCTTACACCAATAGTTACAAAGAATTACCTCCAAGTAACAGAAAACTTATACATATAATTGATGGCATGTCACTTGTACAGGCAATAGGTAAACCAACCTGTTTGAGCCTGAAGGTTAGGCAACACTCATTACTCCTAAAAATAAATGTGTATAGCTGACATTCTAATGTTTTAGGATAAAAAGAATATAATATGTTTAAGTTAGTTAGATCTGTAGTTCAGTAGTCAGAATAATCGCTGTTGGCTGCGTGTAGCTTTGACCAGTATTTCATATATTAAATGTTCAGCAGTATCAACAAGTAGTTTAAATCAGATTAAACCAAACCAGTCAGCCATTTGTGCATATTGCAGTAGAAATACGTAACAACTACTACAATTAAACAATATAAAATATATTTTGTAATGTAAGTATGGGTTCAAGAGGACTTGGATTCCAGTAAGGATCCACCAAAATAAGTTGGTAAGCTTCGAACAAAGCAGACCAAAACACAACCAATGCAAAGACTTTTGGGGACTACGCAGATATTTTAAACACAATAGTTTTTAAAAATCCATTTAATGCTGAAAGAGTTGATGTAGTCATGGACCACTATCATGAAATGTCTATAAAAGATTGCACTAGAACAAAGAGATCCTTTCGAAAGGACACCGTAAATCGTATCATAGAAAATCGCTCTACAATTTTCCCGCAGCAGTGGCACTTGTTCATCCATTCCGTGTTTAATAAGCAGCAATTGACAGATTTTCTGTCCCGTCAGTTCTACGAGTTTTCTAAACATTCCAGTTTGAAATTTGTTACCAGTGGGGGATTCAGAGATGTTAAGGACTATAAATCGAATTATTCACTGAACACTGATTTACTTGTCTCTACCCATGAAGAAGCTGACACGAGAATTATGCTACACATCCTGGCAGCAAAACTCGAAGGATATTCTAGGTGTGTCATAGACTGTAAAGATACGGATGTTCTCGTATTACTTGCTCACTTCAAGGACCGACTTACCGATGAAATCTGGGTAAAAGTTGGGACAACAAACAACGTACGATTTATAGCAGTACATGAAATACAAATCTCTACACATCTGCTAACTAATTTACCTGCATTTCATGCCATTACTGGGTGCGATTGTACAAGTCAATTCGTCACAACTTCAGACACCAACTGCATAAATCATTTACGAAGCATTATGGCTTCTTCAAAACCTATTAACAAACTACCCCCCACCGAAGACAGTCTTTATCAGCATTGTCTACGCGTGAACTACCAAACATACATTTGGATTAATAGTCTCCATCCAACGCCTTCTCTACCAGATCCTCTGGAAAATGGTTGGAAACGTGTTCAAAATGCTTTTGTTCCAATTCTCAGTACTAAACCTCCAATACCAAGTGACACATCGATATTGGCTACATGTAATTGTAAAAAAGGTTTGTTTTAATACACGAGTTTATCTCCTACCATATTATACTGTCTTTTTCAGGCTGTGCCGGATTTAAATGTTCTTGCACGAAAAAGGAGCTACCTTGTATTGGATCCTGCAAATGTATGGGACAAATACCCAGTTGCCAAAATCCATACACCAAAAACCCAAAACTTAAATTTTCTAATACGCCAGAGGGCACATCGGTGGAATTAGAATCCGATTAAATCTTCTAAAGTGCCCCGAATTATTGTTACCTATGATTTTCATTTATATATATTCAAGTATTATAATATATAAATTTAAAAACTATACTAATGCCACCTGTTAGCTTTTCATTCATATACAGTAATGCTACTTATTTTAGACATTCTATAATTTTAATAACTTTGTTTTTGCAATACAAGCAGTGCGGAACAGTGACAACGTGTGAAAAATAAACTCCATAACAAAACTGTTCCCAGGCGTTAAACTGCAAGTTACCTTACTCCAAAATTTTATAGTTTCCGAGATGCAGGATGTTACAGTCAATTTTAGTAACTTCGACACCCTGTTTCTCAGAAAGTGTCAAATTTTGGACTAAAATAACTTGGTTTTAGATCATCATATTTTGGCCGCAGGAATATGTGGAAGAACGTCTGTCAGACGTTTGAAGAAGGTTAATAAATAATAGAATAGGGAAGTACATGTAATGAATCATTTAAATCCAGATATCTAAGAAAACGATATTTATCAAGTATACCAATTTTTTATAAAAAAAAAACAACAACTTAGAATAATAATTTTGGATTAAAAATTCAATACACCGGGGCCTAAAAATGTTATGATAAGTTAAGTGCTTGTAAAGTACTGTAGGTGTCGCCCTTTATAATTAACAGCAAACTCCAGACCAGATTTCAGTTTCTTATGGCAGAAAACTCTTCCGTACTAAGTTTCATGTATTTACTGCATTTAATAAAAAAGTTATTGAAGAGATACTAAAATAAAATTGGATCTTCAACACCCTGTATCTTGAAATCTATCAAATTTTGGACCAAGGTAAGTTTGCCAGATCTGTTCCCATTTGACACAGAAAGCTATGTCTAAGTTTTTTCCCACATATTATGCAGAAGAGAAATAAGCGATATTCAACCACAATGAGCTGCAACTTTGAGAAACGCAAGCGATATTCGACCTTATTCGGTCCCATGCACGCGCTCGAATAAAAATTCGTAAAAAAATTGCATATCCAAATGAAAAAGTGAAATATCCTGCAGGCTCTGGAAACTCTGCTCTTCAATGCTATTACATGGTATTTTTTGATTGGATCACAAATAAAAAAGTTACAGCAAGTTAGATGTAGAGCATGCCTAAAATATTTAGACACTTTTCACTAGAGCGCTTTAAATCTTAAGGCTTCAAATTTAACAACGTGCTTTATTGAAAATTCAATAATTTTTTTTATATATATCCAGTGTTCTGAGGCAAATGGTACTTATGTGGAATTATTCAGCTACTTTCTAAGATTCAAATATCCAAAAATAATTTTTGGGGTAGTTTTCACGTTTTACCCCCTACAGCGACCCCGTACAGGACTTTTTTTGACGCCTTTGGGTTTTCGATAGAATTAATGGAGGGAAATCGTCTAAAATTGGTTTTAGCTTTTAATATGAAAGTGTAAACGAAAATCACAATTTGAGGCTCCGTGGACTCTACTAAATCTAAAGAAATTAATCTATCTAAATTTACTAACCTGGTTTAATGCAAACACTCTATAGATATCTAACTTCTGACAGTGGGAACTGGAAAATTCAACCACAATAGATGAGATCTGACCTATTTCTGCATTTTTAGGATTGCAGGTGGCCTCCTTTAAGTTGAGTGGAATATCTAACAATGTACGTGAATAGCACATGTGTGCAAATAAAAAAGTGATAAAGAAGTAAAACTGTGAAACTGAAAGTGATGGAAACTCGCGGAAGAAAGATTGGATTTTTAAAATGAGTTATCAAAAAAAAATGCTATTCGTATATCTTACAAAATGAAATTTAGTCCGTATAAGTGAAATCGAAAAAAGTATATTGAGAGAAAGGACGAAATAGTGATATGGAGAAGAAATTATTAAAAAAAAAGAATGTGGTTCGAAGAATATATTAAATTTTGAGGAAACATGGACGTATGAAGATCATACGGAAAGCTGTACGATATGGTATAATAAGTGTTAATGTGTGACCGTTATAGTGACAGTGCTAGTAACCAATAGTAAATAGTGTGTATGTATTCTAAAGCCTTTTGTCGATTTGAATGCGAAATTCGCAAATATTTGCGCGATTTGTTTAATGGTGGAAAAATCTCTATTTGTAACACATTGTCAACTACCTATAACATTATCTATCATTTTCATCATGAAACTGCCATGGTAGATTATCAGAAGCCCAAAACAAATTTATTAACTCCACATAATAATGAAAGGGGCAATAATATTTGTAGTGTTTGACAGTTTCGCACATTGCAATAATTGTCAAAAGTTGAGATTTTTCGCCATAAATAATTACAACAGAAGCTGCACAATTCGTGCAAAAATCCGTGAATTTCGCGTCCATGAGGACAAAGCTTAAGTGTGATATCCGCGGAATGCGCATCAGGTAGGTGTCAGTGGATGGTGGTGGACAATTCGTAGGTATTAGAAATATTTAAAGATGCGACTGAGGACGTTAGCATGTTACAATTTAAAATTTTTTTTTTCGAGCTATAGATGAGCACATCCAACGAAGCTATAATAAACCTGACATAGAAGAAGAACTAAAGACAGTACTGGAAATATTTAGAAATAATTTTTTGAAACGATTTAGTGATGTAGAAGAAGATATAGTTATTTTAACAGAATCGACAGTTTTAGATCCACGCTTTAAAAAGTATCGTTTTAAAGAAGAGCGTAAATATCCCGATACTGTACGAAACTTAAGAGGAAAAGTAGTGCAGTAACTGTGGCGGGGTAAAAGAAAAATCGACTTCAGGCATGACTGCACAACCAAGTTCATCAAAATCGAACTTATGGTCTAATTATCAATTAGCTGAAACTAAGAAAACTGCAGCGGGCATAATTGAATTAGACCGTTACTTAAGTGAACCCCTCATATCGAGAAATGAAGATTCTTTGGACTGGTAGTTCAGTAGAAGACACGTATATCCTAGACTCTACTCATATATGAAAAGACGATTGTGCATAGTAGTAGTAGTAGCTAGTTCCGTACCTTGCGAGAGATTATTCTCTAAAACAGGGCAGGTTGTTGGATAAAATTTCAAAAATTTTGTTTGTAAATGCAAATTTTTAAATACCTACTTAATTATTTATTTTACTTGTTTATTTATTTTATTATTTATTTGTTAATGAAATTAAGTTTTTTTATTTTTAAATCCTATATCTTTTGTTAACCCATTTTTGACGGCTGTACACAAACAGGTACACTACTAATTATTACTTCCACCACCATCTATCCATGAGGACATATAACTTTTTGGATGAAAGGGGTTTCTAAGAGTGCACTCAACCATTTTATGTTATTTGGGTATAGAAATCTACGCAGAGTTTTTAGCAGTTTGTCTTGAATCTTTGATTGTTGGCACTTGTCAGATTACGCAAAATAAAAACAAAAAACTCGATTAGTGAAAAATTGTTTCAGTAAATATGTAAGTGTTACTAAATGTATGTTTTCATTGAAAAATTGGACTGCAATTGGAATAAATCTGAGCCTGTTTATAAAAAATGGAATACTAGCGATGTTTTAGATGAGTACACACAATAACAACAGTCTATTGATGGTTTCCTTTCGCTGAATTCCGTGCAGATCGTTTTTTTCGACAACTACTTTTCTTCCCTAAATTTGATGTCAACTCTGACTAAGAAAGGTTTCAGAGCCACTGTGACAATAAGGGAGAACCGGATTATGAAATGTCCTTTAAAATCTTCGAAAGTATTAGTCAAAGAATTTAAGGGGCACCTTTACCAATTTATTACCAATTACTTATTACCAATATGATACTATAAACGAATTAATGGTAGTGTGTTGGGTTGATAATAATGTAGTAAACATGATTACAAATTACGACTATACAACCATTACAAAAAGTAAAGATGGTCAAAAAGACAAACAAAACACTGAAGTGCCACAACCGCAATTTTACAACAGTTACAACAAGAGAATGTGTGGAGTTGATCTAAGTGATCAATCTGTAAATACTTACCGTATTGGAATTCGTGGAAAAAGTGGAGGTGGGTTCTTTTTACCTACATGTTGGACCTGACAATGACAAATTCTTGGAAGCTTTACATTTTGGTCACTGGTAAAAGAGTATCGCAGTTAGAATTTACGAGGTACATTGTGAGACATTATTTGCTTAGAGCCAATAAACAATTGCGCAGAAGACAGTCATCAGTAGGTACCTGACGGTCTTCGTTTAGACAACTTTGGACATTTTCCACAAAAGATTGAAAATTCCGTACGGTGTGTTGTATGCCATTTTCGTATTAGATGGACATGCAGAAAATATCAAAATACGTAATGCGTTGAAAAAAATTGTTTTGAGTTATTTAACACCAAATGAACTCGTATCATCCCATTGTACCTGCTCAAGTACACCATGTTTTTTTCAATATTTCTGAGTAAAATTTATTTTTTTTGTAAAAAAATGTATATGTTTGTCAATAAAGTCAACCTTTGTTTAGAAAAATAACTATTTTTTATTTTTTTCACTTTTGGGCAAAAATGGGTTAATTTAATAAAATATTTTATTATTTATTTGTTAATAAAATTAAGTTTTTCATTTTAAATCCTACATATTTTGTTAATTTAATAAAATATTACATTTAGGTTCATATTTTACTACCTAGTCAAATACTTATAAATATTTTAAACTCCGACTTTAAATGTTGCGATTGAATGCTCGGTGCTGTCAGTCACTCTCAAAACAGATTTACTCATAGACACCGAGCACGTTCAATTCTCGACCTTAATGAATCAAGTGAACGATTCACTTAGGTGAATGAGAGCGAAAGAATAAATTCACCAAATTGAACTAATCCCATCTCTATTCTACTGTTCGCCGAGAGACTGAAATATATACTTTATACACACTATGTTTGAAAACTTGAGACACGAATGAAAATTCGCAATCGCAGTCTTGCTAACGATTGTGAAATAAACTGCAAACTGTGAATAGCAATTTATCAAACGCATTATGCATCGTACTGCCAAAGTTTGCAGAATAGATATATAAGTTATACCACTCTCGACCACGCCCCGCCCTTCGTATTCCGCTCTCCTCACCCGTCTGGGATACCGTTCGGGACCCAGGCACCTACATAGTGGCCGGCCCTCGACGTGTAACGTGTTGTGGGCGATGGATATTGTGTGAGACAAAAACTCTGAACTCTGAATTTCTATTAGTGTTTATTTTTTCTTCTTCTAAAATTGCCTATGGTATATTGTACTGTGGGTAGTTGTGCCTCAAGGCGTGGCTAATTTTGGGGCCTTTATGGGAACAGAGAAATAAATTTCAATTTTAAAAGAAATGGACCATCTATTTAAAGATTTGCAGGTAGTAAATTTTAATGGGAAAAATGTTACTAAACAACTGACATTTATTTTCGGTTGGCGATTAACTATTAAGTCTATTCTCATTTTATTTAATAAGTTACAAGTCAAAGGGTACAAATATATGTTCACTAGGAACTTGAATCAAGATTGTTTGGAAAACTTTTTGGCAAATTAGGAACTGTTGTGGAAATGTAAAAATCCAACTCCCATACAATTGTGTCGTTCATTTAAAAAATGATTACATTAAAATATTTTGACCAAACCGACGGTGCAAATTGTATGGAAAGCATAAATGAAGTGTTATTGCATATTATCTCGGATCGGTCTATGGATCGGTCAGTGGTCGCGCAGTTTAAGGCGTTAGTACTTGAATCGAGGTGACTAGACGGCGTTGGTTCGAGCCCAGCTGCCGGTAGACCGTATATAAGCTATATTCATGGAGAGGATTGGCACCCTCTCTGTGGGTATGGTAGGGTGGAATAATGTTAGCTTGGGTCAATGTGAGAGATTGATACCGGTTGATATTTGACTACCCCCCTAATTAATGAGGTTTTCCAGGTTTTCCTCATTCCTGCACTGAATAGTGGTTAGGGCCTACAAACGTAAGTCGTTCCTGGGCGCAAATGCGGCCTGCTTAATAATAATATGCCGACCCATCTCTCGAACAAGTCTCCGACTTATGGGCTAATCACTGTGATTAGAATGAGGGGTAAAGATATTATTTATTATTATTACCTCAAGTAATATTGAAACTGTAAGTCAAGATATATTCCTAAAGTTCCTCCTCTTAAAGTCCATACAACCGATTACCGAACTCTTAAAAAGCCTAAAGGCAATTTTATAATATATGTAACTGGTTATTTGTTAAGGAAATGTCTTTTACAACATTCCTGTGACATTTGTAGTAATTTTAGTAAATCCAACCCTTTAAGTGACAGAGAAACCACGTTCTGTAATCTTAACCTTATAGTAATAAAACATCAGGCGTATTAGTTGTGCCCTTTAGAAATATCGTAGAATCTGTCGTAGAGTTAGAATACATTTTTATCAGTAAATTTGAGGAATTAGTTTGTCATGAACATGTTGGGCAAACACTAAAAAGTCATTTTGCCAATATAACTTTTAGTCGTCCATGTAAAGACTTTCTGTTTGAGTTTAAAAAAATGCCTACAGATGGCGCAACTATGAACTTAACTGCCATACACTCTGGATACTATCGTATCACGCCGTGAAGAAGTCAGTACAGTTTAGTCAGAGCAGCGGTTGGCACAAATTAGGGTGCCCGCTATTGTAATAGTTACATACATATGTATATTGTTAGTTATAGTACAGTCCACGTAGTTAATATAAAGTTATTGGAGTAAATGTATCTAGTAATCAGTTAATAAACGCTCATTATTAGCTGTACCTCAGTTTTTGTTAAGGAAAGACACGCAGAGCAAACCCAGCTCTCAACAAGTTGGTCCTTCGAGCCGGATTCATAGATTGAACCACAACTGCATTTAGGAAGACTACATACACTCAAGTAGACTGCAACACAACACCACACGCAGGAACTCCAAAAAATACACGAGAACAAAGAAAACTACGTCAGATAAGAGGAACACACTACATACATCATACATTCACTTCAAAATCGTAAGTCACCATCCTTTTATACCTACTTATTCATACCTACTTTAACCTCATTGTTTATTATTGTGACAAAGAACAGAACATAATATCTTATAAATATGCCTCAAACCGACGGTGAAGCAACTCTAATATTAAAACGCGGACAGCTCAAGGCCCAATTAACTAGGTTTCAAAATTTCCTAAATACATTTGACGCTGAAAATACTAGTCTATCCGAAGTAGAAACTCGCCTAGCAAGAATTAGTGATATTCTAGACAAATACGAGGAAATTCAATATGAATTAGAGTTATTACAGGGTGATATACAAAACAAAGAACGTCAATCTTTCGAAAACACATTCCACAAAATTAGATCTATTACGTAACAACCCTCAAAATGACAATACACAAGTTATTGCACCATCTAGTTCTACGATGAATAATGCGCAAACTACTAACATACAAAATCAAATTAAATTACCACAAATAAATTTGCCAGATTTTCACGGACATTACGATCAGTGGGTCACATTTCATGACACTTTTACAAACATAGTTCACAACAATAACCAGTTATCAAATATACAGAAGTTCTATTATTTGCAGTCCTGCTTGAAAGGAGAGGCTTCACAAATCATTCATTCATTAAATATTTCTAACGATAACTATGAAATAGCTTGGTCTTTATTAAAAGAGCGATATGAAAACAAAAAACTCATAATAAATTCACACATAAAAGCGATTTATGATTTAGCTCCTATAAGAAATGAATCTTGTTTACAGCTTAGAAAATTATTAGACAATTTTAACAAGAATTTTCGCGCGTTGACAGCTTTAGGGCAGCCAACGGATAAATGGGACACGCCTATAATTTTTACCCTAACATCTAAATTAGACACAACATCAAAAAAGAATGGGAGCAACACATAAGCAAGGACACGGTAGAAAACATTACTATTAAAAAATTAACAGAATTTTTAGCGCAACGTTGTCAGTTGCTCGAGACCGTAGAAAACAAAAACAAATTTGTTAAACCCAATAATTCACGCGAAGACAAAAGTTACTCACATATTGCTACCCAAAGTTTTACATGTGTATTTTGTAAACAAAATCATTTTAATTACAATTGAAAGTGAAAAATTCTCCAAGATGCCGGTTACGCAAAGATTAGCTGAAGTAAAGAAAAACAAACTTTGTATAAATTGTTTACGTCCCAATCATTTCAATTACGAGTGCAGAGCTAGTAACTGTAGACAATGCAATAAAAAACATCATACGTTACTGCATAATCCTGAATATCGCAAGTCAAATACAAATTCTGAAACAAAAACAGAGTCGAATGAAGGTCGATCAAGTTCCGAAAACGCGGAGACTACAACAACCGCGATAGCTTGTACAACGACGTCGGCATCGGTTCCTCAAAGCCCATGCTTGTCTCTCACCGCTAGCGATAGAAAAAAGCGTACCGCACAAGTGTTGTTGGCTACTGCTAATATAAACATTGCCGATTTCGAGGGTAATAAAATTGAATGCCGCGCACTGTTAGATAGCGGTTCACAAGCAAATTTTATCACGCAATCGTTAGCTAAAAAATTAAATTTAAAACATTTAAAGGTTCAGATTCCAGTGGCGGGTGTAAATGAATCACTAAGCAATATTTCGACGCAAATTGAAACAACAATTTTTCACTCGACAATCGTTACAAAACAAAGGAAACGTTTTAGTGGTCAATAAGATTACCGACGACTTACCTCAAATATCATTTGATGTATCAAAATTACAATTACCAAGTGATATAAATCTAGCGGATGAAAATTTAAACGAACCAGGTCCAATCGACTTACTTTTAGGTGCAAATATATTTTTCAGTATTCTATGCGTCGGGCAGATTAAATTGGGCAAAAACAGTCCTGTGTTGCAAAAAACAAGACTCGGCTGGATACTGTCCGGTTCGCTCAGTTTAGAAAATAACACACACCCGGTTGTTTGTAACTTGGTAATATCGAATAACGACTTACACGATCAGGTTAAGCAATTTTGGGCGCTTGAAGATATAAACACAGAATATAGTCGAACACGGGAAGAACGCGAATGCGAAGAATATTTTATGCAAACGTTTAGACGAGGATGTGATGGGCGATTTGAAGTAAGCTTACCGTTTAAAGACAATGTAACAAATTTAGGAGATTCAGAAGATACGGCAATTAAACGATTTCGGTCACTCGAAAAACGATTACAACGCGACGACAATTTTAAAACACAATACACACAATTTATGAGAGAATATCAAACGCTCGGGCATATGAGTGAAATAACTACAAGGGATGAAGACACCGAAAAAATAAAATATTATCTACCACACCACGGTGTAGTTAAAGAAGGTAGCAAAACAACAAAACTTAGAGTCGTTTTTGACGCTTCGTGTAAATCTACGTCGGGGTTGTCACTTAATGACGTCTTAAAAATAGGACCTACTATTCAACGAGATTTATTTGCTATCGCGATTAAAATGAGACAACATAATGTTGTGTTTATCGGTGACATCGAAAAAATGTACAGACAAATTAATGTTAATCGAGAACACCGCGACTTTCAAAGAATTGTATGGCGAGAACCCAAATATGGATCTCAAACATTTTAAATTAAATACCATTACGTACGGCACTGCTCCTGCCTCGTTTTTAGCATGTCGCGTACTCTATCAAATAGCCGTAGAAAATGAAAAAATACCCAGAAGCATGTGAAATAATAAAACGCGATTTTATATGGACGACCTAATCACGGGCGCAGAAAACATTGAACAGGCTTTAATTTTGAAATCAGAAATTACGAAAATTCTTAACGAAGCAAAATTACCATTACGGAAATGCTGCTCTAATCGTCACGAATTATTAGAAAATGAAGATGACAACAATATAACTCAATATTGCATACCAAGGGATGAAACCATTAAGGCTTTAGGATAAGGCTGCCAACCGTCCCGGATCTTGCGGGACAGTCCCGGATTCTTTAGAATTGTCCCGCCTCTAAAATGTTACCTAAAATCGTCCCGAATTTGTTAAATCTGTCCCGCAAGTCCCGGAATGAATATATCCTTATGCAAAGCATCATATATGCACCAGTTATCGACATTAAGAAATATCGATGGATCTTGCCCAGCCCGATTTGGGAGACGACTGCGCCCGAATAAGCCGAACAAGTACGATCACAATCAGGTGACGCTAAGGGCGTGACGTTATAGTTTTCGGTAATCGCCATATATACCTATTTTCTCTATGGTAATCGCGTTACACGTTACAGAGGAGCGGAGCATAATCGCGTGTTACGTTACGTGTTGCATGCCCGAAGTTCGAATTTGCGTTTTAGTTTTAATGAGTACGTACAACTGAGGACTGAGTTGTTTTATTACTATTAGAATGCCGCCTAAAGTTAAAGAGTTTAGAAGCGTTTATGTAAGTTTTCCGATGATCTGCAAAAACAGTTCCCTTTCTTAAAAGGGCAATAGTACCAATACCTCATCAGATGTTTTTGTACCAAATGTAACAATACCTTTTCTATTGCGCACGGAGGAAGAAATGATATACAACGGCACTTGTCTTCAGAAAAACACAAAAAAATGTTAAGTGCTGCGTGTACATCTTCGCAACTTACGGATTACTTTCGTCAGGAGAAGTATGGCGAAAAGGAAGAGGAATTAGCTAAAGCTGAAGGTTTGTGGGCCTTTCATACATATTTTCATAATCAGAGTTTTAATTCCATGGAATGCACATCAAAATTAATTCAGAAAACTTTTGATAAGAAATTTTCTTGCGGGAAAACGAAATGCGAAGCGATTGTGAAAAATGTAATTGCGCCATATTCTCAAGAACTAATTCGAAATGAACTCCAAGAAGTGCCATTTGTGAGTCTATTTTCAGATGCCTCGAACCATAATGACGTCAAGCTGTTCCCAACTTTAGTTAGATATTTCCACCCAAAAACAGGAGTAAACATTAAGTTGTTAGATTTTGTCAATTTGCCCGACGAAACCTCAGACATTATAAGCAATTCAGTAGTCCAGATTATTTCGAAGCATAATCTTACAGAAAAATTAGTTGGATTTTGTGCGGATAATGCAAACACAAACTTTGGAGGTGTTTCTCGCAAAGGTGTCAGTAACGTTTTTTTTAAACTGCAAGAGAGTTTGGGAAGAAAAATTGTAGGCGTGGGATGCTCTGCTCATATTGCTCATAATGCTGTACAAACAGCGTGTGATCTTTGCCAGTTGACATAGAGCATATCGTTAACAAAATTTATTCCTATTTCTACATTTTTACTGTCCGTGTTGAAGAGCTCAAAACATTCTGCGACGATGTTGAAGTTCAATATAAGAAGATGTTGGGGTATAGTAAGACAAGATGGCTGGCTCTATTACCCGCTGTGGAACGAATTTTGCAGATGTATAAACCACTGAAATCATATTTCCTATCCCAAGAAAAATGTCCTGTGGTAATAACTAATTTTTTCTGATGAGTGTTCGGAGTTATGGTTAAATTTTGTACATACCAACGCTTCAATAGTCAAGATGCCGTTAAGATTATGGAAGGCGATAGTAAAAGCTTCTTGGATGTATCTCAGACAATTTTGATTTAAAGTTAAAATTTTCAAATCGGTTGGATGAGGAATATATACCATTAACAATAAGAAGTGACTTAAAAAACTAGAAGAGGATGGCCACATCGTTAGAAATTATTTTATGGGCCATGCACGAAATTTCTATGCCAACATTGTTCAGTACTTGGATAAGTATTCCTATCAATACCAAGATTTACAAAAGTTTACTTGGATTCAACTGAGTAAACCCATATTATGGGATGATGTCCAGGTCACTTTGGAATTTTATATGGAAAATATCAAACAAACAGAATATAATAAAATTTCGGAAGGTGATTTATTTGATGAAATATCTTTTATTAAGAAATACGCTGATGAAAATTTGAGACGTACCTGGACAGAAAATTCAATTCCCTTTCACAACTGCTTACTGCTTGTGCAGTACATATTTTGTTTGCCAGGTACTAACGCCCCAACAGAGCGCATTTTCTCATTAATGAATGCATTATGGACATCAGAAAAAACCAATATGAAGGTGGAGACGGTGCGTGCAATGTTGCATGTGAAGTACAATATGGGAAAGTGTGAACAGTTCCTGGAGACATTAAATCAAAACCCAGAAATTGTCAGGAAATTTCATGGAGTTGAGAAATATGATTTTAAAAATAAATAAAATATTTTTTGTTTAAATTTATTTGTATTTAAATTCATTTCCTTTAAATAAATTTTACGTTTGTTGTTCTATTCAATTATTAAATTAAAGACGAAAAATTTGATGGCCCAAGAGGTGGACAACCTAACCCTATTATACAAGTTTACATGTAATGGCGAAGAAGCGAATATTGCTCCTGCTGTCCCGCATTTGTTATTTTAAAAGTTGGCAGCCTTACTTTAGGTCTAGTTTGGAACCCAAATAACGACTATTTTTCCTACACAGTAAACATTTCAACATGTAAAACAATCACTAAACGATATATTTTATCAACTATTTCTAAAATCTTTGACCCTCTGGGGTTAATTGGCCCAACAACTGTTCAAGCTAAGGTCTTATTGCAAAAGTTATGACAAGCTAACGTTACATGGGATGAATCAGTACCGATTGATTTGTATACCTTATGGAAACAATTTTGTGAGTCATTACACGATTTAAATGCAATAAAAATTCCACGTCAAGTTACAATTCCAGAATATTGCGAAATAGAGCTGCACGGTTTCAGTGACAGTTCGGAACTAGCTTTCGGCGCATGTATCTATATTCGAACTAAGGATTCTGATGGCAATTACTTCATTAAATTACTATGCGCAAAATCTAAAATTGCGCCCCTTAAGAAAATAACGCTACCACGACTAGAGTTAAACGCAGCTTTACTATTGGTACGATTAACGAGCAAGGTCGAAACCTCTTTAGGAATAAACTTTAGTAAGAGATATCTATGGTGCGACTCGACTATAGTGTTGAGTTGGCTTAACGCGGAATCTAACACTTGGAATACGTATGTGGCAAATCGCGTATCCGAAATTCAAGAGCTTAGTAAGAATATTGAATGGCGACACGTACCCTCAACATTAAACCCGCGGATATAATTTCGCGCGGATGTAATCCGACAAAATTAAGTAACAATGACCTCTGGTGGTCGGGACCAGAATTTTTAAAAAATGATATATCGTCTTGGCCTAATTTAAAATTAGTTACCGCACAAGACTTACCTGAAAAACGTAAAACAATTCAATTATCCTTTCTTACATACAATTTAGATTTTTTGTTTGAAAAATATTCATCTTTTGTTAAATTTCATAGAATATTTACATATGTACTTCGATTCTTACACAACGCTAAACCACATAATAAAGATAAACTAACAGGTGATATCACAAGTGACGAATTAGATCGATCATTAGTACTACTACTAAAATTTGTTCAATATAAATCATTTACCGAGGAAATAAAATGCTTACAATCGAACAAAGGAATCTCTAATTCTAGCAAATTATTGTCGCTAAATATCTTTATTGACGAAAATGGATTGATTCGAGTAGGCGGTCGAATAAAGCAATCTAGTGAACATTTTGATAAAAACATCAAATAGTTTTGCCCTTTAATCACCCATTAACGAAAATGATAATAGAGTGGGAACATAAACGAATGTTACATGCCGGACAACAAGCAGTCTTAGCCGCAATGCGCCAGAAATATTGGCCTGTCAATGGAAAACGCGCGGTACGAGATGTTTTACGAAAATGTGTCATATGTTTTAAAACTAAACCATCCAAAAAACTAAAGAAAAACTAAAACTATGCCACAAATAAATAGTTTCAGACAATAACTAAACCATCCAATTTCACTCCTTTAATGGGAAATATTCCTAAATCTAGGTTAACCCCAACAAGACCATTCACTACAGTAGGGATAGATTATGCTGGCCCAATTCTTGTGAAGGATGGCACATTAAAATCTCGCAAATTAGTTAAAACTTATATTTGCATCTTTGTTTGTTTTTCAACGAAAGCTGTCCATATAGAGCTAGCTGGTGACCTAAGTGCAAAAACATTCTTAAATTGTTTAAAACGTTTTATTTCACGCAGAGGTTTCTGCAAAGACATATATAGCGATAACGGGACAAATTTTGTTGGGGCGAATAATGAACTAAAATCGATTACAAAAAATTTAAGTGAATCTATTAAAACCGGTGTCACTCGAGATTTTTTATTACAAAATTTGATAACATGGCATTTTAACCCCCCCTTTTCTCCACATCTCGGAGGATTATGGGAAGCGGCAGTCAAATCCGCTAAAATTAATTTAATTAGAGTTGTAGGAAACGCCCATTTAACTTATGAATCGTTGTACACTGTTCTCTGTCAAATATAAGCTGTGCTAAATTCACGTCCTCTTATTCCTCTTTCTCATGTCCCTGAAGACCTATCCGCTTTAACCCCGCTCATTTCCTAGTGGGTGACTCTTTAATTGCATTACCTCAGAGAGACGTAACGACCATACCAATAAATCGATTAAGGCTTTACGAGCATCTACAGCAGATTGTACAACATTTTTGGAGGCGTTGGTCTTCTGAATACTTAACATCTCTACAGCAACGTACCAAATGGAGAAGAAAGCAGCCTGACCTTTATGAGGGCGATCTAGTGGTAATCAAGGATGATAATCAACCTCCCCTCTGTTGGAAACTAGGACGAGTCACCACTCTTCATCCTGGCAGTGACGGAATCACTCGTGTTGTTAGTGTGTGGACAAACAGTGGTGAAGTGAAGCGTAGTGCGGTACGTTTGTGCAAATTACCCTTAGATGAATGACATTAAATGATTCAAGGACAATAAATATCCATATTATGTTATGTAAATCTCAGGTTGAGATCCTGTTACTGATGTACTATTTATAGTTCTAGTATAGTAATGTGTGTTTAATCACTATTTAAATTTTATGTTGAATCCTTCCGTTTCAAGGCGGGCGGGATGTTTGAGTAAAAAAGATGCCTTCAGATGGCGCAACTATGAACTTAACTGCCATACACTCTGGCAGGCGGGATACTATCGTATCACGCCGTGAAGAAGTCAGTAGAGTTTAGTCAGAGCAGCGGTTGGCACAAATTAGGGTGCCCGCTATTGTAATAGTTACATACATATGTATATTGTTAGTTATAGTACAGTCCACGTAGTTAATATAAAGTTATTGGAGTAAATGTATCTAGTAATCAGTTAATAAACGCTCATTATTAGCTGTACCCATATGACTAAATAAATAAGACGCTTTTAAAGGATAGGTATCTTAACATCGAGTTCCCGAGCATCATCTTACGGTCATTTGGAAAAACACTACTACTTGAGAAAAATTAGCATACAGAAAACTGTGTCACAATTTAAAAAAAAAGCAAAGTTGCCAGTATAACTGGTAGAGTTCGCTGTAGCCACAAGAAAGTAAAGAAACTAATAATTAATTAAAAATCTGAGATTAAAACATCTAACATGCTTTTCTATGAACATGAAACATGGATGCAATGGATGGTTAAAATTTAATATATTTTTGCAACGTGATGAAGGTAAGTTATCGCTCTAGTGCATTCTGATAAATGTTTGCTGTGTTTGATTAAAATTTAATATAACGCAAACAGTTAATTATAGTTAGTGAATTGATTATCTAAATTGCCTTGCCTGCTTTTGTTTGTTTTATTTTTTAATATAAAATACTGTTGAATATACTGCTGTGTACCAAACTGCAAAAATATATATTATTCCTATGGTATCAAAGCTTCTTCAGAGTTACTGCAGACAGGGAACTGTTTGGGGTTAGAATCAATTCGCAAATTATGTAAACCAGATTTTAATCTCACGAACAAAAATTGTTACTTTGAATTAAATGTTTTAAAAATATTGAGAAGAATAACTTCACCTTATTTTGGTATTTATTTATTTAAGGTTGATTCGTTTTTTAGTGATTGTAAAATTAATGTTAAATAATTTTATCTACGATTCTACTGATTTTTTTTTCTAATACTGAGCATATTTAAATTATCACAGAAAAAAATAATCAGTAGTACATCGTACTGATGAGAACCATTGTAGTTCGGAAAAAATGTATTTAACAATAATATTTAGCATAAAGTATACATCTATTTTTTATCATGTTAATCGCTATTAATTACTAATCATGTAATCAGCTTCTTTTCCTATTTATAATAGAATAAAGCATTGGAAAAACAATTCTCTTTTTATTATTAAACCAATCATACCTTCTTTTTTAATAGATATATTATAAAATTCATTGTTTTATTATACTGTTATATAGTGTGTAACTTACATGAAATAAAATTCATAAATCATTGACTACATAATTTTGTAAAAAATCTGTTCAACTTTTATATTTGAACTTTTAATTTTTTACGAAATTTTGTTATCGAGATTATGAATTTTATTTCATATACGTTGCACTCTATATATTAAAGTAAATTCAAATTTACCGCCAATTGCTGCGTAATGAAGCTTATTATACAGCGACATCTATTGTATAGATTTTGAGAGTTATAGTTTTCTCAAAACAGAAATCGTAGCATAGTGCAAATGCTATTTTTTCTCCAAATGAACGTAAGATGCCGCTAGGTATGTCTGGAGCAAGTCGTGCTTCCCATGAAAGACAGAGAAAAGAAGCCTCTTATTTAGTTACTCGTATGGCTGTACCTCAGTTTTGTTAAGGAAAGACACGCAGAGCAAACCCAGCTCTCAACACTTTCCTTTGGACTATTTCATAAATTTTTATACTAGAGTCCGTATTTATTTTACCTTAAAATTTGCTAATCAGAATATAAAAACTGGAAGAGGATCCAGCAAAGCAAATACAAAACTTTCTATATTACAGCATTTGTGACGTGTAAATAATACTTATATAATTTGTTATTTTAGTTTAAATTAATGTATTTTGTTGCTTTTTACAATATTTTAATAAACATTTCATTGCAAATTTTTCTCATGAGTACTTTATTTGTTAGAGTACTAGACTACTAGTATTTTTATTTATTACATTACAAATGTTTTATTTATACAACAAGCAGCCATACATTACACTTTTGGAATATCCCTCATATACAATTATTCTCCAGTGCTAATCCGATTACTTTTTGAAGTCCTCCGTAATAGGCCGTTTTTTGCGATAGTACACACGTGCGGCGGCACGGCTTTGATCTCGAACCATCAAAGTGCCGACAGAGAGTGGTATAACTTATATATTTATTCTGTAAACTTTGGTACTACTGAGCGAACCAATGAACCATCGAACGAAAATGCACACGATAGCAAGTCACAACTAAATGAATTCGGGACGACCGCGACGCATGACGTATATTTATTTCCAGGTCTCGTCGATTCGTGTTCTGACCGATTGCTTATACAAGAACAAAACGAATCAGCGATTGTCTTGCACCCTTGCAGTCGGCGCGTAATATAAATATTTACATTTGTCCTTTTATTACTGTTTTTCTATGTACAGCTTACCTAACAGTTTTACTCTTCAGAATTAAAGAGCTATAAGAACAGTCTGACTTTTAGATTTAGCGTATAAATATTGAGTTATATTTACACAAGACCAGGGTTCGTAGCGGCCTGGAAAACCGGGAAAAGTCAGGGAATTCATTATTCTTCAGAAAAAACAGGGAATAGTCAGGGAATTCTAAAAGTATTCATGAAAGTCAGGGAATTTCATGTTTGGCAACTGGAAATTTTGTGAAAGCAAGAGGCACAATACCGCGCGTGTTTTTAAATTCCTTAATCCTATTTGCTAGGCTCGAAGCTGTCAGATAAAATTTCAGCTAATCATAAAGCTTAAAAAAATAATATGTTTAGAAGTTGAATCTTACACGGCCTTTGCTTTACTTCCAGTGTGTATATGTTTCGTGGTTTTATTTTTACTATAGAGTTCATCTGGATCTATATTGTCTATATTACAGTGCCTATATAAAGAATAGGCACTGAAGTCTATATTATCATTAAATTTTAAGAGGTAAGTGTCTAAGTCATTTTATTATTTAAGTACCGTTGACTATAATACGTTTTAGGTTAGTTTTTCTTTAATATAAAATGTATTATGTTTTTTTACATAACAATGAGCAAGAATATATATATATATATAAATCCTGATTGGATAAACCCTAGTGTTAATCCCTCATGTGCGAAAATATTTCTCCATCTTCAGCTGTTAACAAAATATGCAATAAAATGATTTTATTAAGTAACATGGGAAAGCAAGCCTTAACGAGTAGTGGACATGAAAAAAAAATAAGAGCAAAAATGAAAACGACAAGTATTTTGACATTTTTTAAAGAAAATAACGTTGAGGGTATCAATCAAGTTGTTTCAAAACCTGATACAACTTTTCAATAAAAATCAAGGTCTTTCTTCACTAAATTAGATAAAGTGGTGCAGTCTGAAATTCTTTCAACCCTTCACATTGTAGAGTCAGAGAAAGAAAACGTGCAATGAAAGAAATTAATGACCTTCAAAAAAAATAAATTAAAACTAAGTAATACTACCAAATACGAAATGGATAATAGTAATAGACATAACTTGAGAGAAAATATTTAGTTATATTGTTTTTTTCTTTATATATTTTTGTTAATAAATTTTATTTTCTGTTTATCTTTACTACTGAGTAACTTTTTACCCCTATTTTTTTTTATCAGACAGTTTCCCTTTCATTTTTGAGAACAGGAATTAAGCACTTTCTTGAAAGAGAAAACTGTGGTTTTGAAACCTTTATAGAGGTTTTTTTGGTATAAAAACGATTCTGAACTCCAGCCTAGAAAAAGTTTAATGCAGAAACAACAATTAGTATATAAATATGAATTACAGGTGGCCTGGAATTTTTCCTTGTAAGTCTGGGAAAACCTGGAAAAGTCAGGGAATTCTGCATTACTTTTGAGCTATGAACCCTGAAGACAGAATTCGCAACAGGTAAAAAAAGGTAAAAAAAAACCTGTTGCGAATTCTGTCTTCACTGTATCTTGTGATATCACAAACGCCATTTAATTTATGCCGTTTTATTTCAATTTTTTGCGTGTCTTTTCATTTAAGGTAAGTAAATAATTTGGTTGTAGCCTTGTTTATAGTCTCTATATAAACAAGGGTTGTATTTGTAGTGAGTAGCTGCTGCAGGTGTATACATAATACATAGTACAATATGCTTTTTTAGATTATACCTAAATGGCACCTAAGCGACAAAAAATAAGTTTTATGTGGAATTTTTTTACGGCGATGGATGAAAGCTTTGAATCTTGTAATTTATGTAAGTCGAAGTTGTCTTATAAAACCAGCACGGCAAATTTAAAGAGACACATGGAAATTAAACATTCTACAGTGGCTTTATCTACAACAAGTAATGAATCTTCCGCGACAGAACGCCATGAGGTATTTTTTTTTAATTTAATGATTTTTTTGGATCCATGAGGTAGACAATAAAAACTAGGAATTACTAAACAGATAAAAGAGTTGGATATAGTATATCATTAACTCTGTATTAATAACGATCCTAAAGGCAGATAAATATTTGGAATAATTCAAAATCTGTTGAAATCCTCATAGTTTGAAATAATTGAAAAATAGCATTTTCTTGGTAAATAGGTAAATATTTTTTTATTTTGCAGGAAATAGTCGAGACCTGCGACTTGGCAAATATAAGTGTTTCAGTTTCATTCTCCTCAGCTAATCAACCAAGCATAAGCTCTGTATCAGAAGATAGACATAATAAAGTATCATTACAACCTTCAAAAACATATATTCAATCAACACGTTCATATCAAACTGATATGTCTGTTTTTATTCCTGAAAGGCAAACTCAAAAAGGAAAACAATGACAAAAAATTAATTCGTCTTTTCACAGATTCATATCAGCCTTTTAGGATCGTTGAAAAGACTGCATTTCGTGAATTCATTAAAGCACTTAATCCCTCATATAAATTACCCAGTCGTCACATGATCTTAAGAACCCTTATACCTGCCCTGTATGAAAAATGCTCAAATGATACCAAACAGATATTAAAAACAGCAAAGAAAGTTTGTATTACCACGGATTGCTGGACATCCATAAACATGGAAAGTTTTATGGCTGTAACAGTACATTTTATAACCAACAATTTTACCCAAGTTTTCCTTTTACTTGAATGTGCAAGTTTGCGAGTACAGCACACTGCGATAAATTTGTCCAACGAATTAAAGAGGGTGCTTATACACTGGAGTGTAATCGACAAAATTTTAATGATTGTATCAGACAACGCTGCAAACATCAAGGCAGCGGTTCAAAATCAAATGAGCTTTAAACATTTCGGTTGTTTTGCCCATACAATAAACCTTGTGGTAACGGACGGGTTAAAAGAAGACGTATCGCGGATTTTAACAAAGGTAAAGCATATAGTGGGGCATTTTAAAAGAAGCCATATTGCTACACAAAAACTCTTAGCATACCAACAGCAACAGAACATTTCAAAACCTTTGAAAATATTGCAAGATGTTATAACCCGATGGAACTCCACTTCCACTTTCTATATGGTAGAGAGATTTATTGCATTGGAAGACGCAATTAAAACAACCATGGCTCTGACAAACATGGATGGAGCTAATCAACTCACAGTAGATGAATGGGTTGTTATCAAAGAGCTTTGCCAAGTTTTAAGACCCTTTAAGTAGGATACGAAAACAATTTCAGGAGAGGATTATTTAACGACTTCTATCGCAATCCCGCTAGCAAATGGACTTTTCTGTTTATAAAAGCCTCTAGAATAAACAATTTTCGGGCTGTATAGGACGACTTGTGATACGATTAAACAGATCTTTAGACGAAAGGTTTTCCAATTTAGAGAAGAGCAATACACTCTCAATGGTAAAATTTTTAGATCCTCGTTTTAAAAGCATTGCATTCAAAGATAAAAATAATGCTGACATTGCGAAAAAAATATTATTTCTCTAGTTGGGGAGAAGTTTTCACGTCAACAAGCCTCTAGCATTGCGGAAAGCGAAAAATCGAACCCAAGTAAAGAATCAGCTGAGGAAGGCTCAGACGATGATATTTGGACTGAATTTGATAAAGAAGCTGCCGCGTTCCAACCAATAGGTACAAGCACCAGCAAGGCCATTATTGAAGTGCATAGATTTCTGGATGCGGACATACTAGACAGAAAAGAAAATCCGTTAGATTGGTGGAATCAGAACAAGTATATGTTTCCACATCTAGCATTAGTGGCCCAAGAACGACTCAGTGCCACTGCTACATCTGTGCCATGCGAAAGGCAATTTTCTAAAGCTGGACAAATAGTTACTGAGCGAAGAAGTCGACTGTCCAGCAGAAAGACACAAATGCTTCTTTTTTTAGCAATAAATACATTATTTTAAGAGTTAACGCTGGTAACGGTAACATTACCATTGTGGTGTGCCGTGTACTATACGCTAAGTGACGATATGAGGCACTAGGCAGTCGCAGTACATGCCATACCGCAATATGAAACGGTATTCTATTTGCAATTAGCAATCGCAACTGCTAACGAAAATTCGCAACTTAGCTCATCTCTAGGAAAACTGAAGTGCGGTGTGATTCGGTTTCCCTCCCTACTGTGAGATGGAGAGGTGGACGGTGGCCGCTAGTGAGCGACTCAGTAATAAATACAGACATGCTACGAACGCACGCAAATGTTTATTTTATTTCACTTGTAACTTACCTATATTTCCTAGTTTGTATATACAACAATAAAATACGTTTTGTCAAACAGATGTCAACTTCTAGAAACTTTACACACCAGTTCAATCAAACAAAGTCAAAAATACACACCTAAAGCTAGTACGAATTTAGTACACGTCTCAATGCCAAATGTTTCATGAATTTTTTTGCAAAGGTCTGCATTTGAATTACAACTGTGAGCAGTTTGCTAAATTATCAATTCCGAACAGACAAAATGAGGCTAGAAAAAACAACAAATTCAAATACGACAATTCAAATAATCATTCTAGTGCAGATATACACTTAAATACAAACACACGTGATGCCATCCACACAAAGCTAACTTCGGACACTCAAATTGTTACACACTGTATACAAACACAACTCGAACAGACTGTAATTTATAATGCAAATACGAGGGCCATCCGGAATGTAGTACCCGTTAGCGCCGCATGAAGCGCTGACGCAAGCAGGGTCAGAACGCGTCAGTGGCACAGAGCAGATTCAGAGCATTCAGTTTGCCTAAGAAATATACATAATTGGTTATTTTTATTTAATCCATGTAACCACAGATAAATATGTCTTTGTTTAATTTTATATAAAATAACTATAGAAGCGCTACTGATTTCTCGTTTCGCAGATTACTCTTTTCAACCGAATAGTGATTAAAATTCTGTACTGGTGACGCTAACATCGGCAGTTATTTTGCGTTAAACGTATTTGAAGAATTTCGACCATCGGTCACACTAACATTAAGAATAATATTGCTTCCTATTTTTATATGAAATATGTTGGAGTTTATGGTGATTCGTTAAATTTTAAACTGTTTGTTTGAACCTTGTGTAGTACAATCAAATTCAATTTAATTTGTTTTTGACCTGTTTTTACTTACGTGGATTTTTATTTTATATTGGTTGGTGATTTACATCTTAGTCTTGTGTAGACTGTGACAATTATTAAGAATTTCATAGCATGTACATAGCTGCACGTGATAAATAGAAATAAAAGAGAGAGAATAGTGCGCACTCGTGAAAATTATAGTTCATAGTATAGTGTTAGTTTTATGACATATTTGCAACAGTAAATCTTAATTTATAGGTCGAGACAGTGGCAGAATTTGTTAGGAATGAGTGATCAGGGTATATTATCAGGGCATAAGCAAATCTGCAACCTTCATTTTTCAGAGAAGGATTTTGTGTCCCAAACACCATTGCTCAAACATTTTCCACATGCTATACCAACACCATTGACTACGACACCACCTATTGTAAGTGGATCTATGTTGTGTACATTTTTGAAAAATTACTATAATGTGAACATTATTATTTGTAGATTCAAACTTATTTCTGTGAGATGCAACTTATTTCTGATTCGTTTACCCCAATTTCACAGGAGAAAACTGGCAAATCAAATTGTAACATCCCGAATGTATGCATACATGGTTAACTATGATTTAGTACAAATATTTTAAGAGAAGATAGGGAAAAATAAGAATTAACGGAATCACCCTTCAAAAAAATTCCAAATTTATTTATAAAGCCAAGCGAGGTTATGTATATTCTGCCAAAGGCAAAGGTGTCAAACACAGTGACAGGTTACCACATTGACACGTGTATCAGTTTAAGCGTTTAAACCGCTTTAAAAAAAATCTTTACAAAATGTAGATTTTTATTTAATAATTTAATGAGAAATACGGTATGGTCGCTCAGAGAGGCAGCATCTACCTTACTAATATTTATTTCCAGGATTGATAATTGGAGAGATTTTAAGAATGTTGAATCATCTTCTGTTTTCTTACTTGTTTAAATTAAAACCTGCAAAGATTTTTGTACTTACTGTGTTTTGTGTAAATCGAGGTACCTACTTGGTTTGGCGGTCTTGCTCAGGTCGATTACTTACGTCGGGAAAAGCACAAAGGATAACAACAAAATACACGTAAATGTATACAAATCATAAAAACACTGCCACACGTTTACCGCCACGGCATAAAACAGCTGTTCGATGTGGTTCAAAAAGTATTCAGCATAATATTTTGTATACTCGGGAAACGTCTTTGACGCTGCCGTACGATAATAAGATATGCACTTGTCATACTCCCATATATCAGCACATTATTCGTCATCTAGGCATTTGAATACGACATGTAAATACACAAAAAATATGCAAAAAATTAAATTTGCGAAAAGCAAGTACTGAAAAATTATTTCAAACTAATCAGAGTACCGTAACCGTATACTTACGTTATTGACATCTACAGACGACATCTGACGAGTGACGACATCTGTAGGCCACTAATGCAAGGTGCACTCACGATCTTAAATTTTTAAACTTCTTGCGTTGTTGTGTAATTAAATTCTGTTAATACCAATACTAGCAACAATATTAATCGACGATGTTTGCATAAAATAATTAATATTTTAAACTATAACTTCCCAAGATGTTTACAGTGTTCTGTAAAAATTACCCTTAGATTATAACTAACTTCGCGTTTCTGCATGGTTGGAGCATGGAAAGTAGGCAACTAGCAATGCAAATTCATAACCTAGAGCTTACTGTTATTTTAAATCAGCTAAATGACCAATTTTAAACGTGTTATAGTAATTAAATAAAGTATTTTATGTCGGATATGTTAGTGGATAATTATGACGAATCTGCAAGGAGTGAAAATGTAGTTTTGGCAGTGTGAAACGAAAGAACGAAGAAAGAATACAAAATACTGTAGCTAACCGGATTAGCTGTTATCTGTCTAGGTACTTAGACATTATTATTATTAATAAAAATGTTTATTTTCGTCGTTTCTACACTTGACAATGTTGAAAAAACGACCGCATGGTAGTTGACATAACTAGCCATCTCAGAGGTTGATTGATTGTCATAGGCGCCGACTTTCCGTAGGAAAAGAGGGTTTTGCCCCATTTTTTAAACATCGAGCTAGAATTCCGAAATAATTTTTTTATTGTCTTTTAGACCTCCCTGAGCACGTGGTTACATTTTTTGTACTTAGTCATAGTTAACCCTGTATATAGAATATATATATTTTATGGTTTCTCGATCGCTTTAGTGTATGTACGTGTCGCAAAAGTGCTCCGGCATTAAAGTCAATTTGAACCGTGCCGAGTTATTTTTGGGCTACAAATAGTGTGAGTGTTGGTGGTGCAGGAAAGGGGCAGGCCGTCGACGAAGAAAAATTGGAAATAACAGAGTAAAAGTAAAAGAAAGACAGAAATTTTTCGGAGGTTAGTGAAAGTAGGTCATCAATAAGGTTCAGTGTTGCTTACAGTGATTGACAGAGAGTCTCCGATCGGTCGACGAGGACAGCTCTGTCACGCGCGTTAGGTAGGCAACCAGTAGTGCAAAGACGTATTGCAGAAGAACATAACTGGGGTGCGTTAGCGAGCTGGTGTCAAGTGAGATAGGCAACCAGTAGTGCAGAGACGTATTGCAGAAGAAAATAACTGGGGTGGTTTAGCGAGCTGGTGTCAAGTGAGATAGGCAACCAGTAGTGTCGGAAATGTTAAGGAAAACGGAAAAACCGGTGGTCAGTAAAAGGGTAACAAGGACACCCGAGCGAAGAAAGGAAGAGATTGAAATAGAAACCGAAAGTGATGCCAGTGGAACAGATGAGGGAAAGAAAAGAGAAGTATGGAAGAAGTAGCGGAGGTATTCAGTTGCAGCAAAAACTAGCACGTTCGCCAGTAAAGAAAGGGGATATGGAGTACAACATGGAAAAGGTGCTGCGAATGCTGGAATGCTTAACACAGGAAGTAAAAGAGATGAGAAGAGAAGAGAAAGAATATAGAGAGGAGGAGAGAGACAACTCAGAGGAGAGATTGAGGACATGAGGCAGGAAAATAAGGCGCTTAGGGATAAGATGAGAGAGGTAGAAGAAAGAGTAGAGAGTATAGATAAAGAGAAAAGGAAGAAAAATATAGTGGTGCAAGGCCTACAAATTAGAGAAAATTTAGATCAGAATGAGCTAAAAGGACAGATAGAAGAGTTTATAAGAAAGTCAATGCATATGGAGATTGGTACAGAAGGGGTAACGAAAATAGGAGTTAATGTATTTTTAGTAGAATTAAAAAACTTCGAGGACAAGATAAGGATAATGAAAAATAAAAGTAAATTAAAGGAGATAGGAGCTGCCAAAGTCTATATTAACGATGATATGAGCAAAAAAGAAAGGGAAATTCAAAGGAAACTAAGAATAAAAGCCAAAGAAGTGAGGATGGAAGGAAAGGTAGCAAAAGTAGGATATCAAAAACTCGTAATTGATAATGAGGTTTGGAAGTGGAATAATGATGCAAGCAGGCTAGAAAAAAAGGAAGCAAAAAACTAGATATATCACTCAGCATAAAAGAAAGATCGCTGGCAATGGACACGGTTATGAGAAAAGGAAACGAAATAAATAGAACCAGGAACAGAAAGCAAAAATACAGAACGAAGCTAGAAGGACGGAGAGGGGAAGACAGAAAAGACGGAAAGCAAGAAAACACAAATCAAGAAGAGGAATGAGAATGGGAACATGGAATGTAAGTGGGTTAAATGAGGAAGGATCATTAAAAATCCTAGAAAGAGAGGCAAATAGATTCAAAATGGACATAATAGCGATACAGGAGACGCATATAAAGGAGACGGACACATGGGAATTAGAAAATTATTTATTCTTTACGAGCGGAGGCGAAAGAAGGCGATACGGAACAGCATTTTTAGTAAATAAAAATTTGAAGGATAAAATTTCTAAATTTGAAGCAATTTCAGATAGGTTATGTATGATTCAAATCAGAGAAGAAATATAGAAACATAGAGATATTAAATATATATGCACCAACAGAAGAAAAAACAGAAGAAGAAAAAGATAAGTTTTATGAGAAGCTAGAAGAAAATTACGGAAAGCTGAATAAAAACACAGTAAGAATGGTGGTAGGGGATGCAAACGCAAAAATAGGGAGAGAAAGGATGTATGAAAGTATAGTAGGGACAGAAAGTAAACACCTAGAGAGCAATGACAATGGGCGCAGATTGATTGAATTTGCAGAAGAACAAAAAATGAAAATAATGAGCACATTCTTTAAGAGAAAAGACATACATAAGGGGACCTGGACCTCGGATGGAGCATATTCGAATCAAATTGATCATGTTTGCATAGATGAGAATCACAGACGCTTAATAAAAATGTTAGGGCAGAGGGGCAGATATAGACTCGGATCACTATCTAGTAAGGATAGATTTGAAGATAAAAAACCTATAATTATAGAGGCTTTAAAGAATAAGAAAAGTCCAGGGAAAAACGGAATAACAGCAGAGAACATTAAGTACGCAGGAGAGGATTTAAGACAAAGAATATACGAAATGATACGAATTATCTGGAGAAGAGAATGTATGCCTGAAGATTGGAGAGATGCTATGATTATACCAATCTTAAAAAGGGAGATGCAACAGACTGCAGAAACTACAGGGGTATATCATTGTTAGATATAGGGTATAAAATTATGGCAATGTTAATAAAACAAAGAATAGTACCTATAGCAGAACTACAGATAGTTGAGTGTCAAGCAAGTTTTAGAAAGGGAAGGTCAACAACGGACCAAATCTTCATGGTGAAGGAAATGCTGACTACATGCTATGAGTATGGGATCAAAGCAATGGTTTTATTTGTGGACTTCAGGAAAGCTTATGATTCGATCAAAAGGAATAAACTAAGTAAAATTCTGGAACAATTTGGGATACCAACTAAACTGATTAGGCTATTGAAAATGACCTTAGAAAATACTAAAGCCAAAGTACGAATAAAAGGTGAATGTTCGGAAGGCTTTACTATTGATACAGGACTGAGACAAGGAGACCCACTCTCAACGCTTCTTTTTAATTTAGTACTAGAAAGGTCATAAGAGATAGTGAGTTGAACAGAGAAGGACACATATTGTTTAAAAGTCACCAAATAGTAAGTTATGCAGATGACGTGGCCATTATTGCTAGAGATAGTAGAGAATTAGAAGAAGTAACGAGAAAACTTGTGGAGGAAGCAAGTAAAGTGGGATTGCAGATAAATCAAGAGAAAAGTAAGCTGCTGAGAATAGGAGAACAAAAGGATACAAATTTTAAATTGAGAACAGAGCATGGAGAGATGGAGTTTGAAGAAGTTCAAGAATATGTGTATTTGGGGGCGCTAATAACAGCTAACTGTGATGAGGAACAAGAAATAAATAGGAGAATAATAAAAGCAAACAGAAGTTCGGCAGCAGTCAACCACTTATTGAAATCAAAAAATTTGTCCAGACGAGTAAAATTTAGAATGTATAAAACAATTTTGAGACCGACAGCGCTGTATGGTAGTGAAACCTGGGTTCTCAATAAGAAGTCAAGAGAAAACCTTTTAAGGTGGGAAAGGAAGATCTTAAGAAGAATTCTAGGTGGTAAGAGGACAGAGGAAGGCTATGTAAGGAGAAATAATGAGGAAATATATGGAATGTACCAGGCACCAACAATAGACGAATTTGTAAAAGCCAGGAGAGTGCAAACGTATGGAGGATGAAAGGGCAGTTAAGAAAATAGTAGGGAGTAAACCAAACTACAAGAATGAAAGAGGGAGACCGAGGAAGCGATGGAGAGAGGCAGTGGTAATAGATCTAAGGGAGAAAAATGTAACGGATTGGAAAAGAAAGGCGAAGGACAGAATGGAGTGGAGGAGAATAACACAGCTCTGGGCCTAAAAGGCCTGTAAACAGCTTTATATATATATTTTATATAATTAAACTCAATTACTGCTGCAGGATCTTCAGGATACCTATATTTTAATCAACTGTATTTATTTTAGATTGAACCTACAACTCCTTGCTGTCCTAAACAATTATTTTTACACAAACCACCTTCTAAGTCCTCTAATGCAACTAGTGTATCAAATAGCGGAGTCAGAGGTAGAAGGAGTTTATTTAAAGATATCGATGGTTTGTGTTCAGGAGAAATAACACCTAGAGAAAGAGCACTAATGGGCATTGTTAAAAGGAAACACGGATATGTAAGAAGATTACAGAAACTGTAAGAAAAAGGAAAATCGATTAAAGAATTGAAAAATATTGATAAATTCGCAGAGTGAGATATAAGTGGTCTGCTTACTTTCTGCTCGACCTAAGCGGCTCGACTTACAAGAAGCGACCAACATTGCAGTAGGTACTTAAAGCAGACCTCTCGCCCTGGCCGACGAGCCATTGAATCTGTATATCTCACCTGCACTCAGTTTATATGTGAACATACATATGAAGGAACAGCCAGTTCAATTGTCGGTCATCTCATCTATGGCATACTGATGAGCAAGCCTGAAACCGGTCTATGTCTGGTGGTATGTCCGACAAGGATTCTTGGCTGTTCACACAGATACTGCAGGAGTAATTCAATGCCGGTCGGGGCATTAGTCCCATTAGGGTAGTTATTTCCTGTAGTATCATTTACAAATTCGTAGAGGTTAATAATGTTTTTAAAGGTAAATATTTATTTTATTTTATTAAGTAATTAATAATACCTATGTATAGGTACATGCTCCATTGGTTTTAAGCATTCTTATAAATCTAAGGCACCCACTGAGATCAGTACTGTAAACATTTGACACAAAAAATAGACAGAAAATTTACTTATAATTATCGCTAAATACATAAATCCTTATTTTTATTATTTCCCAATATTTTAGAATTTCAGACACACATATTATAAGCATTGCATGATAATACTATTTTAGCAATATTTTCTGAAGTACTGTGATTAAATGTGTAGCGCAAAGTTGTATACACGAGCAAATGTCTAATTGGGTACGACTATAACTCTTGGTTACCTGCATTAATAAATCAACAATTTTATTTACTAAGAAGATTATTAGCATTACCATCAAAAGGCACGTTGACGTTGTTATTACAAAAAGTCCCCTTCGATGTAGGGATAAATAAACATATTTTTGAAGACTTGGGACAATGTCTTGGTAAATACGCTGAAAAGAACGAATGTGTACTTTGGCATTTGATGAAATGTCTCTTAGAGAGCACTTGCAGTATGTGTCACACAATGACTGCATTGAAGGGTTAGAAGATTATGGTAATGGTATCAGAACTGACAAACTAGCAAGATATGCACTTGTTTTTCTTGCTCAAAGTATTGCAAAGATCTGGAAACAACCCTTGACCTATTATTTTATTGGTAATGGAGTCTCTTCCATTCTACAAGAAGTACTAGATGCTTTGGAGAAGGCCAGAATTCCTGTGGTTGCAACAATTTGTGACATGGGTTCTTCAATTGTGAATGCTTTGGGAGATATGGGATCTGACATATCTACACCTTATATTGTCCACAATGGGAAAAAGATTTTCACTATTTTCAACATTCCCCATCTTCTAAAATGTTTTAGACATCTATTTAAAAAGTATAATGTTCTAATCCAGACGATTACTTTTGGTGGAGTTAGAGAAAAATTGCAGGCTAGGTGGGCAGATATTATTAAAGCGTATGAAGAATACAAACAAAATTATCTCATATTTAGAAGTTTACATAAAATTAAAGATTTTTATTTGAATCCTGTTGGACAAATATTAATGAAAGTTAAAGTTGCAGCCCAAACAATGAGTCGATCTAGACTTTGCATTTTATTTTATTATATTATCTTTTTAATGTATTTCAGTGTATAATATGGCACTCTGAATCCTTAATACCTTAACGTTTTGTATCATTTAAAAATGTATTAATTCTAAAAAAACTTAATCAAGTATGTTATCTAGTGATAATATGCTTCATTTGTGTCGATGTAGAAGTAAAAATAAATGGTAAGTGCATGTAACATTAGGCATTGGTTTAATTTACAGGAGTATTACCAAGCCGAGCCTTAGCGACTGCAACGTTTGTAAATGAGTTTGACGAATTATTTGACAGCTTTAATGGAAGTACAAAGGCTGGTCCAGATGGGAAGCCATACCGATACACAGTTACAGATAAGTCAGGACATATACAATTTTGGGATGAAGCTTTTGACAGAGTCAATGACTGGAGGTTTCTTAGGAAGCCGGACGATGAAACTAACCTGCATCATTGGAAACCGCCATCCCAAAAAGGATGGTTAACAGCATTGAAGTGTTTTCCATTGATCTGGGAATATCTAAAGACTGTGCCTCATTACTTTGCGATAAATCTCGAGTAGCACCACTTAGTTTTATCGATACCGCGTTTGAAATTGTGTGGAGCGCTTTTGCTTGCACAATTAACGAAAGGCGTACTTAGCTCATTAGCCTTACCTACTTCTCAAACCTTTTACTGGTCCGACTCTTACATACGAGTGGCATGGTTGCAGGCTAAGCCTGCAACTTGGAAAACATTTGTAGCCAACAGAATAGCTTAACCGACATACACGTTTGACGGTATGTTAATTCAACTGAAAATCCTGCTGATCTTATTTTTCGTTGCGCTAGTGCTGCTCATTAAAATACCTAGAAAACTAAAGACCTCTGGTAAAAATAAAATTCAACCTACTCTAGACAAGACTGTGGTCCAGCTACCACATTTTTTTGCAATAGCTAGAAAAAAAAAATCCGGGGATCATCGGGTGTTTTATTTATTACTCTTACATTTAAAAAGCCGCACCACAGTACCTCAACCCAAACGATTAGTCGCTGGATAAAGACTATGTTGGAGAAATGTGGCCTTAATACTTCGACTTTCATGGCCCATAGTACGCGTCATGCGTCAACTTCAACAGCTGCAAGTAAAGGGGTTAGCTATGACACCATCAGATTAACTGCTGGCTGGACTGAAAAGTCCAGTACATTTGCTAATTTTTACCAGAGGCCCATAGTAACAGAAAATAATTTTGCCAACTCTATTTTTAATGGTTAAAAATAGCCAGTTTATATATACATACGGTTGAATAACTAAAGCTAATTTAGGATAACACTTTCAATTGCATACAGTTAATATGTTTAATGCTAACCTAGAGGAAATTACTTTTAAGTTTTACCAAAACAAACTTATTTTTTATATAAGATTGTCTGCTAATTAAACTTATAATGAATAAAATGGTTGCAACATATTTTAAAAAGCTACACTATTATTTATGAGATGAGGACCGCATATAATCGGAAGAACACACAAACTTACCCTAAGTGAAGTGCGATCTTGATTATGTGCGGTCCTCGTCGAGTAAATAATTCCCTCCCCCTACATTCAATACCCCTGGAAGTTGCAACAATTGCTTTACGAAGAATGAAGCTAGAGCGCGGGACCTGTACGAGGGAAGCAGAGTTGCCAGGTTGCTTTTTACTTTGAAAATGTGTGAACTAAGACACTCTCCGAGGTTACAACTCTATTATTTATGAGATGAGGACCGCACATAATCAAGATCGCACTTCACTTAAGGTAAGTTCGTGCGATCTTCCGCCTATAGCGTATAAACATGTATATATTATTTTTAATTTTACAGCTAAAACACCAATAAAGGGAATTTGTAAGGAACTGGGAGTTACTAGACAGTCATAACTTACCCCGCGTGAAAAAGTTTTATACAAAAAGACAAGGTCATTATTGTAGGTTGCCTAAAAAAGGTTGAAGAACAAGCAGGTTAAGAAGATATTAAATTATCTGTAGAATAAAGAAGGTCTGCTAAAGTATTATTCAAGACATTAACGATGTTACGGCAATTTTTTTTATCGCAAATACGTAATCAAAAATTCAAACCTCTGGGCGCAGGTCTACAGTTGACGATAAAATTTTAGCTTTATCAATATTAAAACAAAGTGGCAAAGGATATCGATTCTTATCAAAAAATTTTAGTCTTCCTTCAAGTAAGGTGCTTACATCCATGCTGAATAAAATACCTTTTTATACTGGATTTAGGCCCTCATTTTCAATCAATAAAAAATCGTGTTTCGAGAATGAAAGCTGAAGATAGATTATGTATTTTAATGTTCGATGAAGTTTCTTCGTTGCAATATAATTTACGAACAGATTCTGTAGAAGGTGTTATCGATTCTGAAAACTCCAATCGGTCTCTGGCATTTGCTGACCATGCGTTAACTTTCATGATTAAAGGAATTAACAAGAAATGGAAGCAAACTGCCTGTTTTACTTTTTGTGAGGGATGTACATCCACAGATCAGTTGTAAAAGGATTTTTAATAGATAACCAAGATATTGTGCATATCTTTGACTTCCCACATTTAAATGAAATGTATACGTAATATGTTATTAAACAAACAACAAAATTTTTTTCAGCAAGGTGTTAAGAAAGTAGCATCTTGGTCTCATGTTCTTCGTTTATACGAATTAGACAAAAGTCTAGGCCAGTTCGTAAAACTCACAGACGAACGTTATTCCTTCAAAAATAAGAAAAATGAAAGTGAAAAATTGCACCCAAGTATTTTGTCATTTAGTGGATAACGCAATGCATGTAGCTGCTAAAGTCAGTACAGAACTTTCTACAGAATCTTTGTATTATATCGATCCTAAAGCCACAGATACTGCAGATTTGTTATTGTTTTTTGACAAACTTTTTGATAGTGTAAATGGTCCATTTAAACACTCATTGCTAGGAAAAGAACTGCGTACTGTAGTGACACACAAATCCACTCACATTTCTTTTTGGAAATCCTGTTTACATGTTCTGTCTTCAATTTATTTTACCCTACCAAACTCTGAAGTGCATATCAAGCACCCCTTGTTGTTTTCCTTCTCGATCATTAAATCAGGATCCTATTAAAAACCTTTTTTCTTGTATTAGAAGTCATGGCGTTCGCAACACGGATCCCACTTGCTCCAATTGCTCTAATTTATTTCATCATGCAAATCTTTATTAATTAATAATTTCATGTCTTCACATTCTATAAATACGAACTGTGAAATTGACGACTCAACTGGTCCTTTGGATAACTTACGTTCAGTTCTAGAACAACCGCTAGTAGAGAATTTAGAACCAGTACCGAACCAACAAGTAGCTGCATATACAATATCTTATGTGGCTGGTTATGTAGGGAAAAAAATACAAAAAATATCTTGCAAATTATGCAGAACACGGGTTTGCAGTGATCATGTCTTGGATGAAAATATATTAATATTAGAAAGAGAGCCATTTAATCCAACCTAATACTGTCTTTTTTAAAGTTTTTAAAGCTGTAACATTATTTCTTTTCCAGAAAATACCAAACATTATTATATGTTACGGAATAAAAAGGCGGCTACGTTTTGAATGTTTGGAAATTTTGTATTTAAATATATGCCCCCTTTTTTGTCCATAACATACAGGATCTGTAACATTATTTGCAGATATTTGTATAAAAGTTACGTTTCATTCATATTTGAATAATATTAATAAAATTCTATTGGGTAAAGATTTGAGAACAGAAATCAAGATGCCGTTACAAAATTAGCATACAATAAATATCTTAAGTAATAAGTAATTCTAGGACCGAAATTGGAGAGAGTGAAACGTTCATTAAATCCTTCCTCATAGAAACTTTCTAAATATATGTATTGTAATTGTAATTATAAATTAATTCAAAACTACCGGTCTTTTAATTATAAAGGGATCTATCTAAATCGTCAGTTAAACTTCTCGCCGGTGAATATAGATGGCGGTACAAACCTGATGAAGGTTATATATAAGAAAATCCATTCGTCTTTATCTATGGGTCTCAGCCAGCAACACGGTCGAGTTTGAATCGCCGCCGCGCATTACGTCAGTTTCGAGACACTTAGACGCGCGGTAGAAGGCATTTGAATTAGCTGAGACACACGTGAGGACAAATAGAGAACAAAATGCCAAATTGTGCGGTAGCAAATTGTCACAACCACAATAGAAAAACAAAAGGCATTGATATAAAATATTTTAAATTTCCAAAAGACAGCAATTTGGCCACACGATGGATAATTGCATGTAAACGTGAAGATAACATCAATACAACAAATGGTAAGTGTCAAGTTTTATGTTTCAAATTTAATTCGGGTGAAATATCGAAACCGTTTTAATATTGAAAAACGATCAAATTATATAAGCAGTCGTGTAACAAAAAGTGTAAGCAATTTTATGTAATTTTTAGCGACTATTTGCTCGATACATTTTGAGGACAGTTGTTTCGAGATTCCTTTAAAATATTGGCTTTTACAACATTGTCCAAAAACATCAAGAACTTTAAAACCAGATGCTGTACCAACGGTTAATTTGCCAGGGAATAAAGAGCGCAGCGAGAAAGATCAAGAAAGGGGAGCCCGTGTAATGAAAAAAGACGGAAGATTGAGGTATCAGATATATTGAACAACAGCAAAAAGGTAAAAACAAAGGAAATCGAAGAAAAGGAGCTACAGTACGAATTTGAAGAACCGATTGATGAGTAAGTAGCTTCTAAATATGAAATAATACTTAACATACTATATTTTAAATACCTATATATTATATACTTTCAGACCAATTGCCGGACCCAGTGGCGTACAAGGTGGTCAGTGCAGCATCACGGATGTAGGACCACAATCATTACAGGATGAAATTACTAGATTAAAAGAGAAAATTGCCAATCTGGAACAAGAGAATGCTAGATTGCGACGGAATACCAAGGAAAAGGAAGAAGTACTTCGTAAAATTTTTACCGCTAGTCAAATACGAAAACTGTTTTCTGGTGGAAATACAAACATTATATGGTCGCCTGATGATATTGCCGCGGCAATTTCTCTTCGAAGTGTCAGCCCTAAGGCTTATAGATATTTGCATGCAAAACATTATCCATTACCAGGGCTTTCTACTTTAAGAAACTGGGCGTCCAAATTTGCAGTAAAACCTGGCATTTTAAAAAATGTTATAAAGGGAATGATGCGCAAAGCTAGTGAGCTGAAAGATGTTGAAAGATTAACCGTGCTTGCGTTTAACGAGGCGTATCTTCGTAACAGAATTGATATCGAAAAAAAAATGAACAGAAAGTAGGTTTCTGTAAGACATGTCAAGTAGTAATTGCTAGGGGTCTTATAGGTCATTGGAAACAACCTGTTCTTTTCATTTTGATCAACCAATGACCTCAAATATTATCAATGAGATTATAAGTGACTTATATAACGCAAATTTTCCCGTTGTTGCTATTGTTAGTGATATGGGAAAGACGAATGTAAAGCTATGGGCTACTTTTAATCTGTCTTGCGATACCAATCTCTATTTCAAGCATCCGTGTGATGAATGAATATAGGATGCGATGGTTTATTTTAGGAAAAAGTTCTGAATCCATATTCACAGAACAGAATGTCGCTTCAACAACTGAGCAGTGTTTTTTAAATGCTGCAGATTGCATTAGTGACGAGGAAAGCGTTGAAGCTGATGTGTGTTTAACCAACCAAATGTTTTCATGTCTTAACATGGTATCTATTTCTGAAACTGCTGTTGAACACCATTTACCTACACTTTCATTCATAGACCCTACTTACCTTGAAACGGAATTGCCAAAATCCGAAATTGACGATACTCGTTTGAAAAGTTTTGAGATGAAAAAACAGATAAACGAAGATCTGTTAAAATATATAGCTGGGTATGTTGCGTATCGATTTAAAAGTAAGTACAATTTAGATATCAAAACATGTGAAGTTCCCGATGATTTTCTGAATTTTGTTTCACGGGGGAATTTGTTAGAACCAAACAATGAATTACTTCAGGCAACATTTATTTTAGACGCAGAATTTCATACGATGCATCTTCATCTTCTTTATCTAGCAAACCCAACATTTTTAAAAAACTAGCAAAGAGAACCGCTAAAATGATTCAAACAGACATACCGTATGAAGTACTGCTGTGTTTAAGTCGTATTAGAACTTACATACGATAACGTAATTTAAATAGACAAATTAGCTTACATAATAACCAAAGGAAGATGAGCCGCAAATTAGCTAAATTCTGCAAATGAACCCATTTTGTTACGTTATGTTATATGTTTCGTTTTATATAGGTAATATTTTTGTTTAGTTTTACTTTTAGATTTATAATTAAATATTCTAACACCTAACACTTATTTAAAGAAATAAATTACCTATCTATTAAAGTAATAATTAATAATTGTACCTACATATAATACACCATACTTTTCCCAGAAAACTGTTTTTATTAACTGCCATTTGCCACTTAAAATTTCCTCTAAAAAGCTCCAAACAGGACAACTAGAACTTATGGTTACACATTTGTGTACCCTCATTATCTATGACAAATAATAGGAATGCTGTGCTGTGGCACCAAAAACCCCGCTCCGAGAATTGTTCGTCCCATTATCATAATCATTGTATGTAAGAAATCTCTCGCCCTAGAGATGGGCGGAACATGACTGACCCGGCTCACTGAGCCGGCTCTTAGAACTGCTCTGAGTGAACCGGTTCCTTCTAAAGATCCGACTCGGATCTCAGATCTTTGTAGGCACAGAATGTTAACGTGCAGTATTGTACCGAAGTCATGAAATGAAGAGTTAAGCGAGCAGCTCTGAGTCCCGACGCGACGGTTAGATGACCACAGGTGCTCGAATAAAAACATTGTTTTTCTGTGTTATTATTATTTTTGTTGGTATACTAAGCCTTTATTAAAGTCTGCAAATTTAGTGTGTCCCCGAATTTTGAAAAATATATCATGCAAATTAGATCTTTTGGTTGGGTTAAGTTATATATGATTTATAGTAGGTACTTACATGCTTTTACAATAATAATGACACTCTCTCAAAACAGTTTGTGAACTTCTGAGTAGAAATTTCATTAAATCTCTTGGTGAGTGAAACAAGAACTAATGTTAAAAGTAGATTTCATTGCAAATATGTCAGCAGTAGAAATCGCAAAATTCATTTTAAAGAGTCATTATTATTGTAAAGATTGTACACATTTATTATTTTTTATCATTTTATGTAGAAGTTGTAATGCTACAAGAAGATTTTTGCTCGCGCTTAAGGAAGAATTTATATCAAATTCTATACCGACATGGAAAAACAAACTTGCACCGGACAGTTTGTACAATGCAGGTATAGATTGTGCGCTGTGTGCTGTGGCCTGCATAAAACATACATGCGTCTGCGTACAACCACTACAAGGTAGAGGTAAGGGATCTATTGTGAGTTTGGGATTTGGGACGAATCCGGCTCTAATGTGCCGGTCCACTGTACCGGTACACTACAAAGATCCAGAACCGGTGAACCGGATCAGTGAAATGAACCGGATTTCCCATCTCTATCTCGTCCGCGTCTCGAAACTGACGTCACAGGCGGCTTGCGATAACGACGCGCAGCATACCGTTTTGGCCATGGTAAGCCACGATATACTCATTTAAAGATAAGATATTGCGCATTTAGGGCGTGGCCTGCTAGGCGCGAACTACGCCGGCAACAGAGTGAATTCGAATACCGACTGTACGCGGCGTGCAGTCATCCCACGCTTTTGGCGCATTTGTGTGCTCTCTGTAGGCATCAGTAACGGTAAATTAACAAAAGGTATAAAAAATGCGCTGTGCAGTATGTGGCTGTGGTTCTGACAACCAGTCAAAGAAAAATCCGTGCCGGGATATTAAATTCTTCAGTTTCCCGAAAGACAAAGAGTTCGTGAAAAAATGGGTGCACGCAACGAAACGAGAAGACAATTTTAACGTGAAAAACTCAGTGGTGTGTTCAAAACATTTCGTAGAAAGTGACTATAAGGTGAACCTCCAGCATCAATTACTAAATTACGCCCCAAAACGATACCGTGGATTAAAAGAAGACGCTGTTCCTACCCAAAATTTACCGTCTTCAAAAACTGCAACGGCGACTTCAGCACGAGGTGCAGTAATAAAGAAAAAGGAACAAAAACAGCTCGTCAAAGATTTATTATTAAACACGTAAGTTGTTTAAAGCAAAAATTAAATAATAAAGATTTATTTGCATGTTGTTAGGTTATGTTACTTTTTCTTATTGTTTTTGATTTGTCCTTATTTAGAGGTAGTTGTAATGAAGGTGGTGGGTTTTTGTGCAGCAACGAAACTGAAATGTTAGCTTGTAATGAGGAGACAAACAACGGGACGAAAGAAACTAATAATACGTGGTATTATTTTCTGTATATTAACACAAATACACAGTTTTGATCACAATACGCATACACTAACATACTGTTTACTTGCCACTTACTTACTGTTTACTTACATTTAAATAATATTGTTGTAGGGCGCAAACCCAGGCGCAAACGCAAACAGACCTGACGATGCAAGAACTGACGAGTCTCAAAAGTCAACTGGATGACAGTAAAAAGGAACTGTTTTTTCAAAATAATAAACGCATACAATAGTCCGTGTCTGAAATTTCCAATGCGCTAGTGCTATATTCTGCTGGACCAAGAGCATATAGATTCATGTTAAAAAAGCACCATCCATACCCAGCTGTGTCAACTTTAAGGGCTTGGCTAAGGAAAATTAAAATTCGACCGGTCATTCAAGAAATGTGTTCAAACTCGTAGAATCTTCTGATTTCAATAAAAAAGATCGAGTTTGTACCATATTATTTGATGAAATCAAAATACGAAAAGAGTACATTTATGACCGAGCAGAAGATGAAGTTTTAAAACCATTCTCTTATTCGCAAGTAGTAATGATGACAGGCCTATTTAAGTCATGGAAACAACCAATTTTTTATGATTACGATCTGAAAATGACAGCTGGAACGATACTGAATATCATGAAATTTCTGGAAAGTGCAGGTTATTAACTTATAAAATATTAAACATTAAGTAAAAATAAACGTACTCAAATGGTTTTCAGGTTTTCAAGTGATTGCTGTCACTAGTGATTTAGGAGGCGGTAGTAAGGGACTGCACAATGAACTAGGCATTACTTATTTGAAGCCATGTTTCACCAACCCTGTGAACGAAGAAAATATATGTGTTTGCGGATGTTCCACATCTTATAAAATTGATTCGGAATAACTTTGTCGATCAGGGATTTGTTATAAATGGAAAAGAAATGCATAAAAACATTGTGGAGTTGGTTCTTGATGCCACTACTGCTTCCGACCTAAATATCTCCCACAATTTTTCAAAAGAAATGCTGAGCGTTACCGGAGCACAAAGGCAAAGGGTTACATTTGCTGCAATTTTTTTTTGTCACCGAATGTCGAAAGCAATGAGTAGATGTGGAACTCTTGGTCATATTCCTGCAAATTTAACCTGGCTTAAATGTTAGGATTTTTTTAAATTGGTATGTATGCACAAGAAACGTATTTTTAATCATTTTGATATTAAAATTTACTCTAGGCTAACGATTGGTTTGATATTTTCAATGTCCGCTGTCCATTCACTGACACACGGACACGAAACAGAGCGTACGATCTAGCAATTGAAGAACAAAATAAAATAATTGATCAAATGTCTGATTTTATGTTGAATGTTCGAGTAATAGGTAGAAAACATATACTTCCGTTTAAAAAAAGTGAGCATTATAGTAAAATTAATAATACCCACTACACACTTTTATTAATTACAAATTGAAGGTATAATGATGTCAAACAATTCGCTAAAATTGTTGCTACCAGACCTTCAACTAAGATTTGGCGCAGAATTTATTTTGACTCGAAGGCTTAACCAAGATGTATTGGAGAACTTTTTTGGCGTTATTAGAGCAAAGGGCGGCCTGCATAATCACCCAAATGCCTTAGAATTTAAATATCGTCTTCGTTCTTACATCATGGGCAGAAATGAGGGCGCATATTCTGAATTTTCTAATGTGGAAGTTGATGATACTCCCGATTTGCCGATAACTGGCCAAATAATTCAAAAAGTCAACTCAAATATGATCCACTTGTTCGCAGTACTAATGAAGAACTTCTGACCACCGAAGGACCCGAATTGTACAAAATGCAACAACTTGAACACATTTTTCGTTCAGTAAATAATGTAGCCAACCTTATGTCAAAAAGTGTGAATGTGGAATGTTCTAAAGCAGCTAAAAAAATGTTTTTTAGATCACGAATGTATTTTCGAATAAAAGAATTAAATGAATCGCTTAATAAAGTCAGGTCAGGCAAGAGAAAGATGACTAAAATTGTTACATAATGCATAACATAACATGCATTGTTACATAATACACTGGATTAAAAGTAAAATTGTAAATAAGTACAGTGGAACTCCCATAACTCGAATAAAAATGCGAGTGCCTTAACCTACACGACAAATCATAGATATTAATAAACTGTTCCTTAACTCGAATTTTCCTTAACTCGAATTTTTTTTTCGTGTCCCTTGAATTTCGACTTATGGGAGTTCCACTGTAATTATTTATTTTCATCTGTATTATTTTTACATTTTTATTACTGACAGCATATTTTGTTTGCATATATTTAATGTTTATGCTGTTCTGTTCATTTCTGTTTTTTTTTTTAATTGTTTGTTCATTCTAGTACATATTTTGTATGCTTTTTGCTTTGAGGGGCTCTATTTTGAAGTATTATACCTACGTAACTGCAGTTTGAATATCCCAAATTTGAGAAAATATTACAAACTAACAACTGGAAATTCATTTCAGAAAATACCATGTAACGGATCTTAACGGAATAGTTATGTCATGCGATAGAGGACCGTTGTTGAGTCAGATGGGAGAGGCAGTCAGTCGTGGCACAGCACTCAGAGCGGGCGGATTAGTGATAGTATCGTTATATTGTTAATGCAGTTTAAGTGGTGGAAGTTGTATTAATAAAAGTGTTATCGTTATATAAGTTTGTTATTGATGTTCCTTAATAACCAGTTTTATAGGATTAAAACTTGTTTGAAAACTGTGTTTTACTCACCTTTTTTTCTTTTTTCTCCACAGAACGATTATGTTATCTTTCTTCATAAGTTTTTATACTGTTCGAGAGATTATAAGTATTATAATTAAATTTATTAAATTAGTAGGTAATTTAAAAGAACAAAACAATAAAGAAAAAAAAAAATCGTCCAAAGAAGAATTACCTATTTATCCCACAAACATAAAAGGGTATCATTATTATTATTATTACTTACAGTGAATACGTGAAATGCTTAAGTAGCACTGCAAAACAATACCTATATAAAATATTCTGAAATAATATCTGGAAATAAATTATTATGAAAAAATTACACATTTTTTTTATAAACGAAATGCACTACCTATTCACTTCGGACGGTCAAATAGCATAACTGTGCAAAATTTCTGATCAAAATTCCAAGTCTTATTTGAATAATCCGTAAAGATGTTTAGAAGCACGGCGCATAATGATCGCGCTCTGGAATAAAGAGTTTTAAAATAAAAACACATTTTTGTATACGTAATCGAAATGCACTATTCCCTTCGGACGGTCAAATAGCATAGCTGTTCGAAATTTTTAATGAAAATTCGTAGTCTTATTTGAATAACTCGTAAACATTTTTAGAAGCACGCTTTCAAAGCACGGCGCGAATGGGCGCGCGCTGGAATTTCACTCTGTTGCCTACGTCATGCGCAGAGCCGAAGCGTTTTGGAATCGGGAATATCAGGCCCTGATGGTAAGCAAAGTGTACCGTGGTTTTGTCTATACCGTGTAGTGATGGGCGGTCCGGATTCTCAGAAGAATTCGGTTCCTTTGGATCCATTGCATCTGTGGACCCGTTCCGTTGAACCGGGTCCTTTGGATCCGCTTATGCAAATGTGTCAGCACACTCGGCACCGGCACTCAGTACAGATCAACAACAATAACAAGATCCTGTGAATCGTTGACCTAAGCGAAATGCAATCAAGTTCAGTCCGAAATGGTCCCAAGACTAAAGTTAGATAGATATACCTAGAACCTAGGTAGTTACAAAATGTATCAACAATTATTTTTTTTGGAATATGTAGACATGTTAATGTTAATATTAAATATTTTTCACTTATTAATTAGTTATTACCTATATTGGCTCAATAATTTAGTTCCATTACAAAAAGAAACCATACGTATAGTTGAGTTTTGAGTTGATTAAAATCAAGCCTAAATCGAATCATTTTTAAAATAATTATATACTTCTAATAGATTTTACGTCTATTTAATTTAATTAGTCTACTATTTAGATTTTTTATGAAATAGAGAATTAAACTTAAAAAAATGTATGAATATACGCGGGAACTTATGATTTAATTTGTTCATGTTCATCCATTTACACACCTTGGGTAAAGTTACAATATTTTCAAAATACCTACAAGCTAAAACAATTAAACATGAACATACATTAAAATTATTTTAGACAGGCCCTATTACTTGACTTGCCTTAGTCTACACTCTATACATAACACGTGCTCTTGCATACTGATTTACGATGTTGATAAAATCTACAAAAACATTGAAAGTTTAAACTGTAAGCCTCTTAAAAATTAATGAATAAGACGTTAAAATAAATAAAGCGTATTTTATCTTTTTCCGGCTAAGCCCTTTTGTTACTTATGTTATTTCATTGGAATACAATATTGCCTATGTCTTATAAACATAGAGCGTCATTGAATAAGAAATTTTCAGTTTCGGCAGTTGCATATCGCAGTTTACGAGTTCACGTTGTGTATTCGGGTAAATTATATTATACAAAGTGTTTGATTGGATTTTAACCATAATGTCGTCTAGAAAACGTAGTGAGATTTGGCATCATTTTATGGAGTTTCGCAAAATAAAGTGAAATGTTCTTCCGACTTAATTTCTGTAACTGGTGGATCTACAGGGAATCTAACGCGGCACATGAAACGGAAGCATATGACGATACCATTAAAACGCGTAGAGACAACTCACAAAAGTCAAGATACGGTTCATTTACAACAAGAAACTGCATCACAAAGTGCAAGTTCTAGTAGTTCTGCTATGGAGATTTCACCTTCAACTTCTTCAGCAGCAAAAATAACATCTCTGTGGCAGCCAAAATCTCAATCAGGCCAACAACGAATTGCAGATTTTGTAACTGTCTCGCGTCCTTTAAGTATTTCAAAAACAAAAATGCTTGACATGCAATTAGTTACCATGATAGTTAAAGAATACCAACCTCTGCGACTGGTCGAAGATGCAGAATTTAGGAAGTTTGTTGGAATGCTTAATTCATCATACAACTTGCCATCTAGAAAGACTATTGCTGAAAGTTTAATACCACGTTTGTATAATGATGTACAAACAAAATTACGTGAGAAGTTGGAAACTACTACTGCAGTTTGTTTAACCACTGATGGTTGGACGTCTATTAAAAATGAGAGTTTCATAGCCATTACTGCCCATTACATTGATAGTGATTTTAAGCTTTGTTCACATCTGCTTGATTGTTTTAAATGTACAGATACTCATACTGCAGAAAAGACATGTTAATTAGCAAAACAGCTGAATGGAATATAAATAATAAAATTACTGCAATTACTACTGATAATGCCGCTAATATTGTGAAGGCTGTGAGACTGGGTAATTGGAGACATATTCCTTGCTTCGCACACACAATAAATTTAATAGTTCAGAGTGGACTTGAGCAAGAGTGCATATTAAAAATTATTAAAAAAGTTAAGTCAATTGTTGAATTCTTTAAGAGAAGCTCAAAAGCTCTTAACAAACTGCAGGAGGTGCAGGAACAAATGAATTTGCCCAAAATTAAATTGAAACAAGATGTCATCACCCGTTGGAATTCAACCTACGACATGTTGGTCCGAATTTTGGAAATAAAAGATGCAGTAATTGCAACATTAGCATTAGTGAACAGGTAGGTACCAACAAAACATATGTTCTGTCAATTAAAGTAAATGCAATAATAATTAATAATACGTAGTAATATAATAATATTATATACTATTATTACTATATTATTTATCGTTTTAGGGAATTAGACGTATTAGACGAAGGGGAGTGGGCGGAAGTAAAACAGGTGACGGAAATCCTCTGGGTGTTCAACGAGGTTACCATAGAAATTAGTTCTGAAAAACAGTATCAATTTCAAAAATTATTCCTTTATATAAAACCATGCACAATCAAATTTCAAGTGCAAAATTCCCCGATGAAATTCTGAAACCAGGGTGTAAAATTATGATTGAAAAACTTCGCAAAGATTTAAAAGACAGGTTGGCTAAATATGAGGATAATGAATTAGTTGCCCAAGCTACTTTATTAGATCCTCGCTTTAAAATATTTGGCTTCAATGATAATAGAAAATATGACCGTACTTTAGAAAATCTTCGTAACAGACTTCAGTTTTCCATTCAAGAAGTTGCACTGGTAGAACAAACTGAACTCATTGCATCTACCTCTACTGCTACTGCTCCTCCACATTGTTCTCTGTGGGCAGATTATGACGCAATGGTCAAGAAAAATATAAGAAATGAAAATCCGCGAGTATCTGTCATATTAGAACTCGATAGATATATTAAAGAACCACTAATTCCTAGAACGGAGAGCCCACTAAAATGGTGGCAAGACAGACAAGCTATTTACCCTAAATTAGAGGAATTTGTGAAAAAAAGATTATGTATTACAGCAACGTCCGTCCCAAGCGAAAGAACTTTTTCTAAAGCTGGCCAAGTCTTAACAGATAGACGAAACCGTTTGTCGGGAAATAAAGTTTCTCAAATATTATTTCTTAACAGCAATATACACTTAGTATAAACAAAAACATGTTTTTATTGTCATTGAAAAGTTATCGTTTCTTTGTTATTGTGAAAATCCCTTATTATTTTCATAACCTATAAATTTTGTAACCCTACAATATATTATAATAGGATAAATAAAATTATTTTCGTTGCCCTGTTTTTTTTTCATAAGTCTTCGCGATATCACAAAAAAGTTTATAATTCAACTAATCAGTACATAATAATAATAATAATAATAATATGTAACTAGATACTTATATATTTTACGAAACGAAACTTCCTAGTCCGTATTTCTTATGCAATTGAATTTACTGAATTACGGATAATACGGATCCGCAACCGCATGCTGGTGCTGGGTTAGCTTTGCTTCAGGTCCGACGTCCGACCATAAACATAAAGAAACCCATATCCAATTTTGGTTCCGGCCGGACCGAATCAAAACACCACTCCGGATTCGTTCCGACCGGATCCACTACTGGAGTCGGTCAAACGGACCCGGTCCGGATGGAACGACACAACTCTAATACCGTGGGTCTGGTAATGTTAGTCGCTCGGTGGCAGTTAATGGCCATTTCCACCGCATTGCCTTTTAAGTGTAGTTAACTAAGGGCGGTTAAAATTTTAGGCCTGGTTTAAAATAGTAATGTTTCCACCGCACAATTATTAAGTTTCATTTGTAAAGTCTGCCTAAAAAGCCAGTATTCATAATTTTTAGTTTTTTTGCACGCGTTGTTAACTTCATGACTATTTCTTAACCTCAAAAGTGTGACACTTCACTCTCACTGTTCTGACTTTATGTTGTTCTGCTAAGTTCTGTTTTCGAATTGGTAGGATTTATAATGGAAACAGTTCCCAAAAAAATAACACAGTCGGCAAATTTTTGCAATGAAGAAAAAGTATTACTAATTAACATAATAGCAAATTATAAAAGTACGGCGGAGAATAACAAATCCGATAATGTCTCTGTACAAGAAAAAACGAATGCATGGAACATGATAGCAGGTGAATTTAACTCACTGTCGCCAAATAATATTCACAGAACAGCAGAATCATTAAAAAAGTTTTTTGAAAACAAAAAAAAAGAAGTCCGTTTTATTGGCGATACAGAATTATTAATTAAGATTAAAAATAAATGTATTTTTTTTGTAATTAATCAGTGATTCTTTTTAAGAGCTTACATATCACTTGGAAATTCAAGATCGTCTTCGATTAAGGTCAAAATGTGCAATACTGTTTTTTTATACAGCCGGTATCTTCTAAAAAAAGTTAAATTATCCATCGTATGGAAGTGATCACTTCTCTCGTACATTTTTCCAGAAAACTCATACTCTATTATTTCTAATATATCTAAATCATTATTAAATATATCATTTTCATCATAGTTCATTTTTTTGTTTATTTTTTCAGTGGAAATAAAACCAAATTATTGAATTAGGTTATGTAGAACCTTTAAGTATCGTTAAAATAGATAAGCCTCGAGGGTCTATATTTAAGAAGTTTTAAGACATTTTATGTCGGGTTTAGTAAACCGTGGAAGGCAAATTGTATTTTTATGACCGTATTTACCGAAGGGCAATAAGCTAAACTTAAGATTTAAGCTTGGCTTATAGCCTTTATATTTGGACAGAGCAAGTAAGAATGGCTTTAAGCTTGGCTTATAGTTTGTTAATCTAACCTCAACAAACTAAAGTAAACCAAAGTAGACGTCAGAAACGTGAGTTTGTCTAAAATTTATTTTGATAAGTTTGTTATAGTTCGTGGATATATTTTGTTATTTAAAATGCTGGAGATTGAAGATGAACTATGCCTTGAAGATGACAATGACATCTTAGATATAATAAATTTAGGATTTCCTCGGAGAGTTTTTATAAGGCCAAATTATTTTGAAGATATGCCTGATATGGCATTTTTTCGAAGATTTAGGTTAACCAAACAAACAACTCTATATGTATTGGAATTGATAGAAGATATATTAGAATTATCTGTATAGCCTTTATCATAATACAAAAAATAATAAAAATAATGTAAAGCTTATTTTAGGAATAATATAGTATCTCCAATTAATCAGTTGTTGACTGCATTAATGTTTTATGCAAATGGTGGCCATCAAATAAATATAGGAGACTTTATGCATATGGATCAAAGCACAGTGTCAAGAGTGATAAAGAAAGTCTCACGAGCTATTGCTAGTCTTCGTAATCAATTTATCACAATGCCTGCCGGTGGCATGGTGGTGGTCATGGGTGCATGAGGAAAAGATTGCGTGTCAGAACAATTTTTATAGATTAGCACGTTTTCCACGTGTAATAGGTTATATTGATGGTACACACATAAAACTTCAATCACCAGGTAAATAAAAGGGTATGTGCTAAATATCGAGTCGGGAACAGTTGTATGATGATATTTTTATTCAAAATCATTCAATATATTTCAGGTGAAGAAGATGGAGATGGAAATATATAGAAACAAAAAATCCTATTTTTCCATGAATGTACAGGTCGTATCTGGTAGGGACCTAAAAATAAATAATATTGTGTCAAGGTGGTCTGGATCGGCACACGATGCTACTATTTTTAATAGTAGTAGACCAGGTTTGAGGCTGGGGAATTTCAAAATGGTATCTTTCTTGGTTAGTATTTTAAGGTGGTATATCTTGAAAAAAAAATGTTACATACTAAACAGAAAATGGGTAATATTGATATATCATATATTTTTTAGGTGACAGTGACCCTTTAAAACCCTATTTGCTAACACCGTTAGCAAATCCTGTAACACGGGTTCAACAGCTTTATAATGAATCTCATATCCGTACCAGAAATAGTGTTGAGAGAACAATCGGTGTCTGGAAGAGACGATTTCCCTGCTTGTCCAACGGTTTCCGTTGTAAGTTGGAAACTAGCTTAGTGGTAATAGTTGCAACAGCAGTACTTCACAACATTTCTCGAACAATGCATGAAGAAGTTCCTCCAGCCCCAGTAGACATAAATATAGAAGAATTAGAGTACTTAATTGAACAAGGTGACATTCCTGCCATTAATCCACAGGAAAATTTAATACATGATTTTAGAAATGATATGTTAAATAACTATTTTGCCAATTTATAAGAAATAAAAGTAAATTAATATAACAAGTTTTATTTTTGATATTTGCAAAATGACAAGACTTAAATATAAAATATGTTACATGCAAAAATATATGGGGTGTTCTATTTAAAATACAAAAATTCAACACCAAATTTAGTTCTACTTCAGTATATCTATATATCTTTTTTCAGTGAATTTTTGAATATCCACACTCACTCGGAGACTTGGGACAGGGATGACTTCAATTATTGCGCTTTTAAAATTTCTACCTCAAGACGTTTTTTTTAGAATTAATGCATGTTCTTCATCTATATGTTTCAATTGTTTGTCGACAAGTAAAATTCTTTCATCTAACAAAATGTCATATTTTTTGCTACATCCGATGAAGGCAAACTTTTTACAATAGTTGTAGGTCTTCTGCGGTTTTTTGGGGTAGCTTGAGGTATCTGAAAGCAAAATACCATTTTAGTTACGTAATATACATACAAAAAATGAGAGGCTAAAATGATTGAAAATAAAAAAATCAGAGTGGAACAGAGAGATCAGGTATATGACGAAGACTACGTCTTGATACAAAGGCAAACAAAAAATGATAACCAACCACCCTTGTGGCAATTTGATGATAAATTTATCCCTCCTGTTATGGATTTCGATTCTGGCATCTCTGGTATAAAATGATAACTTGCAGTTTCACGATGATTCTCCCGAATTAAATTACTTATTATTTTTTTTTTTTTTGATGAAAATCTTGTGTCAACGATTACGGAACAAACATATTTGGAAATTTATTGAAGGGACAGCTTTCCACTTATTCCAAAAGACCGACAAGAAGATATCTGAGATGCATATATTTCATGCGCTGATGGGAATTATGTAAAAACTTAAATTATCAGATTACTGGTTAAAAAATCCACTAATTGAAACACCATTTTTCGGTAAAATTTGTTCTCGTGGCACATTCTTACATATTTTACGTGCTTTGCATTTTGCAGATAATCGAAACTTAGTTGAACATGGTTCCCTACGTAAAATAAGACCAGTTGTAAATCATTTTCATGCTAAGTTCAAAGAAGCCTTTTATCCGTTTCAGTATTTAGCAATGAAAGAGGCAAAAAGGATATACCTCATTTTTGACGCGTACAACAGCCCATCGATTAAGGACAACGAGAGTATTGCATTACAGGTAAAATACGATATATCACATATGTGTACTATACAGACAACATAGAAGTTCACATCGTTGGAATGTAATGAAATTCGGCGACATTCGAAGTAAATGGTCAAAAATGATTCTGCTTGATGGAAAAAGTGAACACAACGCAAAATAACTTTAAAAAATCAGTTTATCATTGAATCCTTACAATTAGATGGAGATGATAATAATTGCATTGTTGCAGAACTTCGTTTCAACAGCATCTATACAGAGTGTATTCAGTTTTGTCTTTAAATTGAGGTAGAAATAGACAACAACCAGGTTTTTACAATGATACGGAATTGATTTGATTCAGAATCCGTACATACATGTTCTAAACATGTGTGAAACTTGCGAACTCAAGTATAAATTGTTCCCCCCTCAGGCCCGGAGCAAACTCGGCCGTCTGATGTCGGTGCCGAATTGAAAAATCAGCAATTTAAGAAATGGTTCGTATCGTTCCTAGTTGAACATTGGATTTCTACACCACTAGCTGTTGACATCATTCGTGATAAAAAGATTCATGGCTACAAAGTCGATCAGGGATCTGTTACCTGCCAAGTCATTAGCGATTACAAGTGCGAAGGCCATGAGGAAGGTGGCACAAAAAACGCTTTCTTCTTAAGACATGTAACAAAACACACATAGTAAACCAGTCAACGCAATTTTCCACCAGTTGTTTGTCTTGTCTTTGTCACTGTCCTGTCGTCTGTCCAAATCAAATGTCAGTTGTTTTATTTACTTCATGTACTTATTATACTTATATTAAACATTTTACTCCGTATATATATTTCGGGTTGCCTAGATTTCCCCATCATTTAGTTGTGGCTATTCGTCGTCCTGAGGGTAGGCCACCCACAATTATTGTTTGTTTTTAGTTCTTACCTATATAATTATTTCGAATTTAAACGCGTCCACTACGAGGGAGCGCAAAAACCTGCCTGATAGGCGAATGCTTTTTTTTATTAGTTTTTACCCTCTGTAGTTTTTCCTATTTGATACCAAGCTCTGGTTGAAGATCCAGTTCTCTGAGATTCCACTTGTGGTGGTAAATGAAAAAGAAGTTATTCTTATTCTCGCCTGTGGTATTTTTAGGTAGGTAGAAATAATTAACCCGCCACCGGTAGTCAAACTTATTTATTGTAACATCTTGTATGAAACACCTATTGTATTTTTAGATGAACTTTTGTATTTGAAAACTATATTAAATCCCTGCAACCCGGAGAGTCGATTTAATCCCAACTTCCCTCCAAGAGTTCCATTGCAGACAAACAGAAAGTTCGAGTGAAGTATTTATACAATGCTCCGATACAGACATACTTGTCATTTTGTTGCGAATGGCACACATGTCACAGCCTCTCAAAGTTTGGCTGCTTTTCGGTACTGGCAACAGCCAACAATTCGTAAATGTTACAAAAATTTACGAATCACTAGGAACCACCATTTGTACGGCTTTACCCGTGTTCCACGCGTTCACAGGGTGTGACTTCAATCCGTCATTTTACCGATTAGGTAAAAACAAGACGTGAAAGACTTTTAAAGCCAACGAAGATTATCAAAAGGCTTCCAGTTGTATACAATATCCAGCTAACGAAGCATCTTCATTTGCAGTAATAGAGGATTTAGTTTACAAAATGTATGCAACCAAAAAAAAAACGGACTCAATGATGAGGCGCGAGTTCATCTGTTCACGACTATAGCATGATAGATAGCTCCAAAAGTTTTAAAAACGCACACTCTTCGTTGGTTTGAAGGCGATAAGGTTCCGCATTCGTTCATAAACTCTTCATTGAACCGAACGACACAGAAGGCAATACAAAAAGAATTCAGAATTTTCTCACCTTTTCGAAATTCTCGTTTTTGAAAATTTTTAATGACTGTATTTATGAAACTGTTCGTTCTCTGACCCGGATACTTCTCGAGTAACATGAAACCTTTCCTCGAAAATATATAAAAAACTACGACTATTCATTTATTTCTGAAAATAAAAAACCGAAAGGAGATTTTCGAAAAAGTACGAAAAATCATGAAAAATTCATATGTACTCGGAAAAATCAACAAATTATTTTTATAATATACGAAAAGAAGGTTTATAGACATTTGTTGAATACGTTTTATTTTCAACAATTTGTTAACTTTTTGGCGTTATTATTATTCAAAAACAATGTTATTAGCATATTCTATTTGGTTGATTTTTATCTTATTGCAAAGTACTCGAAATTCTCACCGGAACTCACTTTTGTCTCCGATTGTATTTCCCAAACATCCTTAAGGTCCTTATTAAAATATGAAATACCTCTGATTATTTACAGATCATGAAATGGACGTGCAAGATGACAGCGAAATGATCGCAGCCTTCGATGATGGTAGTGAAGACGATGATGAAGACGGCTTCAATGATGATGGAGAGCACATCAACGTAGACAGTGACAGGCGAGAAGAGGAGAATGATAGCGACTAAGCGCCCGACTTCGAAATAGTATTTGTGGAGTGATGGAAACAAAATTACTCTGTAATTATAACGTATATGTTTGATTTCCAATAAACACTATTTTAATAAATTCCCTTAAACTTAATGACGTGGACGCAATATGCTAGAGAGAATTGGATTAAAGCAACATACCTCTACACAGTTATTGAGATAAAGGGGAATTAACTAAGACACTTGTCATTTGATCATCTTCACGCTATGAACTATGATATGCAAAAGTGAAAGAACTGGAAAAGCAATCTGAATTGTTTGAAAATGGTTCGGAGCTATGCCACAAGTACTGTGATGAGAATATGAATTTGGAATCCACACACAATTCTGTGTGGAAATAATAAAACTAAATTTAAAACATTTTCTTATTATCGCTGGGATTTTCTACCAATAGCAATTATTGAAGAACATAATTTGGTGAGCAAGGTTTTGAATCATAGTTATTTTGATAAATTCTTAAATACATAATATATTAAATTTTAATTACAATAATTTGTTTCGTCTTTTATTATTTGTGTTAGGTATAAATAAAAAATATATATAATTACAATTTATACAATTTGAAAGAGGATGAAATCTTTGATGTGCTGGACATTATTAGAGGAACAGACAGTTAACTCCGACTTTGAGGGTGATAGTGATGACGAAGATAATTGTCCTGCTTACACGCCTTCTACAAACACACATTCAAGTATAAGAGGAAGTGCATCAACTATATCTCATTGCAGTACACATAAAAGGGTCAGGAGAAATGAAAATAAAACCATGTTTCTAGAGCAAGGTACAGATTTTGACTCAGATGATTACCTATATAGCTGATCGTGATTATATTCTTAATCCAGATGATTCTTCAGACTCATAAGAGTCTGAGGTGTCGTCTGCGCATAGACTTTTTCACCTGAAAATTTAGACGATAATTTAACACATGAAGATAAAGACGTAGCTGCAGCTACAGGAGAAAGTGATATAGAGAAAGATGTTAAGGCAGAAGAAATTGGAGCTAGAGAAAACATGAAATGGACCAAAAATGCTTCAGATTCTGTCAGAATCAATAATTATGTATTCAGTCAAAAATATGTCACAAGTTTGGACACCCCTATAGAAATATTTCAAACCTTTCCCTCAGATGACATTTTGTCACATATACAACAATGTAAAATATATGCTGTCCAAAACGGCAGCCCCATAAATATTGTCGAAGAAAAGCTCAAAGCTTTTCTTGGTATATTGATTATTATGGGAATCCATCAGTTGCCAGAACTCAGATATTGGTCTGTCCACAAAAATTTGTGTGTACAACGTGTGGCAAAAATAATGCCAAAAAAGAGGTTTTTAAAATTATTACGATACTTGCATTTAAATGACAATCACATAAAATACCAAAGAAATTCACCACTGTTTGACAGTAATATATATAGCTCGATCGTAGCGTGCCTCATTTTTCTGACAGACTGCGACTCTCCCTACACTTGATCGCGATATCCATCCCTGGGGGTCAGTTTGAGAAACGATGCTCTTAAAATACACATGGAAACTGGTAGAAAATGTTGATTACCTATACCCGATTTTTCTACGCCAAATAGAGAAGAGGTGTCTAAAATAGGTCGTCCTGTTCATTATTCTTAATTGTTTGAAATGGGTCTCTATGAACTATAAGAATAAATAGAATTCGAGGTCTGAAAGTGACGAATGACGATGTTAGGAGAAAGACGGGACTTTTTGAATACAGAACTACTGTAAATGTATCTGAATTGGCGCTCAAATCATATGATAACAAAGTAGTTACTTTGGTTACTACGTTTTGAAGTAGTCACCCCATAAGCCACAAATGGTTAAAATGTGTAATTCATTCATGGGTGGTGTTGATTTCTTTGATGCGTTAATTTCTTAAATTTCTTATCACCGAATTTTGAGAACAAAAAAATATATTTACGCTTGTTCTTCCCTTGACATGGTTTTAGAGAATGCATGGATTCGTTACAGAAATGATATGATAGAATCGGACCTGAAAAAGAATGAGATTTTGGATTCATTGGGTTTTCACGCAAAAGTTGGAGAAGCTTTCTGTCTAATGAATAAATATATCACAAGGAAAAGGCCATCCACAAGCAATTCTGTGGACCAAGAATTATTGTAAGAGAAAAAGAAAAGAAGACCTACTAAACCAATCCCTGGCCTCTAGAAAAAGAAACCCGTCAGTGATGTAAAATATCGAATCTCATCACGTGTTTTCTTTCTTGTTAGGCTACTTCCCCTTACCATTCCTGCGAACAGAGTGTCATGATTGCGTTTTTCCGTGTTTCGCTAATTACCTTATGTTATAGTTAGGATTACCATACGTCTCGGTTTGAACCATCGGGTCCCGGTTATGTTTTTGTTTCGGTTTATTTTGACAAGACCCCTGAAACATATCGTAAACAATGTTCAACGCGTCAAAAAGTGCAGCGCGTTAAGACGCGATTGTAGCATGCGTTTGCATCTGTTTCTGCCACTCTCGCGGGGTCAAGGTGTTAGCACCAGGAGAGCAGCTGAGTGAGGTGTTTCAACCTCATGAGGAAGTTACTTTCAAGACCGTCTCTGTGTGATGAAGAACCACAACCTGCTCGAGGTGACCCTGCTTAAACTAGACACGGCTGATTTAGACAAGGAAAGTCGATAAAATCCTCCAAGCCAGCGATGTTATGTAGCCGTGGCGAGAGCTAAATGGCACCGGGGTGATGGTGTCGATAACAGTAGCCTCCCGACAACTGGGTAATCTTTGGAAGTAATTTTGCCCTACAACCGCATGCGGGGATCTGTGATGGCAGACTGCTACTCGTGGGGCCTTTATGGACCAATTAAAGCAAACTTTGCCCAACGAGGGGGGGTTAATATTTCGATCCTCAGATAACTGACGAACTTATGGAGGTTGGGATCAATAAGCCCAGAACAGGAGCGGAGACTGTTAGAGACTGTGGAAGACGTTCTAGTGGAAGAAACCTTTAAGTCATTGGAGAGCCCAACTCTAAGGAAGAGGCACATGGCAGGAGCAGCTAAAAAGCGACTGCACCGCCTACGGAAAAGCGGGATTTCTTATGAAACCTCCTATAGTATGGCCATTAGGCGGCAAACGTCTGCTCCGCAGCAGGAGAGAGGGGCACAAATATCCTCCTCTGAGACTGTGGGCACAGGCAAACGCCTACGCTCAGATGGCAGCAGCCAGGACCAGAGGGCAAAAAGGTCCCGGTCCGGCGAGGCTGTCAAACCTTCCTTTAGGGCCGTTATGGAGTTAGGGTGGGAATTATACACCCAGACCATCCAGAGGTGTGATCAGCTAAGTGCTCTGCAGGGGTCGATAATGACAGTTGTGGATATTTTGGTATAATTTCTCTGTTTACTTGACACACTTGTGTTGGCATAATTAGACATTTGTTTTTTTTACTTTCTGAGAGTTTTATTTGTGTTCTGTACAGTGTACGTTGCTTTGAATTATTAAAATGGAAGGCACGCGGTGTCCTAATTTTACGGGAGACGAAACTGAGGTGCTACTTTCTTTAGTGGAAGAATATAGTAATGTGTTGGGTGGGTATAAGTTTAATATCTTTGCTTGGGTCATTTTTGTTATATTAATGTAATTTGTAATTTTTTTTCTATTTTAGAATGCAGAAAAATGGATCACATAACAAATAATTTAAAAGAAAAGACTTGGCTAGAAATTGAAAGAAAGTTTAATGCAATTTGCGCAACGGGAAGCAGCAAAATGCTTAAAAGTAAATGGGATTCCTTAAAAAAACAACAGTAAAAAAAGTAATACTAGCACTATGAAGTCAACTAGAGTAATACCTTAAACAGTGTGTCCTTGAAGTAATGTTCAGAAACATATTTTAGGTATAAGGTCAAAAGGAAAGTCTGAGTTCATCTATGATATTTTGGAAATTTTGAAACGAGAGATGAAAATGAAGGAAGACAAGCACAATATGGAATTAAAATTAAAGAGCTGAATGAGACAAATTCTAAGTATATTCAAGGAATAACTGATCTCTTCAGAATTGGGCAGTTATACCAGGTATAACTTTATTTATACTCTTCCCTGATTGGTTAAAATTTCAACATTGTGGAACTACATCGGACATATCCACTGTCAAGTGTGTTTTTCCATTGTGTAATTTTGTACGTTTGGTTATATTTGCAATATTCGCTATTTATTTATTCTTATGATATTTATATAAATACAATATCAAATCCACAAAATTTAAAAGTATTCGATAGTGAATGAAGATGAATATTTACCGAGATTTAGAAATCTTCAAACATTTGATGGTGTGTAATTAAACTGCAGTTTAGCTGAGGTACATTATAACAATTAAATATTTTTTTTAGGAAACATTACTTTGAAGAATACAATGAAACAGAATTTTTTACACGATTTCGGTTAAAAAAAGCCTCTGATAATTCTTTGTAGATCCGCGTTTCAAGCGGTACCAGAAATACGGTGCTGACATCATGGCTAAGGCTTAAGTATTAGAAAGGCTGCAGCTCGATTTAAAATTCCCTACACGGAGCTGCAAAGAAGAATAAAAAAGGGTCCAAATTTAAAAAAGTATGGTGGGCAAACTGTGCTTACCAAAGCTGAAGAAAACGCGATAGTCAGTAAACTACAGCTGTGCGCAGAATGGGGATATCCATTGGATATGTATGGATTACGCCTAATAATAAAATTATATTTAGATCGTCTAGGCAAAACAATACCAAAATTTAAAGAAAATATGCCAGGAAAAGAATTTGCTTACAGGTTTATGAAGAGGCATAAAAATAAACTTGCTGTTCGTTTATGCCAAAATATTAAACATCCCAGGGCTGGGGTTTCTCCAGAAGCGATTAATGACTATTTTAATAATTTAGAAGATTCTTTAAAAAACATTCCAGCATTACAAATTATGACGAAACCAATCTAAGCAACGACCCAGGCAGGAATAAAATTATTGCAAAACGAGGATGCAAATACACGGAACGCGTCATGAACCAAACAAAATCAGCAGTGTCTATAATGTTTGCTGCAACAGGCGATGGGAAAATGTTACCCTGTTACGTTGTATATAAAGCTAAAAATTTATATTCGACTTGGGTTGAAAGAGGACCGAAATATACAAGATATAACGCAACCATTAGTGGTTGGTTTGACAATATAACTTTTACAGATTGGTTAAAAACCATTGCGATTCCATATCTGCAGAAACTTGATGGTGATAAAGTATTAATTGGCGACAATCTCTCCTCTCATCTATCTGACGAATTTATTAGTCTTTGTTGTCAATATAACATAAGGTTTATTTTCCTGCCAGGCAACTCGACACATTTGACTCAGCCGCTTGATATTGCTTTCTTTAGGCCTTTAAAAGTTGCCTGGCGTAAAATTTTGCGTGAATGGAAACAGGGTCCAGGAATGAAAGAGCCGTCAGTTCCAAAAAGCATTTTTCCTCGGCTTCTCACAAAACTCATCAAAGGAAATTGAGCCTAATTCAGCAAACAATATAAGGTCTGGATTTTGCAAAGCTGGTGTAGTTCCCATTAATAGAGACAAAGTTCTCTCAATGATTCCAAAAGTTGGCGATAATAACGAGGAAATACAAACTATAACAAACAACTTAGATGGATCTTTTTGTGACCTGCTTAAGCAAATGCGCTATGGTGATAATGACATTAAAAAGAAAAAATCTGGAAAGAAAATAAATATTCAAGCTGCAAAAAGCGTTCGATATGAAAAAAGTTCTGAGTCTGGAAGTGGCTCAGAAAATCATGAAGATATCGAGTTTTCGTCATCCGAAACAGAAAATAATGACCTTTCCGATAATCCACCAATCGAATCCGACGAAGAGGAACCAAATCTAGAAAGGAACAGCTCTGCTAAAAATGTGGTTGTCAGATATGGAAAGACATTTAAAAATGTTAGTGCAGTCCTACAAGACGAAATAAAAATTAATGATTGGCTTCTAGTGGGTTTTCCTACAGAAACTAAAAAAGCTAGCTCATTCCGCAGTTTACGTTTTTATTTATGCCAAGTTGTTAATAAAACTGACACCGACATTTCTGGAAATTTTCTTCACGAGAAGCAAACAAGAGATTTTTTGGGAAACGTGTTTCAGTTTCCCGATAAACAAGAAATATCAGAGTTTCCATTCGATCAAGTCGTGGGAAAAGTGGAGCCCCCCGTAAAATATCTACGAGGCTATTCAAAATTTTCTGTAAACTTCCTTAACTTTTAGTCTGATTTTTTTAAATGTTTTGCCAAAGAATACTAGTTTTTGTTTGTAACTTAAGTTCCTGTTTATTTAAGTGTTATCATAAGAAAAAAATATATTTTTTATTAAAATGGTCTGTATTATTTATACCATATGCCTATAATTAATAAACACCCCATACGTGTGGTGAATAGGATCAGCAAACAATAAAATATATATGAGCTAAGGGAAACACCCTATATAAAATTTGGGGTTATAATATGATAGTACTAGCTTTACTGAGCTAGCCCCACAGAAAACGGAGATTGTGGTGTTTTGCGGGATGAGGAAGAGAAGAATGGACGGGGATTTCGTCTTGAGAGGGGAACAGATAAACTGTGGGTTGACAGCAAAATACCTGGGGATTACGCTGGATAGGCACCTGACCTTTGGTGCCCATGTGGAGCAGGCATGTGCAAAGGCAGAAAGGATGGCGTCAGCCCTGGTGAGGATCATGCCTAATATAAATGGGCCAAGTGCGACAAAAAGGAAGGCTTTAGCTATGGCAGTAGAATCCATTTTGCTGTACGGAGCACCAGCGTGGGCTGAGGTGCTGAGAATGGAAAAGTACAAACAAAAACTCTTGAGAGTACAAAGGAAAATGGCTCTGAGGGTAACGGTGTCGACGGAGGCTGCTTTGGTGGTGGCCGGCAGGGTGCCGATACATTTCCTAGTGTTGGAAAGGTCGAGGTTATATAATATGGACGGGAACAGAGATGGCGACAGAGAAGAAGAAAGGGATAGGTCTATCAGCTTGTGGCAGGAGGAATTTAGTAATGGAGATAAAAGGGCGTGGACCAGAAGACCAATAAAGGACATAAGAGCCTGGGTCAAAAGGACGCACGGGGAGACAAATTATTTTGTCTCCCAATTCTTAACTGGCCATGGGAGCCTCGGAAGTTACTTGAAGAAAATCAAGAAATGGCAACATGATAGTTGTGTTTTTTGCGAAGAAGTGGACACGCCCGAGCACGCGGTATTTGAATGCCCTAGGAACATAGAGGCCAGGATGAGGATTGAAGCGGAGGTAGGGCAGTCAATAACTCCGGACAACATTGTCGAAGTGGTACTGAGAGACAAGCATACCTGGTCCAAGGTTATGGGGATGGTACAGAGGACCATCCAGCTCAGAGAAGCATTTATGAATCGGTTAGAACAAGGAGAGGTAGAGGACCAGCATATTGTTTAGGTATGAACGACTGTAGTGTAGTCGTGTTTTGTAGTTCAATAGTCAGTTTTTCTAGTCATTTTTGGTTTTTAAGCTGTGTATTTATTTAGTTGTTTGGTTTTTATGCATTTATTTATTTATCTGTTTTATTTGTTTTTTACACATTCTAAAATTATTTTGTTAGGGGTAATATTTTTTTACAGGGTATAATTAAGTACTTATTAAGTAAAAGATACGGAAACTGTCAGTTTTCCGATCCAGATGTTAAGCCTTAATAGGTAGTTCCTGGATCGCGAAGATGAGGAGGAGGGAGGTGGATATAAAAAAAGTACCTACTAGCCTTACTCATATTTGTACACAAAGAAAAAAAATTTAGCAGTTAACCCTAGAAAGTTATGGCTGCTCAAAACTCAAAAATGATCCTATTCACCCCATTTTACGGTATCGTACAAATTTATTATGAAAACAGGCGATCAGTTACGATTACATTAAGAACACTTTGACCACTTTTTGGACGCAATAATGTGCCAAGTGAGCGTGCAATTCGTGACCTAGTGCAAAAGTTTGAAACAAGTGGTACGCTTATTGACAAATCAAGGGTCCGGTATCAACGTATATGTCGTTCATTTGAAATTATTGCTCACGTAAGTAATAGTGTGCAGTGTGCGTCAAGAACCAACCACATCTATTCGTCACCGTTCGCAGGAATTGACTTTTTTATACGGCGCTACTTAACGAATTTTGACAAAAGATCTGCATTTAAAGGTATAAAACTCAATTGGCACAAGAAACAGATCACCAGAAACGCCATACATTTGTGAACTGGTTTTTAGAGAACACATAAGTGGAGGGTAATTTTTGTAGTGAAAATTCCCATGTTATTCAAAAAATCAATGTATCCACAAAAATTCACTATCTGGTGTGCACTATGGGCTGGAGGAATCATTGGCCCATACTTTTTTGAGGACGAAGGTGGCAACGCTGTCACTGTCAATGGTGTACGCAATCGGGAGATTTTCTCAATGAAACTAACGATTTGAACTTGAATGACATGTGGTTTCATATTTTGATTTTTATTCAGAAAGCAAATCAAAAATTCCATTTGGATCACTCTTTATTAGCAAAACCAAAAATATTTTCATTTCATTTAAAATCAGTATTATCAGTATGTCCTCTAATTTATGTCACACATGTCTTACCATGCTTCCGCGTTTATTTTTTAATATTTGTTTCGGTTTATCAATTTTTGTGTATATTTAAAGGACCCCGCACAAACCTTATGGGAATTGGCTCTCGGTCAAATTGGCTGAAATTTGGATATGTTGTTCGTTTCGGCATCCTGAACAAAAGTCTCAATGGGCACAAAGCTCAATTTTGCTTATTTTGGCTCCTACGGAGCTCCAAAGCTCCACGGATTCACCATTACTTACTACTTAAAAGGGTAATCTTTTGGAAAGTTTGGTATTGGATGCTTTGAAAAAAGACCCCTCTTTTGTTTTCAAGGTCACCGCATCCAAATCCAATGCCAATATAATAATATTGCCAGTTGACAGCTGTCAAATAGCTGTCAAACAACAAGGAATAAGTAAAATTGATAAAATCCACATACAAATATATGTTTTTGAGTTTGTTGACTTCAAAACTGATGTTAAAAAGACGATATTAACAGTTAACATCAGTACAGTTAGTTGACAGCTGTCAACTGGCAGTACCGTCTTTTTAACATCAGTTTTGAACTCAGCAACCTCAAAAACATACATTTACGTATGGATTTTCTCAATTTTACTTGTTCCTTGTTGTTTGACAGCTAGTTGACAGCTGTCAACTGTCAATATTATTATATTGGCATTGGATTTGGATGCAGTGACCTCGAAAACAAAAGAGGGGACTTTAAAGCAGCCAATACCAAACTTTCCAAAAGATTACCCTTTTAAATAGTAAGTAATGGTGAATCCGTGGAGCTTTGGAGCTCCGTAGGAGCCAAAATAAGCAAAATTGAGCTTTGTGCCTTTTGTTCAGGATGACGAAACAAACAACATATCCAAATTTCAGCCAATTCGACCGAGAGCCAATTCCCATAAGGTTTGTGCGGGGTCCTTTGTTTTATATTCCTCTAAAAATAAGGTAAGAAAACTTTTGGTAGTTCTTGTTATATAGTATTAAAAAGATTTAATTAATTTAAGAAGTCCTAAGTCCTAAAAGGAAGTCACATGGAGTCATTTTGAAGAATGTAGAGAAAACAGGTAAATGTTTATATAAACAGACATATGCGAACCAAACATCCTACTATTCAAATAAACAGATCTGAGTCAATTAGTATATCTAGATCTGAATTTCCTAGTACGTCTACATCTTCTGTGTTTATAGAACAAATAAAAGAGCAAATGACGGAAGATAATGAACAGGAAACCAGATGGACGCTAGGTAACTGGACAGTTCACAGTTGCTAAAACAAAAGCACGTGGATATCACAAATTTTATGAGAAATACCGAGCTCTTTCAGCTAGGAAAAATAAATACATGGATATCCAATTGCTTTGTCTGATTTTAATATATGGATATATTGTCACAGCGAACATCAAACAATTGTAACTGAAATAAAGTCTCCGTATATTTTGGAAAAATGAATTTATTTAATATATATCTAAAACCTGTTTTACATTTACCAATTTTTCATCCAATAAATTGGAAAACTACACAATATATAATGCGTGTAATTACATTGATGGAAATAATCTAGCTTTGCTAAATGAATAGACTATAATAGAACCAAACCTAATTTGTTGGTCAATTTTGCACTTTTATTTCAGTAACACAAAATATATAGAGTGCCCCGTTCAGAATGGGACAGATCAACATTTTCGGATAGAACAACTCTTACGAAGAAAAAAACCTTTGATGAGAATGACGATATTAGATGCTTGTACTGCTCCCATTTGTATTAGGAGTCTACAGAAGGATGAATCCAGTGTCCGATTTACAGTTAATGGGCACATTGCTCGTGCGCTGGTGTTGATGAGGGAGAGGCCTTATACGTGTGAAAATGGTTCATAAATATATTTTTTTCAATGGATCATTGTGCCTTCCTACTGGTGCTATTGTGGCTTCATGTGAAAGCATAATGGAACGATAGAGTTTTTTTCTATTTATTTGTTTGTATTTCATCCAGAATGAATTTTTTGTTTGTCTGCTGTGAATATGTTAGAGAATATATTGTTTATTAAAAATGGTACTTTATTTTTTGAAAAGTTTATAATGTTGACCATACTTTTTGATTTTGTTAGCGTTGCCATTTTGTCTGCCGTGTCCCTTTTGACAGCGCGAAGGAACGATACGGTCAAACGTTGACTCATTTTGACTTGGGTTTCTATATGACTAAAAGTTCATGTAAGTAATGTTTATTTTATTAGTAATATAAGGACATTTTACAGTTCATTGTACTACAAACAAAAAATTAAGGAAAAGGTGACCAAATTTTGGTTGTGTCCCATTAATAGAAAACGAACATGCATGCTCTATGATATATTTTTATTTAGGGCAGTATTTGACTAATTATGAACCTGTTGTGGAAGTCTTATTTCGAAGTGAGTCTTTGTTATACTTCTAGGTCCTCTTTTGAGACGTTTTAGGTCTATTTAATATTATTTCAAAATTATACCAATGAATCGTGAAAACTTTTGAAGAGTGGTTTGCATTATTAAATGTTCAAAATATGCCAAAAATGAATTCACGCACAAGGCAAATGTTCGATAAAATGAATACTGTATTGTTTGGGATAAGAAAATATTGTAGAATCCTGGAAGGCGGAAAATGAAGAAGAATGCAAGGTAAGAAATAAACTTATTAGAAAACACAGAAATTATTTTGGATATCATACCATATTCTGTTAACATATCCTAAAGATGGTTTTAATCTTCTATCGCCAAACACAGCCTATTTTTAAACTGTTTAAGAGTATCAGATTTGTAAGTCTGTAAGTAGTAATATTTTAAACATTCTTTTACAGGAAGGACAACATTCTCAATGTTCTCCTGTGTCTTAACACCATTAGAGTATATGCGCCCCTATTCACCCACTATGGAGCCTATGAATATTTATTGGATTGTTGAAAAGGCTACAGAAAATGAAAATCTTTATAAAACTAATCAACATAAAGTAAGATATTTTCACACTAACTCAAGTTTTGGATCTATTTTCATCCACTATTTTTAGATTGTTGAAGAATCGACATAGATAGATATCAATCAGCCATCTACAACCTCATTAATTTCACGAATGTCAAGAAAAACTATGAAAGTTCACCCATTCATTCAAATGAAAGCGATGTTGAGTTGAGTGACAACGATCCAACATACAAGCTGGATAATAAAGAAAACGACCAATGGATATTCAGCCTAGACAGCCTGGGTCAAAAACTTCATCATCTTCCAGCACTACCAGTAACAGTTCCACTTAGCAGCTCCTCTTCACCAAACAGCAGCTTCAAACAGTAGCAGTGAGTCAACACTATTATCACCAATAATGCAATCACGTCTGATACAGCTGCATCTACTGGAAATGGGTACCTAACATTATGTATAACAGTTAAAAGTAAAACATGTGAATGCTCATGCGACATGAAACTTAACAGTAAAGTAATTTTGTACGTTATATTTATTCTGAAATCGCATTACACCAGGATTTTAAAGTATTATATTAAGCTGACGATAATTAATATATTTACAAGATTAACAATCATGGGAGATACTTAAAAAAATTCATATGTACAATATTTTTCATTTTGTGACAAAAACTAATTTTCTAAAAACTAAACAGTTGGGAATGAGACGTGTCCCTTGTGACACAAGTAAATATGAATGAAAATGATCCCCATGAGGAACCAAATGACAAATAATATAGAAGTTAGGAATCATGCTGTTACTTTATTAATGTAATGTACCACTGCGGAGTCAAAAGGTCACTGTCATTATATTGTAACATTCCTTTTATTATAAAGTTCAGTATGTCACAATTTCAATATGAAACGTCTAGTAACAAGGTATTTTTGCATCATCCTGTATAATGTTGGTAGGAGTCAGAAACTAATACCAACGTGGATAGCGAAGCACAGGGGCGTCCGGAGCGAGGTGTACCGCGCCATGACTTCATGGAGGACACGACGCAGGACGGTGCGGTGGCTCGTTTCCGTCCAGAGTCGCCGCCGACCACTGTTTCACTTTTGCCACCACCTCTCGCCCGATTTGACAATGCCGCTGGACCAGTGGATGGCATCAGACCGTACGATATTCCTGGAGGCCTAGGGCGAGAACATGGAGCTCAACTCGAGGACTTCGAAGCCCATGAACCCGACATACCGGCTCATGCGCTACCGAACGAGCAAACCGACGCAATTAATTTATACGAATTACGCAAAATGTTGGAAAACATAGAAAAGGACCCCAATCTGAGCCTTGGCGGTAAAGTATCGACTCAGTGGTGCCCAAATAAAAATAAAACAAGAGAAGAAGGAAACAAGGTGTTGCAAACATTGAACAACACTTTGGTGGAACTAAAATATGTTTTTCACACAACGAAATAGGTCTGCAAAACGGAATGGCCTATATATCATGGTAGCGAATACGAGAATCCGATGAAATTTTTTAGGGATATGGAAACGTTACTAACAAGAAAATGTGGATACCAAGAAGTGGGGTAGATACACCGCGTCGCAGCTGCGACAGGAGGCAAACCGCTAGTATGAAGAATACGAGAATTTTGGATGGACATACGACGAGCTCAAGAGCCAACTGCTACAAAAATTCGATGGTACCAGTGTAAGAGCAAGATTACGAATCCAACTAATGGAACAAACGCAGGGAAAAGCCGCAGCGACGAATTTTATCTCGGCAAAGGTGGCTCTAGCAAGGAGGAAGGAATTGGAATGGCCTGTTCACAATTCGGACTGGTTAGAAGCAGTCGCCGTCCCCGACGCCCGTACCAAGAATGTGCTATCCTTTACCGAAGAGATTTACCAGAAATGGGGATTCCCCGAAGCCATAATAACGGACAAGTTTTCCGCAGCAACACATGGGAAAGATGATTCAACGCCAAGTATCATATCTCCCACTACTATACCCCATCAGAGAGCAAACCCTGTGGAGCGCAGGAACCAGGAAATAAAAAGGCACTACAGACTACAGACGCTGGATTAGATCTACAATACCTGGGACCAGAACATAGGCCAAATGCTCTTGCGAAGGAGCATGCGAAACCGAAGAGACCAACCTCCTGAATGAGAGAAGACCGGAATGTTCACTGTCGAAGCCTGCCTGTGCGCCCCTGGTAAAAGCGGGCGAATGGGGACACCCCAACGTGCAGAGACACATAGACAATAGTTCGTGAGTGCGCGAACCACGTGTGGGGAAAATAAACCAAAGACAATTTGATAGACAGAATTTCCATCATCCCAGACACGCTCCTATTCATTATGTAATCAACGATAGAGTACTGGCTCGAAATTTTACAGACAATAAAACGAACCTGGGGCCGGACTGGACAGGACCGCATGTGATAGCTGCAGTCCACGGCGATAGCACATACGAGGTCGACCGAAACAGCGTGCAACTTCGTATCCATGTTGACGACCTTCGCCCCTGGACCAAACAACCACAACCTCCTGAGTTTGATCCCATGGTGCGACTGGTACGTTCTATCAAATTGCGATTGGCTAATCAGCTGTGTTGATCGGTTTCTCCTGTGTTTTGAGTGATTTCCTGTTGAAGTTTTGTTTGTAAAATGTGTGCTGCACGGAAATAAGGTACCCTCGATTTCTGTTGCCGCCAATATTGCATATTTTTGTCCAGAATTCTATGCAGTAGAATATTTTTTTTGTTCTATCGCTCGACATTACGCTCTGCTTGGCTGGTTAAATATTTTTTGATGGACCGCCCCATTGGCGGTGTATTTCGTCTAATATGTCTAATTGTTCGAGGTGCAAGATAGTAAAGAATGAGGGAGTCGTGGTCTACGAAGGAACGTAATTTATTGATCATTATTGAGTGGTAGGGGTAAAAGTCCACTCCTCTACTGGTAACTCTTAGATATCATTTACAATCGCCATTATGGTCATAAAAATACGTTTTAATGTAACATGACTTAACGTCAAAATTTCTTAACTTATTTATCGCTTTACGCATATTAGTCTTGCAGTATCAGTGTAGCTATTGGAGAGAAATCTTTCTCAAAACTTAAAATTATAAAAAAATACTTGCGATCTACAATGGGTCAGGAGAGGTTGTTGGATTTAGCATACATGAGCATGCACGAGATATGCGACAACTTGGATATGTCAAATATTATTAATGATTTTTCTTCAAGCAAGAAAAGTGGCTGTGTTATAGTACCTAATGTGACTATGTTTTTGTAAAAGAAATTTGTTATTTCTATTTATTATTATATTTATGTTACCTTATTGTTATGTTTACGTTGCGCTTAATACAATTAAATAATTATTTTTATGAAAAAGTTGTGTTACTTTTTTATATGTGGTAAGTGCTGAATAAGGCCAACATTTAGATTATCGCGCGCAGGCGCGAAATACCCTAGCTACGACCCTGCCTCCCTATAATAAAGACTACCCGAGTTTTAATTAAAATAAAGTGCCACCTGACGAAGGAGCTGCTTCAGTGGACATCCGGTAAGTGGAATTTTGGTTGGGTTTCGATTTCGAGGGCCTAGGTCAACTATAGTCACACCAAAAGTCTCACAGCAATTCGCCAAGTTACCCAGGCATACGAAAGTCGAATTATACTTGCTCTTCTAGCCCAGGGAAGTCGGATTTTTAGTTGTGCTAGCTTACTGAGCATGCAGATAACGATTTTTCCCCATAAAATTTTACCCAATACCAAGTGACTGTCTATAATAACACCCAGGGTATAAGATATAAATAGTGTCTATAATAAGAACCGGGGTATAAGGTAAAATATGGATTCATAAACTAATACCAACGTGGATAGCGAAGTACAAGGACGTCCGGAGTGAGGTGTACCGCGCCATGAATTCATAGAGGACACGACGGAGGACGGCGCGGTGGCTTGTTTCCGTCCAGAGTCGCCGCCGACCACTGTTTCACTTTCGCCACCACTTCTCGCCCGATTTGACGATGCCGCTGAGTCAGTAGAGGGCATCAGACCGTACGAAATTCCTGGAGGCCTAGGGCGAGAACAATACCTACGAAGAGAAGAAATATTATATCATTATATTTTTGAAATAGATGAAAAAAGAATGATCCCTTTATAGGATCCGCCCCATCTTTTAAAGGGATTACGAAATAATTTGTTAAAGAAAGATTTCTTGTAACAAATAGCACTAGCAAAGACTGCAAAATGAAGCGATATTGAGAAAGCATGGTTACTTGATAATTTTAGTGGAGAGCTGAAGTCTATGCCCAAACTAAGTGAGTACCATATTAATAAACAGAAAATTAAAAAAAAATGAAAGTATTGATTGCAACTCAAATTTTCAGTCATACCGTTGCATCTACTATAAATTTAATGGCAAGATCTGGTAAGTTGTAATAACATTTAACTTTTTTACTGATTAAGAAAGGTATTTTAAGCTAATATGTATCAAATCTCCTACAATTCCTATCAATGAAGTCATATGTATGTTCTCTGATACCAAACCTGCGTTGAATTACACCCACAATATCTACCCATATATTCCTTATTATTAGCTTTTGTAACATTTTTTACTGATTAAGAAAGGTATTTTAAGCTAATATGTATCAAATCTCCTACAATTCCTATCAATGAAGTCATATGTATGTTCTCTGATACCAAACATCTAGGTATGCTAATGAACATCCACAGACAAAACTGATGAAGCAATCCTAATAACATGCAGAAATAAGTGAGATCTCATCTATTGTGGTTGAATTTCGAGTTCTCACTCCAGAGGTTAGTAAATAGATTAAATTCTTTAGATAATTATTGAATAGAGTTTTATCTGTGGATGTTCATTAGCATACCTAGATGTTTGGTATCAGAGAACATACATATGACTTCATTGATAGGAATTGTAGGAGATTTGATACATATTAGCTTAAAATACCTTTCTTAAACAGTAAGAATGTTACAAAAGCTAATAATAAGGAATATATGGGTAGATATTGTGGGTGTAATTCAACGCAGGTTGGGGCTTTGTCCACTGAGTAGTTAGTTTCACACAATATTGTTAATACCTGAAAATATATGGAAAAAAACATTTAACTTATTATGCATAATGTGTCTAAATTTTTAGAATATGGAGGGGTAGATGAAACAAAAATGGAATTAAGAGCGACAGAGATGGCAGAATTTCTAAGTTTTGAGGACAAATTATTCGATAGTGTTAATGGCTCCTCAAAATTTAATAAATCTGGGAAAATATTACGAACTAGTGTAGACACAAAACAAGAAGATGCATACCCAATTTTGGAAACGACATATTGTGTGGATAACATAAAAACCATGGTGCCAAAATTTATTATTATTACAAACATCTTTGAAGAATCATGGATTTGCCTGTTTCAAGCCCAGAATTCTCAATCAAGATCCTCTTGAAAACTCTTTTGGGAAAATTAGACAACGAGGGCAAAGGTTCATAAATCCCACGTGCAGTGCCATTGGTCCATATTATAAATCGTTGTTGGTAAACAATTTGGTTTCAAAGCACTCTGTGGGAAGTAATTGTGAAGATGACAACTCAAATATTTTGTTTACTCCTGCAGAAGTTCATTGAACAGGTACTAATATAACTGTTTTTGCAAATAATGTAGTAGGTTCTGTGCCTGCGTAGATATCAATATAGAAATTGTTTAGCAGTACATATATGTTAATCTTTGAAGACTTTCACATTCATTTTCTAATTTATCACATAATAGTTTGTAAATCGGAGAAATTTAATTATTTCATTATTTACAGGATTTATCTAAATCCAAAATCGTGGAGGAGGAGACATTGACATCAAGCTTCAGTATCCTTGATGATTTTAACCAGTTAAAACCGTTGGAAGAAGCTGCAGCAGCTTATGTTGGAGGTTATATTATTAAAATCAAATTTAAGTTAAATCAATGCAAAACATGTTGCCATAATGTGTTAAAGAGGGATGATAAAGATATTGGTTATTTAGGCGATTATCAAATCCAACGATTTGTGAGGCATTCAACGACAACGATTAACATATTGTAACAAAGATTTCATTGTGAATTTGGTAAAAGTATATAATATTGTAAAAATGTTTTAAATAAGGCCCCATCTGCAATTGGGTTGCTTACTCATGTAACAGATGTGTTATATAAACACATTGACTTTAATTTTAAAGAATGTAACCATAAATATAAGTTAATTAAGGATATAGTTCATAACTTTACAAAAATGTTAATATATAATTATTTTCATGGCGTAAATAATGACTTTGACGGAAAGGATCCCCCTAGAATCCTTCTTAAAATTTTCCTTTCCCACCTTAAAAGGTTTTCTCGACATCTTATTGAGCATCCAGGTTTCACAGCCATACAGCGCTGTCGGTCTCAAAATTGTTTTATACATTCTAAATTTTACTCCTCTGGACAAATTTTTTGATTTTATTAAGTGGTTGACTGCTGCCGAAATTCTGTTTGCTTTCGTTATTCTCCTTTTAATTGTTTACTTCTCACTAGTTTGAAGGTCTATGATAATAATGTCAAAAATTCAAAAAACATAAGTGACACAGAAATTATAGTAGTCGCCAACAAAATGGCGGATTTTTTGAAGACATGTGAAAGCTGAGTTTCCCTACTGATTTGATTAGTATACTGTGACCAGCAGGGCGACCAGTTCTCGCGAAAAATCGTGAGATTTCACGATTTGACTTGAAATATCACGATCTTACGATAAAGTAGTTAAATCTCACGATAAGTCAGATTTATGTAGTAACTAGTAACTTTTCATACTGAAAATGTTAGCGCCATCTATGTATTCACCGGTAACGGACGCGGAACATTCTCAGGCGGATAATAGAAGATTTCTTCTGAGTCACAATTACATAGTTGTAACAGATTCGATAGATACCTTCCCTATTCCTAACTCCAACATATGAACATGTTCACTTTATTATAGGTAGATGTCAGAAATGTCTCTTGCAATAGCATGTAAATCACCTCCATTATATGCTGTGGTATGTTCGCGTCGTGTGTCATTTTTGTCATAGTAAGTTAAGTGAAGTTTTAAAAAATGTCTAGTGACTCTAATGGAAGTGATCAAGATGCTCCATCATGTTCTTATTCAGCTAAAGTAAAAAGGCAGAAAATATCATATGAACAGAAATATAAAGAAGAATGGGAGAAAGAATTAAAATGGGTAACAAAAAATAAAAAGGGGCCTTTTTATGCCTGGTAATTTTCATACGAAATTAATTTAACACACATTTAATTACATACAGGGTTATTTTAGGTGTAAGGCATGCCATTGCGATATAAAAATAGCACATGGTAGAGGTGACTTAATGAAACATGGCCAAACAACTAAACATAAAAAATCATTGCAGGCAATTGTTGAACAAAAATCGTTGTCAGAATTATTTAATAAAAATGATGCAGAGCGAGATTTACAACTGAAATTTAAAGAGGGCGAAGTAAGAATCGCACGATTTATTACATAATTTGTCTTTTAGATTTATGGATCATTTCCCTGCTTTACTAAGTTCCTTTTGCAGCGATTCCCCAATTGCCAGAAATATTAAATGTGGCCGTACAAAATTGAAATCTATTATAACAAATGTTACAGGAGCAACGGAGCGAGAGAGAATTATAGGTTTAATGAAAGAAAACAAATTTAATATTATTGCGGACGAATCTACCGACAGATCATGCATAAAAAATGTATGCCTTGTCGTGCGAATTAATGTGGCTGATTTTGAGATAAAAGATTACTTTTTAGCATTAATTCCTGTAGAAGATGCTACTGGTGCCGCATTATTTGATCATATTATTGATTTTTTCAAAAAGTTTGATATTCCATACAAAAGCAATTGTATCGGTTTTGCTTCAGATGGTGCAAATAACATGATGGGCATTCAAAATTCTGTAGCTAGTATTCAATGCTCCTGAAAAACCCAATGATGCTAGTAAAATTTATTATACAGAGGAAGTACTACAGTGCCTAAAGCTTACGTTTTCCAAAGCTAGAACAGAAAGCACTTTCCAGAGTATTGACGAAGCTATGACCAGTCAAAGGAAGAAGCTCACTCAAACAATATCTTCCTTTGAAACCAACTAAAAGAGGCATAAAGCTTTGGGTTCGATGCGACTCAGTTACTGGATATACATACGATATGAATATATATTGAGGAAAGGATATAAACAGAGAAAAAGAATGGACATTAGGAGAAAGCGTTGTTAGAGAATTATCAAAAAATATCGAAGATAATAACGTAGCCCTATGGTTCGATAGGTTTTTTACCTCTATTCGTTTGGTAAACGAATTACCATTTGCTGCAGTAGGTACAGCGATAACAAATCGCAAAAATATGCCGAAATTTCAAAATAAGAAACGTAACAGAGGGGATGCTGATTTTGTGTGTAATCAGCTGTCTCTACGAAAGACGTTTTAGTAATTTCTAACTGCCACGGCAAGGATATGACTACTGTCACAAGAACAGCTAAAGATGGTTCCAAAAAGGATGTTGCATGCCCTCAGTCAATTTACTTCTATAACAGTTCATGGGTGGAGTGGATCTTTCAGATCAATTAGTAGGCTTGTACGATATGGACAGAAATGGTGGAAACGAGTTTTCTATCGCCTTTTTATGACCTCTTGCGTGAATTTTTGGATAATATAAACATAAAACAAGAAAACCTTTTTAGATTTTATAGTACCCCTTGCCGAATCACTTGTGGCTTATGGTAGAAAAAACGCACAGTTTGTTCGAACACGCCAATATGGAAGACCCTCTAAAATGTCTAAACTCCTACTAAACAATGGAGATCATTTTCCTATTCAGGGACCATCACGACGACGTTGTTACAACTGCTCTAAGTCGAAGAAGGAAACTAGAACGGCTACCATCTGTGCTGCATGTGATTGTCCACTATGCAAAAACTGTTTTAGTTCTTATACATAAATTTGAGTGTTATACAATTAATTGTCTAATATCAGTAACTCAATACAGTAGGCGCTTGGTAATCGGGCCCTCGCCAATCCGGCACGCTCAGTAGTCCGGCACTTTGGGACTCAGGTAGCCCGCTCTATAATCCGGCATGAACGCCGGACTACTGAGCGGTTGAATTGTTCGAGTAGTGTTTGTCTCACACGACCGGCAGTCCGGTCGAGCGAGACAAACAGTCTCGGCTTAACCATAATAGTGAAGCCACGTGTTTGTTTTGCTTTTTCTTGTTTCGCAGCGTCGCTTTGACAAAATGGCGGACAAAAAACGTAAACACGAAACATTAAGTTTAATT